>CM038672.1:339364023-340564023 GCA_021605145.1 Aegilops bicornis | reverse complement strand
TCAACATCAGGTGATGCACACATCTATTTTACTAACTATTCATTAAAATGTTACAAAGTAATACATCAATAAGTCTGAAGCCACCTTGCTAGCAACATCCGTCGATACTCCTATCAACTTGATGAAAAAGGTGCACATGGTCAGGGCCGCATGCCCAGACATCACACCAAAGCCCAACATCTAAAACCAGAGGCGTAAACCAAGCCGCCCAAGGACAAGTCGGGGGTACAAACCGGTCAAGCAGACTCTCAGCGGGCACCGCTTACACACGCTCAAGAGACTGCCACCACCGGCTTCCGTCGATCCATCTTTAGAACAGGTACCGACACATTGACCTTGCCAGGCCTGTCGTGAATGTTGCCCCGACGCCAGACAACGCCACCTCCTTACGCTCGTCCAGCCTGACACAACCGTCGCTGACAGCATTTAGCGCCACGCCGCAGAGAATCCACGCCATTGATGCATCATCTGTAACGCCACTCCATCGCAGAAACGTTCCACTCGTCCATCGAGCCGCTGCATACCTCCAAGAATGACGACCCAAAGGGGGTAACGTCACAAGAGCGCTGCCATCATCCGATCAACTGATCAAGGATTTGCCCCGGAGGTAGCAGGAGAAGTTGGGAGCTTCACCACGATAATACCTTCAAGAAGGAAACAGAGTCGGTCACCGCCATCCTCGCTTTCGCCATCGGGTCAAGACAAGATCTTCACCCAGATCTGCCCCAAGAGACACCAACCGACAAGTGTGCATCTGCCAGACCACCTTCAAAGCCCCAAATCTAGCGGCCTAGATCCAGCGACCATCCACAGCCGCATTGCCACCGCGAAGCCCTGATGCTCTGGCCATTGCCAGAGTGCACCATCACTAGAGCTTGGAGGGAGGGCTGCCACCCCACCGCGCCATGCCGGATGAGCCATTTAGGAAGGATCCCAAACACATTCTTCACCGTCTCTAAATCGAGCAGGAACAATAGTCAAAGCCATCAGACTGTCGGAGCAGCTCCGCCTTGGACATGGGCATCTCAGTGATGTGCAACCGAGATGATTTGGGCCTCACAGGCCACCGCCTGGGATCCAAACCGCACGTGGCCACCGCCACCAACCACGCCTCAACAGACCGCCTCCTCCTCCAGTCATTGGTCCCCACCGCAGACCAACACCGCTGGGATCCGGCTACCATGCCCGTAGGGTCGGATCAGAGCAACACCCCAACGAGCCGTGATATCCCATTGATGAAGAATATAATATCGGTCATTCTACACTTATCGATGTTGTCCACTGAAACATATCATCGAGAGGGAAAGTTAACCGTCGGTTATCACTATATATACACCGTCAGGTATTTTCTCAAATAACCGAGAGGCACACATGTACCTTCGTCCATTTTCACTCATAGATGAGAGTTTTGTTTTCACCTGGGCTATTAAATTTCACCGTCGGTATTTACATGTAATCTACGTGGGTGTGGCAAAAACCGTCGGGCATTACATCTAATCCCTGAGGGTGTACCAAAAACTGTTGGGCATTACAATTAACCGTCGGCCATTACATGTAATCTCCGTGGGTGTAGGGAAAACCGTCGGGCATTACATGTCATCCCCGTGGGTGTAGGAAAAACCGTCGGGCCTTACAATTAACCGTCGGGCAATAAGTTGGATACCCGAGGGGTGAATTTTCACGGTCGGGCATTCTAGTATACCGTCGGCTATTAGTGGCAATACTTGTGAGTTGACACTAACCGTCAGCCATTACAACTACCGTCGGCTATTACTGTAATAACCGACGGCCCATCGGCTGTTACATTTCACCGTCGGAAATATGGGGATTTCTAGTAGTGTTCTTGAGGACGAGGGTTATAATTGATGTCAACAAACCTCTACGGAGGTGGATAATCATTGATTCAGCGGCTCGGGGAGGTCGCGACTGGTATGACATACAATACGAGAACGTCCCAAATTTCTGTTTTTCGTGTGGCCGCCTTGGCCACGCTGACTTGATGTGCCCCACGCCTGGGACTAGGGATGACAACGGCGACCTACCGTTCAAGACAAGCCTCAGAGCACTAGAGGATAAGAGGAGGACCGGGTCGAGCGACAACTCAGGAGCCAGCCAGAGCAACTCAAAACAAGGTGGACAAGGCGATGTTCCTGAATCAAGTTCGACCAAGGATGCCAATCCCGAGGTCACCTCACCTAAGAAGAAGAATGCACACCGCAATAAGAGGAAGGGTGGACAACCAAAGCAAGTTTACAGAAAGGTTATCATGCCCGCTATGCCAACTGAGGATCAGGAGAACTCTCAGGCCAACGCGATCATACAATATGATCCTATGGTGGCAAGGGGTGTTGAAGAGATGGACGAGGGGGAAGGAGAACGTGCACCCAAAAAGAAGAGGGACACACCAACTACTTCAGAAAATTCAGCGGGCGCTGCAGGGTAGCCCTGCCAGTCCCAATGAGCTGCATAAGCTGGAACTGCCGGGGGCTTGGGAACCCCGAGGCAGTTCGCGAGCTTCGCAACATTGTGAAGCAAGAAGGGCCCGTGCTAGTTTTGTCATGGAGACGAAGATCAGTGGAAAGAGAGTCGAGGATCTGCGGCATACTCTAGGGTTTGCAGGCAGTTTTGCAGCAAACAGTGACGGCCTAAGCGGAGGCATAGGGCTGTTCTGGTCCAATGACATTAAGGTTGAGCTTAAAAACTTCAGTAAAAATCATATTGATGTGATGGTTAGTTCAGACACCATGGGCTTGAACGCGTGGAAGTTTACAGGGTTCTATGGAGCGCCAAGAGCATCCGATCGTCACCATAACTGGCGCTTCCTTGGAACACTCCATAGCATTCCCCATGGTGCGTGGATGTGCGCCGGAGACTTCAATGAAACTCTATATCCCCATGAACACTTCAACAGAACTGATTGCCCCGAGCGACAGATGAGGGAGTTTCGAGAGGTCACGGATGAGTGTTCTCTCCAAGATCTTGGCTGGTCGGGTGTGGCTATACATGGGACAACCGGCAATCTGGAGATGCCAATGTCAAAGCACGACTCGATAGGGCCTTTGCTAATGAGGAGTTTCGACAGAAGTTCGAACACACACGGGTCAGGCATGTGTGTGCGGTGGAGTCCGATCACTGCTTCATTATAGCTGAGTTTAGAAACCGAGCCTTTTCACATAGGCCACTGGGTTCCAAGCACTTCCGTTACGAGAACGTCTGGCAATCTCACCAGGAT
Organism: Aegilops bicornis; assembly: GCA_021605145.1. Taxonomy (NCBI): domain Eukaryota; kingdom Viridiplantae; phylum Streptophyta; class Magnoliopsida; order Poales; family Poaceae; genus Aegilops; species Aegilops bicornis. The sequence goes on along the minus strand of CM038672.1, from coordinate 340,560,791 downwards.
TATGAGCAGCTCATTACTCAAACTTGGCAGGTCAGACACGCGTTTCGGGGCTACAAGGAATTATGGACTCCCTAGGGCAACTTCAGCGATAACTCGAGCCCTGGTGGTCACGCGAGTTTGGCAGTTTGACAAGGACAGTCAGGAACTTGCAAAAACGACTGGACAAGCTGCGCCAACGATCGGTGGGGCGAGGCCCTACGGATGAGGAGAAGAATGTTATGCAGAAACTCCGAGAGGCGATGCGCCTCGAGGAGACATGGCTGAGACAATGTTCCTGAGTTCCATGGCTGCGAGAAGGAGATCGTAATACAACATATTTTCAAGCTCAAGCCAGAAAACGGAAGCGGGCAAACAGTATTGTGGGACTCAAGCGTGCTAATGGCTCTGTTTGTGTCTCGGAGGCGGAGGACAAAGCTGAAATCCAAGCCTTCTACCAGGATTTATATACACCGCAAGGTGCTAATGACACTAGCGCGCTGTTATCGTATGTTCCACCGAGGGTAACACATGAGATGAATGAGATGCTATGCAAACCATATGAGGCTGAGGAGGTGCACCATGCATTGTTCCAGATGGCCCCATCCAAAGTGCCCGGAGTGGACGGTTTCACTGCCGGCTTCTTCCAGCGCCATTGGAAGTTGCTGCAGGATGAGGTGACTCAGGCGGTGCTTGCTTTCCTCAACGGTGGGGAACTACCAGTGGTTCTTAATGACACGTCGATTACACTGATCCCCAAGGTATGTCACCCCCAGAGCATAACACAATACCGTCCTATTGCACTTTGCCCTGTTCTTTATAAATTGGCAATCAAGGTGATTGCTAACAGGCTACGGCTATGCATGAATGACATTGTTAGTGAAGAACAGAGTGCATTCATTCCGGGTCATTTGATAACGGATAACGTTCTCGTCGCTTTCGAGAGTGTGCACACTATGAGGCGACGAAAGAAAGGAAAAAATTACACTTGTCCAGTTTAGCTGGATATGATGAAGGCTTACGATAGAGTGGAGTGGCACTTCTTGGAAGCAATGCTTTTGAAAATGGGGTTCCATGCGGATTTGGTCAGGCTGATTATGAAATGTGTCACTTCAGTGAGGTTTTCAGTTCGTGTCAACGGCGAGCTGCAACCCTTCTTTAACCCATCGAGAGGGCTTCGGCAGGGATGTCCAGTGTCGCTGTACCTTTTTCTGCTCTGTGCCGAAGGCTTCTCATCGCTGCTGAAGCACTATGGAAACTTTGTTGATCGAGGAATAAGGGTGAACTTCAGAGCACCATGGTGAGCCACCTCTTGTTCGCCGATGACAGTCTTATTTTCATTAAGGCGGACACGAAGAGTGCAACAAGATTGAATGAGATTCTAGAGATCTATGGGGAAGCGTCGGGACAGAGTGTTAACAGAAGCAAAAGCTCAATCTTATTCAGTCCCAACACACCCGCACCTCTTAGACAAGTTCTGAAACTAACACTTGGTGTTCCAGTTGAGGCTTTTTCAGAGCGGTACCTCGGTCTTCCGACAGCTGTTGGTAAGATAAACAGCGGTACCTTTGAGTACCTAGGGGACAGAGCCCGCGGGTATATGCAAGGTTGGTCGGAGAGGCTTTTTGCTTGCATCGGGAGAGAAGCGCTTCTCAAATCTATTGTCCAAGCAATACCGACATTCAACATGAGTTGCTTTCTCTTGACGAAGAAGGTGTGCAAGGGTTTGACCTCCAACATGGCAAAATTCTGGTGGGGGAGTTCCGTTGACAGAAGATCACTCCATTGGACCGCATGGGACAAGCTTGCAACACCAAAGTGTAATGGCGGAATGGGCTTTCGTGATCTGCGGATATTTAACATGGCATTGCTAGGAAAGCATGGATGGCGCTTCATGACAAATCCTGATTCCTTATGTGCAAGGGTAATGAAAGGGAGATATTTTACTGACACAGACTTCATGCACGCCTCGGTACTGAACTCCTCCTCGGCGACGTGGAGAGCAATTGTGGAAGGCCGTGAAGCCTTGCAGGCGGGACTGGTGAAGCGGGTCGGTAATGGGTCCTCTATATCAGTATGGGAGGACAAGTGGATCCCTTCTACGGTTACAATGTCACCGATGCTACGCCCAGCAAATGCGACAGTCCTCACTGTCGATGACTTGATTGATACGGATAGCTGGAGTTGGCGAAGGGAACTAGTAAGAGAAAATTTCATTGCACCAGATGTGACAGCAATTCTGAACATTCTGATACGGCGGGGAGGAGGTGAAGATTTTCTTGCGTGGGCACATGAGAAGTCAGACAACTACTCTGTTAAATCAGTGTACCGGGCTCTAGTGAATCAAAAAGAGAGTTTAGCTCTAGATGAAGGGCAGGCTACCGGCACCTCAGTGAATCAACAATAGATGTGGAACGCAGTCTGGAAGCTCAAAGTCGTCCCGAAAGTGAGGGTGTTCTGGTGGCGGGTGATGAGGGGCATCTTACCCGATGAATGCACCCTAAAACACTGCCACATAAGACAGATCAACACTTGTAAAATTGTGACGCCCCCGACTCGACCGTACACTAATCATACACACAAATGTGCACGAACAAGATTAGGGACTCACGGGAAGATATCACAACACAACTCTAGACACAAATCAAAAAATACAAGCTTTATATTACAAGCCATGGGCCTCGAGGGCTCGAATACAAGCTCGATACACAAAAGTCAGCGGAAGCAACAATATCTGAGTACAGACACAAGTTAAGCAAAGATGCCTTAAGAAGGCTAGCACCAAAGCAACACGATCAAAGAGGCAAGGCCTCCTGCCTGGGACCTCCTAACTACTCCTGGTCGTCGGCGGTCTCCATCTAGCAGTATCCGTCGGCGGCGGCATCTGGCTCCAGGGATCCACCGTCTCGTTGCATCAATCGGAAAGAAGGAAGAAGGGGGAAAAGGGGTAGCAAAGCAACCATGAGTACTCATCCAAAGTACTCGCAAGCATCAGATCTATACTAAGTATGCATTGGTATGAAATGGAAAGGCTGTATCTGTGGACTGAACTGCAGAATGCCAGAATAGAGGGGGAAGGCGTAGCCTAACAAAGACTAGCATCTTCAAGCAGCTCCGAGCATCTTGTAGCATGTAGAAGAGTAAAGAATAGCAGTTTATAATTAACAAGCATGTTGTAACATTAATGCCCAGAGATCCTTCCTCGACTCCCTGCGAGAAAGCAATCCCGGAGCCACATATCTCAAGTATCCATTTCTAGTTGTATTAGATCAAGATACAAGTCTGAACGTCCATTACCGTGGACATGGTATTCGAATAAAGATCTTCCCTGCAGGGGTGCACCACGTTACCCAACACGCTCGATCACTCTGTCCGGACACACCTTTCTGGGGTCAATGCCCGGCCTCGGAAGATCAACACGTCGCAGCCCGACCAAGGCTCAGCAAAGAGGTCCCCGCCGGTCTACATCCTAAGCACTCCGGGGTCTGGGCCCATCGCCCGTTGCACTCCGGGTCGTTATGCGACGAGCCAGGACGAGCACCACCTCTACTGGATGGCACAGGCCCGACAGGCCCACAATGCTGAACTGGACGTCTAACAAAGCTTCGGCTGATACTGCGACGTCGAGGCCCATAACTATTCTCGCGTGGTGGTTAGTGCGCAAAGGCCAAAGGCCAATTCAGAACAAATACCCAAACCATAGTGTATTGTTAGCTCGGGGAGACGAGCAGAGACTCACGATAATGTGACCCCGTCGCCCCGTCTTGAGGAAATACGGCAAGGGCAAGCCCAGCCCACTCGAGGGTTGCCAGACTTCCCGGTCGTGCCTCGTAACCATCTTGCGGGTGCTCTCCGGGCCCGCCCGACTTTCCCAAAGGTCTCAAGTAATGTCAAGGTAACCGTGTGTCCAAACATCATTGGGAAAACCCAAGGAATCACCCTCGGAGGATTCCACTCGATGTAATAATCATGGTGAACGTAAGAGGAACCACCCTCGAGGTTCACACTTGAGGGGTGCACGACAGAGCCGTATCGGGAATGGTGAAGGAGGAAATCACCCTCGATGACCACGACCGAATAGCTACACTACAGAATTAACATCAGGAGTGCGTTATGAGGGATCACCCTCGGCACTCGATAGTAGCTCTGCAGAGTCGAGCAACAAAAGGGCGTGATGTGATGTGAAGTGTCGGCTCACGGTCGTCGATCATGTTGATCGAGTCGTCGATGATGAAGCAGGGGCAACAAGGACAAGGTGGGGTTCACTGATGGATCACTAGCCAACCTATACTAAGCAGTTTAGAGTAAGCAGGTAGGTTACAATAGCAGGTACAAAAGCAGGCTATGCATCAGAATAGGAGCAAACAATAACAGTAGCAAAATCTAATGCAAGCATGAGAGTATAGAATGGGCGATATCGGGATGATCAAAGGGGGGGCTTGCCTGGTTGCTCAGACAAGGAGGGTCGTTGTCGACGTAGTCGATCACAGGGGCATCAGCAGCGGTCTCGAGGTCTACCGGAGAGAAGAGGGGGAAGAAACAGTAAATACACGCAAACATAAGCATAACAAGACAATAAGCGGGGCTAGAGGTGTTCGAACGCAGTGCTAGGCGATACTGGCGAAGGGGGAAAACATCCGGGTTTCCCATTTCCGGACGTCTGTCAGACAGATGAACCGGAGGGGAAAAGTTCAACATTTACTATGCTAGGGATGTGTGGCGGGCGAACGGACCGCGTGTTCGGATTCGCCTCGTCGTTCTGAGCAACTTTCATGTACAAAGTATTTTAATCCGAGATACAATTTATTTTATATAGTTTTCTAAAGTTTTAGCAATAATCTATAATTATTATTAATTATTTAACACAACATTATCTAGAACAGTGCGGAGGTGACGTCACGATGACGTCAGCAGGTCAACTGACCGGTTGGCCAGGTCAAACCTAACACGTGGCGTCACACTGTCATAGACTAACACTAGTTAACAGTTTAATTACTTAATAAGTTTAATTAGGTTAAATAACTGGATTAATTAAGTTAATTAATTAATTACTTTTAATTATTATTAAATTTACATTTTTGTTTCTTAAAAAAAAAACAGGGGGCTGGGCCCCGTGTGGAAGTGGCACAAGGGCCTTAGTGGGGCGGGCGAAATGGGCACCGGGCGTGGGCACCCGTGTGTGCCCAGCCACCAGGGGGCGGCGCCGGCCACGACAGAGGTAGCAAGCGGCGCAGGGTGTGGGCAAGGCACAGCCGCGCTGGCGCGGCTAGCAGCGCGGTCGGTGGCCACGGCCGGCCGGGAAGGCGCGACGGGGCGAGGGAACGGGGTGGAGCCGCTGGCGGACGCGGCCAACCAGGCGAAGCGGCGTCGGCATGGACGGTGTAGGGGAAGGGGTAGGGGGAGATGGGGTCATACCCCCGGTGCAGGGGTTCATCGACGAGGCGCGAGGAAGCCGACGGGGAGGGGACGGGGAAGCAGTCCGTCGGCGTCGTGGTTCCGCCGAGGGGGGCCCCGAGTGGCGGCGGCGTCGAGGCCGAGCCCCAGTTCCAGATCAGGGGCGGAGGGCGATGAGGCGGCGCGCGGACGGGCGTCGGGGCGAGGTGAGGCAACGATGGCAACGGGGATGGGTCCAGATCGAGCGAGGGAGCGGGAGGAGGGGATCGGGGCGAGTGGCGGGGGTCGAAGGCGTCAGGCAGGGGGGTTTCTCCGGCGGTGGGCAGCGTAGGGAGCGCCATGGGTCGTGCCCCGATCTGGATCGAGGGGAGGGGAGCGAGCGACGGGGAGTGGGGAATCATGGGGTGTGGTGGTGGATCGGGCTAGGGTTAGGTCGGCGGGGGGGGGGGGGGAGAAGCCAGGCCAGATAGGCTAGGGAGGGGTGTTGGGCCGGCCAGGGTAGGCCAGGTGGGTTGAGGCCCAAGGGGGCGCGGTGGCCAGCTGGGCCAGTCGGCCTAGTTGAGGGGGGTGGGGCTTTTTTCTGCTTTAAATTTTAAAACTTGCCTTTAACTTTCTGTTTATTAATTTTAGCCTCGGTGTTGCATTTTCTTTTAGTAACAAATGAGTTTTGTTTTGAACAAAACTTGGCACATAATTCTAACAAAATATGATGAGATGGAACAAAAAGTATGGAGTCAAAGGAGATGTCTAACCATTTATAGAAACCGAAGGGCCAATTTTAAATGTCATGGACCACTAAATAATTTCCAGGCACTTTGGAATCCAAAAGAGGTTGTTTCCAACATGACAAATATCCAAGGATTATTTGCCACACTGCAAACATTTTAGTATTCATTTTGACAAATTGAATCTTTGACTTTGAATAGTGATTTGGATCAAGTGAGGAAAAGCAATAGTAATATGATGACGTGGCATCATTAGTAGAGAGTTACTGTAGCTTAATTATCCGGACGTCACAAAAATTTGTCTAGCCATAGAGGAGGACTTGGAACATGCACTGCTGCACTGTTCGCATGCGCGGAGGTTTTGGGAGGAAACAAGACTGATATTTCATGTGGATCTACCTCGGATCCATCCTCTTACTTGGACGAAAGACATTCTATGCGATCACCGATTCTCTGACAAGGAACGAGCGATATTCATCATAGTGATGTGGGCAATTTGGCGTCTCGAAACCGACTGACTCACGACAAGGAGGGGTGGAATCCAACCTATTCTGTCAAACGGGTTAGAGAAGATCTAACCATCTTGGAGTTACCCACGCAGCAGGAAATCACGCTACCGGCTTTGGTTGGGAGCCTCCTGACGATCCTCATATCAAGATCAATACAGATGCTGCGGTTCACCTTGATGATGGCTATGCAGGAGCGGGAGGTGTCGCCCGCTCGTCCTCAGGCTTCAAGGGTGCATGGTGCAAACCGATATCGGGTGTTACAGATCCTCTCCTCGCGGAGGCTCTAGCGTTGAAGGAAGGAGTCCTTCTTGCTACACTTCGAGGCTTCACGCATGTGATCATGGAGACTGACTGTCTAGATTCAGTTCACCTCTGGAACTCTCGCTACACCGGCCGGTCGGTGATAGCACCTATTTTGTTAGAAATTGGAGAGCTAGCACTTAGTTTTACTTCTTTTCGCATTAAGCATGTAATGAGGACAGCTAATGGTCCCACACACCTGTGTGCTAAGCGTGCTTGTACGCTTAACGTGACCGAGAGCTGGCTCGATACCTCTACTGGCTTCCTGATCAGCAACCTTCTGGCTGACTGTTCAGTGAATGCTTTTGTTGAATAAAGCTCTCTAAAGTTCCCCGCAAAAAAAAGAAAGGAAAGACGAAGTGTGTGTCACAAGGTCCAAGAAAAGTATCAATGTGTCCCTTCTATACTACAGAACCGAACACTACATGCAGGGAGTCTTGATTGTAGGATCCACGCAACAAAAAGGGTTGCACACTAATGCTCAGCTTCACCCCCTCCCCGCGCCGCTCTATCCAGGGCGACATGGGTGGCCCCGACAAACCCTAGTCGTTGGCCGATCCCCAGCCCTCCTCGCCTCGCCGCCGAGGAGGCCCCCAGCGAAGCCCTGTGGGGCGGATCAAGGCAGCGGGTACCTCCGCCGACTCACGGCGGTTGGCGGCGGATCGCGAGTGCTGCAGCGGCATTAACGAGTGTGGCAGCGCAGCTGGTGCTGGCCGTGGCCGCGATGGGCGTGAATCTGGGCGGCCCTTGCTCCCAAATGCGGTTGGTGGCCTCCTACGGGATGCTCTGCTTCTCCGCGTGTTTGTTGCGTGCGATACCAGTCGTCTGCCGCCATAGACGCCACGACCCTCCTGCCATCTCGTTGCCCTGCTTCTGCATCGACTGTTCCCATGGGGCTTCCCTGTGGTTGTCGTCCTCCTCGTCTCTCCCAGTAGATCCAACTGTCGGATTTCGGGTTCCGGCAGACCCTCTAGGTTTGAACTCTGGGGTGCGCGCGGAGATCTAGCCTCCTACCTACCTGCACCTCGCCGCCTCGCTTGGATCTAAAACTATCAAAGGAACAACACAAGAGACACAAGGTTTATACTGGTTCGGGCCATCATTGTGGTGTAACACCCTACTCCAGTGTGTGGTGTGGTGGATTGCCTCAGGGGCTGAAGAAGAACAATACAAGGAAGAACAACCTCGCGAGGGTCTGTTCTTGGCCGATGCGATGAACTGCTAGGGGGAGTTCAGTCGCTCCCTCCTTTTCTCTCTAGATTCAAGATGCCGGATCTCTCTAAGATGCCTCTACCCTGTGGGTGGCTAGTCCTATTTATAGGCAGAGGCCCTGGGCCTCTTCCCAAATATTGAGCGGAAGGGCGCCAACAATTGGCCATTTTGAAGGCGTAACATCTAGTACACTTATCCCGACTAAAGTTGGTCCTCGCCGTCAAAGGCTCTAGTGGTGACGCCGGCTTGGGCTCCACGATGACTTCCTTCCCCGCCAAGGCGACGGTCTTGGTCTTGTTGCAATCAAACGGGTGCCTTTGCTTGATGCTCTCGCCTGCGCTTGCCCCCTTTGCACCAAAGAGGAAATGAGGACACTGCGCGGGCTGGCGCCCGCCTGGCGCCCTTGGTCGTCAAGGCTTGTGTCCGTGGGAACGACACCTATGGGATCACAAGAATCCCTACTACGGTCGCGGGGCGCGGGGTCGTGAGAAGAGCGGATCAAACAGATAGCACACGGTTTCCTTATCCAGATTCGGGCCGCGAGGGTGCGTAAAACCCTACTCCTGCTTTGGTGGTTTGTTTATCTGTGTTCTTGGGCTAGCAATGGGGCGTGAGGAGCTCCAAAAAGCCGAATCCTCCTCCTGGTCGCCTTGGGCCTCCTTTTATAGGGAAAGGGGTTGCCAAAGTGGCACACAGGAGGTGGAAAGGGTACAGTGATGCGAGTTTATCCCTCGCATTACATGACAAGGCGCCTTTAATGCGTCTTGCTTAGGTGTCCTTGCTTTATCGGGGACGGGGGAGAGCCCTGTCTCGTCCGTCGCCGCTCCCTTTCATGTCGACACGCGCCAGCCAGCGGTGGCCATGGGTGCCATGTAGGCAGGCAGCAGCCGAGGTGGCGCAGCGGTGGGTCTCCACGAAGATCCGCTTGCCGCCACGCAGGTGCCTGCCCAACTGGTTGGGTCGGCAGATGCATGCGAATGGTGGTGGAGGTTTGATTGGCGTGGGCCTGATGGTGACCCTACGGGTGTTCTTGGCAAGGGCCTCGTCGTAGCCCCGGAAGGGTCTTGCCGGGGCCCCGACAAGGGTCTTGCCGTGGCGCCCGCTGTCATCCCCGGCAAGGCTCTTGCAGGGGGCCTTGTGGTCCTCCTTGGCTGGGATCCCACCAAGGGTCGTCATCTTCTATAGTGTGTATCTGATCTTGAATGTCTTCACAAAGATATGCATGCCACCACGGGGATGTCTCCTCAATCCTTGCCCCATGGGGGCAGTGGACTCAAGGGTGATTCACTCCGTAGGTGTGGGCGAGCTGCCACGGCAAGGGTCTTGCCGGGTTTGCTAAAACCGCCTCCGGCAAGGATCTTGCCGGGGAGTCTGCTTCCCCTTTGCTCTTTGTGGTCTTGGTCTTGGCGCTGCTCTGCTCCTTTCGAAGCTTCGCCTTACCTCGACTCACCTCCCTTGCCTTGCTCAAGGCGGTGGTGCCCGCATGGCTCAGATCGCCTGCAGGCAGTTATAGGGGTACAAAAGTGTACCCTCTTTTGTACACCGACAGAGCCCCGGCCTGGGCCACACGTAAGCGCAATCGCATCGTTGGGCTAGGCCCGAAAACGGTGCGGGCAAAGGCGGGTGGTTTTTACCGCGGTAAGTCTCTTCGCCAGGCTTCCCATGCCTCCCGCGCGTGGCTTGGCGTGGGGAGGCGTGCGTGACATGGGCGGCATGCGTAGGGCTGAGCTCCGCGCGCATGCGTCACGTCGCAGTTAATGGGGGCGGTTCGCGCCTTCCCCATAAACGGAGGGAGGCGTGGAGGCGCGGCCCATTTACCAAATGGGGCCGAGGCGTGGTCTTCAAGGCGTCCACTCCCCACGATCACGGGGTGGGGAGAGGTCGCCTCACCCGCCGCTTGGTCCCGCACGCCGCCACGTGGTTCTCATGCGCTTGGGGTGGCGAACGGTGGAGGCGGGAAACCGGGCCGTCAGCCGGGCGGCGGGTTGGTCCCAGCCCTGCGCCTTCCGCGTCTTGATTGGTTGAGAGGGCGGCCGAGCCCCACCCCTGCTCCTTTATAAAGAGCGGAGGGGGGGATGGCGCCCCGCATTCTTCCATCTCCTCCTTCCTTTAGCTTCGCCCCCTCCATCCGCCATGGAGAGAGGGAATCCTGCCCTTCAACGGTGGCGGCGAGGGTCGCTGCCGACAACGCTGTCCTTCCTTCTCCCTGCACCTGCGGTGGCAGAGTCACCGCGAGGGGAAGGGGAGGGCGAGGCCATGGGCGAGGCCGAGGCGCCGGGGAAGAGGAGGACGGGCGGCGCTGTCTCGCCTCCGCCAAGAGTTCCTCCCCCATGGAGGGCCATGTTGGGGATGACCCTTGCGAGTTCTTTGTCGTCAAGGCCGGGCCGCCTCTCGTCAGCTTTCGCCTCCCGACTCCATTCGCGGGAGATGGAGCTGGATCCGCCGGAGTCATTGCGGCTGCACATGAGGGGCTGTGGGATCAGCGACACGCGAAGTTCGCCGACTTCCCAGCCCCTCACGTGATGTATCTTCGTCGGGATGGAAGACGTTCGCTCATATCCACCGCTTGACGGAGGGGCTCACTCTCCATTTCAAGATGATGGAGGGCGGCCTCCTCTCCGTCAAGGTCTTCGGCCTCTTCGGGACCCGGGCAAGGTGTTGCGTGGAAAGCTCTTCTGATAGCGAAGACCCCTCCTCGGGCGGGAGTGGCGAGGAGGACAGCGGCAGCGACGACGAGGTTAGCAGGCGGCAGGATGACGGGTCCGACTAGGTGTCGGGCGCTGCTCCATGCGGCACCGGCGACCCCATCATCCGTGTCGCCGCCTCTGAACTTCCCGGTCGTCTCCTTGGGCGGCTGGCGTTGGGAGGCTGCGGAAGAGGAAGAGGGCGGGTGGCAAGGCCGTCAAATCGGAGTACGCGGGCACCGACGCCTTCGACGCGTGCTGACGTCCTGCCGCCTCGTCTTCGAGCTCTGCTTCCGGCGCCGCCATCACCACCCAGCCTTCGGACGGCCACCGAGATGTTCTCTTGGTGCCTCCTGCCACCCGTAGCTCGCCTAGGCGCCTTCTCGCCTTTTCGCCTCCTTGACCTGCCTCCCGAGGAGAGGGACAAGAAAGGGGTTACGGCACCTTATCTCTTTTAGCTTGTAAGCTTTTGGGCCTTGATCGAATTTAAAACTTGTAATCCCATCATTCATGTTTTTCATTCCCCATGGGTTGTACCTGAGTGGAATGTTTTTAATGAAAAAGGATGCTTGCCGGTCATTTGTTTGCGGTAGAACCCACGACAAGGAGTAAATCCTTGATATCTCTAAGATAAACATTTCCTTGCCCGCAACAGCCCCTGCCGTGTTCCCACTTCGCTCGACCTTTCTCACGCTTTTTGGCGGAGGCGGGGATGAGGTGGGTTCAGGCTCCTCGTTTCATCCTTTTGCTGCCGTGACTACGACCAAACCTGGCCCCAGGAACGAGCCCTAGGGCCTAGAGTTTTAGGGGAGCACAGTAGGTTTTAGGAGAAAACGAGGTTTCACATACCTCATTCCATAAGGGAGTGCATGATAAGGGATGAAGAACTTATCTGAAGCTGTAGCCCCCGGCAACTCTGGTTTGTCGTGGGTGAATCTTTGCACTTGCAGCCCCCGGCAATACTGGCTTGCCGGGGTCTAGATGCCGGTCTGTCCCTCTTCTCTTTTTCGTCTTCGCAAGGATATCTGTTGGGTACGCCAAAACGACACACTAGTCCCTTGAAGAACTTGACGGCTGACTGAGTTGTGACCTTCCTTACTGCCTCCACCTCCGGCCACTTTGTGAACTTGTCGATTGCAACGTACAAGTACTCAAAGCCCCCGACAACGCGGGGGAAAGGGCGAATTTCGGGTTCCGGCAGACCCTCTAGGTTCGAACTCTGGGGTGCGCGCGGAGATCTCGCCTCCTACCTACCTGCACCTCGCCGCCTCGCTTGGATCTAAAACTATCAAAGGAACAACACAAGAGACACAAGGTTTATACTGGTTCGGACCACCATTGTGGTGTAACACCCTACTCCAGTGTGTGGTGTGGTGGATTGCCTCAGGGGCTGAAGAAGAACAATACAAGGAAGAACAACCTCGCGAGGGTCTGTTCTTGGCCGGTGCGATGAACTACTAGGGGGAGTTCAGTCGCTCCCTCCTTTTCTCTCTAGATTCAAGATGCCGGATCTCTCTAAGATGCCTCTACCCTGTGGGTGGCTAGTCCTATTTATAGGCAGAGGCCCTGGGCCACTTCCCAAATATTGAGCGGGAAGGGCGCCAACAATTGGCCATTTTGAAAGGGAACATCTAGTACACTTATCCTGACTAAAGTTGGTCCTCACCGTCAAAGGCTCTCGTGGTGACGCCCGGCTTGGGCTCCACGATGACTTCCTTCCTGCCGCTATGACGGTCTTGGTCTTGTTGCACCAAACGTGTGCCTTTGCTTGATGCTCTCGCTGCGCTTGCCCCTTTGCACCAAAGAGGAAATGAGGACATGGCTGGCCGGGCGCTCACCGGGCGCCTCTTGGTCGTCATGGCTTGCGCCATGGGCACCTCGTGAGGTACCCCGCTTGATCTCTCCGCCTCCTCGCGAGCCACTGATGAGGCTGTGCCCGAGGAAGCTTCCGTCATCCGCCTGAGAGGCTTGGCCCCTCGCGAGGGTCTTGAGCTTGCGCTGGTGAAGATGGGCCGTACTGGGCCACCCCTTGAGCCACGCCGCAGGCCGCAGGCAGGCAAGTCTGGGTACCCCCGTTCCTAGAACGCCGAAACTTCGTCCTTGCGCCTCCTCACTCTGTCCACCGCAGGTATACTCCCTTCCGCCAGAGTTGGTGTCTTGAGGTTGGGCCTCGTCTCCGACTTCATACGTTCGTTTGGTGTTCAAAGTTGGTGTATCCGGCTTCTCGTGTTGAGGTGGGGATCCGGCGAAGCTTCGGTGATGGCGTCGCCTATGGGCGTCGTTGACCTGCTTGCAGGCGTCGCGTTGGACCCCCTCTTGCTCACGGTGGGCTACCGGTGATAGATTGGGATTGAGCGAAAGCTCCGCTCTGACTTGCTCAACGCTGGTAATGACGGTGCCTATGGGCGTCGTGCTCTTCCTTGGAAGCGTTGCCATTTACCCCCTTCCCCTTGCAGCATTGGTTTCCTCAGTGTGGCGGGCTCGGCGAGTCTCGGACCAAGCAATTTCCTTTGGTGTGCATGCTCAAGACCCCCCATGGCTACTGTTGTGTTGCGGCAAGGTTCGTGCTCTTGGTGTTGTCTCGGTTCATCTTTGCTTAATGATGACGTGGGATGCATCCCCATCTTGTTAATCGTTTCGAATACCCGCGGCGGGGCTCCCTATCAAGGTTCGTGTTTGGTTGTGGCACTTGTTGACTATGGATGCTCCTCTGTTGCACCGTGGGGTTTGATACGCACGCCGATGTGGTGCGTTAGGCCGATTGCGAAGTCTTGGTATTGTGATCCTTTGAGGACATCCCACATCTACCTCTGTCTCTTCGTGGTGATGGTCAATTGTGTGCTACCTAGGTCGAGCTTTGTCTTAGGCATTTTTTCCCTCTTCTTCTTTTATCCTACTTGTATGGTTTTCGGTCTGGTTTTCCTCATAAATGGGGTCATCTTGTTAAGGTTTTCGATCCGGTTTTCCTTTTAAACTGGATCACTCTCCTGACATTATGGCCACTTTGAGTAATATATTCAGGTGGATGAACTCCTCCCCCGGCGATTCTAAAAAAAAGGTTGCATGCACCGCAAGTGGTGTTTAGCTTTTATCTCTAATGGATGTGGCCAGCCTAACAGACCCTGGTCGAATGACCCACCCAACTGAGACCCTGGCTCCATCGCAATCGCTATGCACGACTTAAGCCACACCGCTGTTCGGTTACTTTTTTTTTTCAATGCGACGGTTAACCCACTCTTTCCGTCCATCAAACGAAAAAAGTGCCAAAAAAGGATTAAAAAAGAAGTTGATTATATGACACACTTTTCCTGGGACTTTGATCTGATGACACATCTTTCTTTTAATTTGATTAGATGACACAGATCTGATTGATAATAACTGGATTAAATGACACAAATATTGTTTTTCTCTCTTTTTGTAGGTATGGGCCCCCATGTTATATTTTGTAGGACGATTTTGCCCCTGGTCGTTTCACCTGCCTGGCTCGATGCTGGTTCAACCCATTGTTCTTGGAAGAGCGAACGAAACAGGCACAGAAGAGAGCCGCTGCGCCGCCGCTCCTGCTTCCTCCCACCCGCGCCGCCAGTGCCCAGCACCGCCCCGCCGCTCCTGCTTCCTCCCACCCGCGCCGCCAGTGGGGCACCGCCCCGCCATGCCTCTTCCCCGAGTGCTGATAGTTCCTCGCCGCCTCCTGCCCCTGGTCGTTTCGCCTGACGGGAAGGAGACAACAAGGTGGTGGCGTGCCGGGAAGGAGCCACAACGAGGTAAGGCACCGGGAAGCATGCAGCAGGATCACCTCGCTCCATACGTAGAGCTACCATATGTACGCGTGCATGCATCGAGCCTCTGCATGCATGTACTGACCGAGGCGTGTTCTCTACCAGGAACGATCGAGCCGGCAGCTGAGTGAAACGACCAGGGGAAAAATCGTCCTACAAAATATGACGTGTTGGCCCATACCTAGAAAAGGAGAGAAAAACTTGATTTGTGTCATTTAATCCGGAAAAAATTTATGCCCACACGTGTGGTATCTTGCACATCGCCCACACGTCTCCTTTACCACTCATTTCGCCGCATGTGAACAGATGACATCAGCAAAAATCTTTTTGGTTTTCGGCTTAAAAATGTTTTATCTCCTAACTAAAAAACTCAATTAAAAATCCGTTTTCGTCATTAAATCCTTCTCGACGAGATCTTCAAAACTAGAACCCATGTTGATATGTTTCGATGAATTTTTTTTTGCCCAAAAATTGTCATGATGTTTACACTATAGTTGCCATAGTGCTTAAACTATAGTTGCCATGTGGCAATTTTAGTTTATAGAGCATGACAATTTTAGTATTTTGATGATGGCAATTGCAGTACTTTGATCATGAAAATTATTTTTTGTATGAACCATGGCAATTTTAAGTGCATGTATCATGAAAATTTTAGTTTATCATTCATGGAAAGTCTAGTTTCTTAATTCCCCGTTTTATAAATGACAAAATTTATTTTTAAATGTAGAAAAAAAATAAATTAAACATATCATGGCAACTTCAGTGTAAATACCATGGCAATTCATGTGCAATAGACATGACAACTTTTAACCCAAATTTTTTTTGTCAAAATATAATGATATGACATCTAGTTTTGAAGATCTTGCCGCGAGGGATTTAATGGTGAAAACGGATCTTCAATTGGATTTTTTATTTAAGAGATAAAACATTTTAAAAACTGGAATTCCAAAAAGATTCCCACATGCATGCATAAGGTGACGTGGCGCAGTCTATGTATTATAGAGCGTGTGGGCAGGTTACGCTCCCACCACACGTGTGGGCGTTAGCGTTGTCCTTTAATCTAGCTGTCAATCAAGTCTGTGTCATCTAATCTTTATCTATATGTATATCTATACCTATTTATTTTTTTTCTAATAAAGCATGGTGATATTCTTAGTTTCGTCCTGTTTAGATTTTTCTTTTACGCACTGTATATGTTTTGTATGTTAGGCGAGGTGGTACTAATTAATTAGAAAACGGCAGTTTCCGAGCAATGTATTTCTTAGGCCTCACTAAATTGGGCCTGGCCGGCCCACAACTGGGGTTAATGTATTGCAATAATTCATTAAAAAATGCATGCAGATGGGAATTGATCTCGAAACCTCACGCCACATTCTACCTGTGCTAACCAACTAGGCCATCACACACTTCTGAATCTCATAGGCCACACGGCTGTAATGGGCCTCGGCCTGTATTCTAGCGGCTGGGCCAGCTGCATTAACGGACAAAAATCAAGAATATTTCATGTTGAATAGTCCCACCTTGCTACGCAAAACTGATTCTCACCAATTTATATGCGTTCAGCGTCGTCGTTATCTGTCGTGAGCTAATTAAATGAGATCCCTGAGAGAAAAAGTGGGAGAGGCTGGATCCATAAAAAAATGTGGGAGATGCTTTGCCCTCATTCCACGGAAGGAGCTGATCACTGACTTAGATCTTTCTTTAAAAGTGAGGACTAGGAGCAAGGCACTAAGCAAGTTCTATCTGTGTTTTGTATTTTTCATCTGTTCACCAGCCTCTAGCAAGTTTTCCCATGCTATCATTTGCTGCCATTATTCATGGCACTGGTGGTGGTTTAGGTGAACAGGACAGCTAGCATTTTCATCAGGTCAAATTCGCCACAAGACGTTCAACTTGCACATAACTAATTATTTTCTCCGTCGTTACAACGCACGGGTATATATGCTAGTCAAACTAAAAGAAAGATGTGTCATCAGATCAAAGCCCCAGGAAAAATGTGTCATATAAGCATTCTTCGATCGAAACGGCGAGTAGTTTTTCGGAGGCGAGCGGCGGGTGGTTTCGACGGCGAGCTGCCGGCAGCTGCGCTACCGGACATAGATACGTGTGGCACTGTTGGTGCCCCGTTTGCCGGTGGTAGCACCGACGCGAGCGGTGCTGCAAGAAGCTTCATGGCGGGTGCCTTCCTCTTCGACCGGCGACCGTGTGGCGACCCGCCTCCATCCCGCGCCCCCTTCCTTGCCCGGCGATGGACGAGGACCATGACCCGACCTCCTTCTACATATCCCGCACCCGCGCTGCCCTATCTTTGCCGTTGGACTATCATCGCCACGCCGGCGGCGGCCCCTGCCTCGTCGGCACGGCGACAGAAGGAGGGTTACTGATGGGAGCAAGGCTTGCGACCCGCCGTCACAATCGCCTGATCCCGACAAAGCCGAGGCCATCTCTCATCAACTCTCCAGCTAGCTCACCATTGCCCTCCTCCATCTAAGATGCACGGTAGCAAAGCAGCAACGTAGGTTCCATGGCCTCTGTCGCATAGCTGCCACCGCCACCCAAGCCGCCCCTGTGTTCTCTCTCTCTCTCTCTCTCTCGATGCTTGTGTGCATCTTCTTATTAGTCAATTTGCTACTGATATTTACATTAATTAGCATATTATATAGGAAGAGAAGTGTGCACGAAGCCTCATCAGTTAAGTGATAAAGAATTGCGTCTTATCTGTCTATCTTAGATCTTTACTTACTTGCTAGGTTCATGCTTTGGCTGTGCTTTCTTGTATAAGTTTGTCCCCAGTAAGGAAACAACTATTGTATATTCAGGATCTAGGAGAATGTTTTCTCACTCAAGTTCAGGTTGGATTGTTGATTACATATCGGGTTGCTGAGGCTGGGATACACAAACGGGCTGGGGCGAGGAATAAGAATTACTCACCTAGGGGACCCTTCTAACTCCCTCCTTTAATCTCCTATTGCTCTTCCCATCATTTGCAAACATGCCGTATATGAGGTGCTATATTTGATGGTAGCCTGAAGCCTGAAGCAAAAGCAAACCATTGGAATTCCGAACTTTTAGGAGTGTTTCTTTTTCTTCGAATGCTCCTCAGTTTATTAGTCCGAAATTTGGTTGCACCTACCGCTTCAGGAGATGGCCATGTGCACCACAATTAGCTTGATCTTAAGATAGTAATGCAGTAGGCATACTCCCTAGCTCCTAGTGTACCAGGCTGTACTCTGAAGCTATCTTATTGGAATTCGGAACTTGTGTCTTTGGTTGTTCCAACAAATCAGGGATTCAGTATAAACCTTATGGGTGTTCTTCTGTATTCAGTTTGCTCTGCTTAGTACAGGGATAGTTTTGCCTAAAAAATATATAGTGATAACTCTACAAACCAGTGGCGGAGCTAGCATTTGACATCAGCGTGGTCCGACCCCCCAATTTTTTTTACAAGAAATATGACATGTGGGCATTCTAACTACTCCGCAGGGGCGGAGCTACAAAGTAGTTACCAATATCACATAAAAATAGATCAATATGGTCTTACAAACACACTAAAGTTTTCAATTAAGTCTAACTTTTGTATAAAGAAGCATATATATATAGTACATACTATATGGACCATAGCTCGAAAAGACTATGTTTCTATCAATAAAGCTAATTGAGGCAGAAATGATGTGCAAAATCATATATGTGTTCATCAATTCATGATAGTATAGTGCAAAAAAGCAAACTCTAAGTCAAAAAATAGGGGGTTTCGGTACCTTAAATTGATTTGCACACTTGCTGCGATGTTGCCGCCGGACGGCCGGAGACTGGTGGTGAGCTGCACCGACGAGCGCCGGCTTTGGCAGGAGGACGGAGGGGGCGGAGGCAGGCGGGCGGGCTACAGGTGGCCAGGCGGCCGCTGTCAAGGGCGCAGGGCAAGGTGGCAGGCGCTGGGAGCGGTGGAGCCGAGGGCCAGGGGCGTCGGGCGGGAAGGGGAGGCGGCCTGGGATCCAGCCGACGACCGACGAGGCCGTGAGGAACGGTGGCGCCGCGGTGGTGAGGGCGTGAGGCGAGGGCGTCGGTCGTCGGGACGAGGGCGTCCTCTGCTCTGCCTCGATGTGGAACGAGGGGTCGTGGCCTCGTGGGCTGTGGCTAAACGAGGGCTGGCTAGTATTATTGGGCCATCTTTTCTTTTGGCCCAGTTAAATACCCATAGGTATATAGGCTGCTCCAACATCCCAGGGTGGGACGCGGCCCACCCTGACCACCCAGTAGCTCCGCCCCTGAGTAAAAACCAAAGAAAAAAAATTGGTTGCTCAAAGTTCCACCATTGTCCTGTTCTCAAACTGTAATATTTAGATGACATGAATCATGATCTAACAGTTCAATTCAGATTTAAGGCGTGGAGAATAATAATAATAAAGTAGACTCATGACCATCACCGTGTTCACTTTTTTTTGGTTTCAGCTGACCTGATCTCTCTGCGTAAATATTGAGTTAGCTGCTTAAAACTTTCTTCACAACATGAAACTTTATAAAAGGCTACATGTCATCTATAAAGTAGATTAATGAAATGCTGAGTTAGCTCGAATAGTCTCCACATAGATAATGTGTAACGCCCTCGATGCGGCTATATCTCCCACGTGTCGAAGCACGACTTAGAGGCATAACCACATTGAAAGCAATGTCGCAAGTGAGGTAATCTTCACACAACCCATGTAATACATAAGGGAAAGAGATACATAGTTGGCTTACAAATGCCACTTCACACAATACATAAATAAACATCCATCATCCAGATTACACTCAAGGTCCGACTACGGAACCAAAATAAAAGAAGACTACCCCAAAAGCTACACAGATCCCCGATCGTCCCAACTGGGCTCCACTCATCGATCATCGTGAAAAGACACATAGTAACGACCACGTTCCTCGTCGAACTCCCACTTGAGCTCGGTTGCGTCACCCTGCCGGCGTCGTCGGCACTGCAATCGCTGTTTTGGTAGAATCTGTGAGTCACGGGACTCAGCAATCTCACACCATGAGATCAAGACTATTTAAGCTTATAGGTAGGACAAAGTTGTGAGGTGGAGCTGCAGCAAGCGACTAGCATATATGGTGGCTACATTCGCAAAAGAGAGCGAGAAGAGAAGCAAGGCACGGTCGTGAAGCTAGTAGCGATCAAGAGGTGATCCTGAAACTACTTACGTCAAACATAACTCCAACACCGTGTTCACTTGCCGGACTCCGCCGAGAAGAGACCGTCACGGTTACACACGCGGTTGATGTATTTTAATTAAGGTCAACTTCGGTTTTCTACAACCGACATTAACAAATTCCCATCTGCCTCATAACCATGGGCACGACTTTCGAAGATAATACCCTGCAGGGTGTCCCAACTTAGCCCATTATAAGCTCTCACGGTCAACAAAGGATATTCCTTCTACCGAAGACCCGATCGATCTCGGAATCCCGGACTACAAGACATCTCGACAATGGTAAAACAAGACCAGCAAAGCCGCCCGACAGCCGACAAATCCCGAGAGGAGCTGCACATATCTCGTTCTCAGGGCACATCCGGATGAGCAGTCCGTACAACTAAAACCAGGCCTCAAGTTTCCCCAAGGTGGCGCTGCAAAGGGCTATAGTTTGGACCAACACTCAGAGGAGCATTGGCCCAGGGGGGTTAAATACAGATGACCTTCGGGCTCGCGAAAACCCGGGGGAAAAGGCTTAGGTGGCAAATGGTAAAACCAAAGTTGGGCCTTGCTGGAGGAGTCTTATTCAAAGCGAACTGTCAAGGGGGTCCCATAAATCACCCAACCGTGTAAGGAATGCGAAATCGAGGAACATAACACCGGTATGACGGAAACTAGGGCGGCAAGAGTGGAACAAAACACCAGGCATAAGGCCGAGTCTTCCACCCTTTACCAAGTATATAGGTGCATTAATTAAATAAGAGATATTGTGATATCCCAAAATATCCATGTTCCAACATGGAACCAACTTCATCTTCACCTGCAACTAGCAACGCTATAAGAGGGGCTGAGCAAAGCGGTAACATAGCCAATCAACGGTTTGCTAGGAAAGGATGGTTAGAGGTTTGACATGGAAATATGGTCATAGCAAAAGAACGAGCATCTAGCAAGCAAAGATAGAAGTGATTTCGAGGGTATGGTCATCTTGCCTGCAAAGTTCTCAGAGTTGTCGAAAGCTTGATCCTCGTAAGCGTTCTCAACAGGTTCCTCGTTCACGCACTGCCTCCCGACTCTACCCAAAGCAAGAACACAAGCAATGGAAACACAATAAATCACGGTGCAATGCACAAACAACATGATGCAAAACATGGCATGGTATGCGAGATGTGATATGCAATGCGTATGCGTGCTCCGGAAGGAAAAGTGATGAACAAGGCATCAACTTGGCAAACCAAGTATGCCACTAGAAAGGTGAGATGATTTCGGTTGAAATCGACATAAAGATCACCGGAATCGGATGCACGATTTGCAAAAGGCAAGCAAAACAAGAATGACACAATTCTGCCATTAACAGCATGATGCCACTTAGCAAGCAACAAGAAATTAAGCTACTGCACCCAAACGTACCAACAAAGCATATCGCAGTGATCTACTCAAGATGCTTGACAAAATATAAACACTGAGCTACGGCTAAATCACACCACAACAGGTTCAAACAAGCATGGCAAACGTGCAAAATATATCAGCTTCACAGACTTGGTGAAAATACTAATATGCCAGAAATTAACATCAGGAAGGCATGTTTAGAGCAAGCAAACAACTTGCTACAGGAACAAGACATAGCAAAATATCGCATGTCGTGAATCTACTCAAGGCATTGAACAAAAGTCCCTTACTGACCAAGAGCCAAAAGGGATCAGAAAATATAATAGCACCCATGTCAATTTAGCAAGTTTCGTTACACATCTCAGACAGCAGAAAACTGGACATGGCAAAAACAGATAACAAGTAGGCATGCTCGTGGGCTCGATGCACTCACTACAGAGCATTGCATGATAAACTAAGCATACATCTGTCAAGAAGACATGGCATAGAACCTAGACATGGCAAGAACAACACTATAGCATGCAAGGATCAACTACAACAAGCTTGGAAAAATTGAATAACCCGTAAACAATCTGCCAGGAACATTTTATAGCAAAAGTAGAGCTCGATTGACTCAAGCTATGGCACTCCATAATTATAAACAAGGGCATGGATGGATAGAGAACATTCACATGTTTAAAACATCCTTACTGAAGTACCTCAAAATATGCATGGAACTCTCTGTAGCATCAAGTTTATATGGCATAAAAATAACAACAGAACAGGGGCTGAAATCAGCAACATCACGAAGCCTAGTTTGCATGCTTGTGCTAGTCACCACAGAGATCACAAAAATACATGGCATACACACCTGTAAATATGGCATGGCATATTACAAAACACATATAGGGCTCAAGTTCATAGGGTGCACACATCAATCGTGGCAAAAATGACAAAAGTGCATGTTCTGATAAGAATCTGAAACTAACATCACATAGACCTTTTGTAACAGCATTTCAGGCATCAAGATGAGCTCAAATTAAAATGACGCAATGATATGAGATGATGTACTCGTCGAGGCGAACCAACCGGTATGCTACACGACCAAAACGGAGCCACGAGTACAGAGTTATGGTGCGATGAAAATGCAACAATTAATCTGTAGAATAAATAACTTAGAGGATTTCGGGGGTCAACCGGATAGATCTAGGGTTCGTCGCCCGAACCGAGGCGGCGGCGCGGCTCGTCGGAGAGGAGGAAGGAGGGCGGGGGAGGCACGGGGCGGACGGATCCGGCCACGCCCTTGCCGGATCTGGTCGGGGCCGGGTCGAGGGAGGCGGCGGAGGCGGCGTGGCGGCACGCTCTCGGGCGCCGACGGCCGGTGAAGAGGGCGGCGGAGCTTCGCCGGGCGGTGGCGGATGGCGGCGGCGCGACCGGGCGCGTGGGCGCTGGCTCGGGACGGGCGGCGACGGGCTCGAGGGCCTCGCACAGCCTCGCGGGCCCAGCTGGGTCGGCGGCGATCTGGGACCGGCCCGGGACACGTGGCGGCGCGCGATTGGACCGGGGCGGCGGGCAGACGCGTCCGGCTCCGCCCGGACGTGTCCGGAGGCGGCGAGAGGAGCGGGGCTAGGGTTAGGGGCGGATTTGATCCGGAATTTCGGGGGAGGAGGTGTTTTTATAGGTAGGAGTAGTTAGGAAGCTCCAAATGAGGTGCGGTTTTTACCACACGATCGTGATCCGACGACGGAGAGCATGGAAGTGACTTAGATGGGTTATTGAGCTGTTTTGGAGGGGTGTTGGGCTGCAACACACAAGAGGCCTTCGCGGTTACCCGGTTAACCGTTGGAGTATCAAACGACCTCCAAATGGCACGAAACTTGACAGGTGGTCTACCGGTGGTGTACCAAGGCCACTTGGCAAGCCTCGGTCCATTCCGAGAACGTTTAACACCCGCTCACGAAAGGAGACTAGAGGGGTGCGCCGGTGCACGTGGGAGTGTCGGATTGCAAAACGGACAACGGGGAAAATGATCGGATGCATGAGACGAACATGTATGCAAATGAGATGCACATAATGACATGATATGAGATGCATGACATGGACAAAATGCAAAACGAAAGACAAAAACCCAACCACGGAGGGAATACCATAGCACACAGCCGAAAATGGCAAGAGTTGGAGTTACAAATATGGAAAGTTACATCCAGGGTGTTACAACACTCCACCACTACAAGAGGATCTCGTCCCGAGATCTAGGACTGAAAGAACTCCGGATATGCGGAACGGAGGTGATCCTCGCGCTCCCAGGTGGCTTCTCGGTCGGAATGGTGTGACCACTTCACTTTTAGGAATTTGATTGACTTGTTGCGAGTCTTGCGCTCGGTTTCTTCAAGAATAGCAACGGGGTGCTCATGATAAGAGAGATCTTCTTGGAGGTCAATTTCTTTGAAGTTGATAGTGCGCTCAAGAGTCTTGAAGCACTTGAGAAATTGTGACACGTGAAACACATCGTGCACGTTCGCGAAGTTGGACGGAAGCTCAAGTTGATAGGCGAGGTCGCCTCTTTTGCCAATGATCTTGAAAGGACCCACGTATCTAGGGGCAAGCTTCCCTTTGATACCGAAGCAACGAGTGCCTTTCATTGGAGAGACGCGGAGGTAGACATGGTCTCCGATTTCAAAAGCCACATCACGGTGCTTGTCATCATAATAGCTCTTCTGGCGCGATTGCGCGGCTTTGAGATTCTCAAGAATTACTTTGCACATTTCTTCGGCTTCTGTGATCAAGTCGTTGCCAAGAAGTTGGCGTTCACCTGTCTCGGACCAATTGAGAGGAGTACGACACTTTCTGCCATAGAGAATTTCGAATGGGGCCTTGCCCGAACTCGCTTGGAAGTTGTTGAAGGAAATATGCCCTAGAGGCAATAATAAAGTTATTATTTATTTCCTTATATCATGATAAATGTTTATTATTCATGCTAGAATTGTATTAACCGGAAACATAATACATGTGTGAATACATAGACAAACAGAGTGTCACTAGTATGCCTCTACTTGACTAGCTTGTTAATCAAAGATGGTTATGTTTCCTAACCATAGACATGAGTTGTCATTTGATTAACGGGACCACATCATTAGGAGAATGATCTGATTGACATGACCCATTCCGTTAGCCTAGCACTTGATCGTTTAGTATGTTGCTATTGCTATCTTCATGACTTATACATGTTCCTGTAACTATGAGATTATGCAACTCCGTTTACCGGAGGAACACTTTGGTGCTACCAAACGTCACAACGTGAATCGGGTGATTATAAAGGAGTACTACAGGTGTCTCCAAAGGTACATGTTGGGTTGGCGTATTTCGAGATTAGGTTTTGTCACTCCGATTGTCGGAGAGGTATCTCTGAGCCCTCTCGGTAATGCACATCACTATAAGCCTTGCAAGCAATGTAGCTAATGAGTTAGTTACGGAATGATGCATTACGTAACGAGTAAAGAGACTTGCCGGTAACGAGATTGAACTAGGTATTGGATACCGACGATCGAATCTCGGGCAAGTAACATACCGATGACAAAGGGAACAACGTATGTTGTTATGCGGTTTGACCGATAAAGATCTTCGTAGAATATGTAGGAGCCAATATGGGCATCCAGGTCCCGCTATTGGTTATTGACCGAGAATAGTTCTAGGTCATGTCTACATAGTTCTCGAACCCGTAGGGTCCGCACGCTTAAGGTTTCGGCGATGATTATATTATGAGTTTACATGTTTTGATGTACCGAAGGAGTTCGGAGTCCCGGATGAGATCGGGGACATGACGAGGAGTCTCGAAATGGTCGAGACGTAAAGATTCATATATTGGATGATATGTTTAGGCTAAGGGGTCAAGCCCATGAGGCTTTAGGTCGGTGCAAAAGGAGTTTTATGGAGGCCGGGGCCAAACGCCGGAGACCTGGCGTTCGCCTGGGCCAGACGCCGAGGCCCATGGCGTCTGGGCAGACGCCAAGGATTGTGGCGTTTGGTCACTGGAGTCCGAGTGGGACTCTTGCCTTTCGGCAAAACCGACTTTGAGGAGGCTTTTGCTCCAAGTTTCGACCGGGCTCAACATATAAATAGAGGGGCAGGGCTAGCACCAAAGACACAACAATTGATCTCTTGGATCTCTTAGCCGCAGCGGTGCCCCCTCCACCATATTCCACCTCGGTCATATCATAGCGGTGCTTAGGCGAAGCCTGCGTCGATAGAACATCAAGGTCGTCCACCACGCCGTCAGGCCGACGGAACTCTCTCTCCGGAGCTTTGCCGGATCGGAACTCGAGGAGCGTCACCGAGCTGAACGTGTGCCAAGAACTCGGAGGCGCCGGAGTAACGGTGCTGGGATCGGTTGGATCGCGAGGAGAATGTACGACTACTTCCTCTACGTTGTGATCGCTTCCGCTTCGGTCTACGAGGGTACGTAGACAACACTCTCCCCTCTCGTTGCTATGCATCACCATGATCTTGCGTGTGCGTAGGAATATTTTTGAAATTACTACGTTCCCCAACAGTGGCATCCGAGCCTAGGTTTTTATGGTTTGATGTTTTGCACGAGTAGAACACAAGTGAGTTGTGGGCGATACAAGTCATACCGCCTACCAGATGTCATACTTTGGTTCAGCGGTATTGTGAGATGAAGCGGCCCGACCGACATTACGCGTGACGCTTACGCCGAGACTGGTTTCACTGCTACGAGCACTCGTGCTTAAAGGTGGCTGGCGGGTGTCTGTCTCTCTCACTTTAGTTGAACCGAGTGTGACTACGCCCGGTCCTTGCGAAGGTTAAAACGGAGTCTATTTGACAAACTATCGTTGTGCTTTTGATGCGTAGGTGAGAACGGTTCTTGCTAAGCCCGTAGCAGCCACGTAAAATTTGCAACAACAATGTAGAGGGCGTCTAACTTGTTTTTGCAGGGCATGTTGTGATGTGATATGGTCAAGACGTGATGAGATATAAGTTGTTGTATAAGATGATCATGTTTTGTTGAAGTTATCGGCAACTGGCGAAGCCCTATGGTTGTCTCTTTGTTGCATAAGATGCAAGTGCCAAATAATTGCTTTACTTTATCGCTATGCGATAGCAATAGTTGCAAGAGCAATAGTTGGCGAGACAACCATGTGATGACACATTGATATAGATCAAGATGATGAAGATCATAGTGTCGTGCCGGTGACGATAAAGATCACGATAAAGATTTTGGAGATGGAGATCAAAGGCGCAAGATGATCATGGCCATATCATGTCACATATTTTGATTGCATATGATGTTTATCTATTATACATCTTATTTTGCTTTGATTGACGGTAGCATTTTAAGATGATCTCTCACTAAAATTATCAAGTAGTGTTCTCCCTGAGTATGCACCGTTGCCAAAGTTCGTCGTGCCGAGACACCACGTGATGATCGGGTGTGATAAGCTCTCGTCCATCTACAACGGGTGCAAGCCAGTTTTGCACGCCAAGAATACTCAAGTTATACTTGACGAGCCTAGCATATGCAGATATGGCCTCGAACACGGAGACCGAAAGGTCGAAAGCGTGAATCATATAGTAGATATGATCAACATAAGATGTTCACCATTGAAAACTACTCCATCTCACGTGATGATCGGTTATGGTTTAGTTGATTTGGATCACGTGATCACTTAGATGACTAGAGAGATGTCTATCTAAGTGGGAGTTCTTAAGTAATATGATTAATTGAACTTTAATTTATCATGAACTTAGTCCTGGTAGTATTTTGCAAATTATGTTGTAGATCAATAGCTCGCGTTGTTGCTTCCCTATGTTTTTATATGTGTTCCTAGAGAAAATTGTATTGAAAAATGTTAGTAGCAATGATGCGGATTGGATCCGTGATCTGAGGTTTATCCTCATTGCTGCACGTAAGAATTATGTCCTTAATGCACCGCTAGGTGACAAACCTATTGCAGGAAGCGTATGCGCACGTTATGAGCGTTTGGCTAGCTCAAAAGGATGACTACTTGATAGTTTAGTGCACCATGCTTAAACGGCTTAGAATCGGGACTTCAAAGGCGTTTTGAACGTCATGGACCATATGAGATGTTCCAGGAATTGAAGTTAATATTTCAAGCAAATACCCGAGTTGAGAGATATGAAATCTCCAACAAGTTCTATAGCTAAAAGATGGAAGAGAATCGCTCAACTAGTGAGCATGTTCTCAGATTGTCTGGGTACTTCAATCGCTTGAATCAAGTGGGAGTTAATCTTCCAGATAAGATAGTGATTGACATAATTCTCTAGTCACCAACACTAAGTTACTAGAACTTCGTGATGAACTATAGTATGCAAGGGATGACGAAAACGATTCCCGAGCTCTTCGTGATGTTGAAATCGACGAAGGTAGAAATCAAGAAAGAGCATCAAGTGTTGATGATTGACAAGACCACTAGTCTCAAGGAAAAGGGCAAAGGGAAGAAAGGGAACTTCAAGAAGAACGGCAAGCAAGTTGTGCTCGAGTGAAGAAGCCCAAGTCTGGACCTAAGCACGAGACTAAGTGCTTTTGCTGCAATGGAACTGGTCACTAGAAGCGGAACTACCCCAAGTATTTGGCGGATAAGAAGGATGGCAAAGTGAACAAAGGTATATTTGAGATACAGATTATTGATGTGTATTTTACTAGTGTTCGTAGCAACCCCTCGGTATTTGATCTTGGTTCGGGTTGCTAAGAGTAGTAACTTGAAACGGAGTTGCAGAATGAACAGAAACTAGTTGAAGGGGAAGTGAAGATGAGTGTTGGAAGTAGTTCCAAGATTGAAATGATCATCATCGCACACTCCCTATACTTTCGGGATTAGTATGGAACCTAAATAAGTGTTATTTGGTGTTGAGCATAAGTATGATTTGATCATGTTTATTGCAATACGGTTATTCATTTAAGTAAGAGAATAAATTGTTGTTCTATTTACATGAATAAAACCTTATATGGTTACACACCCAATGAAAATGATTCATTGGATCTCGATCATAGTGATACACATATTCATAATATTGAAACCAAAAGATGCAAAGTTAATAATGATAGTGCAACTTATTTGTGGTAATCGCCGTTTAGGTCATATTGGTGTAAAAGCGCATGAAGAAAACTCCATGCCGATGGACTTTTGGAATCACTTGATTATGAATCATTTGATGCTTGCGAACCGTGCCGCTTTGGGCAAGATGACTAAAACTCCGTTCTCCTAACAATGGAACAAGCTACCGACTTATTGGAAATAATACATACCGATGTATGCGATCCAATGAGTGTTGATGCTCGTGGCAAGTATCGTTATTTTCTGACTTTCACAAGATGATTTGAGCAGATATGGGTATATCTACTTGATGAAACATAAATCTGAAATAGTTGAAAGGTTCAAAGAATTTCAAAGTGAAGTGGAAAAATCATCGTAACAAGAAAATAAAGTTTCTGCGATCTAATCGCAAAGACGAATAATTGAGTTACGAAGTTTGGTCTTCAATTAAAATAATGTGGAATAGTTTCACAGCTCACGCCACCGAACACCACAATGTTATGGTGTGTCCGAACGTCAGAATCGCACTTTATTTGATATGGTGCGATCTATGATGTCTCTTATCGGTTTACCACTATCATTTTGGGGTTATGCATTAGAGACAGCTGCATTCACGTTTAATAGGGCACCATCTAAATCCGTTGAGACGACACCATATGAACTATGGTTTAACAAGTAAACCTAAGCTGTCGTTTCTTAAAAGTTTGGAGTTGTGATGCTTATGTGAAAAAGTTTTCACCGATAAGCTCAAACCCAAATCGGAGAAGTGCGTCTTCATAGAATACCCAAAGGTAACTATTGGGTACACCTTCTATCACAGATCCGAAGGCAAGTTTTTCGTTGTTAAGATGGATCCTTTCTAGAGAAGAAGTTTCTCTCGAAAGAAGTGAGTGGGAGGAAAGTAGAACTTGATGAGGTAATTATACCTTCTCCCTTATTGGAAAGTAGTTCATCACGTAAATCAGTTCCAAAGTGATTCCTACACCAATTAGTGAGGAAGTTAATGATGATGATCATGAAACTTCAGATCAAGTTGCTACCAAACCTCGTAGGTCTTCCAGAGTAAGATCCGCACTGTAGTAGTACGGTAATCATGTTACGGAAGTCATGTTACTAGACCATGATGAACCTACGAACTATGAGGAAGCGATGATGAGCCCAGATTCCGCGAAATGGCTTGAGGCCATAAAATCTGAGATATGATCCATGTATGAGAACAAAAGTATGGACTTTGATTGACTTGCTTGATGATCAGCAAGCCATGTTAAATAAATGGATCTTCAAGAGGAAGACGGACACTGATAGTAGTGTTACTATCTACAAAGCTCGACTTGTCACAAAAAGGTTTTCGACAAGTTCAAGGTGTTGACTACAATGAGATTTTCTCAACTGTAGCGATGCTTAAGTCTGTCCGAATCATGTTAGCAATTGCCACATTTTATGAAATCTGGCAAATGGATGTCAAAACTACATTCTTTAATGGATTTATTAAAGAAGAGTTGTATATGATGCAACCGTAAGGTTTTGTCAATCCTAAAGGAGCTAACAAAATGTGCAAGCTCCAAATGATCCATCAATGGACCGGTGCAAGCATCTCGGAGTTGGAATATACGCTTTAATGTGTTAATCAAAGCATATGATTTTATCTGAGACTTTTGAAAGGCTCTGTATTTACAAGAAAGTGAGTGGGAGCACTACAGCCTTTCTAATAAAATATATGTGAATGACATATTGTTGATCGGAAATAATGTAGAATTATTCTGCAAAGCATAAAGGAGTGTTTGAAAGGAGTTTTTCAAAGAAAGACCTCGGTGAAGCTGCTTACATATTGAGCATCAAGATCTATAGAGATAGATCAAGACGCTTGATAAGTTTTTTCAATGAATACATACCTTGACAAGATTTTGAAGTAGTTCAAAATGGAACAGTCAAAGAAAGAGTTCTTACCTGTGTTACAAGGTGTGAGATTGAGTAAGACTCAAAACCCGACCACGGCAGAAGATAGAAAGAGAATGAAAGTCATTCCCTATGCATCAGCCATAGGTTCTATAAAGTATGTCATATCATGTACCGGATCTATTGCATACCCTACCACTAAGCTTGGCAAGGAGTGCAATAGTGATCTAGGAGTAGATCAATGGACAGCGGTCAAAATTATCCTTAGTAGAATAAGGATGTGTTTCTCGATTATGGAAGTGAAAAAGGTTCGTAAATAAAGGGTTACGTCGATGCAAGTTTTAAACACTAATCTAGATGACTCGAGTCTCAATCTGGATACATATTGAAAGTGGGAGCAATTAGCTAGAGTAGCTCCGCAAGTGCGAGCATTGTAGACATAGAAATTTGCAAAATACATACTGATCTGAATGTGGCGTAACCCGTTGACTAAACTTCTCTCACAAACAAAACATGATCACACCTTAGTACTCTTCGGTGTTAATCACATAGCGATGTGAGCTAGATTACTGACTCTAGTAAACCCTTTGGGTGTTGGTCACATGTCGATGTGAACTATGGGTGTTAACCACATATAGATGTGAACTATTGATGTTAAATCACATGGCGATGTGAACTAGATTATTGACTCTAGTGCAAGTGGGAGACTGAAGGAAATATGCCCTAGAGGCAATAATAAAGTTATTATTTATTTCCTTATATCATGATAAATGTTTATTATTCATGCTAGAATTGTATTAACCGGAAACATAATACATGTGTGAATACATAGACAAACAGAGTGTCACTAGTATGCCTCTACTTGACTAGCTCGTTAATCAAAGATGGTTATGTTTCCTAACCATAGACATGAGTTGTCATTTGATTAACGAGATCACATCATTAGGAGAATGATCTGATTGACATGACCCATTCCGTTAGCCTAGCACTTGATCGTTTAGTATGTTGCTATTGCTTTCTTCATGACTTATACATGTTCCTGTAACTATGAGATTATGCAACTCCGTTTACGGAGGAACACTTTGGGTGCTACCAAATGTCACAACGTAATCGGGTGATTATAAAGGAGTACTACAGGTGTCTCCAAAGGTACATGTTGGGTTGGCGTATTTCGAGATTAGGTTTTGTCACTCCGATTGTCGGAGAGGTATCTCTGGGCCCTCTCGGTAATGCACATCACTATAAGCCTTGCAAGCAATGTAGCTAATGAGTTAGTTACGGAATGATGCATTACGTAACGAGTAAAGAGACTTGCCGGTAACGAGATTGAACTAGGTATTGGATACCGACGATCGAATCTCGGGCAAGTAACATACCGATGACAAAGGGAACAACGTATGTTGTTATGCGGTTTGACCGATAAAGATCTTCGTAGAATATGTAGGAGCAAATATGGGCATCCAGGTCCCGCTATTGGTTATTGACCGAGAATAGTTCTAGGTCATGTCTACATAGTTCTCGAACACGTCGGGTCCGCACGCTTTAGGTTTCGGCGATGCTTATATTATGAGTTTACATGTTTTGATGTACCGAAGGAGTTCGGAGTCCCGGATGAGATCGGGGACATGACGAGGAGTCTCCAAATGGTCGAGACGTAAAGATTCATATATTGGATGATATGTTTAGGCCAAGGGGTCAAGCCCATGAGGCTTTAGGTCGGTGCAAAAGGAGTTTTATGGAGGCCAGGGGCCAAACGCCGGAGACCTGGCGTCGACCTGGGCCAGACGCCGAGGCCCATGGCGTCTGGGCCAGACGCCAAGGATTGTGGCGTTTGGTCCTGAGTCCGAGTGGGACTCTTGCCTTTCGGGCAAAACCGACTTTGAGGAGGCTTTGCTCCAAGTTTCGACCTCGGGGCTCAACATATAAATAGAGGGCAGGGCTAGCACCAAAGACACAACAATTGATCTCTTGGATCTCTTAGCCGTGTCTGGTGCCCCCTCCACCATATTCCACCTCGGTCATATCGTGGCGGTGCTTAGGCGAAGCCTGCGTCGGTAGAACATCAAGATCGTCACCACGCCGTCGTCTTGACGGAACTCTCTCTCCCGGAGCTTTGCCGGATCGGAGCTGAGGAGCGTCACCGAGCTGTGCGTGTGCCAAGAACTCGGAGGCGCCGGAGTAACGGCGCTGGGATCGGTTGGATCGCGAGGAGAACGTATGACTACTTCCTCTACGTTGTGATCGCTTCCGCTTCTGTCTACGAGGGTACGTAGACAACACTCTCCCCTCTCGTTGCTATGCATCACCATGATCTTGCGTGTGCGTAGGAATTTTTTTGAAATTACTACGTTCCCCAACAGTTGTTGTTGTAGGAGAACTCGGCATATGGAAGACAATCTTCCCACTTCATACCGGAAGAGATGACACAAGCCCTGAGCATGTCTTCGAGGATTTGATTGACTCGCTCGACTTGGCCACTTGTTTGAGGGTGGAAAGCTGTGCTGAAACGAATGTTGGTGCCCATGGCCTTCTGAAAGGAGTCCCAGAATTTAGAGGTGAAGATGCTTCCACGATCTGAAGATATCAATTGTGGAATGCCGTGCAAGGAGACAATCCTGGAGGTGTAAAGCTCTGCCAACTGAGCTGCTGTGATAGATTCTTTGATAGGAAGGAAATGAGCCACTTCAGTGAGCTTGTCAATGACAACGAAGATAGCATCATTTCCACGCTTGGACTTAGGAAATCCAGTCACGAAGTCCATCTCGATATGATCAAACTTCCATTCTGGAATAGCAAGAGGTTGGAGGAGACCAGCTGGTCGTTGGTGTTCTGCTTTCACCCTTCTGCAGACATCACACTGATTCACAAATTGAGCAATTTCTAGCTTCATTCGAGTCCACCAATACGACTGCTTGAGGTCATGGTACATCTTCGTACTTACAGGATGAATGGATAGAAGGGAATTGTGTGCCTCGTTCATAATGACTTTACGTAGATCACCCTTTGGAACCACAATCCGGTCCTCGAAGAAAAGAGTATCTTTGTCATCAATGTGGAAGCACTTGTATTTGGAAATGCCCTTGTCGATACCACGTTTCACCTTTTTCACCATGGTATTCAGGAGTTGTGCCTCACGAATTTGGTCTTCCAAAGTAGGAGAGACTATGAGGTTGGCAAGAAAGCCTTGAGGAACAACTTGAAGATTCAGCTTTAAAAGCTTCACAAAGGTCCGGTTGGAAGGGCTTGAGGATTAAGGCTGTTGCAATAAGCCTTCCTGCTCAAAGCATCTGCAATGACATTGGCCTTGCACGAGTATATTCAATACTCGGGTTGTACTCTTGAATCATTTCGACCCATCGAGTTTGCCTGAGGTTGAGGTTGGGTTGAGTGAAGATATACTTGAGACTCTTGTGATCGGTGTAAATGTCCACTCTCCTTCCCAACAAGAGATGTCTCCATGTTATTAATGCATGGACAACTGCCGCCAACTCAAGATCGTGAGTGGGGTAGTTCTTTTCGTTGGGCTTCAACTGACGAGAGGTATAGGCCACAACTTTCTTCTCTTGCATTAACACAGCACCGAGACCTTGAAGAGAAGCATCACGTAAAACTTGAATGGTTTGGATTCATCGGGGAGTCAAGACAGAGCTGTGACGAGTTTCTCTTTGAGAGTGTTGAAAGCAACGTCACACTCGGGGAGACCGGACATACTTCACATGCTTCTGGAGGAGGTTGGAAAGAGGCTTTGCAATCTTGGAGAAATTCTCAACGAATCTTCGACAATAGCTTGCAAGTCCAAGAAAACTGCGAAGCTGCTTGACATTCTGAGGAGGTTCCCAATTCACAACTGCAGACACCTTCTCGGGATTAACAGCGATGCCCTTGGCGGAGATGATGTGACCAAGATAAAGAACTTCATGAAGCCAAAATTCACATTTGGAAAACTTAGCATAGAATTGATGCTCTCTCGAGCTTGTCGAGCACCAATCGCAAATGTTTGGCATGATCCTTCTTATTCTTGGAGAAGACCAAAATATCATCGAGATAGACCAATACAAATTCATTGGTGTAGGGGTTGAAGATGAAGTTCATCATTCGAGAGAATGTTGGAGGAGCATTGACAAGGCCGAAAGACATGACAGTATATTCATAAGAACCAAAGCTTGTTCTGAATGATGTCTTGGGAATATCTAGTTCACGAATGCGAATTTGATGATAACCCATACGAAGGTCAAGCTTGGAGAATACTTTAGCACCTTTGAGTTGCTCGAAAAGCTCATTGATGTTGGGAAGTGGATACTTGTTCTTGATTGTCTTCTTATTCAATGGACGGTAATCGGCGCACAGTCGGTCCATGCCATCCTTCTTCTGGACAAAAAGAACTCCACAACCCCATGGAGATGAACTCGATGCGATCAAACCCAGACGCTCTTGTTCATCGAGCTGTTTCTTCAATTCCTTCAGCTCTTTAGGTCCAAGCTTGTATGGGCGCTTGCAAAGCGGGTTCGATGCCAGGCTCAAGATCGATAACGAACTCAACTGGCCGGTGAGGAGGCATTCCTGGAAGCTCTTCTGGAAAGACATCTTGATACTCACAAACGACTGGAATCTGAGAGATAGCATCCAACTCGCCCTTCTCATTGAGAGAAAACAACCGAATGGTTTCATCACGAGCGGCATAGATGATCACATCCTCAGAAGAGTGTGTCAATTGAATTTCCCAGCAGCACAATCAAGTTGAGCTTTGTGCTGAGAAAGCCATCCATCCCGAGAATAAGATTGATATCAGAGTCACCAAGAACAATTGGTTTAGCCAGAAATTTATAGTCGCCCATCTTGATACCGACATTCAGAACCAAAACTCGAGAAGTCATTTGCCTAGCCGGAGAAACAATAGACAAAGGTCTCGGCAATACTTGAGTAACCAAATCATGCATAGCCACAAAAGGTCTTGAGATGAAAGAATGCGATGCACCGGTATCAAATAAGACTTTTCTTTGGAATATCATTAACTGAGAGATTACCCATTATCACGTCAGTAGATTCCTTCGCTTGAGCTGCATTCATCATGTTCACCTTGGCATGGTTGGGATTATGCTTGACCACTGCATTGCTTGAAGATCTCACAGGAGGAGGAGGCGGAAGGCGCCTTTGGTTGAAGCACTTGTTCGCATTGACCTTTCTGTGACATTTGTTGCAAGTCACCTCTGAGAGCGGACGATGATAAGGAGCATTTGACCTTGGAGCTTGAGAATTTGACTTGTCCTGATAGCCAGGGTTGGGTGGGTGGGAAGATCCACGACCACCTGAGTTCTTCTGCTGGTAAGGCTGACGGAACGGAGGAGGAGGAGGCAACCAGAACTTCTGTTGCTTAGCTTCCACTAGTGAGGAAGAAGAGGACTGAATCAAGGCCCCTAACTCTCTTCTTAGAAGCCTCACACTTGAGCTGGGCAGCTTCTTGCTTCAGTGCCATGTTGTAGAATTCATCATACTTTTTCGGCTCAAAAAGGACGAGAGCTAATTGCAGATCTTCTCTGAGGCCACCTCTAAATTGATAGATCATACTCTTTTCATCAGGAACGTCTTGTTTAGCAAAGCGAGCGAGTTTTTGGAACTGGGTATTGTATTGACACACAGACATGTTGCCTTGCTTGAGATTGCGGAACTCCTCACGCTCTCAACAACACTTTGCGGAATGTGGTGAGCTTTGAAGTCTCGGCGGAAATCATCCCAGGTAATCACACGACCTCCTCTGGAATCTTTGTATTGTTGATACCACTCGGCGGCTTGGTCCTTGAGTTGAAGCAGCGCAAACTTAACAAAGTCCTCGTGTCCGACATTGCTACATTCAAAATGTTTGCAGATGTCCACAAGCCAATCGTCGGCGTCTGTGGCCTCGGCACGTAAGCTGAAAGACTTTCGGTGATTAGCAAGGAACTGATTGAGGGTAGCAAAGTGCGGCTGATTGTTGCCTTGGCCTTGATTTCCTTGGTTGCCTTGCCCTTGGGTACGCTCTTGCAAGAGTTGCAAAATCATCTGAGCATTTGCGTTGGTGGCTGCCATGACAGCTTGCCATGCCTCCGGAGGCGGAGGTGGAGGTGGAGGGTTCGACTGACTCCCATCATTGCGTTCCGGATTCTGACGCATTGGCGGAGCCATCCTGAAGAGGGTGACATCCGTTAGCATCTTGAAAGACAGATAGACAAGTTGAATCAACGGATAGAAATTGCAACATATAGTCTTCACAATAAACATTCGAACAAGGATGAATGAATGAATCCCAAAAGCTAACATCACACGTCCATTAAGGTGAGAAGCCACTTGATAAAGGGTTGATGAATGAAAAAAACAAGGTACGACTGGAACAAATAAGTGGTAAGGATTACCCAATCATAAACCAAATATCTGCAGGAAGAAATGCTAAGAGCTACTTGAATCCCACCTATAAACTCCCGACACTTTCTGGTTATGCAATCTGGTGTTGGGGATACAGGGGACACAAAATATATCACCCAAACTAACAATACCTAGATCCAGCTGTATCCATCCGTCAACACATAACCAAGAAACCTTCGAAATCGTGTACCTCGACCTTGAAAAGCATCCGTTATCTGAGTCATGGCAATACTCCGAGCTCGCCCGATCTTTGGGTTATCGGGGTTATCTCACCAACAACTGTACAAAAGAGATTTTCGATGTCGGCAAAACTCGGTATTCCAGAATCGCAACGATAAAATTGTGGCGACAACACCTCGGAGCTCAACTCCCGGGACACCGCCACAACCCCTAAATGTCGAGGCACCAAGAACAATGTTCTCGTCACAAAACCATCGAGCGATTCCAAGATACCAGCGTGATCCTAAAAAAATTAGTGAAATTTGAGGAGAGAAGAGTCAAAACTTCTACGTCAGGAGACCTCACCGGGCGGACGAAGGGACTGAGGAGTAAAAAGAATCCTACTCTCCGATATATATATTCCTAAGACTCAAAACATTTTTGTTCTAGACTCAACAACGTCAGCAAACAAACAAGCAGGGGGCTCCTAAGTCGGGGATGGCTCTGATTACCAACTTGTAACACCCACCCACCCTTTTTCTTCCCGGAGTCTGACTCTCTCTCGACCAGCTATCTCATTCGTGCGGAACCTCTTCAGTCTTCCGTAAATTATCTCAACCGGTGAATTCTCGTTTTGTACGACATTCTTCATCCCTTTTCTTTTTCCAGTGGATCCAATTCAAGTTTTTCGTTGTCGATCGTATTTTTTCCCTCAACTCAAATATTTCCCTTTGCTCGTTCGCCTCTCGCCAGTTTATCCTTCCGGAGTGCTGAAGACATCTCAGGAGATTCGTCTGTGTTCCAATTAATTCGAGGTTGTCATCTCATTCAAATATTTCAATTGTTCCGGTGCATCATCTATTTGTTCAACATCCCTTTCCAACGGTGCTATCTCTTCAGTGGGCCCTAACCCACATGTCTTTTCCCAGGATCTTACCTAACTCTTCTAATCCCCCCGGAGTTTTTCGCAATTCTTTTCATTTGTGACGTAAGAATGGATCCCATCAGTCACATGCCTTCTCCAAGATCTCTTTCAAATTCTTTTCATTGTTGGCTCAACCTCTTCGCTTTTCATTCTCCCGGAGTATCTCAACAAATTTTGGTGTTGTTCCTCGTTGTCATTCTCGGATTTTGAAGACCGAAGATTTTCTCTTAAATATTATACGTTCTCCTGGAGATTCGTGGTGCTAGCTCGATGTTACCATATCAAATTGTCTCTAGTCGTGCAATTCTTTTCATCCATCCGGAGTATTTCAGGAGTTGATTTCTGTTTCTTTTCACCGGAGGCCATCGTTCCAGAAGAATTCTTCGTCCTCACATTTCAGCTACCGTTATCCAATTATTCCGGTGCATCGTTCAAATATCCTCTAATCAGTTTATGATCTCTTCATTCTCTTGTATCTAAATTCCCTCAAGTATCTTTGTGCTTTGCTAATTCTTCCCGACGATTCATTATCTTTCGTCAGTCATTTCCGAATGCTAACGGTGGTTTGTTCAAGATTCTTTTCCTTATTTATCATTTTAATCCATTCGTTCTTTTCAATCCTACCGGTGGTTCATGAAGACCTTCTCAAGTTTGCGAGATGTCACTTCTCAATTGTTTTTCAAGAAGAATAAGTAGTATGCAAAATCCATTGCTTGTCTTCAATTAAATTTGATGAGGATAAGCATAACATAAATCTTATTATTATTTCCTCAAAGTGTTTAATCCCTTCCTTCAGAGTTTGTTCATGATGAATAATCTCGTGGTTCCAAGTGTTTTCATCTTTTCTTTTCCGGAGTTCAAATTTTCTCGGCCATTTCGTCGGAACCTCCATCTAAATCATCGCAAGGCTCATCTTATTCTTTTCATCCTTCAATTCCATCTCATTGTCCTTTTTGTTTACCAGAGTTCTTCATGGTGGTTCTTCATGATTTAATTCATTCGTGTAGTGTTCATCAAGATTCTTGTGGAAGGAGCTCAAGTATCTTTTTCGTCTTGCATCTAGAAGTGCAATTAATTCCCCGTATTCTTTTGAAGTGGAGTTTTGCATTTCTTCGTTCTTCTCAGCTATCCAATTATTTCCGTTTGTGGCCGGTTATCACCTTATGATCTTGAGATGTTACCTATAAGTCCAAAACAAGCTTATTTTTTCGTTGTTGATTTTCTCAACAACTCCGTCCAATCCTTTCTTCTAAGATGCTTTCAATTCCATTCGTGGCACAAGTTGTCATTTTCTTCTCCGTTCTTTTCATTCAACTCTTTCAATTCTTTCCGGAGGTTTTGTGTCATGTCTTTATCAAGAATCATTCCTTCCACTCAAGCTCGTGTTCTATTCCTCCATGTTTCAGCCGGACTGCTGCCTAAATCCTTTCAGTCTTATTCGTTTCTTATCTCGTTCTAACCGGAGTGGTTTCATAGTCTATCTGATTCCGTGAGCTTTCGATTCTCATCGTTCCTCTCTTTTTCTCGAGTGCTCTCGATTCTTTGCTTCTTCTCTTGAGTTCTTGTTTCACCTCATCCATTTTCCCTTCCATCTCGGTCCTAAGATCTCGGGACGAGATCTCTTGTTAGTGGAGGAGTGTTGTAACGCCCCGGATTCGATGCGCCAGGTGTTTGCCAGTTATTCACCGTCGTTACCATGTCATGTGCTTGTGTGTTGCACTTTGCCATGTCATCATCTGCATTTCATATCATGTCATCATGTGCATCTCATTTCGCATTCGTGTTCTTCTCATGCATCCGAGCATTTTCCCCGTTGTCTGTTTTGCAATCCGACACTCCTATGTTCCCAGGCGCCCCCTTTTCCCTCTTTTCGTGTGTGGCTATTAAACGTTCTCGGAATGGACCGAGGTTTGTCAAGCGGACTTGGTATAGCACCGGTAGACCGCCTGTCAAGTTTCGTGCCATTTGGAGTCCGTTTGATACCCCAACGGTTAACCGGGCAACCGTAAAGGCCTCTTTTGTGTGCAGCCCAACACCCCTCCAAAGTGGCCCATAACCCATCCAAACCCCCTTCATGCTCTCGGTCGTTCGATCACGATCGTGTGGGCGAAAACCGCACCTCATTTGGACTCTCCTAGCTCCCTCTACCTGTAAATAAGTCCCCCCCCTTCATTTTTCGCGGATGAATCTTCCCTAACCCTAAAAATCGCCCTCCGCCGCGCCCGGACATGTCCGTCCGCGCCGGACGCATCTCCGCCGCCGTCCGTAGCCAATGGCGCGCCGCCACGTGGCCTCCCGCGTCGCCCCCGCCGCAGCGGCCTGCGAGCAGGTCGGGCCCGCCCGAACCCGTCGCGCCGCCTTCGCCTCGCTCCTCCGCCGCCTGCGCCCGCCGCGCCGCCCTCGCCGCCTTCGCTCCTCGCCAGCGCCGCCCATCTCCGCCTCCGTCGCCGGGACCGCTTTGCCCGCCGCCGCAGCGCCAGGCGCCCGCCTTGCCGCATCGCCGCCATTGCCCGTCGCCCGGCCTTGCGCCGCCGCCCGCGACCTCCAGCTTCGCCCGCCGCCTCGGTGCTCGCCCCGCCGCCGCCCGGGCACCTCGCCCGTCCCAGCTCCGGCCACCGCCTCTCCTCGCCGGCCCCGCCGCCTCCGGCCTTCCCCTCGTCGTCGGAGCTCGCCCGCGCCTCCCCGCGCCTCGCCGGAGTCGTCTCCGGCCGGATCCGGCGAGATCCGGCCCGGAACCGCCGGGTGGATGAGATTAACCACCACAGTCATCCAAACGCCCTCGCCCCGCCCGGATCTCCTCGTCCCGGGTCCTCCTCGTCCCGTTTTCGGAGGGTAAAATTCCACTAAGTCCCTGTTATTTTGACATTATCATGCCATGTTCATCGCATCATAACTCTATGCATACTGCTCCGTTTCGCGCGTGTAATATGTCAAATTCTTCACCTCGACGAGTAATTTAATTCATTCCATTTAGTCATGTTCATTTAAGTCCATATTGATGCCTGAATCATTGTTGCAAGAGTGCTATGTGATGTTAATCTGCTAAAACTGTTATAACATGCTCATTTGTCATTTTTGCCATGTTTGATGTGTGCATCCTATGATGTTGATACCTACATGAGTTTTGATCTATGTCATTCCATCTTTACATGGGTGCTATCCATGTATTTTTGTGATTCCTGTAGTGAGTGCATCAAGCTTGTTAAGTAGGGTACTTGCTGTTGCTGTTTTGCATGTCTGATTCTGTTATATTATGATGCTATGTAAATCTGATGCTACAAGTCATTCTATGCATAAACTTGAGATGTTCACTAAGGATGTTTTATTCTACATGTCATGCTATATCCATCCATGCCCCTGGTTGCATTATAGACTGCTGTAGATTGTTGTTATTTTGCTCCAAAGTTGCTAAATAATGTTGCTGTCAGCCTGTTAACATTATGTTCAGTTTTGCCATGTGTTTTTCTAGTGATCCATGCACCCTATGAACTTTATCTTGCCATGATTAGCTTCATAAACATGTCTTATTACTGTTGGTTGCCTTGTCATGCCATGTATTGCTCTGTGGTGTGTGCTTCAAGCTCACCAACATGCTTACTTATTTTTGTTCCTGCCATGTATGAATTTGTCATATAACTTGCAATGTTACATGGGTGCCATCGTATTTTCGGTGCCTTTTTGGCTTATGGTCAGTAAAGAACTTTTGTTATATGCATTTAGTAGTATCATGCCATGCCTTTGTCTGCCATGATAAGTTCCTGTAACATGTTGTTTGATAACTCTAAACATTACAACCTGATGTTATTTCTGCCAAGTCTGTAAACTGTTATTATTTGCAATCTTGCCATGTCCTTTTGAGCATGTTCTAGTCATTTCTGGAGATAGCTCAGTGTTCATGTTTTGTAATGCTTTACCTGTACATCGTGCCCATGCCTCTTGTTTTCACGTTGAGATGCTGTAGCATGTTGTTTTGATGCTTGCTAGATGCCTAGTTGCTGTTTTGGACAGTGTTATGACTTGTATAGAGTATGTGTTGAACCGTTGCTCCGTTTTGAGTGTGCTCTATATGAAACTTGCTTGATTTTGCATGTAGTTTCATATTATCATGTTACATCTTTGTTTTGAGGTGTTTGCTTGATGTTTGTATGCATTTTGCATCAATGCCATGTTTAACTTGTTTTGCTCATATCTTCTAGGCCGTAGCTCCGAATCTAATGAACTTTATATGTAACTTGACTAGAATTTCGTGTAGATCATCTTGGTGCATTTTAAATTGTTGTGTAACAACTTGAACTTAAGGTTTAATCAGATCTGGACCAATTTCGAAATTTGCATATGAGGACTTACCGGAGTTGTTCTATGTTGTTTCCGGCCTCATTTAAAATTGCCTTGATGTGTTGTCCTTGTTATGCATCGTCTCTTGCCATGATTAGCTTCATGTAGCCTTGTCATGCATAATGCTTGTTGTGCATCATGTCTTGTTTATGTGTGGGGTGTTTACCGTGTTGTGTGCTTCTTCTCGATAGTTCCTGTTTCGTTGCGATCGTGAGGATTCGTTCGTCTACGCTTGGTTCGTCTTCGTGGCTTCATATTCTTCATGGACTCGTTCTTATTCCTTGCGGGATTTCAGGCAAGATGACCGTTACCCTGGATCTCACTACTATCATTGCTATGCTAGTTGCTTCGTTCTATCGCTATGCTGCGTTACCTATCTTTTGCTCCTCAAGCCTCCCAAATTGCCATGAACCTCTAACCTTTGACACCCTTCCTAGCAAACCGTTGTTTGGCTATGTTACTGCTTTTGCTCAGCCCCTCTTATAGCGTTGCTAGTTGCAGGTGAAGATGAAGATTGCTCCACAGTGGACAGGATTATGTTGGGATATCACAATATCTCTTATTTACTTTTAATGCATCTATATACTTGGTAAAGGGTGGAAGGCTCGGCCTTATGCCTGGTGTTTTGTTCCACTCTTGCCGCCCTAGTTTCCGTCATATCGGTATTATGTTCCCGGATTTTGCGTCCCTAACGCGGTTGGGTGATTTATGGGACCCTCTTGACAGTTTGCTTTGAATAAGACTCTTCCAGCAAGGCCCAACCTTGGTTTTACCATTTGCCTCACCACCACCTACTTTTCCCTTGGGAGTCGCTCTCTCAAGGGTCATCTTTATTTAGCCCCCCCGGGCCAATGCTTGTCTAAGTGTTGGCCCGAACCGGGCAGACTGCAGGGCCACCACGGGGCAACTCGAGGGCTGGTTTTACTCGTAGGCTGACCTATCCGGTGTTGCCCTGAGAACGAGATATGTGCAGCTCCTATCGGGATTGTCGGCGCATCGGGCGACTTTGCTGGTCTTGTTTTATTGCTTTGTCGAAATGTCTTGTAGCCGGATTCCGAGACTGATCGGGTCTTCTGGGAGAAGGAATATCCTTCGTTGATCGCGAGAGCTTATCATGGGCTAAGTTGGGACACCCCTGCAGGGTATAAACTTTCAAGAGCCGTGCCCGCGGTTATGTGGCAGATGTGAATTTGTTAATATCCGGTTGTAGTAAACTTGAAGTAAACTCTTCTAAAATACACCAACCGTGTGCGTAACCGTGAGTGTCTCTTTTCGGGGTGGATCGAGAGGAGAACACGGTTTCTGGGTTATGTTTGACGTAAGTAGGAGTTCAAGATCACTTCTTGATCATTGCTAGCTTCACGACCGTTCCACTTGCTCTCTTCTCGCTCTTATTTGCGTTGGTTAGCCACCATATATGCTTAGTCGCTGCTGCAACCTCACCACTTTACCCCTTCCTTTCCCATTAAGCTTTGCTAGTCTTGATACCCATGGTAATGGGATTGCTGAGTCCTCGTGGCTCACAGATTACTACACCAACAGTTGCGTGTACAGGTTATGCGATGATCATGACGTGAGAGCGATGTTTGCTTGTTTTGGAGTTCTCATACGCTTCTTCTTCGATCAGGGATAGGTTCGGTCGGCACTTTGGGCTAGCAGGGTGATGTCATTTGAGTTTCTGTTTATGATTCATCCGTAGTCGGATGTTGATGTTGTATGTTGTATTGTTGTATTCATGTGACATTGTATGTATTGGATGTATCCCCACTATTATGTTATGTTGATGTAATGATATCCACCTTGCAAAAGCGTCTTCAAGATGCGCTTCTATCCTTGGTGGGACCTTCGAGTTCCTTTAGGATAGGATCGCATCTTGGGCGTGACATCTTAGTGAAATTTGAGGAGAGAAGAGTCAAAACTTCTACGTCAGGAGACCTCACCAGAGCGACGAAGGGACTGAGGAGTAAAAAGAATCCTACTCTCCGATATATATATTCCTAAGACTCAAAACATTTTTGTTCTAGACTCAACAACGCCAGCAAACAAACAAGCAGGGGGCTCCTAAGTCGGGGATGGCTCTGATACCAACTTGTAACGCCCTCGATGCGGCTATATCTCCCACGTGTCGAAGCACGACTTAGAGGCATAACCGCATTGAAAGCAATGTCGCAAGTGAGGTAATCTTCACACAACCCATGTAATACATAAGGGAAAGAGATACATAGTTGGCTTACAGTCACCACTTCACACAATACATAAATAAACATCCATCATCCAGATTACACTCAAGGTCCGGCTACGGAACCAAAATAAAAGAAGACTACACCAAAAGCTACACAGATCCCCGATCGTCCCAACTGGGCTCCACTACTGATCATCAGGAAAAGACACATAGTAACGACCACGTTCCTCGTCGAACTCCCACTTGAGCTCGGTTGCGTCACCTGCACTGGCGTCGTCGGCACCTGCAACTGTTTTGGTAGAATCTATGAGTCACGGGGACTTAGCAATCTCACACCCGCGAGATCAAGACTATTTAAGCTTATAGGTAGGACGGAGTTGTGAGGTGGAGCTGCAGCAAGCGACTAGCATATATGGTGGCTACATTCGCAAAAGAGAGCGAGAAGAGAAGCAAGGC
This sequence comes from Aegilops bicornis, assembly GCA_021605145.1. NCBI lineage: Eukaryota > Viridiplantae > Streptophyta > Magnoliopsida > Poales > Poaceae > Aegilops > Aegilops bicornis. Next base: position 340,516,245 of record CM038672.1, on the reverse strand, counting down.
ACGGTCGTGAAGCTAGTAGCGATCAAGAGGTGATCCTGAAACTACTTACGTCAAACATAACTCCAATGCCGTGTTCACTTGCCGAACTCCGCCGAGAAGAGACCGTCACGGTTACACACGCGGTTGATGTATTTTAATTAAGCTCAACTTTGGGTTTTCTACAACCGGACATTAACAAATTCCCATCTGCCTCATAACCGCGGGCACGGCTTTCAAAAGATAATACCCTGCAGGGGTATCCCAACTTAGCCCATTATAAGCTCTCACGGTCAATGAAGGATATTCCTTCTACCGGGAAGACCCGATCAGTCTCAGAATCCCGGACTACAAGACATCTCGACAATGGTAAAACAAGACCAGCAAAGCCGCCCGATTGTGCCGACAAATCCCGATAGGAGCTGCACATATCTCGTTCTCAGGGCACATCCGGATGAGCAGTCCGTACAACTAAAACCAGGCCTCAAGTTTCCCCAAGATGGCGCTGCAAAGGGCTCTAGTTTGGACCAACACTCAGAGGAGCATTGGCCCGGGGGGGGTTAAATACAGATGACCCTCGGGCTCGCGAAAACCCGGGGGAAAAGGCTTAGGTGGCAAACGGTAAAACCAAAGTTGGGCCTTGCTAGAGGAGTCTTATTCAAAGCGAACTGTCAAGGGGGTCCCATAAATCACCCAACCGTGTAAGGAACGCGAAATCAAGGAACATAACACCGGTATGACGGAAACTAGGACGGCAAGAGTGGAACAAAACACCAGGCATAAGGCCGAGTCTTCCACCCTTTACCAAGTATATAGGTGCATTAATTAAATAAGAGATATTGTGATACAAAATATCCATGTTCCAACATGGAACCAACTTCATCTTCACCTGCAACTAGCAACGCTATAAGAGGGGCTGAGCAAAGCGGTAACATAGCCAATCAACGGTTTGCTAGGAAAGGATGGTTAGAGGTTTGACATGGCAATATGGGTGGCATGATATAGCAAGTGGTAGGTATCGCAGCATGGGCATAGCAAAAGAGCGAACATCTAGCAAGCAAAGATAGAAGTGATTTGAGGGTATGGTCATCTTGCACCGCAAAGTTCTCGAGTTGTCGAAAGCTTGATCCTCGTAAGCGTTCTCAACAGGTTCCTCGTTCACGTACTCGCCTCCCGGCTCTACCCAAAGCAAGAACACAAGCAATGGAAACACAATAAATCACGGTGCAATGCACAAACAACATGATGCAAAACATGGCATGATATGCGAGATGTGATATGCAATGCGTATGCGTGCTTCGGAAGGAAAAGTGATGAACAAGGCATCAACTTGGCAAACCAAGTATGCTGCTAGAAAGGTGAGATGATTTCGGTTGAAATCGACATAAAGATCACCGGAATCGGATGCACGGTTTGCAAAAGGCAAGCAAAACAAGAATGACACAATTCTGCCATTAACAGCATGATGTTACTTAGCAAGCAACAAGAAATTAAGCTACTTCACCCAAACGTACCAACAAAGCATATGGCAGTGATCTACTCAAGATGCTTGACAAAATATGAACACTGAGCTACGGCTAAATCACAACACAACAGGTTCAAACAAGCATGGCAAACGTGCAAAATATATCAGCTTCACAGACTTGGTGAAAATACTAATATGCCAGAAATTAACATCAGGAAGGCATGTTTAGAGCAAGCAAACAACCTGCTACAGGAACAAGACATAGCAAAATATGGCATGTCGTGAATCAACTCAAGGCATTGAACAAAAGTCCCTTACTGACCAAGAGCCAAAAGGGATCAGAAAACATAATAGCACCCATGTCAATTTAGCAAGTTTCGTTACACATCTCAGACAGCAGAAAACTGGACATGGCAAAAACAGATAACAAGTAGGCATGCTCGTGGGCTCGATGCACTCACTACAGAGCATTACATGATAAACTAAGCATACATCCGTCAAGAAGACATGGCATAGAAGCTAGACATGGCAAGAACAACATTATAGCATGCAAGGATCAACTACAACAAGCTTGACAAAATTGAATAACCCGTAAATAATCTGCCAGAAACATTTTATAGCAAAAGTAGAGCTCGATTGACTCAAGCTATGGCACTCCATAATTGCAAAGAAGGGCATGGATGGATAGAGCACATTCACATGTTCAAAACATCCTTACCGAAGTACCTCAAAATATGCATGGAACTCTCTGTAGCATCAAGTTTATATGGCATAAAAATAACAACAGAACAGGGGCTGAAATCAGCAACATCACGAAGCCTAGTTTGCATGCTTGTGCTAGTCACCACAGAGATCACAAAAATACATGGCATATACCCCTGTAAAGATGGCATGGCATATTACAAAACACATGTAGGGCTCAAGTTCATAGGGTGCACACATCAATCATGGCAAAAATGACAAAAGTGCATGTTCTGATAAGAATCTGAAACTAACATCACATAGCCCTCTTGTAACAGCATTTCGGGCATCAAGATGAGCTCAAATTAAAATGACGCAATGATATGAGGTGATGTACACGTCAAGGCGAACCAACCAGTATGCTACACGACCAAAACGGAGCCACGAGTACAGAGTTATGGTGCGATGAAAATGCAACAATTAATCTGCAGAATAAATAACTTAAGAGGATTTCGGGGGTCAACCGAGTCGGCGGCGCGGCTCGCCGGAGAGGAGGAAGGAGGGCCGGGGAGGCACGGGGCGGACGGATCCGGCCGCGCCCTTGCCGGATCCGGTCGGGGCCGGGTCGAGGGAGGCGGCAGAGGCGGCGTGCGGCACGCGGCGGCCTCGGCGCCCGGTGAAGAAAGGCGGCGAGCTTCGCCGGTGGCGGACGGCGGCGGGCGCGCGTGGGCGCTGGCTCGGGACGGGCGGCGACGGGCTCGGGAGGGCCTCGCCACGGGCCTCGCGGGCCCATGGGTCGGCAGCGATCTGGGGACCGGCCGGGACACGTGGCGGCGCGCGATTGGACTGGGCGGCGGGCGCGTCCGCTCCGCCGGACGTGTCCGGCGGCGGCGAGAGGAGCGAGGATAGGGTTAGGGGCGGATTTGATCCGGAATTTCGGGGGAGGAGGTGTTTTTATAGGTAGGAGTAGTTAGGAAGCTCCAAATGAGGTGCGGTTTTCGCCCACACGATCGTGATCCGACGACGGAGAGCATGGAAGTGACTTAGATGGGTTATTGGGCTGTTTTGGAGGGGTGTTGGGCTGCAACACACAAGAGGCCTTCGCGGTTACCCGGTTAACCGTTGGAGTATCAAACGACCTCCAAATGGCACGAAACTTGACAGGTGGTCTACCGGTGGTTTACCAAGGCCACTTGGCAAGCCTCGGTCCATTCCGAGAATGTTTAACACCCGCTCACGAAAAGAGACAAGAGGGGTGCGTCGGTGCACGTGGGAGTGTCGGATTGCAAAACGGACAACGGGGAAAATGCTCGGATGCATGAGATGAACACGTATGCAAATGAGATGCACATAATGACATGATATGAGATGCATGACATGGACAAAATGCAAAATGAAAGACAAAAACCCAACCACGGAGGGAATACCATAGCACACAGCCGAAAATGGCAAGAGTTGGAGTTACAAATATGGAAAGTTACATCCGGGGTGTTACATAATGGATAAATCAGAAATTGTATGAACTAATAACTTCAAAAAGGAAATCCCAGTTCACCCTTTTTATCACTTGATGCAATCAGTATCGCCCCCATTGCCGGCCGCCCCACCCCGCCCCGTGCCGCCCCCGTGCCCGAGTGTCGCGGGAAACCACGACCACCTATGGGACCAGTAGGCCCCTTGCTGGTTCGGCAGGGGAACATCGCGTTGCACAAAGAGCAGACGAGCGTGGGACAACATAGCAGAGATCACGCAGGCAGTTTTACCCAGGTTCTGGCCGCCGCGAGGCGTAAAACCCTACTCCTGCTTTGGTGGATTGATGGTGGAAAGGTAGTGGTGGAGCGTACTACATTGCCCGGCAAGGGTTGCCTCAGGGCGATAGTGGCTACGCGCATATGGGGGTGTGAGTTATCCAACCATCTAATCCTTTCTATGGTTGCCATGGGCCTCCTTTTATAGATCAAGGGGTCACCACAATGGCAAAGTAGTCATTACACACTGATAGCATAGCAATAGTGCTATCATACCTAACTCTACGGGGCTGACAGGGTGCATTGAATGCACCGCTTAATGTCACATCGTTGGTTGCCCGGCAAGGCTTGTCGGGCTATCTTGCTAGCTCCGCGCCTACTTGCTTGACACGTCGCATGATGGGTGTCGTCTGTGGGTTTTTCCTGTAGGGAGAGGAAGCCATGTGGCGAATGGCTGCCACATAGTCACTCTGCGGCTTGACACCGCACTGATCAACGACGTGGGTCGTGGTGGAATGGTTGGTGAGGTGGTTTTGCCTCCGCGAGCCCCCGCAGGCCCTGCCGGGGCGTTTTGGTCGCCTTCTTCTGGGGGTGGCCTCGCCCCTTGCTGGGCTCGCCTGCCCGGCAAAGGAGGCCTTTTTCTTGACGATATCTTGCTTCTCTGGTTGGGTCTTGGTCCCTCTGATCTGCTTATCGGTCCTTCGAATCTCTTGATTCCTTGTACATCTTGGCTCGATCTTGGCTTGTCCGTGCACGAGTCAGGGGAAAATGCATACCCCTGTATATTTTCCCTGACATAAGCCCCCGGGCCTGAGCCACACGTGTCGCGTGGCACGTTGGGTTAGGCCCCAAATAGTGCGTGGACACATGGCATGAGAGGGCTGTGCGTGCCCGTTCGTCGTGGCGACTAGCCAATCCAACATCCACTTTGTGCAATTACTGCACGTCGTGGGGTCGTGGGACTGTTGCAGTTAAGGTAAAACGGCAACTTTCTGAAGTGTGGCGCCCCTGTTCAGCTTTTCCTCCTTAAGAGAAGGGAAAAACAGAGCGACACGATTCACCTGTCTCTTGCCCCGCTGCCCCATCTTCTTCCTCCGCAAGCCAAGCGACAGTTCCTCCTATCGTTCTCTCTTCCACTGCCGCCCTTCCCATTGAATCCTTCTCCCCCCGCATCGCTGCCGCCGGAATGGGGAAGAAACCTGCAGAGAAGAAGAAGCAGACGGACCGCGACGAAGGAGGCTGCCGTCGAGGGAAGCTAGAGAGGGGCGGAGCTGAACAAGAAGCAGAGCGAAGATGTCGTCTTCATCCTGTCGAACTTGAGTGGCCCAGTCCTTCAAGCGAGGTACGAGTATCTGTGGGGGAAGCCCATTGAAAAAGGGCATCGAGCGCGCGTAGTTTATGTGACGGGGAAGGAAGATCCGCTGGATTCTTATCATTTCTTCTGGGCTTACTTCATCTGCGGTCTATGTCCCCCTTTCTCCGAATTCTTTGAGGCAATCATGAATATCTATGGATTCCACCTCCTTGATTTCACGCCAAATGCAATGGCGACCATGGCTATCTTCGCGCATTTGTGCGAGAATTTCGTCGGAGTTAGGTCCAATGTGAATCTGTTCCGGCATTACTTCGTTCCGCGGGTGGAGAGCAAGGTTAACCTCTCCAGAATAATTAGCTGGATGTCGCGCATGGCGAGGAAGATTTTGGATTACCTCCCTGGGTACCAGCGCGAGAGGTGGGATGAATGGAGAGGGGATTGGTGCTGGATCCAAGATAAGGAAGCCCCCGAGTTCTTTGAAGCACGAAAGGAATATGTCGAGCGCGGCAAGGATTGGAGCGCCATAGGCCTCACTGAGGATAGGCTGCGCCCAACAATTAATAGGATCACCCGTTTGAGGACTGCCGGGTTAACCACCGAACATGTGGGGGCAGATTTTCTCCTCCGCCGCATCTCGCCGCTGCAGGAAAGGGACAGACCCACGTGGCTGTATGGCAATGATGCGGATAGGATGGGGCTGCTTCCAGGGTTGGCCAATAACTTATCAATTTATAGTCATGCTTGGTTGTGCGACCAACTGTTTGGCTGCTTCGAGTTGTTCAAGCTCCCAGCAACCGTCATCCCTCTGAACATCAATTCTGCCCAAGACCAGATACTGAAGTGGATGCCGAACTGCAACGCTGAAGGGGTAGTGAGCACTTGGCAGCTACCTACCCTGGATGAAGAGCTCGAGTGGTAAAACACCCTGGTGGAGAGGGCCACCAGGACCAAACCCAGAATGTATAAACGCACCTCCTCTATGGAGGTGGCGTTATTTTGAATAGGGTCGAGGAGGACAAGGCCGCCCACCTCTCGGAGATGGAGAAGGCAGGAAAGGCCGGAAAGGTCAAAGGGAAGGATGGGGTCTAGGGACGGGAGTTCTTCCTAGGGCAGCAGCGAGGCGCAAGCCACGGAAGGAGCTGCCGGGGAAGAGCTCGCCAGGGATAACTTTGCCGGGCTAGAGGCTCTAGCCGCGGCAGCGATAGAGCTTCAGGAGGAGGAGGAGGTTGGCGAGGTGGCGGGGCTCGAGGAGTGGCTCGCGGCTAGGCCGCCCCCCGAGCCGGACCCCGAACAGCGCACCCGCACACACGCTGTTGCGTGAGGGGCGGCGACCTCTAACCCAACGCCAGCCGCCAAGAGAGTGAAGAAGACCGCCACCAAAGCCACCAAGGCTGAGGTGGCGTGCCGCCAATCTCCTCGTCTTGCCCAGACCAAGGCCTCCTCTGCCAAGCGACCGACGGACATGGAGGCGGGGGCCAGCCCCAACTCCCGGTCGAGCTCCTCACAGAGCTCGTCTTCCCCGGAGTTCATGGCACCATGGCAAGCACCGAAGCTGCAAGGGAGTTCGGCCCCTCCGTCTCTAAAGAGAAGACGGGAGTCTCCACCTCCCAGGGAGTTCAACTTGAACTCCATGTTCATTTGCAGAAGAGTAAGGAGGATTTTTCCTTTCATGGATAGCTTGTGCATATCTAATTATTTTTGCTGATTGACCTCTTGTTCTTGTTGTTGTTGCCGGCAGGGAAGTGGAGGAGGACACGAAAACCCTCATCCACCATTCCTGGAAGAGGCTCCAGTGTCTTGGGTCGTTGAAGGGCGCAGAGAGCCCGGTCTTGGCGGGGGGCGATGTAGAGGACCTCGTGCAAAGCCCCCAGCTCAGCCCTCGGCCCGGGAGCGGAGACTTGGTCCCATCCGCCGGAGGTGATGGGGACAGCCTTCCTGTTTCCCCGGTGGAGGAGGAGGTGAGACGATGCAGGGTGAGCCCCTCCCCGAAGGGCATGCTTCCCCCGTCGCTCGAGCCAAAGGAATCGCCGTGGAACCTTCCGTGGTGAGGCTGCGCAGAAGGCTACCGTGTCCAACCCGGCAGAGGACGAAGCTCATGACCCGGCAACAGCTATTGCCGGGGAGACAGAGACTCCTGCCTGGCAGACCTCTCCAGGTACCTTACTTAATTCTTCTTTTCTTTCATGTTCTGATTGCTTCCACTGACTTATCCATTCGATTGAGACTTACGTTCCTTCGTTATTCACTAGCCCTTTCATATGCAGCCCCTCAAACCGAGGATCCAGATCTGCTGGAGGTGGTGGCTGGTACAGGGAGGGCCGCTGCAGATGAAGTCACAGAGCTTGCTGCTGCTGAGGGACAGGATCTTCCTGCCGGGGATGCACAGGGCTCCTTGGCGGTGATGGAGCATTCTTCGGAGGACGCCCCGGTAGGGGAAGAAGTTGTTTAGGTGAAAATCCCACTCCAGACTATGGGCCTACTCCTCGTCACCGGTATTGTCGCTGAGATTCTGCCACCCTCCTGAGCATGCTGGCAATGGTGCTGCCGCCACCCGGAGCTAGAGCCCCCGGCCTGTCCTTGACAAAGGATGCTGAGCTCGATGAAGAGCTTTAACGTCTCCTGGCTCCGCTTTATCAGGGAGCCGGAGAGGCCCATGACTCAGCCACCGTCACCATGGACTTGTCCTTCATGGAATCCATGGCGGCGGGCGTGAAGGAGATGCATGCCCGACACAACCAGAAGTTGCAGGCGCTCAAGCAGCGGCGTGAGTCTACCAACTTGGTGGACCAGAAGCTAAAGGACAAGTGTTTGGAGTTGGCGAATGGAACGACAAGCAGTTCAAGATGCTCATGAAGTAGCAAGAGACGCTCCAGATGATGAGAGAATACGTCATGGCCCGCGAGGCGCATCTGGCAGACCACAAGGCTGTTGCGGAATGTAGCATGCAATTACAAAATTTTCCTATGATCACGCAAGATCTATCTAGGAGATGCATAGCAACGAGAGGGGGAGAGTGTGTCCATGTACCCTCGTAGACCGTAAGCGGAAGCGTTTGTATAACACGGTTGATGTAGTCGAACATCTTCGCGTTCCAACCGATCAAGTACCGAACATACGGTACCTCCGAGGTCAGCACACGTTCAGCTCGATGACGTCCCTCAAACTCTTGATCCAGCAAAGTGTCGAGGGAGAGTTCTGTCAGTACATCGGCGTGGTGACGGTGATGTGATCCGTGTAGGGCTTCGCCTAAGCACTACGACAATATGACTGGAGGAGTAAACGGTGGAGGGGGGCACCGCACACGGCTAAGAAACCATTGATGTGCTTTGGGGTGCCACCCTGCCCCCGTATATAAAGGAGGGAGATGCAGGAGGCCGGCCTAGGCGTGCCCCCAAGGGGGAGGAGTCCTACTAGGACTCCAAGTCCAATTCGGCCTCCTTCCTTCTTACGGAGGGGAAAGGGGAAAGGAGAGGGAGAGGGAGAAGGAAAGGGGGCCGCGCCCCCTCCCCTTGTCCAACTCAGACTCTCCATGGGGGGGGGGCACGCGCCACCCTCTTGTGGGCTGCCCTCTCTCTCCCCTATGGCCCATGAGGCCCATTACTTTCCCCAGGGGGTTCCGGTAACCCTTCGGTACTCCGATAAATACTCAAATCACTCCGAAACAATTCCGATGTCCGAATACTATTGTCCAATATATCAATCTTTACCTCTCGACCATTTTGAGACTCCTCGTCATGTCTGTGATATCATCCGGGACTCAGAAGAATCTACTGTCACCAAAACACATAATTCATAATACAATCATCATTGAATGTTAAGCGTGCGGACCCTACGGGTTCGAGAACTATGTAGATATGACTGAGACATATCTCCGATCAATAACCAACAGAGGAACATGGATGCTCATATTGGTTCCTACATATTCTACGAAGATCTTTATCGGTCAAACTGTAATGACACCATACGTCATTCCCTTTGTCATCGGTATGTTGCTTGCCCGAGATTCGATCGTCGGTATCTTCATACCTAATTCAATATCGTTACCGACAAGTCTCTTTACTCGTTAAGTAATGCATCATACCGCAACTAGCTCATTAGTCACATTGCTTGCAAGGCTTATCATGATGTGCATTACCGAGAGGGCCCAGAGATACCTCTCCGATACTCTGAGTGACAAATCCTAATATCAATCTATGCCAACCCAACAAACACCTTCGGAAACACCTGTAGAGCATCTTTATAATCACTCAGTTATGTTGTGACATTTGATAGCACACAAGGTATTCCTTCAGTATTCAGGAGTTGCATAATCTCATAGTCCAAGGAATATGTATAAGTCATGAAGAAAGCAATAGCAATAAAACTTAACGATCATTATGCTAAGCTAACGGATGGGTCTTATCCATCGCATCATTCTCCTAATGATGTGATCACATTCATCAAATGACAACACATTTCTATGGTTAGGAAACTTAACCATCTTTGATTAACGAGCTAGTCAGGTAGAGGCATACTAGGGAAACTTTGTTTTGTCTATGTATTCACACATGTATCAATTTTCCGGTTTATACAATTCTAGCATGAATAGTAAACATTTATCATGATATAAGGAAATATAAATAACAACTTTATTATTGCCTCTAGGGCATATTTCCTTCAGTCTCCCACTTGCACTAGAGTCAATAATCTAGATTACATTGTAATGATTCTAACACCCATGGAGTCTTGGTGTTGATCATGTTTTGCTCGTGGAAGAGGCTTAGTCAACAGGTCTGCTAAATTCAGATCCGTATGTATTTTTCAAATCCCTATGTCTCCCTCCTTGAGTTGATCACGGATGGAGTTGAAGCGTCTCTTGATGTGTTTGGTTCTCTTCTAAAATCTGGATTCCTTTGCTAAGGGAATTGCTCCAGTATTGTCACAAAAGATTTTCATTGGACACGATGCACTAGGTATTACACCTAGATCAGACATGAACTCCTTCATCCAGACTCCTTCATTTTCTGCTTCCGAAGCAACTATGTACTCCGCTTCACACGTAGATCCCGCCACAACGCTCTGCTTCGAACTTCACCAATTGACAGCTCCACCATTTAATATAGATACGTATCCGGTTTGTGACTTAGAGTCATCCGGATCAGTGTCAAAGCTAGCATCGACGTAACCATTTACGATGAGCTCTTTGTCACCCCCATAAATGAGAAACATATCCTTAGTCCTTTTCAGGTATTTCAGGATGTTCTTGATCGCTGTCTAATGATCCACTCCTAGATAACTTTGGTACCTCCCTGCTAAACTTATAGAAAGGCACACATCAGGTCTGGTACACAACATTGCATACATGATAGAATCTATAACTGAGGCATAGGGAATGACTTCCATTTTCTCTCTATCTTCTATAGTGGTCGGTCATTGAGTCTGACTCAACTTCACACCTTGTAACACAGGCAGGAACCCTTTCTTTGACTGATCCATTTTGAACTTCTTCAAAACTTTATCAAGGTATGTGCTTTGTGAAAGTCCAATTAAGCGTCTTGATCTATCTCTATAGATCTTGATGCCCAATATATAAGCATCTTCACTGAGGTCTTTCATTGAAATATTCTTATTCAAGTATCTTGTTATGCTATCCAGAAATTCTATATCATTTCCAATCAACAATATGTCGTTCTCATATAATATTAGAAATGCTATAGAGCTCCCACTCACTTTCTTGTAAATACAGGCTTCTCCAAAAGTCTGTATGAAACCATATGCTTTGATCACACTATCAAAGCATATATTCCAACTCCGAGAGGCTTGCACTAGTCCATAAATGGATCGCTGGAGTTTGCACACTTTATTAGCACCTTCAGGATCGACAAAACCTTCTAGTTGTATCATACACAACTCTTTTTTAAGAAATCCATTAAGGAATGCAGTTTTGACATCCATTTGCCAAATTTCATAATCATAAAATGCGGCAATTGCTAACATGATTCCGACAGACTTAAGCATCGCTATGGGTGAGAAGGTCTCATCGTAGTCAACTCCTTGAACTTGTCGAAAAACTTTCGCAACAAGTCAAGCTTTGTAGACAGTAACATTACCATCAGCGTCGGTCTTATTCTTGAAGATCCATTTATTCTCTATGGCTTGCCGATCATTGGGCAAGTCAACCGAAGTCCATACTTTGTTCTCATACATGGATCCCATCTTAGATTTCATGGCCTCAAGCCATTTCGCAGAATCTGGGCTCATCATCGCTTCCTCATAGCTTGTAGGTTCGTCATGGTCTAGTAACATGACTTCCAGAATAGGATTACCATACCACTCCGGTGTGGAACATACTCTGGTTGACCTACGAGGTTCGGTAGTAACTTGATCTGAAGTTTCATGATCATCATCATTAACTTCCTCACTAATTGGTGTAGGCATCACTGGAACTGATTTATGTGATGAACTACTTTCCAATTCGAGAGAAGTTACCACTACCTCATCAAGTTCTACTTTCCTCCCACTCACTTCTTTCGAGAGAAACTCCTTCTCTATAAAGGATGCATTCTTAGCAACAAATATATTGCCTTCGGATCTGTGATAGAAGGTATACCCAACAGTTTCTTTTGGGTATCCTATGAAAACGCACTTCTCCGATTTGGGTTTGAGCTTATCAGGCTGAAGCTTTTTCACATAAGCATCGCAACCCCAAACTTTAAGAAACGATAGCTTAGGTTTCTTGCAAAACCATAGTTCATATGGTGTCATCTCAACGGATTTAGATGGTGCCCTATTTAACGTGAATGCAACTGTCTCTAATGCATAACCCCAAAATGATAGTGGTAAATCGGTAAGAGACATCATAGATCGCACCATATCTAATAAAGTACGGTTACGACATTCGGACACACCATTACGCAGTGGTGTTCCAGGTGGCGTGACTTGCGAAACTATTCCACATTGTTTTAAATGAAGACCAAACTCGTAACTCAAATATTCGCCTCCGCTATCCGATTGTAGTAACTTTATTTTCTTGTTACGATGATTTTCCACTTCACTCTGAATTTTTTTGAACTTTTCAAATGTTTCATACTTGTGTTTCATTAAGTAGATATGCCCATATCTGCACAAATCATCTGTGAAGGTCAGAAAATAACGATACCCGCCGTGAGCCTCAACACTCATCGGACCACATACATCAGTATGTATTATTTCCAATAAGTCAGTGGCTCGCTCCATTGTTCCGGAGAACGGAGTTTTAGTCATCTTGCCCATGAGGCATGGTTCACAAGCATCAAGTGATTCCAAAAGCTCATCTGCATGGAGTTTCTTCATGCACTTTACACCAATATGACCTAAACGGCAGTGCCAGAAATATGTTGCACTATCATTATTAACTTTGCATCTTTTGGCATCAATATTTTGAATATGTGTATCTCCACGATCGAGATTCAACAAAAATAGACCACTCATCAAGGGTGCATGACCATAAAAGATATTACTCTTATAAATAGAACAACAAATATTCTCTGATTTAAATGAATAATCATTTCGCATTAAACAAGATCTCGATATAATGTTCATGCTCAACACTGCACCAAATAACAATTATTCAGGTCTCAAACTAATCCCGAAGGTAGATGTAGAGGTAGCATGCCAACGGCGATCACATCGACCTTGGAACCATTTCCGACGCGCATCATCACCTTGTCCTTAGCCAATCTTCGTTTAATCTGTAGCCCCTGTTTCGAGTTGCAAATATGAGCAACATAACTAGTATCAAATACCCATGCGCTACTACGAGCATTAGTAAGGTACACATCAATAACATGTATATCAAATATACCTTTCACTTTGCCATCCTTCTTATCCGCCAAGTACTTGGGGAAGTTCCGCTTCCAGTGACCAGTCCCTTTGCAGTAGAAGCACTCAGTTTCAGGCTTAGGTCCAGACTTGGGCTTCTTCCCGGGAGCCGCAACTTGCTTGCTATTCTTCTTGAAGTTCCCCTTCTTTCATTTGCCCTTTTTTCTTGAAACTAGTGGTCTTGTTAACCATCAACATTTGATGCTCCTTCTTGATTTCTACCTCCGCAGCCTTGAGCATTGCGAAGATCTCGGGAATCGTATTGTTCATCCCTTGCATATTAGAGTTCATCATGAAGCCTTTATATCTTGGTGGCAGTGATTGAAGAACTCTGTCAATGGCACTATCACCCGGAAGATTGATTCCCAACCGAGTCAAGTGGTTATGGTACCCAGACATTTCTGAGTACGTGTTCACTGACATAACTATTCTCCTCCATCTTGCAGCTATAGAATTTGTTGGAAACTTCATACCTCTCAACTCGGGCATTTGCTTGAAATATTAACTTCAACTCGTGGAACATCTCATATGCTCCATGATGTTCAAAACTAATTTGAAGGCCTGATTCTAAGCTGTAAAGCATGGCACAATGAACTATCGAGTAGTCATCAGATTTAGCTTGCCAAACGTTCATAACGTCCGGAGTTGCTCCTGCAGCAGGCCTTGCACTTAGCTGTGCATCAAGGATGTAATTCTTCTGTGCAGAAATGAGGATAATCCTCAAGTTACGGACCCAGTCCGTGTAGTTGCTACCATCATCTTTGAACTTAGCTTTCACTAGGAACGCATTAAAATTCAAGGGAACGGTAGCACGGGCCATTGATCTACAACATAGATATGCAAAAACTATCAGGACTAAGTTCATGATAGATTTAAGTTCAATTAATCATATTACTTAAGAACTCCCACATAGATAGACATCCATCGAGTTATCATATTACTATCATAACGTCTGCATCTACTCCTGCAATAGTTCTGTCACCTAGCGGTGCATCAAGGACATAATTCTTCTGTGCAGCAATGAGAATAATCCTCAGATTACGGACCTAGTCCGCATCATTGCTACTATCAACTTTCAACTTATTTTTCTCTAGGAACATATCAAAAAATAAATGGGGAACTACATCGCGAGCAATTGATCTACAACATAGTTATGCAAATACTATTAGGACTAAGTTCATGATAAATTAAAGTTCAGTTAATCATATTACTTAAGAACTCCCACTTAGATAGACATCCCTCTAGTCATCTAAATGATTACGTGATCCATATCAACTAAACCATGTCCGATCATCACATGGTATGGAGTAGTTTTCAATGGTGAACATCTCTATGTTGATCATATCTACTATATGATTCATGTTCGACCTTTTGGTCCCAGTGTTCCGAGGCCATGTCTGTACATGGTAGGCTCGTCAAGTTTAACCTGACTATTCCACACGTGCAAAACTGTCTTGCACCCGTTGTATGTGAATGTAGAGCTTATCACACCCGATCATCACGTGGTGTCTCGGCACGACGAACTGTCGCAACCGTGCATACTCAGGGAGAACACTTATACCTTGAAATTTTAGTGAGGGATCATCTTATAATGCTACCGCCATACTATGCAAAATAAGATGCATAAAAGATAAACATCAAATGCAATCAAAATATGTGACATGATATGGCCATCATCATCTTGTGCCTTTGATCTCCATCTCCAAAGCACCATCATGATCTGCATCGTCACTGGCTTGACACCTTGATCTCCATCGTAGTGTCGTTGTCGTCTCGCCAACTGTTGCTTCTACAACTATCGCTAACGCATAGTGATAAAGTAAAGCAATTACATGGCGATCACATTTCATACAATAAAGCGACAACCATAAGGCTCCTGCCAGTTGCCGATAACTTTTACAAAACATGATCATCTCATACAATAACGTATATCACATCATGTCTTGACCATACACTACTAGGGAAAACCCTATACACAGAATTTTAGCAGCAGCGCGGCTCAAAAAGGAGCGCTGCTGCTAATTAGCAGTAGCGCGGGTGTGGAAAACTCGCTACTGACAAGTGTTTAGCAGTAGCGCGCTTGGTGTAACCCGCGTTGCTATAAATATCGACTGACAGTGCCCACCAAACTCCATTTAGCAGCAGCGCGGTGCCGCGAGCCGCGCTACTGCTATAGCTATAGTAGTAGCGCAGTTTTTCTGAGGTCGCTGCTGCTAATTTTCAAATTGGGCACACTTTTGATCCCGGTTAGCAGTAGCGCTTGTGCCGAAAGCGCGCTGCTGCTACTTTCTTAGCAGCAGCGCGTTTTACGTCCCGTGCTACTGCTAATCCGCACCAACCCACCACCATTTCCCCACCCGTCCTCCCCCTCCCCCTCCTCTCTTCCCTTTCCCCTACCCCCCGCATCCTCCCACTCTCACTCTTCTTCTTCCTCAATACTTCTCCCCCATTACTCTCCCTCTTCTACCTACCTTTCTCTCTCTTCATTACTCCTACCTAACTACACCACCTCCATCAATGCATCTCCTTTCTCTTTTCCTTCCCTCCACTAGTTGAAGTTGTCTCCTCCCAAATTAGGTAGCTAGGTAGATGTAGCATTTAGTTAAGTGACCTATTTGCCCCCTAACTAGATCTATCTTTGTCAAGAAGAGATTTGTGCACTTTTGATCTCCCTACATCATCATCTCCACCGTGTGCTCGATCTCGAGATAGAGGTGATTAAAATTTCATGCTTTTGCAAAATGGAAATATGTTTATGTGTGTGTGATATGTTTATGGAAATTGTGTGTGTGGCATGAGTTGATGCCAAAATTGTGCTTTTGAGTTGCCTATGTTTTGCCGAAATGTCGATTTATTTCCGTTTCGGTGAATTCCGGGCAAACTCTAGATCTATATATGTCCTATTTTTAAGGAAGGTCATGCCGAATTTTTGTATGACTTTGATGCATGCATGCATTTTTATAATCAATTTTTTTATTATTACTGTGCAGAGTTGACGATGGTTAGTGGAACGATGGTGGACAGGTGGTTGCGGTCGGCGGTGCAGGACATGAAAGAAAATAACCGGACAGAGGTTTTATGTCCGTGTCGAAAATGCAAAGGAATAGTTTGGCTCGACCCCCATGACGATGGTCGTGTCGAGCGCACCTGCTCATGACTGGTTTCATGGATGGCTATACTCGGTGGATAATTGAAGATGAGGATGACGATGTTGAGGATGCCGACGGGCGGAACAATGATGACATGGGGCAAGACGAAGAGATGATCGATAATGGCGGCGGGAAGAGGCCGGACATGGCGGCGGAGAAGGGGCGGACATGGTGGAGGAGAAGGGCCGGACATGGCGGCGGAGAGAACGACATGGTCTCCACGCAGCAGAGTTAAATCGGTACTAAGTTCAATCGTCGGGACCCTCATGTTCAAGCATTGCTTCGCAAGGAGACGCAATCTTGAGAGCTGCTTCTAGAGAGGAGGCTAAGCTGGAGCAACCGGTGGTAGACTCGAACACTCCATTGTATGATGGTTGCAATCCTGAGGTGACCCGCTTGAGTTTCACGCTCCAACTCCTGAAGACGAAGGCTAAAAACAAATGGACCGACACTAGCCCCGATGAGCATCTCAAGTACCTAAAGGATGTTCTTCCCGCGGGTAATCTATGTCCTACTAGTGTTGATGAGGCCAAGAAGATCGTGTGCCCTCTTTATCTACCACGCGTTAGATACCATGCATGCATTATCGATTGCATAATTTATCGAAAGGAGCACGCGGAAAAAACAAGCTGTCCGGTGTGCAATGCTTCTCGATACAAGAAGGCCGGGAAGAAATGTCCCCAGAAAGTTGTATGGTACTTACCGATCACTCCCCGTCTCCAGAGGTATTTTGTAGATCCCAAGGAAGCAAAGCTAATGCGCTGGCACACGGAGAGGAAGAAGCCCGACGATGCAGATGATCTGAAGCAGAGACACGTCAAGGATGGAAGCCAGTGAAGAGCGTTGAACAGCTTCTATCGGTATTTTGAATGTGATGCAAGGAACATCGTGCTCGATGCGTGTACCAATGGCATGAATCTGTTTGGCAACGAGAACACCAACCATAGCACATGGCCCGTGTTTGTATGGATGTACAACCTCCCCCTGGTTGTGCATGAAATCGAAGTACATTCACATGAGCATGCTTATTCAAGGGCCGAAACAACCAGGAAATGATATTAATTTGTATCCGGGCTACTTCAAGAGGAGTTAGACACGTTATGGAAAACACCGGCCAAGACATGGGACGCCAAAGAAAGGCGTAGTATTTCAACATGAGAGCCATGCTGATCACGACGAAGGTCAGGACTATCTCGATTCTGAGATATGTGGCAGGCCAGGTGTGCCATGGTTATTGCGGATGCACGCGGTGCATGGATGATACGATGTCTCAGCAGCTAACGTCAAGGAAAGATGGCGGGTCTGGGAAAATCGTGTACATGGGACATCGAAGATGGCTCGAACAGCACGACCCGTGGAGAAACCGTGGAGATCTATTCAATGGTCACGCTGAGCATCGAGGACCTCCACGTAAGCGGAGCGGTGCCGAAATTGATGAGCTATTGAAAAACTGGAAGGAGTGCCTCGCACCGGGAAAGACGATGAGAAAGGCGTCGGAGCCGCTGCTGAAGGTATGGAAGACGAGGTCTGTGTTTTGGGACTTGGATTACTGGCACAAACTCGATACACCTCATTGCCTTGATCAAATGCATATCTGTAAGAATGTCCTTGAGAGCTTGCTCGCAACACTGATGAACATGCTGGATAAGACCAAGGATGGACCGAAGGCAAGAAAAGACTTGCAAGATTTGAAAATCAGGGAAGATCTGCACATGCCACCCCGTAAAATGTCAGACGAGACAGAGACGGAGACAAATGCACGGGAGAAGAAGGGCAAGAAAATAAAGAAAGAGGATTATTGCCCCCCTTCTTGCTTCACCTTAAGTCAGG
The DNA here is from genome assembly GCA_021605145.1 of Aegilops bicornis. Classification (NCBI taxonomy): domain Eukaryota; kingdom Viridiplantae; phylum Streptophyta; class Magnoliopsida; order Poales; family Poaceae; genus Aegilops; species Aegilops bicornis. Next base: position 340,498,242 of record CM038672.1, on the reverse strand, counting down.
CTGAGATCGATCAATTCTTGAAGTGCCTTACCGGAGTCAAAGTTAGTTCCGGTTACTGTGGCAAGATAAGCAGATATCTAGACATGGACAAGAAAAGGTTCAGCGGGATGAAGTCCCATGACTGTCATGTGATGATGACGCATATACTACCTGTTGCCCTTAGAGGGATAATGGACAAGCACGTCCGTGACACGCTTATTGGTCTCTGCAACTTTTTCGACGTCATCTCTCGAAAGTGGATCAGTGTGAAGCAGCTCCGAAGGCTACAGGAAGAGATCATTGTGATACTGAATGAGCTTGAGATGTACTTCCCGCCCGCGTTCTTTGACGTGATGGTGCATCTGTGTGTCCATATTGTGGATGACATAATAGACCTGGGGCCGTCATTCCTGCACAACATGATGCCGTTTGAGAGGATGAATGGGATCATCAAAGGATTCGTTCGTAACATGTCCCGTCCGGATGGAAGCATCGTCCAGGGCTATGTGGCACAAGAGTGCATCTCTTTCTGTGAGAATTTTCTATATGGTGCAGACCAGCCGCCTGGTGTTAGTGTTGGTTTGCCCGTTAACAAGCACGATGGGAGGCTCGAAGGAGAAGGTCACTGCAACGGTCGAAGGGAACTGCACGTGGCATACTCAGATCGACGCAGCGACTTTGACAGAGAAAACTTGGTAGTGCTACAACACCTAGACGAGGTAGATCCTTTCGTGGCACTACACAAAGAAATTATCGCAAAGAAGTATCGTGAGCGGGGGGTATGCAAGGCCAGACGCTTGAAGTTACTAGAGAGCACAACTCCACTTTCCTACATTGGTTCAAAGAGCATATTATTGCTAATCCCCTGGAGGAGGGCTCTAAGGACGGATTGCTCATATACGCCTTAGCACATGGCCCTCGCCCAACCTCGTAACCTATCAGGCATATGATATCAATGGATACACGTTCTACATGGAGGCCAAAGATATGGACAGTGATGATCAGAACTCAGGGGTGACGATGGAATGCATGACCGGCAGCGACAACGGCACAACTGAACGCTTTTATGGAAGGGTCGAGGAGATCTGGGAGCTTGACTACACTGGACTGCACAACACGATGATGTTCCGTGTCAGATGGGCTAAGAATGTCGAAAGTGAAAACCGGATTTTCACTACCATGACTATACCCGACGCCAAGAGTGCTACCGTGAACGCTATCGCAAAAAACGAGCCATGGGTACACGCTAAGCACGCGACACAATGCTTCTTCATAACCAACCCATGCAATCCCAGTCATGTTGTCGTGAGGAGAGGCAAAAGGAACATCATTGGAATGGATGGAGTCGCCAACAAGGAAGACTATGATCAGTACGGCAACCCAATGAGGGAAGATGACGATGATGATGAAGTATACGTCAAAAGAAGAATCAATACTAGATTACCTAAGAAAAATCGTACTCCATGGAAAAGGCAAAGTCACAATGAGGGGCTCAATTATTCTTTGACGAACAAGAAGGGAAAGAAGCTGACTCAAAAACGAAAACGTCAGCGCTGAGGAACCATATGTTATCGGTCAAATGATGTAATATATATATATATATATATATATATATATATATGTATATGTATATATATATATGTTCCTATTTTGTATACACACTTAGCCATTATTATGCATGGGTCCAATGATGTAATATATATGTTCCTATTTTGTATACCTATTTAACAGTCAAATAATGCAATATATATCGCCTTCCCTTCATTCACTGCTCTCAGGAAATAAAAGTGGGAGAAAATAAAGGAAAAGAAAAAGGAAAACTGGCAGTAGCGATTTCCTTATAAAACCGCTACAGTCAAGCTAGCAGTAGCGATTTCCTTATAAAACCGCTAAAGCTAGTTAAGGTAGTAGCAGCACATTTGGTCTGAACCGCTACAGCTAGTGAAGGTAGTAGCAGCGCGTTTTGTCTAAATGCGCTACTGCTACGTCCACTTAACCCAAAATTCTCACTCTCCCTGCTTCATCCCGCCTCTTTTCCCCCAAATACCAACTCTCTCTTCCCCGTCGCACCGCCTTGCTTGGCGTTAGCCCCGACCGGCCCGGTGCTCGCCCGACCCGGCCCTCGCCCCGACCCCGGCACGCTCGCCCCCGACCCGTCGTCCCTCGCCTCCCTCCTTTGCTTCCTCCCCTCCCAACCTCGGCCGTCGTCGGGCCTGCCTCCTCGCCCCTGCACCCTCTGTAACCCCCCCTCTCTCTCTGCTAGCTAGGGTTCTTCGGTTAATTTACTTAGGTTTTAGTTAGGGCAGTATGTTAATTAGATTATCTATTTAGTTATGAATTTAGCTATGTTTTAAAATAGGACAAAAACTTAGGGTTAAGCAATTGTAGTTAAAAGAAAAGGCAGCATTTAAGCAATTATCCAAATCAACATCCCTTGTTAAAGAAAATTTAGGTAGGCTGAATTTATATGCAAATTTGAACTGGACATGTGATATGTGGATATGTCATGTTTTGGACATGCCATGTTTGGAATTTGAACATGTCATTCGGACATGTGATGTTTTGGTTCAGTTTTGGTAAATGATCCGAGTGGCCTATGTTACACCGGAATGTTGATTCATTTCTGTTCCGGTGAATTTCATACGCTCGATATGTCCATTTTTTAGCAAAGGTCATGCCGAAATTTGCCGTGAATAAAGGCATGATTTGTCAGGCGCAAGTGAATGGGTTCTCGGGCGCCAGCCATAAAGGCTTCAAAAGCAGACAAGAAGGAGAAGCTAGTTACTTGAGGTTCACACTAGCGTGAGAGAGGACTCGTAATCGCCACCTCATGTACTGCATAGTTCCGCTCTCACTCATAGTGATAGCTCTTTTCGCGTATACCTTTGTTTAGATGGATGACGTTGTAGTTGCAAGTATTCGAGACTTGTATGTATCGCTATTTTCGAGATGATGACAAGATACCACTTTGTGTTGGATGATGATTATGATGAGACTATTTGTATGTATAGGCTATGATTACATTTGTGGACTCGCAGGCATTTGTATGTGTATCATAATGACATTTGTATGTGCTAAAGATTCTTCTATAAAGCCTGTTCAAATACAAAGCAAATATGCCGAAAAAAACAAAAAACTACTAAAATTAGCAGTAACGAGTGGAGAAAAGTTAGCAGCAGCGCTGTAGTAGCAGTAGCGCGCATAGGAGAAGCGTGCTATAGATATTAGCAGTAGCGAGCTCCTTGTAAGAATGTTGCTGCTACACTTGTATATCAATCGATGGCCAGGGGCGCCGCTGCTACTCTGAGTTAGTCTGTGGCGCCGGTCCCCGCTCTTGATACACCTAGAACCTGCGCTGCTGCTAGGCTTTTCCCTAGTAGTGATATCACATCACAACATGCCCTGCAAAAACAAGTTAGACGTCCTCTACTTTGTTGTTGCAAGTTTTACGTGGCTGCTACGGGCTTCTAGTAAGAACTGTTCTTACCTACGCATAAAAACCACAACGATATTTCGTCAAGTGTGTTGTTTGAACCTTCAACAAGGATCAGCCGTAGTCAAATTCGATTCAACTAAAGTTCGAGAAACAAACACCCGCCAGCCACCTTTACGCAAAACAAGTTGCATGTCTGTCAGTGGAACCGGTCTCATGAATGTGGTCATGTAAGGTTGGTCCTGGCCGCTTCATCCAACAATACCAGCGAATCAAAATAAGACGTTGGTGGTAAGCAGTATGACTATCATCACCCACAACTCTTTGTGTTCTACTCGTGCATATCATCTACGCATAGACCTGGCTCGGATGCCACTGTTGGGGAACATAGAATGCAATTTCAAAAAATTCCCTACGATCACGCAAGATCTATCTAGGAGATGCATAGCAAAGAGAGGGGGAGAGTGTGTCCATGTACCCTCATAGACTGAAAGCGGAAGTGTTAGTATAACGCGGTTGATGTAGTCGAACGTCTTTGCGATCCAACCGATCAAGTACCGAACGTACGACACCTCCGAGTTCAGCACACGTTCATCTCGATGACGTCTCTCGAACTCTTGATCCAGCAAAGTGTCGAGGGAGAGTTTCGTCAGCATGATGGCATGGTGACGGTGATGGTGATGTGATCCACGCAGGGCTTCGCCTAAGCACTACGACAACATGACTGGAGGAGTAAACGGTGGAGGGGGGCAATGCACACGGCTAAGAAACCATTGATGTGCTTTGGGGTGCCCCCTCACCCCAAGGGGGAGGAGCCCTACTAGGACTACAAGTCCAATTCGGCCCCCTTCCTTCTTACAGAGGGGGAAAGGGGAAAGGACAAGGAGAGGAAGAAGGAAAGGGCCCGTCCGCCCCCTCCCCTTGTCCAATTCAGACTCCCCACGAGAGGGGGGGGTGCCACCCCCTTGTGGGCTGCCTCTCTCTCCCCTATGGCCCATGAGGCCCATTACTTTCCCCAGGGGATTCCGGTAACCCCTTGGTACTCCGATAAATACTCGAATCACTCTGAAACCATTCTGGTGTCCGAATACTATCGTCTAATATATCAATCTTTACCTCTCAACCATTTCGAGACTCCTCATCATGTCCGTGATCTCATCTAGGACTTCGAACAATTTTCGGTCACCAAAACACATAACTCATAATACAAATCATCATTGAACGTTAAGCGTGTGGACCCTACGGGTTCGAGAACTATGTAGATATTGACCGAGACATATCTCCGATCAATAACCAACGGTGGAACCTGGATGCTCATATTGGTTCCTACATATTCTACGAAGATCTTTATCGGTCAAACCATAACGACAACATACGTCATTCCCTTTGTCATCGATATGTTTCTTTCCCGAGATTCGATTGTCGGTATTTTCATACCTAGTTCAATCTCGTTACCGCAAGTCTCTTTGCTTGTTCCGTAATGGATCATCCCACAAACTAGCTCATTAGTCACATTGATTGCAAGGCTTATCAAGATGTGCATTACCTAGAGGGCTCAGAGATACATCTCCAATACTTGGAGTGACAAATCCTAATCTCAATCTATGCCGACCCAACAAACACCTTTGGAGACACCTGTAGATCATCTTTATAATCACCCAGTTACGTTGTGACATTTTATAGCACACAAGGTGTTCCTCCGGTATTCGGGAGTTGCATAATCTCATAGTCAAAGGAATATGTATAAGTCATGAAGAAAGCAATAACAATAAAACTTAATGATCATTATGCTAAGCTAATGGATGGGTCTTGTCCATCACATCATTCTCCTAATGATGTGATCCCATTCATCAAATGACAACACATGTCTATGGTTAGGAAACTTAACCATCTTTGATTAACGAGCTAGTCAGGTAGAGGCATACTAGGGACACTTTGTTTTGTCTATGTATTCACACATGTATCAAATTTTCGGTTAATACAATTCTAGCATGAATAATAAACATTTATCATGATAGAAGGGAAATATAAATAACAACTTTATTATTGCCTCTAGGGCATATTTCCTTCAAAGGCATCTTTGGACACCACAGAGCGAGAGATCTCCTTCCGGGAGGAGAAGCTCGAGGCCACTCTCCGTGCCAAGGATGAAGATCTGGAGGCTGTTGTGCAGCGGCGCACCAAGGAACTGGAGGACAAGCACGGTGCCGCACTGGACGCCCTTGCAGCTGATTATGCCGCTCAGCTGAAGAAGCTCACTGATGACCTGGCCGCCGTGTCTGCCGTCAAAGTTGACCTCGACTAGCAGGTGGCTAAGCTGAATGAGGATCTCGCCAGAGGCACCAAGGAGCTGGAGGCACTCAAAGAAGAAGCACGACAGGCGGAGATCCACTTGGCTGATGCGCAGTCGCAACTCTCTTCCAAAACTCACATCCTTGAAGCTGCCAACAGCAACATCACGGACATGAAGGTGATGATCGACACGTTGGAGCGTTCGGCGGAGTGCCTTGAGTCCCGCCAGCAGTTTCTGTCCAAGGATTTGGACACCGCCAAGCGTCTCCGGCAGGATGCAGAGGACAGGCTGAAGAATCAGGTCAATACGAGTAATCTCTGGATCAAGATCCTCATCGATATGGCCGAGCGCATGGGTGCTCAGGCTGCGGCGATGGGCATGGACGTCCCAGTCTTCTCGGTTAGCAAGCAAGAGGTCCCAAGCGTCAACCTGGGACTCTTCTTCAACAAGCTGATCGAGAAGCTGAAAGTGCATGAAGAGGGGAGGGCCGAGCGCTTGGCGACCGAGTCCCGGAGGCTTGCCCTTGACGCCCTCTTCATGATCTTGAGCAATATCGCCTGCCACCATCTGAACCTCGACCTCGACGACGGATTCAAGAAGCCGCCGGTGGGCGCTGACATCACTGCCGCCAAGGAGAAAGCTGCTCCACGGGTTAAAAGGGTTCTTCATGTTTGAACTGCTCCACCGAGCCATCAAGCCAAGTATCGTGCCACTGTTGCTCCTGCATTGCCCTGTAATGAAGCATGACATACATTTTGCGTTTAGTCATTCTATCTCTAATGTTTGTGCGGAACTGATATTCCTAGCTGGATTTTAAATGTGTGTTTATCCCTTTGAGCCATGTACATTTGTGTTCGTATGATCGATCCCTATGTATGCTCTGGATGCCTGCCGGTATCATATTGCTGCGATTATCGTAAGGGTCCGGCCCGTATCAGTCATCTTGGCGTGGATGTGTCCCGGCAGGTTTTTCCCAGGTAGTTCTCGATGCAGCCACTCGACCTACGAGCATGGCTCTGGACAGGATGATGGTGCGATCAATGAAGCTAGCCAAGGTTCCATCACACTAGGGTTTTCACGGTACGAAGGCTTACTAGAGTTAAGGGATAAACGACTGCAAAATTCGGAAACGTATCAATCAAGAAGTGAAAGTGCAAACTTAGCTTTCGTTTTGAGCTTCTTCCTCCTCTGCCGGGCCGCGCACGTCAGGCTCACCCGCGGCACCTGGAGGAGGGGAAGACAATCAGATGGTTTCTTCATTCCCGGCTGGGACTGATATGCATTTCTCATGGCCGGCGGGCATCGGGGTATAGTGTCGGGCTTCTCTGGTCCTCCTCCCTTTTTCTCCTTTCCTTTCGAGTTAGTTCGGCGGCTGCCGTTGCATGGTCGTGCCGATGCAGGCAGCCTTGCCGAAGTGCACTTGCCGGGGAATACAGAACCGAGTGTCGCGCGATAATCGTCGACGTCGATGACGCCGGGGCCGAAGCAATTCGACTGCTGAAGAAGGGAAGGGACGGGAAGGTGGGAGCTCGCGCCCACACATCTTGTGCCCTTTCTCTGAACAGCGCCCTGATGGTGGGTATGCCATATGGGCCGTCGAGGTAGGCATATCGCCACCGTCGGCGATCTTCGTTGTAGCCGTGGCTACGACGAGGTGTGGAGACCAACAATGTAGCGCGGGGATGGCCCCGCTTTGCTTCTGCGTCTTCGTGGGCGCCATGGTCGATGGCGTAGTTGAAGACGGAGATGGCGATGAAGATGATGCGCTGCACACGCCTTGAGTTCGCTGGCGAGCCCCTACTGGCGCGCCAAAGATGTCGCGGGAAACCACGACCTCCTATGGGACCAGGAGGCCCCTTGCTGGTTCGGCAGGGGGACATCGCATTGCACAAAGAGCAGACGAGCGTGGGACAACACGGCAGAGATCACCCGGGCAGTTTTACCCAGGTTCAGGCCGTCACGAGCGTAAAACCCTACTCCTGCTTTGGTGGATTGATGGTGGAAAGGTGGTGGTGGAGCGTAGTACACTTGCCCGACAAGGGTTGCCTCAAGGCAATAGTGGCTACGCGCGTATGGGGGTGTGAGTTATTCAACCTTCTAACCCTTTCTATGGTTGCCACGTGCCTCCTTTTATAGATCATAGGGTGACCACAATGGCAAAGTAGTCATTACGCACTAATAAGATAGCAACAGTGCTATCATACCTAACTCTGCGGGCTGACAGGGCGCATTAAATGCACTGCTTAATGTCACATTGTTGGTTGCCCAGCAAGGCTTGCCAGGCTATCTTGCCAGCTCCGCGCCTGCTTGCTTGAAACGTCACAGGACGGGTGTCGTCTGTGGGTTTTTCCTGTAGGGAGAGGCAGCCATGTGGCGAATGGCTGCCACTTACTCACTCTGCAGCTTGACACCGCACTGATCGACGACGTGGGTCATGGTGGAATGGTTGGTGAGGTGGTTTTGCCTCCACAAGCCCCGGCAGGCCCTGCCGGGGCGCTTTGGTCGCCTGCTTCTCGGGGTGGCCTCGCCCTTTGCTGGGCTCGCCTGCGCGACAAAGGAGGCCTTTTTCTTGACGATATCTTGTTTCTCTGGCTTGGTCTTGGTCCCTCTGATCTGCTTGTTGGTCCTTCGAATCTATTGATTCCTTGTACATCTTGGCTCGATCTTGGCTTGTCCGTGCACGAGTCAGGGGAAAATGCATACCCCTGTATATTTTCCCCGACACCGAGCCGCCGCCCCGCGCCACCCCCATCACCGGCCGCCCCAGCCGACCCGCCCCGCCCGCCCCCCTCCCCTTGGTGAGTTCTTTTGTTTTTTTAGATTTACTTTATTTTTGTTTAGTTTAGATTAGTTTATTTTAGGTCAGGTTAGTTTAGTTTAGGTTAATTTAGTTTAGTTTTGGTTACATTTAATTTATAGTTTAGTTTAGGTTTTTTTCTTTTGTTTTTAAGATTTAGTTTATGTTTGTTTAGTTTATGTTAGTTTAGTTTAGGTTAGGTTAGTTTGATTTAGTTTAGATTAATTTAGTTTAGGTTAATTTAGTTTAGTTTAGGTTACATTTAGTTTATAATTTAGTTTAGGTTTTTTCTTGTTTTGTAAGAACAAGCAAGAAAGATGAAAAAAAGAAGTAAAAGAAGAAGAGGAAGAAGAAGAAGAAGAGGAAGAAGAAGAAGAAGATGAAAAAAAGAACAATAAGTAGTAGTAGAAGAAGAAGATGAAAAATAAGAAGTAGAAGTAGAAGATGAAAAAAAGAAGTAGGAAAATTAGAAAAAGAGGGTCGCCGATGGTTGAGGGTCGTCGAGGGGTCGAGGGTCGCCGAGTGGTCGAGGGGTCGAGGATCGAGGGGAAAATGAGTCGAAGGTCTATGGGTCGAGGATCAAGGTGTTGAGGGTTCGAGGGGGAAAGGGGTCGAGGGGTCGAGGATCGAGGTGTCGAGGGGTCAAGGGTCGAGGGGAAAAGGGGTCGAGGGGTCGAGGATCGAGGTGTCGAGGGGTCAAGGGTCGAGGAGAAAAGGGGTCGAGGATTTGCCATCCTGACCCCGACACCCGACCCCCTAACTCCGCGACCCCCTGACCCCGACACCCCGACCCCGACACGGCATCCCGACACCCCGACCCCGACACGACACCCCGACACCATGACTGATACGTCTCCAACGTATCTATAATTTTTATTGCTCCATGCTACTTTATCTACTGTTTTAGGCAATATTGGGCTTTAGTATCCACTTTTATATTATTTTTGGGACTAACCTATTAACAGGAGGCCCAGCCCAGATTTGCTGTTTTATGCCTATTTTAGTGTTTCGAGGAAAAGGAATATCAGACGGAGTCAAAACGGAACGAAATCAACTGGAGAAGTTATTTTTGGAAGGAAACTCACCTGATGGACTTGGACTCCACATCAGAAGATACGGGAGGTGCTCACGAGGGTGGGGGCGCGCCCACCCCCTGGGCGCGCCCCCTACCTCGTGGGGCCCCCGTAGCTCCACCGACGTACTCCTTTCACCCATATATACCTACGTACCCTAAAACTTCCAGAACAGAAGATAGATCGGGAGTTCCGCCACCGCAAGCCTCCAGAGCCACGAAAACCAATCGGGACCCCTTTCCAGTACCACGGAGGAGGGATCCATCTCCGATGGCCATCTTCATCATCCCAAATACTGTCCATGACGAGGAGGGAGTAGTTCACCCTCGGGGCTGAGGGTATGTACCAGTAGCTATGTGTTTGATCTCTCTCTCTCTCGTGTTCTTGAGGTGATATGATCTTGATGTATCCCGAGCTTTGCTATTGTAGTTGGATCTTATGATGTTTCTCCCCCTCTACTCTTGTGATGAATTGAGTTTCCCCTTTGAAGTTATCTTATTGGATGGAGTCTTTTATGAGAACACTTGATGTATGTCTTGCCGTGATTATCTGTGGTGACAATGGGATATCATGTGCCACTTGATGTATGTTTTGGTGATCAACTTGCAGGTTTCGTGACATTGGTAACCTATGCATAGGGTTTGGCACACGTTCTTGACTCTCCGATAGAAACTTTGGGGCACTCTTTGAAGTACTTTGTGTTGGTTGGATGAATCTGAGATTGTGTGATGCATATCGTATAATCATGCCCACGGATACTTGAGGTGACAATGGAGTATCTAGGTGACATTAGGGTTTTGGTTGATTTGTATCTTAAGGTGTTATTCTAGTACGACCTCTTTTATAGATCAATCCGAAAGAATAACTTTGAGGTGGTTTTGTACCCTACCATAATCTCTACGTTTGTTCTCCGCTATTAGTGGCTTCAGAGTGACTCTTTGTTGGATGTTGAGGGCTTGTTATATGATCTATCTATGTTATTATTGTTTAGAGAACTTGCACTAGTGAAAGTATGAACCCTAGGCCTTGTTTCCTATCATTGCAATACCGTTTACGCTCACGTTTATCACTTTTTACCTTGCTGATTTTATTATTTCAGATTACAAAAACCTATATCTACCATCCATATTGCACTTGTATCACCATCTCTTCGCCGAACTAGTGCACCTATACAATTTACCATTGTATTGGGTGTGTTGGGGACACAAGAGAATCTTTGTTATTTGGTTGCGGGGTTGCTTGAGAGAGACCATCTTCATCCCTCGCCTCCCACGGATTGATAAACCTTAGGTCATCCACTTGAGGGAAATTTGCTACTGTCCTACAAACCTGTGCACTTGCAGGCCCAACAACGTCTACAAGAAGAAGGTTGTGTAGTAGACATCGAGCTCTTTTCTGGCGCCGTTGCCGGTGAGGCTAGGTAAATGAAGGTATATCTTTAGATCTTGCAATTGAATCTTTTTGTTTCTTGTTTTAGCACTAGTTAGTTTATAAAAGAAAACTACAAAAAGTGGAATTGAGTTTGTCTCATACGCTTTATCTTTTTAATATCTTTCGTGAGTATGATGGAAAGGAAAATTGTGCCAAAGTGCTAGAACAAGAAATCTATAAAATGTTTGGCATAAAATATGTGAATGATGAGCATGATTGCAATGTTGTTAGTATGAATTCCTTGAATATCCATGATACTAATGATATGCAAAGCCACAAGCTTGGGGAAGCTATGTTTGAGGAAGATGATATATTTTGTCCCCCAAGCTTTGATGAGCAAATTTACTATGATGAAAGCATGCCTCCTATCTATGATGATTATTGTGATGACACGTATGCTTTAAAGAATAATGATAGCCATGAAACTTGTCATCTTGATCTTAATTTTCAATCACATGATAGTTATTTTGTTAAGTTTGCTCCCACTACTATTCCGAATGAGAAGAATTTTGCTTATGTGGAGAGTAGTAAATTTTCTATGCTAGTAGATCATGAAAAGAATGCTTTAGGTGCTGGTTATATTGTTGAACTCATTCATTATGCTACTGAAAATTATTATGAGGGAGGAACATATTCTTGTAGGAATTGCAATAATATCAAGTTTCCTCTCTATGTGCTTAAAATTTTGAAGTTATGCTTGTTTTGTCTTCCTATGCAAGTTGATTATTGTTCCCATAAGTTGTTTGCTCACAAAATCCCTATGCATAGGAAGTATGTTAGACTTAAATGTGCTAGTCATATTCTTCATGATGCTCTCTTTATGTTTCAATTCCTATCTTTTATGTGAGCATCATTGAAATCATCATGCCTAGCTAGGGGCGTTAAACGATAGCGCTTGTTGGGAGGCAACGCAATTTTATTTTAGTTTATTGATTTTTGGTTCTGTTTAGGAACAAATAATACATCTAGCCTCTGTTTATATGTGGTTTTATGTTTTAATTAGTGTTTGTGCCAAGTAGAACCTTTGGGAAGACTTGGGTGAAGTCTTTATGATCATGCTTTAAAAAACAGAAACTTTAGCGCTCACGAGATTAGCTTTAACTTTTTACTGGAGAGTGATATTTAGTTGATTCTTTTTGAAGATGATTACTAGAAAAATTCCTCAGGTCCACCATTTTATTTTATAATTTTAGAAGTTGCAGAAGTTTGCGTTAGTTACAGATTACTACAGACTGTTCTGTTTTTGACAGATTCTGTTTTCATTGTGTTGTTTGCTTATTTTGATGAATCTATGGCTAGTAAAATAGTTTATAAACCATAGAGAAGTTTCAATACAGTAGGTTTAACACCAATATAAATAAAGAATGAGTTCATTGCAGTACCTTATGTGGTGGTTTTGTTTTCTTTCGGTAACGGAGCTCACGAGTTATCTGTTAAGTTTTGTGTTGTGAAGTTTTCAAGTTTTGGGTAAAGATTCGAAGGATTATGGAGCAAGGAGTGGAAAGAGCCTAATATTGGGGATGCCCAAGGCACCCCAAGGTAATATTCAAGGACAACCAAGCGTCTAAGCTTGGGGATGCCCCGGAAGGCATCCCCTCTTTCGTCTTCGTTCATCGGTAACTTTACTTGGAGCTATATTTTTATTCATCACATGATATGTGTTTTTCTTGGAGCATCATTTTATTTTCTTTAGCTTTGCTTGATGTTAGTTAGAATAATGTTTTGCATCTTTAGTTTCAATAAAAAAGTCAAGGATAGCCTTTGCCATGCTTATTTTGCTAGTATACATGTTGCTATTTTAAAACAGAAAGTTTACCGATGTTGCAAAAATTCTCTAGAAACGTAAGAGAGTGGTATAATGTTCAATCTTTTTTCATATTGAGATCTGATAGATTTATTACAGTGGGAATTTTAGTTAAAAAATTTTGGAGTCAGGGAAGTATTGATACTCTTGCATTCTTTACAGAATGTATTGTTTTGGCAGATTGCTGTTATGTTTGCATTGTTTGCATATGTTTGCTTGTGTAATGATTCTATTTAAGGATAGGAGTATTAAATATGCAGAGGCATTTAATATGCAATGTTGAGTAATAATGTTAGTGATTTGTTACAGATGAAAATGATAAGGTTTTGCATTGTTTTATACTAACCTATCTCACGAGTTTTTGTTGAGTTTGTTGTGAATGAAGCTTTTGATAAAAAGAGAAACCATGATATGAGAGGAATTAAGGAGACACAAAATTTCAAGCTTGGGGATGCCCAAGGCACCCCAAGATATATTTCAAGAAGTCTCAAGCATCAAAGCTTGGGGATGCCCAGTAGGCATCCCACCTTTCTTCTTCAACAACTATCGGTTAGTATCGGTTGAGCCTAAGTTTTTGCTTCTTCACATGAGTTGTGCTATCCTTGCAATGATGTTTTATTTAGCTTTGATTGCTGTTTGAATAAAGTATAAAGATCTGAAATTATTAAATGAGAGAGAGTCTTCGCATAGTTGCATAATTATTTAGCTAGTCATTGATCTTCACTTATATCTTTCGGAGTAGTTTGTTGTTGCTCTAGTGCTTCACTTATATATCTTAGACCATGGTGGTAGTTTTATTTTGAAGAAATAGATGAACTCTAATGCTTCACTTAGATTATTTTGAGAGTCGTTAATAGCATGGTAATTTGCTTAATGTTAATATACTTGGTATTCAAGATATGTGAAACTTTCTTTTGAGTGCGTTGAATACTAAGAAAAGTTTGATACTTGATAATTGTTTTGAGATATGGAGGTAGTGATATTAAAGTCGTGCTAGTTGAGTAGTTGTGAATTTGAGAAATGCTTGTGTTGAAGTTAGCAAATCCCGTAGCATGCACGTATTGTTAAAGTTGTTGAACAAATTTGAAATATGAAGTGTACCTGGCTTGTGCATCCTTATGAGTGGCGGTCGGGGACGAGCGATAGTCTTTTCCTAGCAATCTATCCCCCTAGGAGCATGCGCGTAGTACTTGATTTTTGATGACTTCTAAATTTTTGCAATAAGTATATGAGTTCTTTTGACTAATGTTGAGTCCATGGATTATACGCACTTTTACCATTCCACATTTGCTAGCCTCTTCGGTACCGTGCATTGCCCTTTCTCACCTTGAGAGTTGGTGCAAACTTCGCCGGTGCATCCAAACCCCGTGATATGATACGCTCTATCACACATAAACCTCCCTATATCTTCCTCAAAACAGCCACCATACCTACCTATTATGGCATTTCCATAGCCATTCCGAGATATATTGCCATGCAACTTTCCACCGTTCCGTTCATCATCATCATGACATACCTTACTTTTGTCATATTTCCATTGCATGATCATGTAGTTGACATCGTATTTGTGGCGAAGCCACCATGCATTATTTTCATACATGTCACTCTTGATTCATTGCACCATCCCCACATCACGGAGGCATTCATATAGAGTCATACCTTGTTCTAGTTTCGAGTTGTAGTCTTTATGTTGTAATCAATAGAAGTGTGATGATCATCATTATTAGAGCATTGCCCAAACAAAAAAATAGAGAAAGGCCAAAAAAGAAAGAAAAAAGAAAGGCCCAAAAAAAGGGCAATGCTACTATCCCTTTTTCCACGCTTGTGCTTCAAAGTAGCACCATGTTCTTCATGTAGTGAGTCTCATATATTGTGCTTCAAAGTAGCACCATGTTTTTCATATAGTGAGTCTCATAAGTTGTCTTTTTTTCATACTAGTGGGAATTTTTCATTATATAACTTGGCTTGTATATTCCTACGATGGGATTCCTCAAATGCCCTAGGTCTTCATGAGCAAGCAAGTTGGATGCACACCCACTAGTTTTCTTTTGTTGAGCATTCATAGCTCTAGTGCATCCGTTGCATGGCAATCCATACTCCTCATGTTGACATCAATTGATGGGCATCTCCATAGCCCGTTGATTATCCTCGTCAATGTGAGACTTTCTCCTTTTTTGTCTTCTCCAACAATCCCCATCATCATATTCTATTCCACCCATAGTGCTATATCCATGGCTCACGCTCATGTATTGCGTGAAGGTTGAAAAAGTTTGATATTATTGAAGTATGAAACAATTGCTTGGCTTGTCATCGGGGGTATAGAAGTTGGGAACATCTTTGTGTGACGAAAATGAAGCATAGCCTAACTATATGATTTTGTAGGGATGAACATTCTTTTGCCATGTTATTTTGAGATGACATAATTATTTTGATTAGTATGCTTGAAGTATTATTATTTTTATGTCAATATGAACTTTTGTCTTGAATCTTTCGGATCTGAATATACATATAACAAGTAAGAAGAATTACATTGAAATTATGCCAAAGTATCACTCCGCATCAAAAATTCTTTTTTATCATTTACCTACTTGAGGACGAGCAGGAATTAAGCTTGGGGATGCTTGATACGTCTCCAACGTATCTATAATTTGCTCCATGCTACTTTATCTACTGTTTTAGGCAATATTGGGCTTTAGTATCCACTTTTATATTATTTTTGGGACTAACCTATTAACCGGAGGCCCAGCCCAGATTTGTTGTTTTATGCCTATTTCAAAGGTTTCGAGGAAAAAGAAATATCAGACTGAGTAAAAACGGAACGAAATCAACTGGAGAAGTTACTTTTGGAAGGAAACCCACCTGATGGACTTGGACTCCACGTTAGAAGATACGGGAGGTGCTCACGAGGGTGGAGGGCGCGCCCACCCCCCCTTGGTGCGCCCCCTGCCTCGTGGGGCCCCCGTAGCTCCACCGACGTACTCCTTTCACCCATATATACCTACGTACCTTAAAACTTCAAGAACAGAAGATATATCGGGAGTTCCGCCGCCGCAAGCCTCCAGAGCCACGAAAAACCAATCGGGACCCCTTTCCGGTACCCTGCCGGAGGGGGATCCATCTCCGTGGCCATCTTCATCATCCCGGCGCTCTCCATGACGAGGAGGGAGTAGTTCACCCTCGGGGCTGAGGGTATGTACCAGTAGCTATGTGTTTGATCTCTCTCTCTCGTGTTCTTGAGGTGATATGATCTTGATGTATCCCGAGCTTTGCTATTGTAGTTGGATCTTATGATGTTTCTCCCCCTCTACTCTCTTGTGATGAATTGAGTTTCCCCTTTGAAGTTATCTTATTGGATTGAGTGTTTTATGAGAACACTTGATGTATGTCTTGCCATGATTATCTGTGGTGACAATGGGATATCATGTGCCACTTGATGTATGTTTTGGTGATCAACCTGCGGGTTTCGTGACATTGGGAACCTATGCATAGGGGTTGGCACACGTTCTTGACTCTCCGATAGAAACTTTGGGGCACTCTTTGAAGTACTTTGTGTTGGTTGGATGAATCTGAGATTGTGTGATGCATTTCGTATAATCATGCCCACGGGTACTTGAGGTGACAATGGAGTATCTAGGTGACATTAGGGTTTTGGTTGATTTGTATCTTAAGGTGTTATTCTAGTACGAACTCTTTTATAGATCGATCCGAAAGAATAACTTTGAGGTGGTTTCATACCCTACCATAATCTCTATGTTTGTTCTCCGCTATTAGTGGCTCCGGAGTGACTCTTTGTTGCATGTTGAGGGCTTCTTATATGATCTATCTATGTTATTATTGTTGAGAGAACTTGCACTAGTGAAAGTGTCAACCCTAGGCCTTGTTTCCTATCATTGCAATACTGTTTACGCTCACGTTTATCACTTTTTACCTTGATGTTTTTATTATTTCAGATTACAAAAACCTATATCTACCATCTATATTGCACTTGTATCACCATCTCTTCGCCGAACTAGTGCACCTATACAATTTACCATTGTATTGGGTGTGTTGGGGACACAAGAGACTCTTTGTTATTTGGTTGCAGGGTTGCTTGAGAGAGACCATCTTCATCCCACGCCTCCCACGGATTGATAAACCTTAGGTCATCCACTTGAGGGAAATTTTCTACTGTCCTACAAACCTGTGCACTTGCAGGTCCAACAACGTCTACAAGAAGAAGGTTGTGTAGTAGACATCAATGACCCCGCACAACATCCCGACCCCGACACGGCACCCCCGACCCCGACACAGCACCCCGACCCTGACACGATACCACTGACACCCCGACCGCCGACTGTTAGGGAACGTAGCATGCAATTTCAGAAAATTTCCTACACTCATGCAAGATCTATCTAGGAGATGCGTAACAACGAGAGGGGAGAGTGTGTCCACGTACCCTCGTACACCGAAAGTGGAAGTGTTAGTTTAACGCAGTTGATGTAGTCGAACTTCTTCGCGATTCAACCGATCAAGTACCGAACGTACGACACCTCCGAGTTCAACAGACGTTCAGCTTGATGACGTCCCACGAACTCTTGATCCAGCAAAGTGCCAAGGGAGAGTTTCATCAGCACGACGGTGTGGTGACGGTGATGGTGAAGTGATCCGCGCTGGGCTTCGCCTAAGCACTACGACAATATGACCGGAGGAGTAAACAGTGGAGGAGGTTGCCGCACACGGCTAAGAACAATTGGTGTGTCTTAGAGGCGCCCCCTGCCCCCGTATATAAAGGAGGGAGATGGGAGGAGACCGGCCTAGGGGCGCCCCAAGTGGTAGGAGTCCCACTTGGGCTCCTAGTCCAATTCGCCCCCCTTCCTTTTACCGGAGGGGGAAAGGGGGAAGGAGAGGGAGAGGGAGAAGGAAAGGGGGGCGCCGCCCTTCCCCTAGTCCAATTTGGACTCCCCATGGGGGGGCGCCACCCCTTGTTTGATGCCTTATCTCTCTCCTATGGCCCATATGGACCATATCTTCCCCCGAGGGGTTCCGGTAACCCCCCCCGGTACTTCGGTACGTACCCGATACATTCCGAAACACTTCCGGTGTCCGTGATCTCATCCAATATATCAATCTTTACCTATCGACCATTTCAAGAATCCTGTTCATGTCCGTGATCTCATTCGAGACTCCGAACAATCTTCGGTCACCAAAACACATAACTCATAATAAAAATAGTCATCTAACGTTAAGCGTGCGGACTCTACGGGTTCGAGAACCATGTAGACATGACCGAGACACATATCTGGTCAATAACCGATAGCGGAACCTGGACGCTCATATTGGTTCCTACACATTCTACGAAGATCTTTCTCAGTCAAACCATAATGACAATATACGTCATTCCCTTCGTCATCCGTATGTTACTTGTCTGAGATTTGATTGTCGGTATCTTCATACCCAGTTCAATCTTCTTACTGACAAGTCTCTTTACTCGTTCCGTAATACATCATCCCACAACTAACTCATTAGTCACATTGCTTGCAAGGCTTATCATGATGTGCATTACCAAGAGGGCCCAGAGATACCTCTGCGATACTCGGAGTGAAAAATCCTAATCTCGATCTATGCCAACCTAACAAACACCTTCGGAGACACCTGTAGAGCATCTTTATAATCACCCAATTACGTTGTGACGTTTGATAGCACACAAGGTGTTCCTACGGTATTCGGGAGTTGCATAATCTCATAGTCAAAGGAATATGTATAAGTCATGAAGAAAGCAGTAGCAATAAAACTTAACAATCATTATGCTAAGCTAACAGATTGGTTTTGTCCATCAGATCATTCTCCTAATGATGTGATTCCATTCATCAAATGACAACACACGTCTATGGTTAGGAAACCTAACCATCTTTGATTAATGAGCTAGTCTAGTAGAGGCATACTAGGAACACTGTGTTTTGTCTATGTATCCACACATGTGTCAAGTTCCAGTTAATAAAATTCTATCATGAATAATAAACATTTATCCTGATATAAGGAAATATAAATAACAACTTTATTATTGCCTATAGTGCATATTTCCATCAGTCTCCCACTTGCACTAGAGTCAATAATGTAGATTACATTGTAATGATTCTAACACCCATGGAGTCTTGGTGCTGATCATGTTTTGCTCGTGGAAGAGGCTTAGTCAACGGGTCTGCAACATTAAGATCCGTATGTATTTTGCAAATCTCTATGTCTCCCTCCTTGACTTGATCATGGATGGAGTTGAAGCGTCTCTTGATGTGTTTGGTTCTCTTGTGAAATCTGGATTCCTTCGCTAAGGTAATTGCTCCAGTTTTGTCAAAAAAGATTTTCATTGGACCCGATGCCCTAGGTATTATACCTAGATCGGATATGAAATCCTTCATCTAGAATCATTCATTTGCTTCTTTTGTAGCAGCTATATACTCCACTTCACACGTAGATCCTGCCACGACGCTTTGCTTGGAACTGCACCAACTGACAGCTCCACCATTCAATATAAATACGTATCTGGTTTGTGACTTAGAGTCATCCGGATCAGTGTCAAAGCTAGCATCAATGTAACCATTTACGACGAGCTCTTTGTCAGCCACATAAACGAGAAACATATCCTTAGTCCTTTTCAGGTATTTTAGGATGTTCTTGACCGTTGTCCAGTGATCCACTCCTGGATTACTTTGGTACCTCCCTGCAAGACTTATAGCAAGGCACACACCAGGTCTGGTACACAACATTGCATACATGATAGAACCTATGGATGAGGCATAGGGAATGACTTTCATTTTCTCTTTATCTTCTGCAGTGGTCGGGCACTGAGTCTAACTCAACTTCACACCTTGTAACATAGGCAAGAACCCTTTCTTTGATTGATCCATTTTGAACTTCTTCAAATCTTTATCAAGGTATGTGCTTTGTGAAAGTCCAATTAAGCATCTTGATCTATCTCTATGGATCTTGATGCCCAATATATAAGCAGATTCACCGAGGTATTTCATTGAAAAACTCTTATTCAAGTATCCTTTTACACTGGTACTCGTCGGTGCTATACAAACGGTTTTTAACCCCTTTTCGCGACGACATTTGGGACCGTCGCCAAGTGAGTGTGGGCGATAGGGGGTCTGATGTCGCTTGAAGCTACGTCGGTATTTCCCCAAAGAGGAAGGGATGATGCAGCACAGCGGCGGTAGGTATTTGCCTCAGATATGAAACCAAGGTTATCGAACCAGTAGGAGAACCAAACAACACAATGTAAACAACCCCTGCACACAAATACAACCACTCGCAACCCGACGTGTTAAAGGGGTTGTCAATCCCTTTCGGGTAACGGCGCCAGAAACGGCGTGCGGACGGGAATAAGTTGTAATAAATTGATAGATCGAGCGCCAAATAAAATAAATAGAAATAAAATGCAGCAAGGTATTTTTGTATTTTCGGTTTAATAGATCTGAAAATAAATGCAAGGAAAAAGTAGATCGCAAAGGAAAATATATGAGAAGGAAGACCCGGGGGCCGTAGGTTTCACTAGTGGCTTCTCTCGAGAAAAATAGCAAACGGTGGGTAAACAAATTACTATTGGGCAACTGGCAGAACTTCAAATAATCATGACGATATCCAGGCAATGATCATTATATAGGCATCACGCCCAAGATTAGTAGACCAACTCCTGCCTGCATCTACTACTATTACTCCACACATCGATCGCTATCCAGCATGCATCTAGTGTATTAAGTTCATGGGAAAATGGAGTAATGCAATAAGAACGATGACATGATGTAGACAAAATCTATCTATGTAGAGATAGACCCCATCGTTTTATCCTTAGTAGCAACGATACATACGTGTCATTTCCCTTTCTGTCACTGTGATCAAGCACCGTAAGATCAAACCCACTACAAAGTACCTCTTCCCACAAGATAAATAGATCAAGTTGGCCAAACAAAAGCCAAATATCGGAGAAGAAATACGAGGCTATAAGCAGTCATGCATATAAGAGATAAAAAAACTCAAATAACTTTCATGGATATAAAAACATATAACTGATCATAAGCTCGAAGTTCATCAGATCCCAACAAACACACTGCAAAAGAGTCACATCATATGGATCTCCAAGAGACCATTGTATTGAGAATTCAGCGAGAGAGAGGAAGCCATCTAGCTACTAACTACGGACCCGAAGGTCTACAAAGAACTACTCACGCATCATTGGAGAGGCACCAATGGAGGTGGTGAACCCCATCCGAGATGGTGTCTAGATTTGATCTAGTGGTTCTGGATTCTGCGGTGGCTGGATGAATATTTCTTTGATGCTTTTAGGGTTTCTGGAATATTGGGGTATTTTTAGAGCAAAGAGGCAGTCCGTGGGGCACCTGACGTGGGCACAACCCACGAGGGCGTGCCTGGGCCTCCTAGCACGCCCTGGTGGGTTGTGCCCCCTCGGGGCACCCCCAGGCGCAGCCAAGGCCCTCTGTGTTCCTTCTGGCCCATAAAAAACCATCATGGAGTTTTGTGGCATCTAGACTCCGTCTGATATTGATTTTCTACGATGTAAAAAACATGGAAAAAACAGCAACTGACACTTGGCACTATGTTAATAGGTTAGTACCAAAAAATGATATAAAATGACTATAAAATGATTATAAAACATCCAAGATTGATAATATAATAGCATGGAACAATAAAAAATTATAGATACGTTGGAGGCATATCAGCATCCCCAAGCTTAACTCCAACTCGTCCTTGAGTAGGTAAGTGATAAAAACAGAATTTTTGATGTGGAATGCTGCCTATCAAGTCATATCATATTCTTTTATTTATAGCAGGGACAATTGGAATTTTATGCGATTCAAAGATACTCAAGCATATCAACAAGCAACCATGTCTTTCAAAGTATCAATGCTAAAATAAGTTATCCCTCGCCCATCATGCTCAACCATTTATCCATTCATGAAACACAATCGAATATTAGCTACACCAAATACTTAAGTACGATCATATCGCCTCCTAGTTGGTGCTTCTATAACAGAAGATGGGGACTCAAATTCAAAAATAAAAATTACATAAAGTAAAAGAAAGGCCCTTCGCAGAGGGAAGTAGGAATTTGTAGAGGTGCCAGAGCTCAGAGCGAAAAAACTTAGAGATAAAAACATTTTGAGAGGTGTATCCATCCCACCAACGAAAACGAATTAGAGTTCCCAACACTTTCCATGCTAGATATGACATAGGCGTTCCCAAACAGAAAATAAAGTTCATTCCTTTTTCCACCATACTTTCACTTTCCATGGCTAGCCGTATCCACGGTTGCCCTCCATACCAACAGTTTCCAAGGAATTTATTATTTGACAACATAAAGTAAATTCATTTTTGCATTTCGGGACTGGGCATCCCTAAAACCTTTGCCTTACTCTCATGCAATTACAAGTGAATAAACACTCATTGTGAGAATAACACATCCAGCATCAAAAATATTAGCCACCCCTCACCGCTCCGCTAGCTAAACAAACACACAAAAGAGAAGTTTATTTTGAAAATTATAGATGGCACATGCAAATTTGCTTAGAACGGCAAGACAATACCGCATATAGGTAGATATAGTGGACTCATGTGGCAAAACTGATTTAAAGGATTTTGGATGCACAAGTAGAGATCATACTTGGTGGAAAATGAAGGCTAGCAAAAGATTGGGAAGCGACCAACCAAGAAACGGATAATCTCATAAGCAAGCATTAAGCATAAATAACACCGAATAATGCACCACAAGTAGGATATAATTTTCATTGCATGATTATTGACTTTCGTACTTGCATAGGGAATCACAAACCTTAACACCAATATTCTTACTAAAGCATAATTACTCATCAACATAACTCACATATCACATCATCATACCTCAAAACTATTACTAACAATCAAGTTTATTTTGCCCAATGATCTTCATGAAAGTTTTTATTATATCCTTCTTGGATATATATCACTTTGGGACTAATTTTCATGTGTTGCTTTTCATAAGCTCAAACAAATATAAGTGAATATCAAGAGCATAATTCTTCTTTCTTTCTCTGAAAATAATTTAAGTGAAGCAAGAGAGAATTTCTTGAAAATTTTACTAACTCTCAAATAAATCTAAGTGAAGTAAGAGAGCATTTCTTCAAAAATACTAAGCACACCGTGCTCAAAAAGATATAAGTGAAGCACTAGAGCAAGTCCTATTGCTCATAAAAAATTTTAAGTGAAGCATTGAGAGCAATTCTAATAAGTCATGACATAATTTTGGCTCTCGCAAATAAGTGTGTCCAACAAGGATTGATGACTTAAAACACAAAATAAAACAAGCAAAGACTCATATCATACAAGACGCTCCAAGCAAACACATATCATGTGACGAATAAAAATATAATTTCGAGTAAAATACGGATGGTCGTTGGAAGAAAGCGGGGATGCCACTCGGGGGAATCCCCAAGCTTAGTTGGTTGCTAATTTTTGGATAATAGCTTGGGATGCCGGGGCATCCCCAAGCTTAGGCTCTTCTATCGTTCCTTCATCCATCTTAAAATAACCCAAAATTTGAAAACTTCAATCACACAAAACTCAACAAAACCTTCATGAGATCTGTTAGTGTAAGAAAAATAAATTACTACTATAAGTGCTTTATCAAACCAATTCATATTTTGTTTTTGTATTATATCTACTATATTTCAACTTTTCTATGGCAAAAACTCATCAAAGAAAACATAGAGCCATCAAAATAAGCACATAACACAAACAAAACAGAATATGTCAAAACAGAATAGTTTGTAGCAATCTGATTTGTTCGAATACTTGTAAAACTCCAAAAATTCTGAAAAACTAGGAAGACTTGGGTAATTTGTATATTAATATTATGCAAAAATAATTGGCATTTTATCGCATTCTGGTGATTTTTAACAATTATTTTTGCGAGCGCAAAGTTTCTGTCTTTTTCAGCAAGATCAAACAACTATCACCAAGAAGATCCTATAGGTTCTACTTGGCCCAAACACTAATTAAAACACACAAAAAACACAATCATAACAGTAGCATAATTGTGCTAACACTCAAGAACAGAAAGCAAATAGAAAAAAATAAAATTTATTCATTGGGTTGCCTCCCAACAAGCGCTATAGTTTTAGGCCCTTAGCTAGGCATAAAGCAAGGATCTAAGTTTTGTCATCTTTAGTTCGAGATCCATAAGATGCCCTCATGATTGATTCATTAGGTGGCTTAGTTATTGTTCTAGCAAAGTGTTCCATACCCTTCCTCAAGGGAAATTGGAACTTAATATTGCCTTCTTTCATATCAATCACGACACCAACAGTGCGTAAAAATGGTCTACCAAGAATAATTGGACAAGACATATTGCAATCAATATCAAGAACAATAAAATCTATGGACACATAATTCCTATTTGCAAGAATAAGAACATCATTAATTCTTCCCATAGGCTTTTTAATAGAAGAATCTGCCAAGTGAAAATTCAAAGAACATTCTTCAAGATTAGTAAGACCAAGCACATCACATAAAGATTTCAGAATTGTAGAAACACTAGCACCCAAGTCACACAAATCAAAGCACTCGTAATTTTTAATCTTGACTTTGATAGTAGGCTCCCATTCGTCATGCAATTTTCTAGGAATTGATACTTCTAATTCCAATTTTTCTTCCAAAGCTTTCATCATAGCATCAACAATATGTTTAGTAAAAGCTTTATTTTGTTCATAGGCATGGGCTGAATTTATCATGGATTGCAACAAAGAAATACAATCAATCAAAGAGCAACTATCATAATTAAAGTCTTTGTAATCCAAAAGAGTGGGCACATCACTAGTTAAAGTTTTGACCTCTCGAAACCCACTTTCATCAATTTTCTCAAAAAGATTTTCACCCTCCGAAATATTGGGACGCCTTCTACATAAAGTTGACTCTTCTCCAGTCCCTTTTTCATAAATCTTAACTATACTAAGCGAAGAATCAATAGAAGAAACACCAATCATTTTAAGATCTTCATCACTTTTGCGAAAGAAATCACTAGAAAACGCTTTTTCTAAAAATTCTCTTTTAGCTCTAAGAATAGCGGTTCTTTTCTTAGTTTCATCCATAGAAACATAAAGAGATTTAATTGATTCATATACTTTAAGCACAAAAAATTTCATTTTGAGATTTTCCACATCATGAGCAATTCTGTCAACACTTCTAGACAAATCATTAATCTTACTCAACTTTTCTTCTATGGAAGTGTTGAAAACTTTTTGCGTGTTGATAAATTCTTTAATATTATTCTCAAGATTAGAGGTGTTCCTATTATTATGATAAGATTGATTTCCATAGGAATTACTATAATTATTAGAGGAATTACTAGTAAAAGGCCTAGGAAGAAAGTTACCTCTATAAGCATTGTTGTTGAAATTATTTTGACAGATAAAATTCACATCTATGGCATCACTATTTTGCTCAATAAAAGTAGACAAAGGCATATCATTTAAATCAATAGGAGCACTTTTACTAGCAACCAATTTCATAAGAGCATCAACTTTTTCACTCAAAGAAGAAATTTCTTCAACCGAATTAACTTTTTTAGTAGTAGGAGCCCTTTTGGTATGCCATTGTTAATGATTTGCCGTGATATTATCAAGATATTTGGTGGCTTCACCCAAATTAATTTCCGTAAAAGTACCACCCGCGACGGAATCTAAAAGATTACGAGAAACAAAATTCAATCCCGCATAAATTTTTTGTATGATCATCCAAAGATTTAACCAATGAGTTGGGAAATTCCTTAGCATCATTTTCATCCTTTCCCAAGATTGTGCAACATGCTCATGTTCAAGTTGCTTGAAATTAATGATCTGGTTTCTAAGGGAAATAATTTTGCCAGAGGAAAGTACTTAGTGATAAGAGCATCTTTGCACTTATTCCAAGAATCGATACTATTGCGAGGCAAAGAAGAGAACCAATTTTTTGCAGAATCACGCAAAGAAAACAGAAATAATTTCATCTTCACCACATCATTGTACACATCTTTTTTCTTTTGCATATCGCATAATTCCATGAAGGTATTATGATGGGACGCGACATCCTCATTAGGAGTACCGGAAAATTGATCTTTCAAAACAAGATTCAACAAAGCAGTATTAATATCACAAGACTCCGCACTAGTGGTGGGAGGAGCAATCGGAGTGCCAATAAAATCATTGTTGTTGGTGTTTGAGAAACCACATAACTTGGTGTTCTCTTGAGTCATGATGACCACACAACAAGATTGCAATCAAAAACAGATTCGGCAAGAAAACAGTGAACATAAAAGAGAGGCGAATAAAACGACAATTTTTGGTGAAGTGGGGGAGAGGAAAACGAGAGGCAAATGGCAAATAATGTAAATTGTGAGGAGATGAGGTTTGTGATTACGAACCTGGTATATGTTGAAGATCCTCCCCGGCAACGGCGCCAGAAGTTCCTTTTGATGCCGCTTGAAGCTACGCTGGTATTTCCCCAAAGAGGAAGGGGATGATGCAGCACATCATCGGTAGGTATGTCCCTCAGATATGAAACCAAGGTTATCGAACCAGTAGGAGAACCAAGCAACACAACGTAAACAGCCCCTGCACACAAATAACAACCACTCGCAACCCGACGTGTTAAAGGGGTTGTCAATCCCTTTCGGGTAACGGTGCCAGAAACAGCGTGCAGACGGGAATAAGTTGTAATAAATTGATAGATCAAATGCCAAATCAAATAAATAGAAATAAAATGCAGCAAGGTATTTTTTATTTTTGTTTTAATAGATCTGAAAATAAATGCAAGGAAAAAGTAGATCGCAATGGCAAATATATGAGAAGGAAGACCCGGGGGCTGTTGGTTTCACTGGTGGCTTGTCTCGAGAAAAATAGCAAATGGTGCGTAAGCAAATTATTGTTGGGCAATTGACAGAACTTCAAATAATCATGACGATATCCAAACAATGATCATTATATAGGCATGACGCCCAAGATTAGTAGACTGACTCCTACCTGTATCCACTACTATTACTCCACACGTCGACCGCTATCCAGCATGCATCTAGTGTATTAAGTTCATGGAAAAACGGAGTAATGCAATAAGAACGATGACATGATGTAGACAAGATCTATCTATGTAGAGATATACCCCATCGTTTTATCCTTAGTAGCAACGATACATACGTGTCGTTTCCCTTTCTGTCACTGGGATCAAGCACCGTAAGATCGAACCCACTACAAAGCACCTCCTCCCATTGCAAGGTAAATATATCAAGTTGGCCAAACAAAACCCAAATATCGAAGAAGAAATACGAGGCTATAAGCAATCATGCATATAAGAGATCAAAGAAACTCAAATAACTTTCATGATATAAAAAGATATAACTGATCATAAACTCGAAGTTCATCAGATCCCAACAAACACACTACAAAAGAGTTACATCATATGGATCTCCAAGAGACCATTCTATTGAGAATTCAGTGAGAGAGAGGAAGCCATCTAGGTACTAACTACGGACCCGAAGGTCTACAAACAACTACTCACGCATCATCAGAGAGGCACCAATGGAGGTGGTGAACCCCATCCCAGATGGTGTCTAGATTGGATCTGGTGGTTTTGGACTCTGCGGTAGCTGGATGAATATTTCGTCGATGCTTTTAGGGTTTCTGGAATATTGGGGTATTTATAGAGCAAAGAGGCGGTCCGGGGGGCACCCGAGGTGGGCGCAACTCACTATTCCAAGCGCGCCCTGGTGGGTTGTGCCCCCCTCGGGGCACCCCCCAAGCGCAGTCAGGGCCCGTTGTGTTCCTTCTGGCCCATAAAAAAACATCGTTGAGTTTTGTGGCATTTGGACTCCGTTTGATATTGATTTTCTGCAATGTGAAAAACATGGAAAAACAACAACTGGCACTTGGCACTATGTCAATAGGTTAGTACCAAAAAATGATATAAAATGACTATAAAATGATTATAAAACATCGAATATTGATAATATAACAACATGGAACAATAAAAAATTATAGATACGTTGGAGACGTATCACGGTCCTTCCCACACCACCCAGAAACCGTCGGGATATTGAGCAATGATCCAGAGGCCTTCCAAAATGTTATCGTGTGCGATGCAACACACACTAAATTCTTTCGAACATGTGGGATCGGTGATTAAACGTTTTGAATGACGCAGTGAAACCAAATGGTGTGTCATAATGAACCATTTGGGAAACTATATGTAAGGCACATGGGCCAACATATGAACTATGTGCGATTTGTGCCCCATCGCACACGAGTTTTCTGCGTAAACCGTCTGCCATGCAAGACTCCATCGCACACTTTTCCCAACAATTACCGTCTGTGATAATGTTCTATCACAAACGGTTTAGGAGCCCCTTCGCACACATACAAGTGATGTAGACCATTTGTGATTTGTTGTGTATCACCGACAGTTGCGGCAAGAGTGACGTGTGCTTTTCGTTTGGGATCCCACACGTTTGCTGAAAAAATTACGACTGGAATTGTATTTCACAATGGGTACGGTTTACTCCGAGTTCTCGTGTGCGATAACACGATATCACAAATGGTTTCGGAGACCCTACACACACGTAGTAGCGATGCAAATCATTTGCAATCTGCTGTGTATCACCGACGGTTCCGCTACGATTGACGTATGCTTTCTGATGTGGATCGCACACACTCATTTAGTTGAACCGTGTGCGGAGCAATTGCCAGGTTAAAACAAAATTATCCCATTTGGAATCGGAATGCAAAAAGCAAATTTGCCACAATATTCAATTGAACAAATAAACAAAAACATCCCATTTTGAATTGGCACGCAAAAAGCAAATTCGCCACTATATTCAATTGAGAAATAACAAAAATATCCCATTTTGAATCGGCATGCAAAAAGCAAAGTCGCCGCAATATTCAATTGAACAAATAGTGTTCACAGGAAGAACATTCATCAGATTTTGCAACAATTGCAATTGAACACATGGTAGCTAAATTCCAATGATTTGTCCGCACATATATGCATTACATAATTAATCATAGTGTACGAAATACGAAGACCACATCAGATGGAAAACAATGGATCCATGCGTATATATATGTTTAGCGGCTAACTCTTACTCAATGTTTCAGGAGAACGCATGCTGAAATCTTTATTATCACCAGTGAGATTGATGTAGTGATTCAGGAAGAAGTCGCTGATAAATCTCCGAACCATCAGCAATTCCCCAGCCGGGAGCGGTTCAGGGGTCCTCGGTTTTAAGACGAGCTGCAGTATTTTAAGATCAGAATGTGCCATATGAGTGGAGTAGAAGATATTTATTAAGATAGACTTACTGGTTGTAACACCTCCGGTGTCATGCTACAGTAATCCCCTGTTAATGGTGCCATGTCATCATGTTACTGTTGCTAATCTTCACTTGATCCAAATCACAATTCAAATTCAAATCCAATCTAATGTAAAAAATTCATATTTGTCAGACATGAAATCTAAAATGTTCATCTAGTGCCAAATAATTCATAACAAATGTTGGTGGTGAAGCAACATTTTTGCAAAATGTCTAAGTGCCCTAAGCTTGATAAACAGTGGCTAAAACAAATAGATTAAATGTGTTTTAAATTATAAAAGTGGCAAACTATTTTAAAAGCCTCACAATCCTTTTTGGCAGTGCCAACTAGTGCAATGTAATTATGTGGCAAAGTCCCACATTTCTACAGAATCCTTTTGGGCAGCTCAAATATTGCAAAGCTTTTTTCTGTAAAAAGAAATAGCAAAAATAAAAAAGGGAAAGAAAAAGAGAGAGAGAAGGCCCCCTGTCTCCTTTGGGCCATGGCCCACATCCACCAGCCGGCCCAGCTCCCTGCACCGGACACCCCGCCTCCCTGTTCCTCGGTTGCGCACCCCTACAGGCGCGGTTGCCACCAGACTCCCTCGCCGGCAACGCCGGGAGGAGGATAAGGCCACCAGTGCCCCGATGCCTCGGGCCTGCTCCCCCACCTAGCTCCATCCACTTGCCCGCTCCCTGCCTCGCTCGCTCGCCTCTCCCTCTCCTCTCGTCCCGATCTAGACCTCCCGCGCCACCGTCTGAATGGTTGCTGCCGACGTGCCACCAGCCGACATGGCCAGCCTGGGGCCACCACCTGGGTCACTGACCAGTGGCCCCAGGACCCCCCTTGACTTGTTGACTGCGGTCAACATGCTGACCGGGCAGCCCCCAGCCACTAACATGTGGGCCCCCACTTTTAATTTAGTCTAATAAATGTTTTATATATAAAAGTAATTAGATTAACCTAAGCACTCACTGACACCCGGGGCCCACACCCCTAATTAACCCTACTAGATTAGTTTAATCCACTATTATACTAACAGAGGCTGACATGTGGGTCCCACAGGACCCACAGATCAGGTTTGACCCTGGTCAGCGAGTCTGTTGACTGCTGACGTCACCCCCACGCAATGCTGACGTCATTATCCTTTTCTGTTAATTCTGTTAATTTAAATAATTTCAGAAAACTGATAAAACTTGCAAAAATCATAGTAATTAAACTGTAACTCCAATGGAAATGTTTTCTACATGAAAGTTGCTCAGAAAAATCCAACTAATCCGAATACACGGTCCGTTCATCTGTCGGATGCCCCTAGCATGCTGAACATGGAACCATCCCCTCTCTTTCTTCTGTCTGAAAAATGTCAAACGCTGGGAAATCATTCCCGGATGTTTTCCCTCTTCGTCTGTATAACCTAGCACTATGTTAGTTCACCCCTAGCACCGCGTATTACCATGTTATGCTTTATGATGTTTTGTTTGCTTTATATTTATTGTTTCTTCCCCCTCTTCTCTCTGGTAGACCCCGAGACTGATGTCGCCCCTATGATCAACTACGTCGACGATGACACTTCTTCCTTTTTAGCAGAGCTTCCAGTCAAGCCCTCCCTTTGATAATCCCGATATTGCCCATTCCATTCTCTCATGCTTGCATTAGATTTTGCTATTGTTATTGTTTGTTCCTATTCTGATGCATAGCCTGCTTTTGTATCCTACTCATTGTACCTTACATGCTTATCCTAAACTGCTTAGTATAGGTTGGTTAGTGATCCATCAGTGACCCCCACCTTGTCCTTGTTGCCCGTGCTTCATCATCGAAGACCCGATCAACGGGATCGAAGACCAGGCCCCTGCACCGCACATCATTTTCCCCTTAGTTGCTCGACACTACTGGGTTACTATCGAGTGCCGAGGGCGAGACCTCATCAGCACTTCTGATGTTAACCCTGAAGTGTAGCTATTCGGTCATGGTCATCGAGGGTGATTCCGCCTTAACCACTTCTGATACGACTCTGTCGTGCAACCCCTCAAGTGTGAACATCGAGGGTGGTTCCTATTATGTTCACCTTGATGATTACATTGAGTGGAATACATCGAGGGTGGTACCTCAGGGTTTCCCTTGGAGTTAGACACACAGTTACTATGGTTACTATGAATTTACACTGAACCATGTTATAAAGACGCGTCGGCCCTGAGGGGTACCCGCGCGAGCTTAATTGCGACCGATGCGGAGTCCAGTTGACCTGGAAGGTGCCCGCGAGATAATTACGAGGCGTGGTCGGGCATTCTTAGCCCTTGCCGCAAGTCCTCGAGACGGGGCGACGGGGTCACATCGATCGTGAGCCTCTGTTCGTTACCGCGTGCTCCTAATCCACTACGATTTGGATATTTGATCCGAGGGGCCTCTGGCCTGATAGCACTAACTGTTGGACCACGGGTTCCGGCAGACCCTTAAGGTTCGAACTCTGGGGTGCGCACGGAGATCCAACCCTCCACCGTCTCGTACCTCGCCGAATCGCAGGGACCTAACTACTAACAAGAACAACACAAGAGACGCAAGATTTATACTAGTTCGGGCCACCGTTGTGGTGTAATACCCTACTCTAGTTTGTGGTGTGTGGATTGCCTCAGGGGTGACGAAGAACGATGCTGAGGAAGAACAGCCTCGCGAGGGTCTGTTCTTGGTGGGTGTGATGAACTGCTAAGTGGTGCCCCGTCGCTCTAGCTTGAGGAACTAGTTTCTCTCTCTCTCTGGATTCCGAATGCTCGATCCGATCGTCCCCTTTCTCTCTGAGTGTGGCTACCCCTATTTATAGGCCAAGGCCCTGGGCCTCTTCCCAAATATTGAGCAGGAAGGGCGCCAACAATTGGCCATTTTGAAGGGGAACAGCGGGTACACTTATCCTGACTAAAGTCGGTCCTCGCCTGCCAAAGGCTCTGGTGATGACGCCTGCTTGGGCTCCATGATGACTGCATTCCAGCCGTTGGGACTGGTCTTGGTCTTGTTGCACCGAAACGGATGCCTTTGCTTGATGCTCTTGCCTGCGCTTTCCCCCGTTGCACCAAAGAGGAAAGGAGGACGCTGCGCGGGCTGGCGCCCGACTGGCGCCCTCGGTCGTCATGGCTTGCGTCACGGGCACCTCGCGAGGTACCCCGCCTTGAACTCTCCGCCTCCTTGTGAGCCAGCCTGACGAGGTTGTGCCTGAGGAAGCTCTTGGTCGTCCGCCCTGCGAGGCTTGGCCCCTCGCGAGGGTCTTGAGCTTGTGTTGATGAAGATGGGCCGTCCTGGGCCTCCTTTGAGCCACGCCGCGGGCCGCAGGCAGGCAAGTCTAGGGACCCCCGTTCCCAGAACGCCGACACTAACCATCACATGAGCATAGTATGGGTGTTCCGCGTCATTTGCATCAGCCGAAGCATATTAGACGTCATGCGACTGAGCGGCGCGCGCCGGATTGGACTGCGTAAGCACCTGCGTTTTTAAGGATGTAGATAGGTCTACTCACCGGCCGCGTTCGCAACGTGCAGCAGTTCCCAGGGAAATGGCCCATGACCCCTGGGGCATAGGTTTAGTCCGGCGTGCTTGACCTCTCTATTAAGCCTAGGTTGGGTTGCGGCGTATCGTTTGGCCGAGGCCGGGCATGACCCAGGAAAGTGTGATCGTCCGGAGTTGATCGAGGATGGTGGCTAAGTTGGTGCACCCCGGCAAGGAAGAAAACATCTATCGATAGCCTATCCTACGGTCACGGACACTCGGAGTTGTATCCCGATTGATACAACTACAACTGGATGCTGAGGCATGATTTGGATATGTTGCTTCGGGAGTCGAGAAAGGATCTAGGAGCGTTGATACAACAACATAAATATGACTTATGTTATACTACTCTACTCCCTCCTGTTTCTGCAAGATGGTGGTTTCCAAAAGATGCTAGTCTTCGATAGGACTAGCTTCTCCCCCTCTTATCCTGGCATTCTATAGTTAGTCCATAGATACTACCCCTTTCATTGATACTGATGCATAAGTAGTGTAGATCCTTGCTTGCGAGTACTTTGGATGAGTACTCACGGTTGCTTTGCTACCCCTTTCCCCCCTTCTTTCTTCTTTCTGGTTGTTGCAACCAGATGGTGGAGTCCAGGAGCCAGATGCCACCTTTGACGACTGCTACTACCCTGAGGGTGCCTAATACTACGTGAAGACCGCCGACGACCAGGAGTAGTTAGGAGGCTCCCAGGCAGGAGGCCTTGCCTTTTCGATCGATGTTGATTTTGTGCTAGCCTTCTTAAGGCAAACTTGTTTAACTTGTGTCTGTACTCAGATATTGTTGCTTCCGCTGACTCTTGTGTATTCAAGCCTCCAAGGCCCCTGGCTTGTAATATAAAGCTTGTATTATTTTAATTTGTGTCTAGAGTTGTGTTATGATATCTTCCCGTGAGTTTTTGATCTTGATCATACACATTTGTGTGTATGATTAGTGTACGACTGAATTGAGGGCGTCACACTGGTTCTAATTCGCGAGGATTGTCACAACTATCAGCAGATTTGCAGATGGAGATCACGTGTCTGCAAACATAGTATCTGCAAAGGTTGGTCCCTGCTTCTTGCTGCACTCATCAAAGTATTCGCCAACAAGAAATGGCTGGCATGGACGTAATTGTGTGCTT
The DNA here is from genome assembly GCA_021605145.1 of Aegilops bicornis. Lineage (NCBI taxonomy): Eukaryota > Viridiplantae > Streptophyta > Magnoliopsida > Poales > Poaceae > Aegilops > Aegilops bicornis. The sequence goes on along the minus strand of CM038672.1, from coordinate 340,464,428 downwards.
GAAGTACGTCTGCTTTACTGTTAGCAAGAAAAAAATCTACTTCTTCATCATCCATGGCATCAGAAATAATATTACTCCCCAATCCGAATAAGCTACTGTTAATTTGGTTCTGGGCGATGAGTGCTTTAAGTAAGATGCAATCGTTCTCTTTCCTCTTCACTCTCCTTCTGCGCTTCCTCGTGGGTGTAGCCTTTTTGGCCACTTCCTTCTTGGTACATAAAGCATTTCTGGCAGAACGTCAGGTTGGCTGCAAGGTAGACTGCCGAGCAGATGGTGAAGCTTTGACGGACTGCTTAGAAGGCGTTTATCTAAGCCGAACCGCTGAGCTGGTGGTGCTGCTGTGACGGGCTACTGGGCTGTAGGAGCAGAGGCATCGGACTACTTGATACGTCTCCAACGTATCTATAATTTTTGATTGCTCCATGCTATATTATCTATAGTTTTGGGCAATATTGGGCTTTATTATTCACTTTTATATTACTTTTGGGACTAACCTATTAACCGGAGGCCCAACCCATATTGTTGTTTTATTGCCTGTTTCAGTATTTCGAGGAAAAGGAATATCAAACGGAGTCCAAACGGAATGAAACCTTCGGCAACGTGATTTTTTGGAAGATTATCATCCTGGAGACTTGGAGTGTCATTACAGGAATCAGCTACTTTGCCGTCTGCCACGGCGGACGGCAAAGGCATGAATGGCGGACGACAAAGGTCTTTGTCGTCCGCCACGGACGGCAAAAGTGGACGGCAAAGAATGGTCCGGTAAAGAGCTACTTTGCCGTCTGCTTTCGGCGGCTGACGGCAAAGGGGCCTTTGCCATCAGCAGCTGACGGCAAAGAAAGCAGACGGATGGCAAAGCCACTGGATAGGGTTAGCTCCGTTAGCCGCTGACGGGAGGCTTTGCCGTCAGTCTTCTACAATCACAGACGGCAAAGATGTTTGTTTGTTTATTAAAATAAATAAACAGTCCAAGTGCAGAGGCTATAAATATACATGACATTATCCATCCACACTTTGTTCCAAGAATCGAAGACGAACGGACAAATTTCACAATACAAAATTACAATATTTACACAGAATACATCATCCACAAATGGACAAATTTCACAATACGAACATGACATTATCCATCCACACTTTGTTCCAAGAACGAATGGACTCCTCTGTGCCCGTGGTCGCCGGAGCAACTAGCAGTCGCGCCCTCTCACTTCTCCTCGAGGCCAGCGGATGCCGGCGGGGCTGACGGAGCCGGGGCCGATGGAGGCCGGCAGGGGAGATGGGGTGCGGAGGCCACCGCGGTCGACGAGCGACGAGACGCGGAGGCAGGCGGGGGCGACGGGTGACGGGGCCGGGGCCGGCAGGTGAGATGGCGGCCAACGAGGCGGGGCGACGGCGCCGTGGCCGACGGAGGCCGGCGGGGGCAACGGGCGAAGTGGACAGGGCCGGCAGTGAAGGGGGAAGTGGACGCGGCTGGGGGAAGAGGTGGTGGCTGGCGAGGCTGGATCCGCCGGGCGAGGTGTTGGCCGGCAAGGCCGGGGGTCAAGGCGGTGGCGGGCGCCGGCCGGCCGGTCTGCTGATTTGGATCGAGGGAGAGAAAGGAGGGAGAGAGATGTGGTGGGGTGAGGTGGGGATAAGGGACAGAGAGAGAGAGACGTGGTGGGGTGAGGTGGGACGTGGTGGGGTGATGCTGCCCTCGGGGCATGTGCATCGTGGGTGCGTGCGTGGGTGTCCATCCGATGGGGTGTGGGTGGGGATGCCAAGTCATCGATCCGCATGATCGATCCGGGTGTTGAGCTTCTTCTTTGCCGTCCGCTTTTTGTTTATCTTTGTCGTCTGCTGCGAACGGCAAAGAGGGGGGACGTTAAGTTTTTCCGTTAGTGGGTGCCACCTCCCTCTTTGCCATCAGCCAGCGGACGGCAAAGATTCTTTGCCGTCAGCCAGTGGACGGCAAAGAAATGGCCGATGGGAAAGACCTTCTTTGCCGTCTGCCAGTTGTTTGCCGTCTGCTTCTTGGTAGCTGATGGCAAAGACCTTCTTTGTCGTCCGCTAGCTGACGGCAAAGAGATGGCAGACGGAAAATTCCCTGATTCCAGTAGTGTTTACGTCAGTAGATACTCGAGGATCCCAGGAGATAGGGGGCGCGCCCCCCTGTCTCGTGGACCCCTCGAGCGCCTCCCGACCAACTTCTTTTGCCTATATATGCCTATGTACCCTAAAAACATCGAATATCAAGATAAATCGGGAGTTCCGCCGCCGCAAGCCTCTCTAGCCACCAAAAACCTCTCGGGAGCCCGTTTCGGCACCCAGCCGGAGGGGGAACCCATCACCGGTGGCCATCTTCATCATCCCGGCGCTGTCCATGACGAGGAGGGAGTAGTTCACCCTCGGGGCTCAGGGTATGTACCATTAGCTATGTGTTTGATCTCTCTCTCTTGTGTTCTCTCTCGTGTTCCCTCTATGGCACGATCTTGATGTATCCCGAGCTTTGCTATTGTAGTTGGATCTTATGATGTTTTCCCCCCTCTACACTCTTGTGATGAATTGAGTTTCCCCTTTGAAGTTATCTTATCGGATTGAGTCATTTATGAGAACACTTGATGTATGTCTTGCCGTGTTTATCTGTGGTGAAAATGGGATATCATGTGCCTCTTGATGTATGTTTTGGTGACCAACTTGCCGGTTCCGCCCATGAACCTATGCATAGGGCTTGGCACACGTTCTTGACTCTCCGGTAGAAACTTTGGGGCACTTTTTGAAGTACTTTATGTTGGTTGGATGAATCTGAGATTGTGTGATGCATATCGTATAATCATGCCCACGGATACTTGAGGTGACAATGGAGTATCTAGGTGACATTAGTGTTTTGGTCGGGAACACTTTCCTGGGTCATGCCCGGCCTCGGAAGATCAACACGTCACAGCCCCGCCTAGGCACAACAGAGAGGTCAGCACGCCAATCTAAATCCTATGGCGCAGGGGTTTGGGCCCATCGCCCATTGCACACGTGCATGTTGCGAGGGCGGCCGGAAGCAGACCTAGCCTAGCAGGCGTTCCAGTCCAATCCGGCGCGCGCCGCTCAGTCGCTGACGTCACAAAGGCTTCGGCTGATACCACGACGCCGAGTGCCCATAACTGTTCCAACGTCGTTGGTTAGTGCGTATAGGCCAGTGGCCAAACTCAGATCAAATAACAAGAACTCGTTAAGCGTGTTATTTTGAAATAACCGCGAACGCTGACCAGGGCCAGGCCCACCTCTCTCCTAGGTGGTCTCAACCTGCCAAGTCGATCCGCCATAAAGTAACAGTTGGGGGCCGTCGGGAACCCAGGCCCATCTCTATCGGGATTTCCACCGCCCTTCAAATTTCCATCTCCTAACAAAGATTACAAGTAATGTAACAATATAAAGTATATAGCATATGCCCGTGATCACCTCCCGAAGTGATCACGGCCCAGTAGTATAGCATGGCAGACGGACAAGAGTGTAGGGCCACTGATGGAACACTAGCATCCTATACTAAGCATTAGGATAGCAGGTAAAGGTATCAACAATTGTAGCAACAATGACAGGCTATGCAGCAGAATAGGATTAACCGAAAGCAGTAACATGCTACACTACTCTAATGCAAGCAGTAGAGAGAAGGAATAGGCGATATCTGGTGATCAAGGGGGGGGGGCTTGCCTGGTTGCTCTGGCAAGAAGGGGTCGTCGTTGATGTAGTCGATCAGAGGGGTATCGGCAACGGTCTCGGAGCCTACTGGAAAGAAGTAACAGAGGGGGGGGGGGAAACACAATAAATAACAGAGCAATCAAATGTAACAAAAAGCAAGACGCGGCAATACATTGTGCTAGGGGTGACATAACGCAGGGATATGTGATACCAGCGAAGGGGGGAAACATCCGGGAAAGTATCCCCGGTGTTTCGCATTTTTGGGCAGATGAACCGGAGTGGGAAAGTTGTGCGTTCTCTATGCTAGGTATGTGTGGCGGACGAACGGACTGCGTGTTTTCATGTACAAAGTATTTTCATCCGAGTTACGAATTATATTATATTAATTTCTAAAGTTTTAATCATTTGTAGAATTACTTAATTATTTTAAATCAACATTATCCAGAATAGTGTATGTTGACGTCATCATGACGTCAGCAGTCAACATGGCGTTGACTGGGTCAAACTAACATGCGGGACCCACCTGTCATACTCTATTTAGGTTAATTAGGATTTAGATAATCTAATTACTGTTTAATTAAACTAACTAGTTAATTATATTAGTTAAACAGAATTAATTAACTTAATTAATTCACTAATTAATTAATTAATTAATAATTTTATTAATTCATTTTTTAAAAGCAGCTACTGAAATTTGGGCCCTGTCGTGGGCAAAAACCTATCGGGTTACAGCTCGGGTGCAGGTGTCACCCGAGCGAGCACCTTGGCGCTTAGCGAGGCGAGGCGTCTTGAGCACAGCGAACGGGGTGCACTCGGCCGAGACGTTATGGGCGGTTGGCGGGAAGCGCTGGCGCCACGTGGAGCTCCGGCAGTGCAATGAGCCGAAGCAAGCGGGCATAGGGGCGACCGGTGGTGGTGGGAGAGTCAGGGAGGCGACGGGCGGCCAAGGGCGCGACCGGAGGCAGGGACTGGACCGGGCGGCGACGGCGACCAGGCTGGTGCAGGACCGCGGTCGACGGCGGTGGACGGGCACGAGGGAATGGGCCGGGGCGGTGCGAAGTGGGGTCGGTTGTGGTCGAACACGACCACGGCGAACGCTGGCGAGGCATGCGGGGACATGGCGAGCAAGGGCCGCGACCGGGAGGTCGGGGCGCGAGACGGGCGAGGTGGACAGCGGCAGGGCGCGCGTGGTGCGCGATGAGCACGGCCGGACAGGGCGAGGCGTGGCCAGGGCGTGCGTGAGCTAGCGGGGGAAAGCGAGAGCAGAGTGGGGGGCGGCCATGTGCGGGGCGCGGACAGCGCGGTCGACGGGAGAGCGGGGACATAGGAGAGATGGGAGAGGCGATGCTCGCGGCAGGTCGTAGGGTACGCGGCAGCGGTGCGCGGGGAGGAGGACGGAGACGCGAGATCCGACGACGACAGAGGAGCTCCAGCGAATGGCACTCAGCGACAGCGGTTTGGGGCGGCGTCGAGGTCGTGCCCCGAACCAGTTCTGGATCGGGAAGGGGATGAGGACGGGGCAACGATGATCTGGCGACGGGAAGGGCGGCGGTGGTCGGGAGTGATGACAGGACTTGGGTGGTCGCGATCTGGCGTTGGCCAAATCTCGATCCCGCTCGGGGTGGGGGAAAAGGGGATCGTGGGGGTGGGGTGCGAGTGGGGAGGTTGAACCGCTAGGGTTCGGTCGCCCAGGGGATAAGCTGGGGCGATGGGGGCGGTTGGGCCGGCCCGGCGACCCGATGGCCAGCTAGGCCGCGGCCCAGCAGGGGGGTTCCTTTCTGTTGCTTTGTTTTTTTTTACTTTTTATTTATTCTACCTTTCCTGTTATAGTTTTGTTTCCTATTATTTTAGTTTTAGTAAAATATATACTTAGTATATAAATTAGTATTTCAACTTAGTCCATACTCAAAAAGTCTAGTCCTTAATTAAATTAGTTTGACATTTTGTTAATACCAAAGGTATTTAAATAATTGTTTTATCTGCTGTTTTATTCATCTCATAGTATTTAAACATTTTATAAAGGTGTGGTTTATCAACCATAATTATCTGTGCAATATTTGGTTCACTCCGAACATTTTAGTTTTGACTTTTGAAAACTTTAATTGTTTGACTCAATTTTGAATTTGAATTTGAATCGGTTTCGAACTAATGCGAAATTAATAACAGTAACAGAAGTGACGTGGCATCATTAGCATAGGTTTACTGTAGCATAATTATCCAGGCATCACAATTCTCCTCTACTACAAGAAATCTCGTCCCGAGATTTAAGAGGGGAGTAAGGGAGAAGATTAGGTTATGAAATTCCAACGATTCTTCTCGGTCTTGGTTGCTCTTCTCGAAGAGATCGATCCATTACATTGATGTCTTCATTCCACTGCTTCAGGTCATCATGATGAAGTCATCATCCTTTCTTCAGAAATTTCATCGTTCTTACGAAAGGACAAGGGGTAACTTCGGAAGAACGAACCTTACAAGGTTGACTATCTGGCAGATAACTCAGGGAATGTGGTAGAAAATAACTCTCGAATAGGTACTTAAGAAAATATCGAGAGTAAAGTAAGAAGGTACCATGAGAAGTTTCAAATGGATAGGCAATCATTCGATGTCTGAAACAACATGTGAAAGGGGTCCAGAGCAACGAGAATGAATATTGCGTCTGTTACCAGAATAGATCACTAGGACAGTGGCCCGTGAATTACATACGAGGCCAAGCACAAGGAATAACTTTGGGAATGGGGGGTGTATAGGAGAGTCATGTTTCGATCCTGGGACGTGTGGGTTATGGGCCCACCATGTGGGTTTTTTAAATAGGAGCGGTGACATCTTGCACGGTCATGATAGAAAGGCATGTTAGAGAGTACCATGTCAGTTATGTCGGCAACAACGTTGGTACCAAGGGTGAGGGATGAAGAGAACTATTTTCCTGCTCGTTGAAACGAGGCGAACCAATAGGCAAAGTTCTCGTCCATCGGTGGTTACCGGAATGTCATCAATAAAACTTACAGGGTCTTACTGATAGAATTGTACACCGAGGGGTTTACATAAGCAGGGAATTAATACTGCTTAGATCATAATGATCACCAGAAAGGTTAAACAAAACAATGGAAAGGAAAAGGTGTTTATCAGGTTAACAGAACAATGGAAATGAAAATGTGTTTAAACACATCTTTCAGGGGTATATGCTTTCCAAGGACAAGTGGAGCATGATATCCATGACATGATAGGAAGTAGAAACCCATTTAGGTAAGGGGGAGGAATTTCATGACATTACCCGTACAATGGTGTTTGGATGATTGATAAAGAAAATCTAGCATTCACTTCAAGTGTTCTCATTGTAGATCGGAGTACCACACACATGCTTTGAGATAGCATTGAAATGGTCTTCAAGCAAAGCTCAGACTTTGGATACACGAAGGATTCATCAGGAACAACTCGTAGAATAAGTCTTACAGTTTCCTCATGGAAGAATGGATAGCATTGCTGAAAAGGAAACTATAACAATAGGACCTCCGGCCAGGTGTGCTAGGCATGACATCAACTTATCGGGTCATATAAAGACCAATGTTATAAGTCTTGGAAATATGTTCCAACCATCATATCTAACCAAGTTTCAGATCTGATTGGTGTCAGGATACCTCAGACTCAGGATGTCTGAGAAGAAAAGGTGCAACACAAATTAATGAGGTGACATTGTAAGTTTTCTCGGGAAGTGAAATATGGAAGAGAGTTTGAAAACAAGAGTTCATAATTAAACCAAGGAGAGGATAAGGAGGTGGCTGATGGACTCAACGACAATTCATCGAGATTTCCAACAAGATGGATTTCCACAATTATGTGAACAAGGAGATAACATTTGTCAGATCAAATGATATAATGATGTATGCTCAAGGAAAACATACACAATTAAACATTGGTTGAAAGGTGCACTAATGTCTACTACACAACCTTCTTCTTGTAGATGTTGTTGGGCCTGCAAGTGCACAGGTTTGTAGGACAGTAGCAAATTTCCCTCAAGTGGATGACCTAAGGTTTATCAATCCGTGGGAGGCGTAGGATGAAGATGGTCTATCTCAAACAACCCTGCAACCAAATAACAAAGAGTCTCTTGTGTCCCAACACACCCAATACAATGGTAGATTGTATAGGTGCACTAGTTCGGCGAAGAGATGGTGATAAAAGTGCAATATGGATGGTAGATAAAGGTTTTTGTAATCTGAAATAATAAAAACAGCAAGGTAACTAAAGGTAAAAGTGAGCACAAAGCGGTATTGCAATGCTAGGAAACAAGGCCTAGGGTTCATACTTTCACTAGTGCAAGTTCTCTCAACAATAATAACATAGATAGATCATATAACAAGCCCTCAACATGCAACAAAGAGTCACTCCAAAGCCACTAATAGAGGAGAACAAACGTAGAGATTATGGTAGGGTACGAAACCACCTCAAAGTTATTCTTTCGGATCAATCTATTGAAGAGTTCGTACTAGAATAACACCTTAAGACACAAATCAACCAAAACCCTAATGTCACCTAGATACTCCATTGTCACCTCAAGTATCCGTGGGCATGATTATATGATATGCATCACACAATCTCAGATTCATCCAACCAACACAAAGTACTTCAAAGAGTGCCCCAAAGTTTCTACCGGAGAGTCAAGAAAACATGTGCGAACCCCCATGCATAGGTTCATGGGCGGAACCCGCAAGTTGATCACCAAAACATACATCAAGTGGCACGTGATATCCCATTGTCACCACAGATAAACACGGCAAGACATACATCAAGTGTTCTCATAAAAGACTCAATCCGATAAGATAACTTCAAAGGAGAAACTCAATTCATCACAAGAGAGTAGAGGGGGAAACATCAGAAGATCCAACTACAATAGCAAAGCTCGGGATACATCAAGATCGTGCCATAGAGGGACCACGAGAGAGAACACGAGAGAGAGAGAGAGAGAGATCAAACACATAGCTACTGGTACATACCCTCAGTCCAGGGTGAACTACTCCCTCCTCGTCATGGAGAGCGCCGGATGATGAAGATGGCCACGGTGATGGATTCCCCCCCTCGGCCGTGCCGAGCAGGCTCCCGAGAGGTTTTTGGTGGCTACAGAGGCTTGCGGCGGCGGAACTCCCAATCTATCTTCTGTTCTGGAAGTTTTACGATAGGTAGGTATATATGGGTGCAGGGGGTACGTCGGTGGAGTTTCGGGGGCCCCATGAGGCAGGGGGCGCGCCCTAGGGGGGTGGGCGCGCCCCCCACCCTCGTGGCCAGCTCCCGTATCTTATGACGTAGAGTCCAAGTCTATCCGGTGGCTTTTCTTCCAAAAATAACTGCTCCAGTTGATTTCGTTCCGTTTTGACTCCGTTTGATATTCCTTTTCTTCGAAATACTGAAATAGGCAAAAAACAACAAATCTGGGCTGGGCCTCCGGTTAATAGGTTAGTCCCAAAAGTAATATAAAAGTGGAAAATAAAGCCCAATATTGCCCAAAATAGTAGATAATATAGCATGGAGCAATCAAAAATTATAGATACGTTGGAGACGTATCAAGCATCCCCAAGCTTAATTCCTGCTCGTCCTCGAGTAGGTAAATGATAAAAAAGAATTTTTGATGCGGAGTGCTACTTGGCATGATTCTCAAAGTAATTTTCTTTATTGTGGCATGAATGTTCAGATCCAAAAGATTCAAAATAAAAGTTCATATTGATAAAAGAAATAGTAACACTTCAAGCATACTAATCAAAGTAATCATGTCTTCTCAAAATAGCATGGCAAAAGAAAGTTCATCCCTACATAATCATATAGTTAGGCTATGCTTCATTTTCGTCACACAAAGATGTTCCCAACTTCTATACCCCCGATGACAAGCCAAGCAATTGTTTCATACTTAAATAATCTCAAACTTTTTCAACCTTCACGCAATACATGAGCGTGAGCCATGGATATAGCACTATGGGTGGAATAGAATATGATGAGGGATTGTGTGGAGAAGACAAAAAGGAGAAAGTCTCACATTGACGAGGATAATCAACGGGCTATGGAGATGCCCATCAATTGATGTCAACATGAGGAGTAGGGATTGCCATGCAACGGATGCACTAGAGCTATAAATGAATGCTCAACCAAAGAAAACTAGTGGGTGTGCATCCAACTTGCTTGCTCATGAAGACCTAGGGCATTTGAGGAAGCCCATCGTAGGAATATACAAGCCAAGTTCTATAATGAAAAATTCCCACTAGTATAAACAGACAACTTATGAGACTCACTATATGAAAAACATGGTGCTACTTTGAAGCACAATATATGAGACTCACTACATGCAAAACAAGGTGCTACTTTGAAGCACAAGTGTGGAAAAAGAGATAGTAACATTGCCATTTTTATTTATTTTCTTTTTTTGGGCCTTTCCTTTTTTTTCTTTTTGGCCTTTATCTTTTTTTTTGATTGGGCAATGCTCTAATAATGATGATCATCACACTTCTATTGATTACAACATAAGAATTACAACTCAAAACTAGAACAAGATATGACTCTATATGAATGCCTCCGTGATGTGCAGGATGGTGCAATGAATCAAGAGTGACATGTATGAAAAATAATGCATGGTGGCTTTGCCAAAAATACGATGTCAACTACATGATCATGCAATGGCAATATGACAAAAGTAATGTATGCCATGATGATGATGAACGGAACGGTGGAAAGTTGCATGACAATATATCTCGGAATGGCTCTGGAAATGCCATAATAGGTAGGTATGGTGGCTGTTTTGAGGAAGATATAAGGAGGTTTATGTGTGATAGAGCGTATCATATCACGGGGTTTGGATGCACCGGCGAAGTTTGCACCAACTCTCAAGGTGATAAAGGGCAATGCAGTACCGAAGAGAGGCTAGCAAAGGCGGAAAGGTAAAAGTCCGTATAATCCATGGACTCAACATTAGTCAAAAGAACTCATATACTTATTGCAAAAATTTAGAAGTCATCAAAAATCAAGTACTACGCGCATGCTCCTAGGGGGATAGATTGGTAGGAAAAGACCATCGCTCGTCCCCGACCGCCACTCATAAGGGTGCACAAGCCAGGTACACTCCATGTTTCAAATTTGTTACACAACTTTAACCATACGTGCATGCTACGGGACTTGCTAACTTCAACACAAGCATTCTTTAAATTCATGATCACCCAACTAGCATGAATTTAATATCACTACCTCCATATCTCAAAACAATTATCAAGTATCAAATTGATCATAGCATCCAATTCACTTCCTATGATAGTTTTTATTATACCCAACTTGGATGCTCATCATTCTAGGACCAACTTTGTAACCATAGAAAATACCATGCTGTTCTAAAAGACTCGTAAAATAATATAAGTGAAGCATGAGAGACTAGCAATTTCTACAAAATATAACCACCGTTGTGCTCTAAAAGATATAAGTTATGCACTAGAGCAAATGACAAACTACTCCGAAAGATACAAGTGAAGATCAATGAGTAGTCGAATAATTATACAACAATGTGAAGACTCTCCAATTTAATAATTTCAGATCTTGGTATTTTATTCAAACATCAAGCAAAGCTAAAGAAAATGACATGACGCTCCAAGCAAAACAAATATCATGTGGTGAATAAAAATATAGCTCCAAGTAAAGTTACCGATGAACGAAGACGAAAGAGGGGATGCCTTCCGGGGCATCCCCAAGCTTAGGCTCTTGGTTATCCTTGAATATTACCTTGGGTTTCCTTGGGCATCCCCAAGCTTAGGCTCTTGCCACTCCTTATTCCATAGTCCATCGAATCTTTACCCAAAACTTGAAAACTTCACAACACAAAACTTAACAGAATACTCGTGAGCTCCGTTAGCGAAAGAAAACAAAACACCACTTCAAGGTACTGTAATGAACTCATTCTTTATTTATATTGGTGTTAAACCTACTGTATTCCAACTTCTCTATGGTTTATAAACTATTTTACTAGCCATAGATTCATCAAAATAAGCAAACAACACAATGAAAACAGAATCTGTCAAAAACAGAACAGTCTGTAGTAATCTGTAACTAATGCAAACTTCTGGAACTTCAAAAATTCTAAAATAAATGGTGCACCTGAGTAATTTGTCTAGTAATAATATACAAAAATAATCAACTAAATAGCACTCTCCAGTAAAACGTTTTAGCTAATCTCGTGAGCGCTAAAATTTCTGTTTTTTACAGCATGATCATAAAGACTTCACCCAAGTCTTCCCAAAGGTTCTACTTGGCACAAACACTAATTAAAACACAAAACCACATCTAAACATAGGTTAGATGGATTATTTATTACTAAACAGAACCAAAAATCAAGGAACTAAAATAAAATTGGGTTGCCTGCCAACAAGCGCTAACGTTTAACGCCCCTAGCTAGGCATGATGATTTCAATGATGCTCACATAAGAGATAAGAATTGAAACATAAAGAGAGCATCATGAAGAATATGACTAGCACATTTAAGTCTAACCCACTTCCTATTCATAGGGATTTTGTGAGCAAACAACTTATGGGAACAATAATCAACAAGCATAGGAAGACAAAACAAGCATAACTTCAAAAATTTAAGCACATAGAGAGGAAACTTGATATTATTGCAATTCCTACAAGCATATGTTCCTCCCTCATAATAATTTTCAGTAGCATCATGAATGAATTAAACAATATAACTAGAACCTAAAGCATTCTTTTCATGATATACAAGCATAGAAAATTTACTACTCTCCACATAAGCAAAATTCTTGTCATTCGGAATAGTGGGAGTATCATAAGAGACTTGAATACTATAAATTGTTTCCACATTAAAAGAGTGATGTTCAGAAAATGGGTAATCATAATCATGACAAGATTTGTAAATATAATCATCACTACTTTTTATAGCATAAGTTTCATCACAATAATCATCATAAGTAGCAACTTCGTTCACATCATAATCGATTGAAACCTCTCCCAAGATAGTGGAATCACTAAATAAAGTTGATACTCTTCCAAATCCACTTTCATAAATATAATCATCATAGGTAGGAGGCATTCTATCATCATAACAACTTTGCATATCAAAACTTGGAGTGCTAAAAATATCATCTTCATTAAACATAGCATCCCCAAGCTTGGGACAAACATTAATTTCAGCAAATATATTCTCAAATATTTCATCCTCATCAAACATAGCTTCCCCAAGCTTGGGCTCTTTCATATCATAAGCATAATCACTCTCATCATTAAAAATATGGATAGCACCAATAGTAAAGCAATTATCATCATCACAATGAGTAGTAGGGGAAACATCATTTGGGAGGGATACCTTTCTACCTTTGTTGCTCCTTCTTTTCTTTTTCTTCTTCACATTATGTGTAGGTTCAACCTTCCTCTTTGAGCTCCTTATTGATGAGATTGGTTGAACAGAAAGCTCCTCCTCGTTATCTGATTCATCATAAGAAATAATAGGAGGATATTGGGAAGTCTCTTCCCTTTCATTAGTATTCTCATCATCTTCTATTTGATTTCTTTTCTTTATGTAATTGGCAATATAAGGATTTTTAATGCAATTCACCGCACAATACAAATAAATCTTCTCTAGATAAATATCAAGGAATTTATTTTGGGCAAATTCTGGAAGGTCCTTAAGTAAATGTTTCAACTCTTCATAACCCAAAAGCAAACTAAGTTCATTGTAATGTGCAAGGGAAATCAAATCATCACAATTTTTGGACACAATTCAGTCATGAAACAATTTGCATTGGAGATGTAAATGACCACATTCATTGAAAAGTTCACAAGTACGGCAAAGGAAATTCAAAATTTCAGCACTCACATCTAGCCTTTCTTGCAACTATTTAGTTTCTAAATGCTTATGCCCCTTGCAATAAATATCTTCTCTATTTGGTGTGTTCATGCAAACATGCACTCCACAAAAGTTGACATGCTCATAAGAGGCATTTTCATCATAACTAGTGCATCATCATTAGTACTATGGATGTTCAAGGAGTTCATACTAACAACATTGCAATCATGCTCATCATTCAAAGATTTAGTGCCAAACAATTTAATGCATTTTTCTTCTGACACTTTGGCACAATTTTCCTTTCCATCATACTCACGAAAGATATTAAAAAGATGAAGTGTATGAGACAAACTCAATTCCATTTTTTTGTAATTTTCTTTTATAAACTAAACTAGTGCTAAAAGAAGAAACAAAATATTCGATTGCAAGATCTAAAGATATACCTTCAAGCACTCACCTCCCCGGCAACGGCGCCAGAAAAGAGCTTGATGTATACTACACAACCTTCTTCTTGTAGACGTTGTTGGGCCTGCAAGTGCACAGGTTTGGAGGACAGTAGCAAATTTTCCTCAAGTGGATGACCTAACATTTATCAATCCGTGGGAGGCGTAGGATGAAGATGGTCTCTCTCAAACAACCCTGCAACCAAATAACAAAGAGTCTCTTGTGTCCCCAACACACCCAATACAATGGTAAATTGTATAGGTGCACTAGTTCGGCGAAGAGATGGTGAAACAAGTGCAATATGGATGGTAGATAAAGGTTTTTGTAATCTTAAATAATAAAAAACAGCAAGGTAACTAAAGGTAAAAGTGAGCACAAACGGTATTGCAATGCTAGGAAACAAGGCTTAGGGTTCATAGTTTCACTAGTGCAAGTTCTCTCAACAATAATAACATAGATAGATCATATAACAAGCCCTCAACATGCAACAAAGAGTCACTCACTAATAGAGGAGAACAAACGTAGAGATTATGGTAGGGTACGAAACCACCTCAAAGTTATTCTTTCGGATCAATCTATAAAAGAGTTCGTACTAGAATAACACCTTAAGACACAAATCAACCAAAACCCTAATGTCACCTAGATACTCCATTGTCACCTCAAGTATCCGTGGGCATGATTATACGATATGCATCACACAATCTCAGATTCATCCAACCAACACAAAGTACTTCAAAGAGTGCCCCAAAGTTTCTACCGGAGAGTCAAGAAAAGCGTGTGCCAACCCCTATGCATAGATTCATGGCGGAACCATAAGTTGGTCACCAAAACATACACCAAGTGGCACGTGATATCCCATTTTCACCACAGATAAACACGGCAAGACATACATCAAGTTTTCTCATAAAAGACTCAATCCGATAAGATAACTTCAAAGGGGAAACTCAATTCATCACAAGAGAGTAGAGGGGGAGAAACATCATAAGATCCAACTACAATAGCAAAGCTCGGGATACATCAAGATTGTGCCATAGAGGGAACACGAGATTCAGAGATCAAACACATAGCTAGTGGTACATACCCTCAGCCCCGAGGGTGAACTACTCCCTCCTCATCATGGAGAGCGCCGGGATGATGAAGATGTCCACCGGTGATGGATTCCCCCTCCGGTAGGGTGCCAGAACGGGCTCCCGAGAGGTTTTTGGTGGCTACAGAGGCTTGCGGCGACGGAACTCCCGATCTACCTTCTGTTCTGGAAGTTTTACGATAGGTAGGTATATATGGGTGCAGGGGGTACGTCGGTGGAGCTTCGGGGGCCCCACGAGGCAGGGGCGCGCACTAGGGGG
This sequence comes from Aegilops bicornis, assembly GCA_021605145.1. Classification (NCBI taxonomy): domain Eukaryota; kingdom Viridiplantae; phylum Streptophyta; class Magnoliopsida; order Poales; family Poaceae; genus Aegilops; species Aegilops bicornis. Next base: position 340,449,149 of record CM038672.1, on the reverse strand, counting down.
GTGGGCGCGCCCCCACCCTCGTGGCCAGCTCACCAATCTTATGACATAGAGTCCAAGTCTATCCGGTGGCTTTTCTTCCAAAAGTAACTTCTCCAGTTGATTTTGTTCCGTTTTGACTCTGTTTGATATTCCTTTTCTTTGAAATACTGAAATAGGCAAAAAATAGCAATGGCTGGGCCTCCGGTTAATAGGTTAGTCCCAAAAGTAATATAAAAGTGGGAAATAAAGCCCAATATTGCCCAAACAGTAGATAACATAGCATGGAGCAATGAAAAATTATAGATACGTTGGAGACGTATCATGCACCCAAGGTATGGGCTGGGTTGCACGACCAACATCGGAATGGCGATTTAGCAACCAACACACTAAATTTGAATTATTGTTCATTAACTTAGAAGCAATAGGGTTGCTAGTAATATTAAATTCTCACAACAGAGTTCACTTATTAGTATTTTGGTTGGAACACGGGGACCAAGAAAAGAATGGTGATGGCGGGAAGCACTACTGTATCAAGAATCCTTAATAGGTGGAGAAACTCTCACATCATCATTGACATAAAAGACAACAATACTTCAAGGTAGATCATAATACAAGCTAGATAGCAAGTTGCAGCCATATCATGAAGAAGTTTGTGATAGAGGGAAGGCAATAAGGTTGCCGTTGATAACACAAATCATCAAGGGGCAAGGATGGTATTCCTCATCAAGAATTCGACTGATATTCTAGAAGATCTCAGAATGTTGATGATGAGCACGATACATTTGTCGAGAGGTTTCATGATGATGTAATCGATCAACGATGACATCAAGCAAAAGCAATGGTGAAGCGAAGGGTTATTGGAACCACAGATACGACACAAACTCAGAATCAAGCTTGACGTTCAAGGTGAAATGATATGACGAGTAAGATCAATGTAAGTTCAGCTCATCGTCAAAAATTGTGCTCCGGGAATAAGGTCCGGGTGACACAGTTAAAATTTAGCAAGATAATGATATAGCCAATCAGGCTAGGAATGACTTGAAGGATTATTAAACTCATAAGCAACAAACATTACTTAGAGTTATTGAATCAGAGTGCCGAACGATTCACTTATCGGTGTCCTTGAGGGGTTCTAACAACTCAGAACCCGTTGGAAAAATGGAATCGGCAAGAATATTAGTTGCTGAAGAACTCATAAGAAGTTATGTAGTTCCTTGGCATTCCCGAGATACCAGAGGGTAATACTTGAAGGCAGATTAGAATAGAAACTGAATTGGAGTGTTGACTTGCAATAGCAGATACCTTAATCTTGTCATAATAGACGAGGCAATGGAATGGTTTCCTTTCAGATGTATTGAATATGGTTAGCATGGTCGAAACCATAACTACAAGTGATCCAACTTACGACACCGGAAGAATTATTCGAATGATTAAATATTCTTGCAAGAAGCTTTCATGATAAGTTCCACATCGTGTCCGTGGGCATGAACACAAAGTTCAAGGTCGACTCCCACTTCTTCAAAGCATAACCTTTCTTTCACTGCTCTACTAAAAATAATTTGAGTGCGAAGATCTACCCGGTGAATTACCAGAGGAGTATGAACCTTGGAAAACTTTCGGGTTCACACATATTAAGTAAGACATAGGTTCAACCCATCGGGGCATCTTAGAAACATATACTACAAGCTTCGAGAGTAATTATCACCAGCTCAAAAGCAGAGCATGGTTTGCCAATCAGAGGATAGGATTTACCAACGGCATTAAATATCAGAGAAATAACTTCCAAAGTGATTGATTATGAAGGATGTTGTCGGATAAAATCCAACAGAGGATCCGATGGTCCTCCAGGGAACTGATGTGAGCATCAGTACTTAACCATAGAAACAAAGAATGCAAGGGGATCAGATTATAGAAACAACTGATTGATTCAAAGCTCAAAAAGCAAGGGAATTATGATTTCCAATCAAGGGATCAAAAGCAAATGTTCTGATCGAAAATGAATAAGTTCAATAGACTTAGAAGCAAAACCGATCAAGGCATTGATTGGTCAAGAACCATCTCATATCCAAATGACGTCTGAGCCGGAAGGATAAATCCTGAGGAATGCGAGCATCCGCAACATATTGAATCGACGAACTTAAGATGAAGTGACAAAGGATGCCAATAAGAGTACTAGACTTATGGGATTAACCATAATGTAAGCAAGCAAGAATTTCAAGAGTAATAAGCTGTTGAGGATTTTCAGAAGATCGAATGGTATTTCGAAGATTGGTGACATCATGAATCAACTGGGGATGAGGGGATACTTGGTAAGTACGAGAAATTATCCGTAGGGGTATTCATGTGACAAAGAACTGCAAGGCAGTAGGCAAAAAGTGTTCTCAGAACAACAAAGAGAATTTTGAGGTATCTTGTAATAACAAGATCAACGGGGAATAATTGTCTCAATGGAAAGTGCACGTGGTTATCTATATGGGTTTATCGATGGAAGGGAATTGCAATAGCGATGGCACAAAGCCTCAAGAGAACATCGAAGAGTATCTTCGGAATTCTTTGGTGCACCAAACAATCATCGGGAGTGAGAGGCTCTCCGAGAGGAAGTAGTTATGAGAACCTAATGTCAGAGTTAGCAAATTCATTTAACCTGAATAGTAGAGAGATCAGAGTCCCGGAGTATAGATCGAGGAGTAAAAGATCCTAATACCACCCAATGGCAATGTGGGCCCGTAAGACACACAACCATGTTAGTAAAAGTTTTGCAATGTCTAGACTCGACTTCGGCCAAGGAGTGTGGAAGGGGGATTCCTACAGGCAGTCGGCTCTGATACCAACTTGTGACGCCCCTTCAATCATACACTAATCACACACGCAAACGTGTACGATCAAGATCAGGGACTCACGGGAAGATATCACAACACAACTCTAAAATAAAATAAGTCATACAAGCATCATAATGCAAGCTAGGGGCCTCGAGGGCTCGAATACAAGTGCTTGATCATAGACGAGTCAGCAGAAGCAACAATATCTGAGTACAGACATAAGTTAAACAAGTTTCCATAAGATGGCTAGCACAAACTAGGATACAGATCGAAAGAGGCGCAGGCCTCCTGCCTGGGATCCTCCTAAACTACTCCTGGTCGTCGGCGGCGGCCTGCACGTAGTAGTAGGCACCCTCGATGTAGTAGGAGTCATCGAAGGTGGCGTCTGACTCCTGGGCTTCAGCATCTGGTTGCGACAACCGAGAAGAATGGAAAGGGGTAAAAGGGGGAGAAAAGCAACCATGAGTACTCATCCAAAGTACTCGCAAGCAAGGATCTACACTACATATGCATGTGTATCTGTGTAAATGGGAAATATCGGTGGACTAAACTGCAGAATACCAGAATAAGAGGGGGATAGCTAGTCCTGTCGAAGACTACGCTTCTGGCAGCCTCCATCTTGCAGCATGTAGAAGAGAGTAGATGGTAAGTTCACCAAGAATCATCGCATAGCATAATCCTACCGGCGATCCCTCCTCGTCAGCCCCGTTAGAGAGCGATCACGGGTTATATCTCGCACTTGGAAGGGTGTGTTTTATTAAGTATCCGGTTCTAGTTGTCATAAGGTCAAGGTATAACTCCAAGTCGTCACATGCAGAAGATCACAGCTATTTGAATAGATAAACTTCCCTGCAGGGGTGCACCACATTACCCAACACGCTCGATCTCATTTGACCGGACACACTTTCCTGGGTCATGCCCGGTCTCGGAAGATCAACACGTCGCAACCCCACCTAGGAACAACAGAGAAGTCAGCACGTCGGTCTAAATCCTATGGCGCATGGGTCTGGGCCCATCGCCCATTGCACACGTGCACGTTGCAAGGGCGGCCAGAAGCAGACCTAGCCTAGCAGGCGTTCCAGTCCAATCCGACGCGCGCCACTCAGTCGCTGACGTCACGAAGGCTTCGGCTGATACCACGACACCGAGTGCCCATAACTGTTTCCATGTAGTTGGTTAGTGCGTATAGGCCAGTGGCCAGACTCAGATCAAATCCCAAGAACTCGTTAAGCGTGTTATTTTGAAATAACCGCGAACACCGACTAGGGCCAGGCCCACCTCTCTCCTAGGTGGTCTCAACCTGCCCTGTCGCTCCACCATAAAGTAATAGTCGGGGGCCGTCGGGAACCCAGGCCCACCTCTACCGGGATGGAGCCACCTGCCCCTTCGGCCCCCATCTTCGAACAGTAGCATAAGTAATGTAACAATATAAAGTATATAGCATATGCCCGTGATCACCTCCCGAAGTGATCACGGCCCAGTAATATAGCATGGCAGACGGACAAGAGTGTAGGGCCACTGATGGAACACTATCATCCAATACTAAGCATTAGGATAGCAGGTAAAGGTATTAACAATTGTAGCAACAATGACAGGCTATGCAGCAGAATAGGTTTAACCAAAAGCAGTAAAATGCTACAATACTCTAATGCAAGCAGTAGAGAGAAGGAATAGGCGATATCTGGTGATCAAGGGGGGAGGGCTTGCCTGGTTGCTCTGGCAAGAAGGGGTCGTCGTCGATGTAGTCGATCACAGGGGTATCGGCAACGGGCTCGGAGCCTACCGTAAAGAAGTAACGGAGGGGGGAACACAATAAATAACAGAGCAATCAAATGTAACACAAAGCAAGACACGACAATACGTTGTGCTAGGGGTGACGTAATGCAGGGATATGTGATACCAGCGAAGGGGGGAAACATCCGGGAAAGTATCCCCGGTGTTTCACGTTTTCTTGCAAATGAACCGGAGGGGGAAAGTTGTGTGTTCGCTATGCTAGGGATGTGTGGCGGACGAACGAACTGCGTAATTGGATTCGTCTCGTCGTTCTGAGCAACTTTCATGTACAAAGTATTTTCATCCGAGTTACGGATTATTTTATATTAATTTCTAAAGTTTTAATCATTTTTAGAATTACTTAATTATTTTAAATCAACATTTTCCAGAATAGTGTATGCTGACGTCATCATGACGTCGGTGATCAACAACAGTGTTGGTAGGTCAAAGCGTCTTGGGACCCACCTGTCATACTCTGTTTAGGTTAATTAGGATTTAGATAATCTAATTACTGTTTACTTAAACTAACTAGTTAATTAGATTAATTAAACAGAATTAATTTACTTTCATGTGTTGCTTTTCATAAGCTCAAACAAATATAAGTGAATATCAAGAGCATAATTCTTTTTTCTTTCTCTCAAAATAATTTAAGTGAAGCAAGAGAGAATTTCTTGAAAATTTTACTAACTCTCAAATAAATCTAAGTGAAGCAAGAGAGCATTTCTTCAAAAATACTAAGCACACCGTGCTCAAAAAGATATAAGTGAAGCACTAGAGCAAGTCCTATTGCTCATAAAAAAATTAAGTTAAGCATTGAGAGCAATTCTAATAAGTCATGACATAATTTTGGCTCTCGCAAATAAGTGTGTCCAACAAGGATTGATGACTTAAAACACAAAATAAAAGACTCATATCATACAAGACGCTCCAAGCAGAACACATATCATGTGACGAATAAAAATATAATTTCGAGTAAAATACCGATAGTCGTTGGAAGAAAGCGGGGATGCCACTCGGGGGAATCCCCAAGCTTAGTTGGTTGCTCATTTTTGGATAATAGCTTGGGATGCCGGGGCATCCCCAAGCTTAGGCTCTTCTATCCTTCCTTAATCCATCGTAAAATAACCCAAAATTTGAAAACTTCAATCACACAAAACTCAACAAAACCTTCGTCAGATCTGTTAGTGTAAGAAAAATAAATTACTACTATAAGTGATGTATCAAACCAATTCATATTTTGTTTTTGTATTATATCTACTATATTCCAACTTTTCTATGGCAAAAACTCATCAAAGAAAACCATAGAGCCATCAAAATAAGCACATAACACAAACAAAACAGAATATGTAAAAACAGAACAGTTTGTAGCAATCTGATTTGTTCGAATACTTGTAAAACTCCAAAAATTCTGAAAAACTAGGAAGACCTGGGTAATTTGTATATTAATCTTATGCAAAAATAATTGGCATTTTATCACATTCTGGTGATTTTTAACAATTGTTTTCATGAGCGCAAAGTTTCTGTCTTTTTCAGGAAGATCAAACAACTATCACTAAGAAGATCCTATTGGTTCTACTTGGCACAAACACTAATTAAAACACAATAAACACAATCATAACAGTAGCATAATTGTGATAACACTCAAGAACAGAAAGCAAACATAAAAAAATAAAATTTATTCATTGGGTTGCCTCCCAACAAGCGCTATAGTTTTAGGCCCTTAGCTAGGCATAAAGCAAGGATCTAAGTTTTGTCATCTTTAGTTCGAGATCCATAAGATGCCCTTATGATTGATTCATTAGGTGGCTTAATTATTGTTCTAGAAAAGTGTTCCATACCCTTTCTCAAGGGAAACTGGAACTTAATATTGCCTTCTTTCATATCAATCACGACACCGACAGTGCGTAAAAACGGTCTACCAAGAATAATTGGACAAGACAGATTGCAATCAATATCAAGAACAATAAAATCAATGGGCACATAATTAATATTTGCAATAATAATAACATCATTAATTCTTCCCATAGGCTTTTTAATAGAAGAATCCGCCAAGTGAAAATTCAAAGAACATTCTTCAAGATTAGTAAGACCAAGCACATCACATAAAGATTTCAGAATTGTAGAAACACTAGCACCCAAGTCACACAAATCAAAGCACTCATAATTTTTAATCTTGAATTTGATAGTAGGTTCCCATTCGTCCTGGAATTTTCTAGGAATTGATAGTTGTAATTCCAATTTTTCTTCCAAAGCTTTCATCATAGCATCAACAATATGTTTAGTAAAAGCTTTATTTTGTTCATAGGCATGGGGTGAATTTATCATGGATTGCAACAAAGAAATACAATCAATCAAAGAGAAACTATCATAATTAAAGTCTTTGTAGTCCAAAAGAGTGGGCACATCACTAGTTAAAGTTTTGACCTCTCCAAACCCACTTTCATCAATTTTCTCAACAAGATTTTCACCCTCCGAAATATTGGGACGCCTTCTACCTAAAGTTGACTCTTCTCCAGTCCATTTTTCGTAAATCTTAACTATACTAAGCAAAGAATCAATAGAAGAAACACCAATCATTTTAAGATCTTCATCACTTTTGCGAAAGAAATCATGAGAAAACGCTTTTTCTAAAAATTGTCTTTTAGCTCTAAGCATAGCGGTTCTTTTCTTAATTTCATCCATAGAAACATAAAGAGCTTTAATTGATTCATCTACTTTAAGCACAAAAAATTTCATCTTGAGATTTTCCACATCATGAGCAATTCTGTCAACACTTGTAGACAAATCATTAATCTTACTCAACTTTTCTTCTATGGAAGTGTTGAAAACTTTTTGCGTGTTGATAAATTCTTTACTCTTATTCTCAAGATTAGAGGTGTTCCTATTATTATTATTATAAGATTGATTTCCATAGGAATTACTATAATTATTAGAGGAATTACTAGGAAAAGTCCTAGGATGAAAATTACCTCTATAAGCATTGTTGTTGAAATTATTTTGAGAGATAAAATTCACATCTATGGCATCACTATTTTGCTCAATCAAAGTAGACAAAGGCATATCATTTAAATCAATAGGAGCAATTTTACTAGCAACCAATTTCATAAGAGCATCAACTTTTTCACTCAAAGAAGATTTGCCGTGATATTATCAAGAAATTTGGTGGCTTCAACGAAAGTAATTTCCATAAAAGTACCACCCGCGGCGGAATCTAAAAGATTACGAGAAACAAAATTCAATCCCTCAAATTTTTTTTGTATGATCATCCAAAGATTTAACCCATGAGTTGGGCAATTCCTTAGCATCATTTTCATCCTTTCCCAAGATTGTGCAACATCCTCATGTTCAAGTTGCTTGAAATTTATGATCTGGGTTCTATGGGAAATAATTTTGCCAGAGGAAAATACTTAGTGATAAAAGCATCTTTGCACTTATTCCAAGAATCGATACTATTGCGAAGGCAAAGAAGAGAACCAAATTTTTGCAGAATCACGCAAAAAAAACGGAAATAATTTCATCTTCACCACATCATTGTCCAAATCTTTTTTCTTTTGCATATCGCATAATTCCACAAAGGTATTATGTTGGGACGCGACATCCTCATTAGGAGTACCAGAAAATTGATCTTTCAAAACAAGATTCAACAAAGCAGTATTAATATCACAAGACTCCGCACTAGTGGTGGGAGAAGCAATCGGAGTGCCAATAAAATCATCGTTGTTGGTATTTGAGAAACCACATAACTTGGTGTTCATGATGACCACACAACAAGATTGCAATCAAAATCAAATTCGGCAGAAAACGGTGAACAGAAAAGAGAGGCGAATAAAACGGCAAATTTTGGTGAAGTGGGGGAGAGGAAAACGAGAGGAAAATGGCAAATAATGTAAATTGTGAGGATATAAGGTTTGTGATTATGAACCTGGTATATGTTGAAGATCCTCCCCGGCAACGGCGCCAGAAATTCCTTTTGATGCCGCTTGAAGCTACGCAGGTATTTCCCCAAAGAGGAAGGGATGATGCAGCATATCGGCGGTAGGTATTTCCCTCAGATATGAAACCAAGGTTATCGACCTAGTAGGAGAACCAAGCAACACAACGTAAATAGACACTGCACACAAATAACAACCACTCGCAACCCGACATGTTAAAGGGGTTGTCAATCCCTTTCGGGTAACGGGGCGAGAAACGGCGTGCGGACGGGAATAAGTTGTAATAAATTGATAGATCAAACGCCAAATAAAATAAATATAAATAAAATACAGCAAGGTATTTTTGTATTTTTGGTTTAATAGATCTGAAAATAAACGCAAGGAAAAAGTAGATTGCAAAGGCAAATATATGAGAAGGAAGACCCGAGGGCCGTAGGTTTCACTAGTGTCTTCTCTCGAGAAAAATAGCAAATGGTGGGTGAACAAATTACTGTTGGGCAATTGACAGAACTTCCAATAATAATGGCGATATCCAGACAATGATCATTATATAGGCATCACGGCCAAGATTAGTAGACCGACTCCTACCTGCATCTACTACTATTACTCCACACATCGACCGCTATCCAGCATGCATCTAGTGTATTAAGTTCATGGAAAAACGGAGTAATGCAATAAGAACGATGACATGATGTAGACAAGATCTATCTATGTAGAGATATACCCCATCGTTTTATCCTTAGTAGCAACGATACATACGTGTCGTTTCCCTTTCTGTCACTGGGATCAAGCACCGTAAGATCAAAACCACTACAAAGAACCTCCTCCCATTGCAAGGTAAATACATCAAGTTGGCCAAACAAAACCCAAATATCGGAGAATGCATTCCCCTGTATATTTTCCCCGACACCGAGCCGCCGCCCCCCGCCCCCCCCCTCACCCGCCGCCCCAGCCGCCCCGCCCCGCCCGCCCCCCTCCCCGTGGTGAGTTCTTTTGTTTTTTTAGATTTACTTTATTTTTGTTTAGTTTAGATTAGTTTAGTTTAGGTCAGGTCAGTTTAGTTTAGGTTAGTTTAGGTTAATTTAGTTTAGTTTAGGTTACATTTAGTTTATAGTTTAGTTTAGGTTTTTTTCTTTTGTTTTTAAGATTTAGTTGATGTCTGTTTAGTTTAGGTTAGGTTTGTTTGATTTAGTTTAGGTTAATTTAATTTAGTTTAGGTTACATTTAGTTTATAGTTTAGTTTAGGTTTTTTCTTGTTTTTTAAGAACAAACAAGAAAGATGAAAAAAAACAAGTAAAAGAAGAAGAGGAAGAAGAAGAAGATGATGAAAAAAAAGAACAATAAGTAGTAGTAGAAGAAGAAGATGAAAAAGAAGAAGTAGAAGTATAAGATGAAAAAAAGAAGTATGAAAAGTAGAAAAAGAGGGTCGCCGATGGTCGAGGGTCGTTGAGGGGACGAGGGTCGCTGAGTGGTCGAGGGGTCGAGGATCGAGGGGAAAAGGAGTCGAGGGTCTATGGGTCGAGGATCGAGGTGTTGAGGGTTCAAGGGGAAAGTGGGTTGAGTGGTCGAGGATCGAGGTGTCGAGGGGTCAAGGGTCGTGGGGAAAAGGGGTCGAGGGGTCGAGGATTTGCCATCCCGACCACGACACCGACCCCGACTCCAGCGACCCCGACCCGACACCCCGACCCCGACATGGTATCCCGACACCCCGACCCCGACACGACACCCCGACACCATGACCCCGACACAGCATCCCAACCCCGACACGGCACCCCCGACCACGACACAGCACCCCGACCCCGATACGACACCACTGACACCCCGACCCCTGACTGTTAGGGAACGTAGCATGCAATTTCAGAAAATTTCCTACACTCACGCAAGATCTATCTAGGAGATGCATAACAACGAGAGGGGAGAGTGTGTCCACGTACCCTCGTACACATAAAGCGGAAGTGTTAGTTTAACACAGTTGATGTAGTCGAACTTCTCTGCGATTCAACCGATCATGTACCGAACGTACGGCACCTCCGAGTTCAACCCAAGTTCATCTTGATGACGTCCCTCGAACTCTTGATCGAGCAAAGTGTCAAGGGAGAGTTTCATCAGCACGACGGTGTGGTGACGGTGATGGTGAAGTGATCCGCGCAGGGCTTCGCCTAAGCACTACGACAATATGACTGGAGGAGTAAACAATGGAGGAGGGTGTCGCACACAGCTAAGAACAATTGGTATGTCTTAGAGGCGCCCCCTGCCCCCGTATATAAAGGAGGGAGATGGGAGGAGACCGGCCTAGGGGCGCCCCAAGTGGTAGGAGTCCCACTTGGGCTCCTAGTCCAATTCGCTCCCCTTCCTTTTATCGGAGGGGGAAAGGGGGAAGGAGAGGGAGAGGGAGAAGGAAAGGGGGGCGCCCCCCTTCCCCTAGTCCAATTCGGACTCCCTATGGGGGGCGCCACCCCTTGCGGGCTGCCTTGTCTCCCTCCTATGGCCCATATGGACCATATCTTCCCCCGAGGGGTTCCGGTAACCCCCCCAGTACTTCAATACGTACCTGATACATTCCGAAACACTTTCGTTGTCCGAATACTATCATCCAATATATCAATCATTACATGTCGACCATTTCGAGAATCCTCTTCATGTTCGTGATCTCATCCAAGACTCCTAACAATCTTCGGTCACCAAAACACATAACTCATAATACAAATAGTCATCGAACGTTAAGCGTGCAGACTCTACGGGTTCGAGAACTATGTAGACATGACCGAGACACATCTCCGGTCAATAACCGATAGCGGAACCTGGACGCTCATATTCGTTCCTACACATTCTATGAAGATCTTTCCCAGTCAAACCGTAATGATAATATACGTCATTCCCTTCGTCATCCGTATGTTACTTGTCTGAGATTCGATTGTCGGTATCTTCATACCTAGTTCAATCTTGGTACCGACAAGTCTCTTTACTCGTTCCGTAATACATCATCCCGCAACTAAATCATTAGTCACATTGCTTGCAAGGCTTATCATGATGTGCATTACCAAGAGGGCCCAGAGATACCTCTGCGATACTCGGAGTGGAAAATCCTAATCTCGATCTATGCCAACCCAACAAACACCTTTGGAGACACCTGTAGAGCATCTTTATAATCACCTAGTTACATTGTGACGTTTGATAGCACACAAGGTGTTCCTACGGTATTCGGGAGTTGCATAATCTCATAGTCAAAGGAATATGTATAAGTCATGAAGAAATCAGTAGCAATAAAACTTAACGATCATTATGCTAAGCTAACGGATGGGTCTTGTCCATCACATCATTCTCCTAATGATGTGATTCCATTCATCAAATGACAACACACGTCTATGGTTAGGAAACGTAACCATCTTTGATAAATGAGCTAGTCTAGTAGAGGCACACTAGGAACACTGTGTTTTGTCTATGTATCCACACATGTATCAAGTTTCCGGTTAATAAAATTCTATCATGAATAATAAACATTTATCATGATATAAGGAAATATAAATAACAACTTTATTATTGCCTATAGGGCATATTTCCTTCAGTCTCCCACTTGCACTAGAGTCAATAATGTAGATTACAATGTAATGATTCCAACACCCATGGAGTCTTGGTGCTGATCATGTTTTGCTCGTGGATGAGGCTTAGTCAACGGGTCTGCAACATTAAGATCCGTATGTATTTTGCAAATCTCTATGTCTCCCTCCTTGACTTGATCACGGATGGAGTTGAAGCGTCTCTTGATGTGTTTGGTTCTCTTGTGAAATCTGGATTCCTTCGCTAAGGCAGTTGCTCCAGTGTTGTCAAATAAGATTTTCATTGGACCCGATGCACTAGGTATTATACCTAGATCGGATATGAACTCCTTCATCTGGAATCCTTCATTTGCTTCTTCTATAGCAGCTATATACTCCACTTCACACGTAGATCCTGCCACGACGCTTTGCTTGGAACTGCACCAACTGACAGCTCCACCATTCAATATAAATACATATCCGGTTTGTGACTTAGAGTCATCCGGATCAGTGTCAAAGCTAGCATCAATGTAACCATTTACGATGAGCTCTTTGTCACCTACATAAACGAGAAACATATCCTTAGTCCTTTTCAGGTATTTCAGGATGTTCTTGACCACTGTCCAGTGATCCACTCCTGGATTACTTTGGTACCTCCCTACTAGACTTATAGCAAGGCACACATCAGGTCTGGTACACAACATTGCATACATGATAGAACCTATGGATGAGGCATAGGGAATGACTTTCATTTTCTCTTTTTCTTCTGCAGTGGTCAGGCACTGAGTCTAACTCAACTTCACACCTTGTAACATAGGCAAGAACCCTTTCTTTGACTGATCCATTTTGAACTTCTTCAAAACTTTATCAAGGTATGTGCTTTGTGAAAGTCCAATTAAGCGTCTTGATCTATCTCTATAGATCTTGATGCCCAATATATAAGCAGATTCATCGAGGTATTTCATTGAAAAATTCTTATTCAAGTATCCTTTTACACTGGTAAGCGACAGTGCTAGACAAACGGTTTTTAACCCCTTTCTACGACGATATTTGGGACCGTCGCCAAGTGAGTGTGGGCGATAGGGGGTCTGATGTCGCTTGAAGCTATGTCGGTATTTCCCCAAAGAGGAAGGAATGATGCAGCACAGCGGCAGTAGGTATTTCCCTCAGATATGAAACCAAGGTTATCGAACTAGTATGAGAACCAAACAACACAACGTAAACAACCCCTGCACACAAATAACAACCACTCGCAACCCGACATGTTAAAGGGGTTGTCAATCCCTTTCGGGTAACGGCGCCAGAAACAGCGTGCGGACGGGAATAAGTTGTAATAAATTGATAGATCGAACACCAAATAAAATAAATAGAAATAAAATGCAGCAAGGTATATTTGTATTTTTGGTTTAATAAATCTGAAAATAAATGCAAGGAAAAAGTAGATCGCAAAGGAAAATATATGAGAAGGAAGACCCGGGGGCCGTAGGTTTCACTAGTGGCTTCTCTCGAGAAAAATAGCAAACGGTGGGTAAACAAATTACTGTTGGGCAACTGACAGAACTTCAAATAATCATGACGATATCCATGCAATGATCATTATATAAGCATCATGCCCAAAATTAGTAGACCGACTCCTGCCTGCATCTACTACTATTACTCCACACATCGATCGCTATCCAGCATGCATCTAGTGTATTAAGTTCATGGGAAAACGGAGTAATGCAATAAGAACGATGACATGATGTAGACAAGATCTATCTATGTAGAGATAGACCCCATGGTTTTATCCTTAGTACCAACGATACATACGTGTTGTTTCCCTTTCTGTCACTGGGATCAAGCACCATAAGATCGAACCCACTACAAAGCACCTCTTGCCACAAGATAAATAGATCAAGTTGGCCAATCAAAAGCCAAATATCGGAGAAGAAATACGAGGCTATAAGCAATCATGCATATAAGAGATCAGAAAAACTCAAATAACCTTCATGGATATAAAAAGATATAACTGATCATAACCTCAAAGTTCATCAGATCCCAACAAACACACCACAAAAGAGTTACATCATATGGATCTCCAAGAGACCATTGTATTGAGAATCCAGCGAGAGAGAGGAAGCCATCTAGCTACTAACTACGGACCCGAAGGTCTACAAAGAACTACTCACGCATCATTGGAGAGGCACCAATGTAGGTGGTGAACCCCATCCGAGATGGTGTCTAGATTTGATCTGGTGGTTCTGGATTCTGCGGCGGCTGGATGTATATTTCTTTGATGCTTTTAGGGTTTCTGGAATATTGGCGTATTTATAGAGCAAAGAGGCAGTCCGTGGGGCACCCGAGGTGGGCACAACCCACGAGGGCTTGCCTCGGCCTCCTAGCGCGCCCTGGTGGGTTGTGCCCCCTCGGTGCACCCCCAGTTGTAGCCAGGGCCCTCTGTGTTCCTTCTGGCCCATAAAAAATCATCGTGGAGTTTTGTGGCATTTGGACTCCGTCTGATATTGATTTTCTGTGATGTAAAAAACATGGAGAAAACAGCAACTGACACTTGGCACTATGTCAATAGGTTAGTACCAAAAAATGATATAAAATGATTATAAAACATCCAAGATTGATAATATAATAGCATGGAACAATAAAAAATTATAGATACGTTGGAGACGTATCAGCATCCCCAAGCTTAACTCCTACTCGTCCTCGAGTAGGTAAGTGATAAAAACAGAATTTTTGATGTGGAATGCTGCCTATCAAGTCATATCATATTCTTTTCTTTATAGCAGGGACAATTCGACTTTTATGCTATTCAAAGCAATGGTCTAACTTTGACATAATAATTTAGATACTCAAGCATATCAACAAGCAACCATGTCTTTAAAAATATCAACACTAAAATAAGTTATCCCTAGCCCATCATGCTCAACCATTGATCCATTCATGAAACACACACGAATATTAGCTACACCCAATACTTAAGTACGATCATATCGCCTCCTAGTTGGTGCTTCTATAAGAGAAGATGGAGACTCAAATTCAAAAATAAAAATTACATAAAGTAAAAGAAAGGCCCTTCGCAGAGGGAAGTAGGGATTTGTAGAGGTGCCAGAGCTCAGAGCGAAAAAACTTAGAGGTAAAAACATTTTGAGAGGTGTATCCATCCCACCAACGAAAACGAATTAGAGTTCCCAACACTTTCCATGCTAGATATGCCATAGGCGTTCCCAAACAGAAAATAAAGTTCATTCCTTTTTCCACCATACTTTCACTTTCCATGGCTAGCCATATGTCGGTGTACTAGAGTAGGGGTACCCTAGTATCCCGTACTCGTGCCTGACGATTCTGACACCACCAGCGAGGTTTGCCTAAATCACCGCCAAGATCCTCCGTGGCTCCTTTGGAGCCATTCAAGAACAAAGTATTTGACTAAGAAGACAAGGCCCGGCAAGAGGAGCTTGCCGGAAGGCCATTCAAGGCATGCAGAAGAGCAGGGGCCCGGCAAGAGGAGCTTGCCGGGAAGGCTCGAGCGCGACAAGCCTCCGGACGCGACAAGGATTCGGCGCGGCAAAGGCGCTTGCAGCGGCAAGCAACTCTCTCCATCTCCGCTCCAGCTCATCCAGCGACAGCGTGTCGCCATGGGACCATTCCATGCGCCGCGTGTCAAGAAAACTGTGCAGCGGGGAGAAACAGCGATAAGCGGCGCTGACAAGCTTGCCATCGTGGCGAGCGGTGGCGCACCTGACGGTCTCTGTTGCACTGTTTGGGCGACACAGCAAGCTTTGCGAGCTGCTCGCTACCAGCAAGCTTTGCGTCGCTACCATAGCCGCAAAGTTAGTGCCAGAATTCTCGAGGAAGGCGACCTTGTTCTTCGGCGCGTTCAGTCCGCCAAGAATTCAAACAAGTTGACGCCAAAGTGGGAAGGCCCTTATCGGGTGGAACGAGTCACTAGGCCTGGCGCTGTCCGCCTTGAGATGTAAGATGGCATCCCGGTGAGCAACTCACGGAACATTGAGCAGATTAAGTAAGTTTTACCCATAGAGGCGGTTGCGGAACCCGTTCCGGCAACCCCTTTTGTACAAGTCTTGCCGCTGTTGCATGTAATCCTTTGTACAAAGCGAGGCGCGGAACCCGTGCATCGATAAAGCTCGTGTGTTGCGCACAACTTGTCAAATTCATGCTTTCATCATTTTATTGCATGCTTTGGCTAACGCTTTATGCAGCAACCACACCCGGTAAGCAAAATCGAGCATTTGGGCTCCATAACTTTATTTCTCTTCTTTCTCTTTTCTCAAAGAAAGGAAGGCTCCCTCGCGCACAAGTTAACCAGGGGAAGGAGAAGAAAATACTATGGACCAGGCATCGCTCGAGGAAGTTTCATATATCGGGAAGCAAAAAACAGAAAAGCTAAGTTGCCAAAGTTTGAGCAATCAATTTTTAAATTTTAAGTTATCTTCCTCGAGCGAGAGTACTTTGTATGGAAAACACATGCGCGGAAGGAACCAACTCGCGAGCTAGTGGCGCCCTTACTTTGTTTGAGTCCGCTCAACAACTTAAGTGAGCTGCGGCTAGTCGCGACAAGGTTGCTTGTCGGAGGCGGCCTTGCCCGAAAGCGGCGTTCGCACTCGGCCTTTCATGACAAAGGTGCCCGCACCGACAAGTCCCCCAAATGCGTAGGGCGAAAGCATTACAAAGGAAGGAATCAAGTAGAGGAAATAACGTTGCATTGATCGCCTAAGATAGAGTATATTACAAAATAACTTGTCGCTGATCTAACAAAGTGTTCTAAACATGATCGGCAGCGACAAGGGAAGGATAAAATTGGCGGCCTAGTCTATGCGGTGCGCCATCAATCCAACTTGATCTTGGTCGCCTTGTCCACAATGGGTGCGACAAGGGCTTTGAAGCTCCTCCACGTTGGCATCTGGCGGCAAGGATGCGAGGGCGCCGTTAAGGTTGAGGCCGGATTGCGGAAGGCCGCCTTTATCAACACCTTCTCGAGGGCTCCTGCACAGATCTGGCGTGATTCCTCGGCCAGCTGCTTTGGGACCTCTTCCCGGAGTCGCTGGAGGCCCGTCACCACGCCTTTCAAGAATAAACTGAGTTTGGCGCTGGGTTGGAGATGCTCGTCGGAACAGTATGCAAGGTCCGCCATCCCCAACTCCATCAGCTCGTTGTGGATGTCAGCAGCGGTGTCCACAAGACCTTGATCCGATGCTCCACACTCTCCCTCAAAGGCGCTACAGGTGGAGACAACATTCGCTAGCAGCTCCTCCTTGGCCTTGATCGTCTCCAACAGGCCCACTTCCCGCTCTCTGGCGCCGTCCAACGTCTGCGTCGAGTGGTCGGCTCAGCTCAAGATCCGCCTTGGAATCTTTGGCGGCGTCAGGCTCCTTGCCCCTATCGTCGAGGCAGCCCTGCAGCTTCGCCAAGGGTGTAAGCGTCCTTCTCGCGCTCGTGCTTGAGCGCGGCAAGCTCCTCGCCACTCTTCTTGAGGCTGGCCTCCAGGTATGCCACCTTCGCCTTCAACTCTTCCTTGGCGGCCTCGGCTCTGGCAGCATCCTTCGCTTCCTTAAGCGCCCCGCCAAGTGACTCCTCGCGCAGCAAGGTCTTCTTCGTGGCTGTCCAGGTTGACCTTCCGCTGCGCCCACTTCGCTTTCCTGCGCGGAGAGCTTCTCGGCAGCCAGCCGCTGCTCCTCCTCAGTTGCGGCCTTCTCAAGGATGAAGGCCGTGCGCTCTTCTACAAGTTGCCCCCGCGCTTCTGCTACGTCGCGGAGAGTTTCTTGGTTGGCGTTCCGGAGCTCTTCTGCGCGCTTCTCCATGTCCGCTCCTGCCCTCGCGACAAGTGCTTCCCGGGACTCCAACTTGGCTTGCGGTAGCGGTAAGCGACGGCAGCTTCTTCGGACTGCTCCTCCTCACACTGCTTCTGCTGCTTGGCGCGTCCACCAGCGTCGGCCAATGAGGCGAGTAGCTTCGCCGTCGAAAGTCTCTCCTTGACCGCGCCACAGGCTTCGGCTCCTGGGGAGTTTGATGAAGACACCCTCGCCCGGCCTTCAAGTAGGCGCTGGGAGCTCCTCGAACTGACAGCTGCAATGGCCAGCGAAGTCGGCTGTCGGTGCAGCGCTGGCGCTCCTGCTGGCCTCGGGGCCGTCGGTCTGCGATCGCCCCCTCGCCCGGCTCTGCGTCGGCAACCTTGGCGGCCTCCTCGCCCGGCAGGCTCGTCAGCGGCGGCCTCTTCTTCCACAATGACGACCTCTTCTTCCACGGCAGCGGCCTGCGTCGGTGTTGCCTTGCGCTTCCTCCTCGCCGGCGACCTCGACCTCCATCGGTTACGCATCGACGAAGAAAGAGCGATCAAGCAAATGTTCAAAAAGAGAAACAAAGAGAACAAGCCCAAGGGAGATTTTCGTGTAAAGAAATTACACCTGGCACGGGTCTCGGCGTGGCCTCGACCACTTTGGAGGGTCATCGCTGTCCCGTGCGGGTAGCCTCCCTTGTCGGAGTGGCCTCCCTTGTCGGGCGCTCCCTTGCCGGAGAATCCTCCCTTGGCGGCGTAGTGGCAGCAGAGCGAGGGTTTGAGGCGGCTTACGAGCCCTCCTGATGAGGCTGCTCTGCTCCTACACAAGCAAACGATCAGGTATCAACGAAAAAGGAGCACCCCTGCACACCTAATAGTAAGGAGAAAACCGCACACTTACTCTGGGGGCTGTGCTGGGGGCTGCTCTGAGGAAGGGTTGCCGGGTCCGGCAAGGGGGTCTCAGACGCCTCCTCTATTGCCACGGGTGGATCGTCCTCAATGACGACCGTCGGGATCTTGGCCCTCTTCGACGCTCTCTGGGCTAGCGTCCTGAAAAGGAAAGGGTTCGAGCAAGCAAATCAGATTCAAGATGAAGCAAAAAAATTGAAGAAATACAAACACAATCTCAAGAGCTTACTCTTCATCTTCCTCCTCGGAGCTGGCGCGGAGAAGTCAAACTCGGCTCGCCTCCGGTGCGACGAGATGGGGAGTGGGCTCTCTTGGCCGCTGGGCTGAGGCGTCGGCGGTGGCACAGGAAGATCCGCCCGATTGTCGCTGCAGTGTGAGGCGCTCAGCGGCAACATCGCTTGCCGCAGTAGGCGCGTCATGTGGCGCTACTCTTGTGGGCGATCTGCGCCCGACTCGTCTCCGGCCTTGCGGAGGCGCCTCTTCAGCGGGCCGGGGGCTCCGCTGGCGGCAAGTCGCTGGGTGGTGGAGAAGAAGCGCCCTCGGCGGGTCCACTCGACCCGGCCTCGGGCTCGACAAGCTCGTCCTCGCCGGTGATCTCCCTTCGCTCGGCAAGGCTTGCCGCCTTCGCAGCGTCCGCCTCTTCCACGGTGTACCCGAAGGCTCCGGTGACGGCAGCTGCTGCCGCCTCCTCCACCCTGGTGGCAATCCGCGCCATCTCCTCGTCGGTGGTGTCGCGGTGAGCCTTTTCTGCTCGTCGGAGCGGATCGGCACTTCTTCCAAGTCGTCGAAGAACTGCTGCACGACCTCGTCGGGGGGCTCCTGCCAGGTTGGAACGATCCCATGGGAATCACACAACGGCATCATGGCGCGGATGCGGTCGGCGCCGAGTTGTTGCACAATGGGGCGACCCCCTCGGCGACCTAAACCACTCGGGGTGATCGGGGTCGTTCTTGAACAGCTCTAGCAAGATCGCATCCAGCTCGGGGCGGTGAAATTCCAATTCAGGCCCGGCGCAACCTCATGATGTCTGCCGCATTTTGGAACTCCCAAGCAGGCCTCCTCCTCTCCTGCAAGGGAAGCGTCTTGGCGGCGAAGGAAGTCTGTGCCAACTGCGCCTACGGTTAGTCCGGCAAGCCTGAGGCGCAAAATCCAGGTCACAGCTATCTTCAACCTCGCATCCTCCGGCGCCAAGTTACTCCAATCTCTGCCGCGCACTATTGGGGTTTGGCGCCTGCAGCGATGAAGGGCTGCGGGTTCTCCTCTCGACCCAACACCAATTGGCTCTCCACTCCTCCCACTTGTTGCGGAACTCTCCTTCCAGATAGGCTTCTTTCTTGCCGATCCACAGAGACCCAAGCTATCCCTCCGGCAAGTGGCTCTCCTCTCTCTCGGCAGAGCACGAAGAAGTGGCGGAAGAGTGCCACATTTGGGTGGATCTGACAAAGTTTTCGCAAAGGTGTGCGAAAACTTCCATGGTCAAGACGGCGTTGGGGTGAAATCAAGGAGGCGGAGGCCATATGTGTTCATGATATCGCGAAGAACTTCGGAAAAAGGCGGGCAAAGCCCGCAATAGAAGAAAAGGGCAAAGAAGGGTACCCAGTTGGGGCCAAATCAGAAGCGGAGGCGGGAGTACCTTCGTGCCTTGGATGCGCACGTCTCCGTCGACCAAAAGAGATAGAAGACATCCGCAGCTCCCTTGCGCCCGGTGAGGGGAAGATAACCGCTCATGCGCAGCGCCATGAAGCTGCGCCTCGGCCGACTTGACGCCCTTCTCCTTGTCGACTTTCGGAGCCATGGCGAGGGTGGCGGAGGAGGCCGACGGCAGTGAGTGCGCTTGTGGCGAAAGGAGGCGGGGCGCTGCTCTCTTCGCCTTTGGAGAAGAAGGGGGGCGGCGGTGGTTTTCTTGACAAGACAGCAATGGCGGAGTGGACGGCCTACCTGTTTCCCCGCTTATAAAGAGGGGAGGCGGACGTTCGCTTTTCCTAATAAAGAAACCCCCCGACCACGCCCACGATCTCGCCTGACGCCACGTTGATGCGTGCCGTTAGTGGGGGTCGTGGTGGTCTGAAGCGAGATGCGGCGTGATCGAGGCCGCGTGTCACCGTCTGCTTTATTTTGGGCCTGGCCCGACAGCGCTCGGCACCATGTCTGACCCAGGCCGGGGCTCTGTCGGTGTACTAGAGTAGGGGTAACCTAGTATCCCGTACTCGTGCACGGACAGTTGCAGCACCCCGCGGCAGGGTTTGCCTGGTCACCGCCAAGATCCACCGTGGCTCCTTTGGAGCCATTCAAGAACAAAGTATTTGACTAAGAAGACAAGGCCCCGACAAGAGGAGCTTGCCGGGAAGGCCATTCAAGGCATGCAGAAGACAGGGCCCCGGCAAGAGGAGCTTGCCGGGAAGGCTTCGAGCGCGACAAGCCTCCGGACGAGACAAGGATTCGGCGCGGCAAAGGCGCTTGCGCGGCAAGCAACCTCTCTCCATCTCCGCTCCAGCTCATCCGACAGCGTGTCGCCATGGGACCATTCCATGCGCAGCGTGTCAAGAGGCCGTGCAGCCCGGCGGAGAGCAGCGATAAGCGGCTGACAAGCTTGCCATCGTGGCGGCGGTGGCGCTTTTGACGGTCTCTGTTGCCTTTGTTTGGGCGACCGCAGACGGGCATTTATTGCTTTTGTCCCTTGCCGTCGAGTTAGTTATTTTGCATCGTACACTGTTGAGTAGGTGTACCAACTCCTGTTTTACATTTGTACCCTCGCTATGTTGCCACTGTCGGAGACCCCTTAAGCATATAAAAGGAGGCCCATGCGCAACGTAGAAGGGGTTCGGGTGGTTCGGTTCATTCGACTCACTCGAGACCGGATACACTCACGCTAGGTTTTGTAGCCTGCATCGCTCCCTAGCAAGAACACAATACATCAAACAAGCAGCAGTAGGAGTTTTATCTCTCCGGAGAGCTCCAAAGCTGGGTAAACTGCTCGTGTGCTTCGCCTCGATCCGCTCTTCGTGCGATCTCCGCCCCCCTCCGAACCACAAGGGGCCTGGTCCGCTGGCCCATAGGTGTCCGTGGGTACGATCAGCCTCCCCGACACCATATCCACGGTTTCCCTCCATACCAACACTTTCCAAGGAATTTATTATTTGACAACATAAAGTAAATTCATTTTTGCATTTCGGGACTGGGCATCCCTAAAACCTTTGCCTTACTCTCATGCAATGACAAGTGAATAAACACTCATCGTGAGAATAACACATCCAGCATGGAAAATATTAGCCACCCCTCACCGCTCCGCGAGCGAAACAAACACACAAAAGAGAAGTTTATTTTGAAAATTAGAGATGGCACATGCAAATTTGCTTAGAACGGCAAAACAATACCACATATAGGTAGATATAGTGGACTCACGTGGCAAAACTAGTTGAAAGGATTTTGGATGCACAAGTAGATATCATTCTTGGTGCAAAATGAAGGCTAGCAAAAGATTGGGAAGCGACCAACCAAGAAATGGATAATCTCATAAGCAAGCATTCAGCATAAATAACACCGAATAATGCACCACAAGTAGGATATAGTTTTCATTGCAATATTATTGACTTTCGTACTTTCATAGGGAATCACAAACCTTAACACCAATATTCTTACTAAAGCATAATTACTCATCAACATAACTCACATATCACATCATCATACCTCAAAACTATTACTAAGAATCAAGTTTATTTTGTCCAATGATCTTCATGAAAGTTTTTATTGTATCCTTCTTGGATATCTATCACTTTGGGACTAATTTTCATGTGTTGCTTTTCATAAGCTCAAACAAATATAAGTGAAGATCAAGAGCATAATTCTTCTTTCTTTCTCTCAAAATAAGTTAAGTGAAGCAAGAGAGAATTTCTTGAAAATTTTACTAACTCTCAAATAAATCTAAGTGAAGCAAGAGAGCATTTTTTCAAAAATACTAAGCACACCGTGCTCAAAAAGATATAAGTGAAGCACTAGAGCAAGTCCTATAGCTCATAAAAAATTTAAGTGAAGCATTGAGAGCAATTCTAATAAGTCATGATATAATTTTGGCTCTCGCAAATAAGTGTGTCCAGCAAGGATTGATGACTTAAAACACAAAATCAAACAAGCAAAGACTCATATCATACAAGATGCTCCAAGTAAAACACATATCTTGTGACGAATAAAAATATAATTTCGAGTAAAATACGATAGTCGTTGGAAGAAAGTGGGGATGCCACTCGGGGGAATCCCCAAGCTTAGTTGGTTGCTCATTTTTGGAAAATAGCTTGGGATGCCGGGGCATCCCCAAGCTTAGGCTCTTCTATCCTTCCTTCATCCATCGTAAAATAACCCAAAATTTGAAAACTTCAATCACACAAAACTCAACAAAACCTTCGTGAGATCCGTTAGTGTAAGAAAAATAAATTACTACTATAAGTGCTGTATCAAACAAATTCATATTTTGTTTTTGTATTATATATACTGTATTCCAACTTTTCTATGGCAAAAAATCATCAAAGAAAACCATAGAGCAATCAAAATAAGCACACAACACAAACAAAACAGAATCTGTCAAAACAGAACAGTCTGTAGCAATCTGATTTGTTCAAATACTTGTAAAACTCCAAAAATTCTGAAAAACTAGGAATACCTGGGTAATTTGTATATTAATCTTATGCAAAAATAATCGGCATTTTATCGCATTCTGGTGATTTTCAACAATTATTTTCGTGAGCGTAAAGTTTATGTCTTTTTCAGCAAGATCAAACAACTATCACCAAGAAGATCCTATTGGTTCTACTTGGCATAAACACTAATTAAAACATAAAAAAACACAATAATAATAGTAGCATAATTGTGCTAACACTCAAGAACAGAAAGCAAACAGAAAAAAATAAAATTTATTCATTGGGTTGCCTCCCAACAAGCGCTATAGTTTTAGGCCCTTAGCTAGGCATAAAGCAAGGATCTAAGTTTTGTCATCTTTAGTTCGAGATCCATAAGATGCCCTCATGATTGATTCATTAGGTGTATTAATTATTGTTCTAGCAAAGTGTTCCATACCCTTCGTCAAGGGAAATTGGAACTTAATATTGCCTTCTTTCATATCAATCACGACACCAACAGTGCGTAAAAATGGTCTACCAAGAATAATTGGACAAGACAGATTGCAATCAATATCAAGAACAATAAAATCTATGGGCACATAATTCCTATTTGCAAGAATAAGAACATCATTAATTCTTCCCATAGGCTTTTTAATAGAAGAATCCGCCAAGTGAAAATTCAAAGAACATTCTTCAAGATTAGTAAGACCAAGCACATCACATAAAGATTTCAGAATTGTAGAAACACTAGCACCCAAGTCACACAAATCAAAGCACTCGTAAATTTTAATCTTGCCTTTGATAGTAGGTTCCCATTCGTCATGCAATTTTCTAGGAATTGATACTTCTAATTCCAATTTTTCTTCCAAAGCTTTCATTATAGCATCAACAATATGTTTAGTAAAAGCTTTATTTTGTTCATAGGAATGGGGTGAATTTATCATCGATTGTAACAAAGAAATACAATCAATCAAAGAGCAACTATCATAATTAAAGTCTTTGTAATCCAAAAGAGTGGGCACATCACTAGTTAAAGTTTTGACCTCTCCAAACCCACAATTTTCTCAACAAGATTTTCACCCTCCGAAATATTGGGACGCCTTCTACCTAAAGTTGATTCTTCTCCAGTCCCTTTTTCATAAATATTAACCATACTAAGCAAAGAATCAATAGAAGAAACACCAATCATTTTAAGATCTTCATCACTTTTGCGAAAGAAATCACTAGAAAACGCTTTTTCTAAAAATTCTCTTTTAGCTCTAAGCATAGCGATTCTTTTCTTACTTTCATCCATAGAAACATAAAGAGATTTAATTGATTCATCTACTTTAAGCACAAAAAATTTCATCTTGATATTTTCCACATCATGAGCAATTCTGTCAACACTTCTAGACAAATCATTAATCTTACTCAACTTTTCTTCTATGGAAGTGTTGAAAACTTTTTGCGTGTTGATAAATTCTTTAATATTATTCTCAAGATTAGAGGTGTTCCTATTATTATGATAAGATTGATTTCCATAGGAATTACTATAATTATTAGAGGAATTACTAGGAAAAGGCCTAGGAAGAAAGTTACCTCTATAAGCATTGTTGTTGAAATTAATTTGAGAGATAAAATTCACATCTATGGCATCACTATTTTGTTCAATCAAAGTAGACAAAGGCATGCCATTTAAATCAATAGGAGCACTTTTACTAGCAACCAAGTTCATAATAGCATCAACTTTTTCACTCGAAGAAGAAATTTCTTCAACCGAATTAACTTTTTTACTAGTAGGAGCCCTTTTGGTATGCCATTGTGAATGATTTGCCGTGATATTATCAAGAAACTTGGTGGGTTCACCCAAAGTAATTTCCATAAAAGTACCACCCGCGACAGAATCTAAAAGATTACGAGAAACAAAATTCAATCCTGCATAAATTTTTTGTATGATCATCCAAAGATTTAACCCATGAGTTGGGCAATTCCTTTGCATCATTTTCATCCTTTCCCAAGATTGTGCAACATGCTCATGTTCAAGTTGCTTGAAATTCATAATCTGGGTTCTAAGGGAAATAATTTTGCTAGAGGAAAATATTTTGTGATAAAAGCATCTTTGCAGTTATTCCAAGAATCGATACTATTGCGAGGCAAAGAAGAGAACCATATTTTTGCAGAATCACGCAAAGAAAACGGAAATAATTTCATCTTCACCACATCATTGCCCACATCTTTTTTCTTTTGCATATCGCATAATTCCACGAAGGTATTATGATGGGACGCGACATCCTCATTAGGAGTACCGGAAAATTGATCTTTCAAAACAAGATTCAACAAAGTAGTATTAATATCACAAGACTCCGCACAAGGGTGGGAGGAGCAATCGGAGTGCCAATAAAATCATTGTTGTTGGTATTTCAGAAACCACATAACTTGGTGTTCTCTTGAGTCATGATGACCACACAACAAGATTGCAACCAAAAACAGATTCGGCAAGAAAATAGTGAACAGAAAAGAGAGGCGAATAAAACGGCAATTTTTTGTGAAGTGGAGGAGAGGAAAACGAGAGGCAAATTGCAAATAATGTAAATTGTGAGGAGATGAGGTTTGTGATTACGAACCTGGTATATGTTGAAGATCCTCCCCGGCAACGGCGCCAGAAGTTCCTTTTGATGCCGCTTGAAGCTACACCGGTATTTCCCCAAAGAGGAAGGGATGATGCAGCACATCGGCGGTAGGTATGTCCCTCAGATATGAAACCAAGGTTATCGAACTAGTAGGAGAACCAAGCAACACAACGTAAACATCCCCTGCACAAAAATAACAACCACTCGCAACCCGACGTGTTAAAGGGGTTGTCAATCCCTTTCGGGTAACGACGCCAGAAACAGCGTGCGGACGGGAATAAGTTGTAATAAATTGATAGATCAAATGCCAAATAAAATAAATAGAAATAAAATGCAGCAAGGTATTTTTGTATTTTTGGTTTAATACATCTGAAAATAAATGCAAGGAAAAAGTAGATCGCAAAGGCAAATATATGAGAAGGAAGACCCGGGGGCTGTAGGTTTCACTAGTGGATTCTCTCGAGAAAAATAGCAAATGGTGGGTAAACAAATTACTGTTGGGCAATTGACAGAACTTCAAATAATCATGACGATATCCAAACAATGATCATTATATAGGCATGACGCCCAAGATTAGTAGACTGACTCCTACCTGCATCTACAACTATTACTCCACACATCGACCGCTATCCAGCATGCATCTAGTGTATTAAGTTCATGGAAAAACGGAGTAATGCAATAAGAATGATGACATGATGTAGACAAGATCTATCTATGTAGAGATATACCCCATCGTTTTATCCTTAGTAGCAATGATACATACGTGTCGTTTCCCTTTCTGTCACTGGGATCAAGCACCGTAAGATCGAACCCACTACAAAGCACCTCCTCCCATTGCAAGGTAAATAGATCAAGTTGGCCAAACAAAACCCAAATATCAAAGAAGAAATACGAGGCTATAAGCAATCATGCATATAAGAGATCAAAGAAACTCAAATTACTTTCATGGATATAAAAAGATATAACTGATCATAAACTCGAAGTTCATCAGATCCCAACAAACACACCGTAAAAGAGTTACATCATATGGATCTCCAAGAGACCATTCTATTGAGAATTCAGTGAGAGAGAGGAAGCCATCTAGGTACTAACTACGGACCCGAAGGTCTACAAAGAACTACTCACGCATCATCGGAGAGGCACCAATGGAGGTGGTGAACCCCATCCGAGATGGTGTCTAGATTGGATCTGGTGGTTTTGGACTCTGCAGTGGCTGGATGAATATTTCGTCGACGCTTTTAGGGTTTCTGGAATATTGGGTATTTATAGAGCAAATAGGCGGTTCGGGGGGCACCCGAGGTGGGCACAACTCACTAGTCCCAAGCGCGCCCTGGTGGGTTGTGCCCCCCTCGGGGCACCCCCAAGTGCAGTGAGGGCCCGTTGTGTTCCTTCTGGCCCATAAAAAACATCGTTGAGTTTCGTGGCATTTAGACTCCGTCTGATATTGATTTTATGCAATGTGAAAAACATGGAAAAACAACAACTGGCACTTGGCACCATGTCAATAGGTTAGTACCAAAAAATGATATAAAATGACTATAAAATGATTATAAAACATCGAAGATTGATAATATAACAACATGGAACAATAAAAAATTATAGATACGTTGGAGACGTATCACGGTCCTTCCCACATGACCCAGAAACCTTCCAATGGTCCAGAGGCCTTCCAAAATGTTATCGTGTGCGATGCAGCACACACTAAATTCTTTCGAACATGTGGGATCGGTGATTAAACGTTTTGAATGACGCAGTGAAACCAATGTGTCGTAATGAACCGTTTGGGAAACTGTATGTAAGGCACATGGGCCAACATATGAACTATGTGCGATTTTTGCCCCATCGCACACGAGTTTTCTGCATAAACCGTCTGCCATGCAGGACTCCATCGCACACTTTTCCCAAAAATTACCGTCTGTGATAATGTTCTATCACAAACGGTTTAGGAGCCCCTTCGCACACATACAAGTGCTGCAGACCATTTGTGATTTGTTGTGTATCACCGACAGTTGCGGCAAGAGTGACGTGTGCTTTTCATTTGGGATCCCACACGTTTGCTGAAAAAATTACGACTGGGATTGTATTTCACATTGGGTACGGTTTACTCTGAGTTCTCGTGTGCGATAATGCGATATCACAAATGGTTCCGGAGACCCTACGCACACGTAGTAGCGATGCAAATCGTTTGCAATCTGCTGTGTATCACCGACGGTTCCGCTACGATTGACTTTATGCTTTCCGATGTGGATCGCACACACTCATTTAGTTGAACCGTGTGCGGAGCAATTGCTAGGTTAAAACAAAATTATCCCATCTGGAATCGGAATGCAAAAAGCAAATTTGCCACAAATTGAACAAATAAACAAAAACATCCCATTTTGAATTGGCACGCAAAAAGCAAATTCGCCACAATATTCAATTGAGAAATAACAAAAAATATCCCATTTTGAATCAGCATGCAAAAAGAAAAGTCGCCACAATATTCAATTGAACAAATAGTGTGCACAGGAAGAACATTCATCAGATTTCACAACAATTGCAATTGAACACATGGTAGCTAAATTCCAATGATTTGTCCACACATATATGCATTACATAATTAATCATAGTGTACGAAATACGAAGACCACATCAGATGGAAAACAATGGATCCATGCGTATATATATGTTTAGCGGCTAACTCTTACTCAATGTTTCAGGAGAACGCATGCTGAAATCTTTATTATCACCAGTGAGATTGATGTAGTGATTCAGGAAGAAGTGTTGATAAATCTCCGAACCATCGACAATTCCCGGTAGGGAGCGGTTCAGGGGTCCTCGGTTTTAAGACGAGCTGCAGTATTTTAAGATCAGAATGTGCCATATGAGTGGAGTAGAAAATATTTATTAAGATAGACTTACTGGTTGTAACACCTTCGGTGTCATGCTACAGTAATCCCCTGTAAATGGTGCCATGTCATCATGTTACTATTGCTAATCTTCACTTGATCCAAATCACAATTCAAATCCAAATCCAATCTAAAGTAAAAAATTCATATTTGTAAGACATGAAATCTAAAATGTTCATCTTGTGCCAAATAATTCATAACAAATGTTGGTGGTGAAGCAACATTTTTGCAAAATGTCTAAGTGCCCTAAACTTGATAAACAGTGGCTAAAACAAATAGATTAAATGCCTTTTAAATTATAAAAGTGGCAAACTATTTTAAAAGCCTCACAATCCTTTTTGGCAGTGCCTACTAGTGCAATGTAATTATGTGGCCAAGTCCCACATTTTACAGAATCCTTTTGGGCAGCTCAAATATTGCAAAGCTTTTTTTTCTGTAAAAAGAAATAACAAAAATAAAAAACGTGAAAGCAAAAGAGAGAGAGAAGGCCCCCTGTCTCATTTGGGCCACGGCCCACATCCACCAGCCGGCCCAGCTCCCCGCACCGGACACCCCGTCTCTCTGTTCCTCGGTTGTGCACACCACTACAGGTGTGGTTGCCACCAGACTCCCTCGCCGGCAACGCCGGGAGGAGGATAAGGCCACCAGCGCCCCGACGCCTCGGGCCTCCTCCCCCACCTACCTCCATCCACTTGCCCGCTCCCTGCCTCGCTCGCTCGCCTCTCCCTCTCCTCTCGTCCCGATCTGGACCTCCCGCGCCGCCGTCTGAATGGTTGCCGCCGGTGTGCCACCGCCGCCAGCCGACATGGCCAGCGATGGGGCCTCACACAGGTCATCGAGCAGTGGCCCAGGCCCCCCTTGACTTGTTGACTGCGGTCAACGTGCTGACTGGGTAGCCCCCAGCCGCTAACATGTGGGCCCCCACTTTTAATTTAGTCTAATAAATGTTTTATAAATAAAAGTAATTAGATTAACCTAAACACTCACTGACACCCGGGGCCCACACCCCTAATTAACCCTACTAGATTAGTTTAATCCACTATTATACTGACAGAGGCTTACATGTGGGTCCCACAGACCCACAGATCAGGTTTGAACACAGTCGTGAGTCATTGACCGGCGTCACCCCCATGCAATGCTGACGTCATTATCCTTTTCTGTTAATTCTGTTAATTTAAATAATTTCAGAAAACTGATAAAACTTGCAAAAAACATAGTAATTAAACCGTAACTCCAATGAAAATGTTTTCTACATGAAAGTTGCTCAGAAAAATCCAACTAATCCGAATACGCGGTCCGTTCATCTGTTGGATGCCCCTAGTATGCTGAACATGGAACCGTCCCCTCTCTTTCTTCTGTCTGAAAAATGTCAAATGCTGGGAAAACATTCCCGAATGTTTTCCCTCTTCGTCTGTATCACCTAGCACTACGTTAGTTCACCCCTAGCACCGCGTATTACCATGTTATGCTTTATGATGTTTTGTTTGCTTTATATTTATTGTTTCTTCCCCCTCTTCTCTCCGGTAGACCCGGAGACCGATCTCATACATGATCGACTAAATGCGACGATGACACTTCTTCCTTTTTAGCAGAGCTTCCAGTCAAGCCCTCCCTTTGATAATCCCGATATCGCCCATTCCATTCTCTCATGCTTGCATTAGATTTTGCTACTGTTATTGTTTGTTCCTATTCTGATGCATAGCTTGCTTTTGTAACCTGCTCATTGTACCTTACATGCTTATCCTAAACTGCTTAGTATAGGTTGGTTAGTGATCCATCAGTGACCCCCACCTTGTCCTTGTTGCCCGTGCTTCATCATCGAAGACCCGATCAACGGGATCGAAGACCGAGCCCGACACCGCACATCATTTTCCCTTAGTTGCTCCACACTCTTTGGGTTACTATCGAGTGCCGAGGGTGAGACCTCATCGACGCCATTGTTAACCCTGTAGTGTAGCTATTCGGTCGTTGTCATCGAGGGTTATTCCGCCTTAACCACTTCCGATACGACTCTGTCGTGCAACCCCTCAAGTGTGAAC
Source organism: Aegilops bicornis (assembly GCA_021605145.1). Taxonomy (NCBI): domain Eukaryota; kingdom Viridiplantae; phylum Streptophyta; class Magnoliopsida; order Poales; family Poaceae; genus Aegilops; species Aegilops bicornis. The sequence goes on along the minus strand of CM038672.1, from coordinate 340,418,267 downwards.
CTCGAGGGTGGTTCCACTTACGTTCACCTTGATGATTACATCGAGTGGAATCCATCGAGGGTGGTTCCTCAGGGTTCCCCTTGGCGTTAGACACATAGTTACTATGGTTACTATGACTTTACACTGAACCATGCTACTAAAGACGGGTCGGCCCTGAGGGGTACCCGCGCGAGCTTAATTGCGACTGATGCGGAGTCCGGTTGACTTGGAAGGTGTCCACGAGATAATTACGAGGCGTGGCCGGGCATTCTTAGCCCTTGCCTCAAGTCCTCGAGACGGGGCGACGGGGTCACATGGATCATGAGTCTCTGCTCATTACTGTGTGCTCCTAATCCACTACGATTTGGATATTTGATCCGAGGGGCCTCTGGTCTGATAGCACTAACCATCACGTGGGCATAGTATGGGCATTCTGCATCGTTTGCATCAGCCGAAGCATATTAGACATCATGCGACTGAGCGGCGCATGCCGGGTTGGACTGTGTAAGCACCTGCATTTTTAAGGAGGTAGCTAGGTCTACTCACCGGCCGCGTTCGCAACGTGCAGGAGTTCCCGGGGCGATGGCCCATGACCCCTGGGGCATAGGTTTAGTCCGGCGTGCTTGACCTCTCTATTAAGCCTAGGTTAGATTGCGGCGTATCGTTTGGACGAGGCCGGGCGTCACCTAGGAAAGTGTGTCCGGCCGGAGTTAATCAAGTGTGATGGGTAAGTTGGTGCACCCCTGCAGGGAAGAAAACATCTATCGATAGCCTGTCCTACGGTAACGAACACTTGGAGTTGTATCCCGATCGATACAACTGGAACTGGATGCTGAGGCATGATTTGGATATGTTGCTTCGGGAGTCGAGAAAGGATCCTGGAGCGTTGATACAACAACATAAATATGACTTATGTTATACTACTCTACTCCCTCCTGTTGCTGCAAGATGGTGGTTTCGGAAGATGCTAGTCTTTGATAGGACTAGCTTCTCCCCCTCTTATTCTGGCATTCCGTAGTTAGTCCACAGATACTACCCCTTCCATTGATACCGATGCATAAGTAGTGTAGATCCTTGCTTGCGAGTACTTTGGATGAGTACTCACGGTTGGTTTGCTACCCCTTTTCCCCCTTCTTTCTTCTTTCTGGTTGTTGCAACCAGATGGTGGAGTCCAGGAGCGAGATGCCACCTTTGACGACTGCTACTACGCCGTGGGTGCCTACTACTACGTGAAGACCACCGAAGATAAGGAGTAGTTAGGAGGCTCCCAGGTAGGAGGCCTTGCCTTTTCGATCGATGTTGCTTTTGTGCTAGCCTTGTTAAGGCAAACTTGTTTAACTTATGTCTGTACTTAGATATTGTTGCTTCCGCTAACTCTTGTGTATTCGAGCTTATGTATTCGAGCCTTCGAGGCCTCTGGCTTGTAATATAAAGCTTGTATTATTTTAATTTGTGTCTAGACTTGTGTTGTGATATCTTCCCGTGAGTCCTTGATCTTGATCGTACACATTTGCGTGTATGATTAGTGTATGATTATCGAGGGCGTCACAAGTTGGTATCAGAGCCGACTGCCTGTAGGATCCCTCTTTCCAACTCCTTGGCCGAAGTTGTGTCTAGTACTTGAAAACTATTTTACTAACATGGCTGTGTGGCTTATGGGCCCATGTTGCCAATTGGGTGGTATTAGGTCTTTTATTCCTCGTTATTAGTCTGGCACTCTGATCTCTCTTCTATTCGGGTTAAATAATTTTGCTAACTCTAACACTAGGTTCTCGTAACCGCTTCCTCCCGAAGAGCTCCTTCAACACAGATGATCGTCTGCTACAGCAGAAGACTCTAAAGATACTTCTCAATGTAACCCGAGACCCTGTGTCCACTGCCTTGCAGTTTCTGACCGCTGGTAATCCCTGTGAATAACATCCTTGCCACTTGTACCTTCATCCCCAGTTGCTCCTGTTGTTACGAGATACCCCTAGTACTCTCCGTTGTTCCGAGAATCCTTTGTGCCTTCTCCTTTGCAGCTTCTTTTGCACTGCAGATAATTCACTTAACCGGGGTTCATTCATCCCCAGTTGTTCATATGCTTTCCTAAATACTTGGAAATACTATCTGATCTTCCCAAAATCCTCTACAGCCTATTGCTCTTGATTCACCTTGCCTGCTTGCATTAGGATTAATTCCATATGTCTAGCAATATTCTTTAAAATTCATTGTGATTGTCATTCTATTCCTATGGATTCAACGTGTGAGCGAATACTCGCAATCATCAATTAATCCTTGGAAATTTCCTTTCCGGCTCCGACATCGCTCCGGATATGAGCTGGTTCTTGCCCAATCAAGATTTGATCGGGTGCACCTCTAAGTCTATTCAACTTACTCATCTTTTGTTCAGAGCCTCTGCTTATGATCCTTCGTCTTGAAATCACAACTCCTTTGTTCTCAAGCACGGAATCATTCATATGTTTCAATAAGCCGATGCCTTTGCATGCCCTTCTTCATCTGATTGATTACCGATACTCACCTCAACTCTATCATGAATCGCTAGATCCATTGTTGGGTTGTTATCCAACAGTGTCATTCACATCCAAAACCTTGTGAGTTTTTCCCTGATACATAATACCTTCAGTAAATTGTATCACCTGCTTTGACTTCGATACTTTGCTTTCGAACTCATATCTCTTGCTTGGTTGATGGTTGTATAGATTCATAAAAATGCCCTGATGGATTGAACTTATGCCTTCCTTAATCCATGTGAAACCGAGACTCCTCATGAGTCATACTCTTCTGGTGTTTCGCCAGATAAACTCCAATACTACAACTCCATCGAAAGCGAGAAGTGAATGAAAGGTTACACATTGAAGAAGTGGGAGTCGACCTTGAACCTTTGTGTTCATGCCCATGGACCCGATGTAGAACTTATCATGGAAGCTGCTCGTAAAAATAATAATAATAAACTCTTGTCATAATCCATCTGTTATTTTGCTTTGATTCTTTGCAATCATGGTCCCGACCATGATTGTTCTTCTTTGATCCCATTTCACGGACAAGCTAAAGCACTTGTCTTCTGCAAACCAATATGCCTGCCCAACCTCTATTCTGATTTACCCTCGAGTGTTACCCCTTGGTATCTCGGGAATATCACAGGAACTACATAACTTCTTATGAGTTCTCCATCGAACTACTATTGATCACCAATTCCAATATCCCCAGGTTCTGAGTGGTTGGTCACTCGAGAACACAGGTAAGTGAATCAATTCCGCACTCCGATTCGATAACTCTAAGTAAATTTTTGTTGCTTACGAGTTTAATAATCCTTCCAGTCATTACTAGCCTAATCGGCTATATCCCTATCGTGCTAAATTTTAACTGTGCTACATGGTCCTTCTTTCCCGAGCACAATTTCCAACAATGAACTAAGATTACACCGATCTTGCTCATCATATCTTTTTGCCTTGAACAACAAGCTTGATTTCGAGTTTGTGTTGTACCGATGGATCCAATAACATTTCGCTTCATCGTTCCTTTGACTTGATGTCATCGCCGATCGATTACATCTTCATGAAATCTCTCGACAAATGTGTCATGATCATCATCAACATTCTGAGCTCTTCCAGGATATCAATCGAATTCATGATGAGAAATACAATCCTTGCTCGTCGATGATTTGTCTTATCATCGACAACATTCTTTCCTTCCCCAACACAAACTTGTTCATATAATTTTGGAAATACATCCTTTTTGACATGTCGATGGATTGTTGCTGAGCCCGTCGGCCACACCCTCATCTTTTCCTTGCTGAAATTGTATGACTTATTTTCTAAGTTGTTTCCGGTGGATCCTTTGTGTATCCAAAGTCTGACCTTTGCTTGAAAACCATGTCAATGCTATCTCAAAGCATGTCTGTGGTAATCCAATCTTCAATAAGAACATTTGAAGCACGATACTAATATTATTTATCAATTATCCAAACACCATTGTATGGGTAATGTCATGAATTTCTTTCCCCTTGCCTAAATGGTTTTATACTTCTATCCTGTCATGGATATCATGCTCTGCTTGTCCTTGGGAAGGATATACCCCTGAAATATGTGTTTAAACACATTTTCCTTTCCGTTGTTCTATTTAATCTGACATTTACATCTTCCTTTCCATTGTATTGTTTAACCTTTCTTGTGATCTATATGAACTAAGCAGAAATAGTTCCCTGCTTATGTAGACACCTCGGTGTATAACTCTGTCAGTAAGAGACCCTATTACTACTGTTGACAACATTCTGGTAACCAACGATGGACGAGAATGTTGCTTATTGGTACGCCTCGTTTTTACGAGCAGGAAAATGGTTCTCTTCGTCCCTCGCCCTTGGTACAAACGTTGTTGCCAACATAATTGGCAGGCTATCCTCTGACCTGCCTTGCTATCATGACCGTACAAAATGTTAGCGCCTTCCTGCTTTTAACCCATATGGTGGGCCCATAGCCCACAGTTCCACACGATCGAAACGTGACTCTCCTGTATATGTTTGATTCCAAAATATTCTTGCATTTGGCTTTGTATCATGTCACGAGCCACCTTCCGAGAGATGATCTATTCCCGATGCTCTGAACCCCTTTCTCTCACTCTATTCAGGTATCAATCGTTTATCCATTCGATTGAAACTTCCTATTGCACCCTCATAATTTGCTCTTAATGCTTTATTAAGTTTCAACTCGAGAGATACCTCTGCCTCATTCGTTGAATTCTTCACCAGATAATTAAGCCTATAAGGGTCTGTTCTCCCGGAGTTACTCTTTACTTCCCCACTTAAATCTCGGGAGGAGATTTGTAACACCCCCGGTGTCATGCTATAGTAATCCCCTGTTAATGGTGCCATGTCATCATGTTACTGTTGCTAATCTTCACTTGATCCAAATCACAATTCAAATTCAAATCCAATCTAAAGTCAAAAATTCATATTTGTCAGACATGAAATCTAAAATGTTCATCTTGTGCCAAATAATTCATAACAAATGTTGGTGGTGAAGCAACATTTTTGCAAAATGTCTAAGTGCCCTAAACTGGATAAACAGTGGCTAAAACAAATTGATTAAATGCCTTTTTAAATTATAAAAGCGGCAAACTATTTCAAAAGCCTCACAATCCTTTTTGGCAGTGCCAACTAGTGCAATGTAATTATGTGGCCAAGTCCCACATTTTACAGAATCCTTTTGGGCAGCAAAAATATTGCAAAGCTTTTTTTCTGTAAAAAGAAATAGCAAAAATAAAAAAGGGAAAGCAAAAGGGAGAAAGAAAGCCCCCTGTCTCCTTTGGGCCATGGCCTACATCCACCAGCCGGCCCAGGTCCCCGCACCGGACACCCCGCCTCCCTGTTCCTTGGTTGCGCACCGCTACAAGCGCGGTTGCCATCGGACTCCCTCGCCGGCAACGCCGGGAGGAAGATAAGGCCGCCAGCGCCCCGACGCCTCGGGCCTCCTCCCCCACCTACCTCCATCCACTTGACCGCTCCCTGCCTCGCTCGCTCGCCTCTCCCTCTCCTCTCGTCCCGATCTGGACCTCCCGTGCCGCCGTCTGAATGGTCGCCGTCGGCGCGCCACCGCCGGCAACCGACATGGTCAGCCTGGGGCCACCACCTGGGTCACTGACCAGTGGCCCCAGGGCCCCCCTTGACTTGTTGACTGCGGTGAACGTGCTGACCTGGCAGCCCCCAGCCACTGACATGTGGGCCCCCACTTTTAATTTAGTCTAATGAACATTTTATAAATAAAAGTAATTAGATTAACCTAAACACTCACTGACACCCGGGGCCCACACCCCTAATTAACCCTGCTAGATTAGTTTAATCCACTGTTGTACTAACAGAGGCTGATATGTGGGTCCCACTGGACCCACAGATCAGGTTTGACCCTGGTCAGCGAGTCTGTTGACTACTGACGGCACCCCCACCCAATGCTGACGTCATTATCCTTTTCTGTTAATTCTATTAATTTAAATAATTTAAGAAAACTGATAAAACTTGCAAAAATCATAGTAATTAAACCGTAACTCTGATGAAAATGTTTTCTACATGAAAGTTGCTCAGAAAAATCCAACTAACCTGAATACGTGGTCCGTTCATCTGTCGCATGCCCCTAGAATGCTGAACATGGAACCGTCCCCTCTCTTTCTTTTGTCCAAAAAATGTCAAACGCTGGGAAAACATTCCCGGATGTTTTCCCTCTTCGTCTGTATCACCTAGCACTGCGTTAGTTCACCCCTAGCACCGCGTATTACCATGTTATGCTTTAGAGAAAAGTATACTTTTCATTCCTCAACTCTTCGCTGAGTTCAGTTTTCTTCCCTCAACTCTAAAACCGGACAGAGTGCACCCCGAACTCTCGAAACCGGTCATTTTTCGTCCCTACGACTGAGTCAACCCGGTTTTGACCACGTGTGAACAGTACATCAGATAAAGAGTAAATTCAAAAAATAGCAAAAAAAATCAAAAAAATCTGAAATTTTATGAAATCGAAGATACTCAGGCGCGCCACGTGCGTGCAATTTTCCGTTATGTTTGGAAGTTCGAGGAGCTCGCAGCAAAAAAACAAAAGTAATCCTACTACGAAGTGAACATTAAATTCAAAAAAATAGCGAAAATAAAAAAATTCTGAAAGTTTTTGGTATCGAAGATGCTCAGGTGTGCAAGGTGCGGACATATTTTCGTGGTCAAATGACATCCGAGAAGGTCGTGCCAATAAAAACAAAATAGCGTACGTGTGCGTGCCGCTTCGGGTGGTTTCCAAACCCTCGGATCTGATTTTACCATGAAAAATTGCATGCACCTTGCCCAGCCAAGCATCTTCGATGCCAAAAAATTTCAAAAAAAATTGACTTGTTTTGAATTTTTTTTGAATTTACTGTTCACTTCAGAGTAGATTCACTTTTGCTTTTTTTGCTGCGTGTTCCTCGAACTTCCAAACATGACAAAAATGTGCATGCACGTGGCGTACCTGAGTATCTTTGATGTCATAAAATTTCAAAATTTTTTGAAACTTTTTGCTATTTTTTTCGAATTTACCGTTCATCATATGTACTGTTCACACGTGGTCAAAACCTGGTTGACTCAGTCACAGGGACGAAAAATGACCGGTTTCGAGAGTTCGAGGTGCACTTTGTCCGGTTTTAGAGGTCAGGGACGAAAATTAAACTCAGCGAAGAGTTGAGGGATGAAAAGTATACTTTTCTCTATGCTTTATTATGTTTTGTTTGCTTTATATTTATTGTTTATTCCCCCTCTTCTCTCCGGTAGACCCCGAGACCAATGCCGCTCCTGTGATCAACTACGTCGACGATGACACTTCTTCCTTTTCAGCAGAGCTTCGAGGCAAGTCCTCCCTTTGATAATCCCGATATCGCCGATTCCATTCTCTCATGCTTGCATTAGATTTTGCTACTGTTATTGTTTGTTCCTATTCTGATGCATAGCCTGCTTTTGTAACCTGCTCATTGTACCTTACATGCTTATCCTAAACTGCTTAGTATAGGTTGGTTAGTGATCCATCAGTGACCCCCACCTTGTCCTTGTTGCCCCTGCTTCGGCGTCGAAGACCCGATCAACGGGATCAAAGACTAGGCCCCGGCACCGCACATCATTTTCCCCTTAGTTGCTCGACACTACTGGGTTACTATCGAGTGCCGAGGGTGAGACCTCATCAGCACTTCTGAAGTTAACCCCGTAGTGTAGCTATTCGGTCGTGGTCATCAAGGGCGATTCCGCCTTAACCACTTCTGATACGACTCTCTCGTGCAACGCCTCAAGTGTGAACCTCGAGGGTGGTTCCTCTTACGTTCACATTGATGATTACATCGAGTGGAATACATCGAGGGTGGTACCTCAGAGTTTCCCTTGGAGTTAGACACACAGTTACTATGGTTATATGACTTTACACTGAACCATGTTACTAAAGACGGGTCGGCCCTTAGGGGTACCCGCGCGAGCTTAATTGCGGCTGATGCTTAGTCCGGTTGACCTGGAAGGTGCCCGCGAGATAATTATGAGGCGTGGCCGGGCATTCTTAGCCCTTCCCGCAAGTCCTCGAGACGGGGCGACGGGGTCACCTCGATCGTGAGTCTCTGTTCGTTACCGCGTGCTCCTAATCCACTACGATTTGGATATTTGATCCGAGGGGCCTCTGGCCTGATAGCACTAACCATCACATGGGCATAGTATGGGCGTTCTGCGTCATTTGCATCAGTCGAAGCATATTATACGTCGTGCGACTGAGCAGCGCGCGCCGGGTTGGACTGCGTAAGCACCTGCGTCTTTAAGGAGGTAGATAGGTATACTCACCCGCCGCGTTCGCAACGTGCAGGAGTTCCCAGGGCAATGGCCCATGACCCCTGGGGCATAGGTTTAGTCCGGCGTGCTTGACCTCTCTATTAAGCCTAGGTCGGGTTGCGGCGTATTGTTTGGCCGAGGCCGGGCATGGCCCAGGAAAGTGTGATCGTCTGGAGTTAATCGAGCGTGGTGGCTAAGTTGGTGCACCCCAGCAAGGAAGAAAACATCTATCGATAGCCTGTCCTACAGTAACGGACACTCAGAGTTGTATCCCGATCGATACAACTACAACTGGATGCCGAGGCATGATTTGGATATGTTGCTTCGGGAGTCGAGAAAGGATCCCGGAGCGTTGATACAACAACATAAATATGACTTATGTTATACTACTCTACTCCCTCCTGTTGCTGCAAGATGGTGGTTTCCAAAAGATGCTAGTCTTTGATAGGACTAGCTTCTCCCCCTCTTATTCTGGCATTCTACAGTTAGTCCACAGATACTACCCCTTTCATTGATACCGATGCATAAGTAGTGTAGATCCTTGCTTGCGAGTACTTTGGATGAGTACTCATGGTTGTTTTTCTACCCCTTTTCCCCCTTCTTTCTTCTTTCTGGTTGTTGCAACCAGATGGTGGAGTCCAGGAGCCAGATGCCACCTTTGACGACTGCTACTACCCCGAGGGTGCCTAATACTACGTGAAGACCGCCGACGACCAGGAGTAGTTAGGAGGCTCCCAGGCAGGAGGCCCTGCCTTTTCAATCGATGTTGCTTTTGTTCTAGCCTTCTTAAGGCAAACTTGTTTAACTTGTGTCTGTACTCAGATATTGTTGCTTCCGCTGACTCTTGTGTATTCGAGCTTATGTATTCGAGCCTCCAAGGCCCCTGGCTTGTAATATAAAGCTGCATTATTTTAATTTGTGTCTAGAGTTGTGTTGTGATATCTTCCCGTGAGTTCTTGATCTTGATCGTACACATTTGCGTGTATGATTATTGTACGATTGAATTGAGGGTGTCACACTGGTACTAATTCGCGAGGATTGTCACAACTATCAGCAGATTTGCAGATGGAGATCATGTGTCTGCAAACATAGTATCCACAAAGGTTGGTCCCTGCTTCTTGCTGCACTCATCAAAGTATTCGCCAACAAGAAATGGCTGGCATGAACGTAATTGTGTGCTTGAAGTACATCTGCTTTACTGTTAGCAAGCAACAAATCTAATTCTTCATCATCCATGGCATCCGAAATAATATTACTCCCCAATTCGAACAAGCTGCTGTTAATTTGGTTCTGGGCGATGAGTGCTTTAAGTAAGAGGCAATCGTTCTCTTTCCTCTTCACTCTCCCGCAGCGCTTCCTCATGGGTGTAGCCTTTTTGGCCACTTCCTTCTTGGTACTTAAAGCATTTCTGGCAGAACGTCTGGTTGACTGCAAGGTAGACTGCGGAGCAGACGGTGAAGCTTCGACGGACTGCTTAGAAGGCGGTTTATCTATGCCGAACCGCTGAGCTGGCGGTGCTGCTGTGATGGGCTACTGAGTTGTAGGAGCAGAGGCATCGGACTACTGACCATGCTTGAAGCTATGTCGGGTTTCTGCGCAGGTGGTGCCAACTTGTCGGTGTGCTGAGGAGGCCGTGCCAACGCGTTGGTTTGATGAGCAGGAAGTGCTGACGCATTGGTATGCTGATCACGTGACTGCGGACCGACGGATTTCGATGAGCGGTCGGTTCTCGACCCTCTGAGACTGCTTAGCAGGCGGTTCCGAAGCATCAGCCTGCTTAGCAGTCTGTTCCACCAGGTTGGTCTACTGAGCATGTGCTGTAGCTGGGTCTCCCCTCGCTTCTTCAGCGACCGCCATCTAAACCGGTGGTGCATCTTCAGCAGTTGTAGGCCTTGCCACTGGCTTCTTGGGGGAGGAGGATGACATGGCCTGTACGCCCCAAAGTCGGGCCGGCTGATCACAGGTTGATGCATCAGCCGTCGGATTACGAGTATTAGGTTCTTTTGGGGAAGCACGCGAGAGCTGTGTGTAGTAAGGAGAGCGTCACCGGTGAGGCGACATTTGTTGCTCTTGGCGGGGCTTCAGGGATCTCATCAATGAACTCTATTTCCTTTCATGGCCACTGGATGTGATGTAACAGTGTTTATCCCAAGGTCCTTTGCTCATCAAAGTCTCCTAGGACATTCTTCAGGGCAAATTCATTTAATCTAGGCTTTACTTCAGTCATGTAACACTTCACACAGCCCGGCTTCAATGGCACATTGTCCAACAATAGGCCATCTTCCAAGAAGGGTGGGCAAACTCAGGCTGTTGCACATTTTAATGTACTTTCATAATGTGTAAGCACGCCCTTCAGTCTGTCTTTCATTAAAGATAGATTAGATATAGCATAATCACGAGAAGCTATAGTCTCATTGTTGCTGGGGTCAGCTGATGCACAACTACTCTTGTGCAGTGCTGCCACGCAATAAGCAACATCATCCATCCCCGCCTCCCCTCCCATCTACTGGCTATCTGTCAGTGTTAGAGTCTTCTGCATCATCATTGACTCCTCAACATCCTTTCAAACAGCCGGATACATCTCCTTCCTCAACCCTTCATACAATGCATTCTGCTTCATTTCACTCCTTGCTTTTTTCATGTTGAGCCTCTCTTTCTTTGTTGAGTGTGAAAACCCTTATCGGCGTTCTGGGAACGGGGGTCCCCAGACTTGCCTGCCTGCGGCCTGCGGCGTGGCTCAAAGGAGGCCCAGGACAGCCCATCTTCATCAACGCAAGCTCAAGACCCTCGCAAGGGGCCAAGCCTCATGGGGCGGACGACAAGGAGCTTCCTCAGGCACGGCCTCGTCAGGCTGGCTCATGAGGAGGCGGAGAGTTCAAGGCGAGGTACCTCGCGAGGGGCCCATGACGCAAGCCATGGCGACCAAGAGGCGCCGGTCGACGCCCGGCCATGGTGTCTTCCTTTCCTCTTTGGTGCAAAGGGAGCAAGCGCAGGCAAGAGCATCAAGCAAAGGCATCCGTTTCTACGCAACAAGACCAAGACCAGCCCCAACGGCTGGAAGGGAGTCATCGTGGAGCCCAAGCATGCGTCATCACCAGAGCCTTTGGCAGGCGAGGACCAACTTTAGTCAGGATAAGTGTACCCGCTGTTCCCCTTCAAAACGGCCAATTGTTGGCGCCCTTCCCGCTCAATATTTGGGAAGAGGCCGGGGCCTTCGCCTATAAATAGGAGTAGCCACCCACAGGGTAGGGGCATCCAGATCCGAACCCTCATCAAGAAACCAGTAGCTAGAGCGACTGAACACCACCTAGTAGTTCATCGCACCCGCCAAGAATAGACCCTCGCGAGGCTGTTCTTCCTTGTATTGTTCCTCATCAGCCCAAGAGGCAATCCACCACACCACAAACTAGAGTAGGGTATTACACCACAACGGTGGCCCGAACTTGTATAAATCTTGTGTCTCTTGTGTTGTTCCATTTAGTAGTTTAGGTCCTTGCGATTCGGCAGGGTGCGAGACGGTGGAGGGTTTGATCTCCACGCGCACCCCAGTGTTCGAACCTCAAGGGTCTGCCAGAACCCGAAATCCGACATTTGGCGCGCCAGGTAGGGGTGCGCCGGAATCTGCCTTTCATCGCCTCCTTCTTCCCCGACTACCACAACCATGTCTGACGCCCGTCGGGCTCAAGCGCCCGAGCCGAGCCGCCCTCGCCTCCCATGTCGCCCAGACAGCTCCCGTCGGCGGGCGCCCTCGTCGTTCCCCGTCACCTGCCGTCAACACCGCCACCGGCCCAGCGGGGAACGAGCGGCAAGCATCGCCCCTGCACTCCTCGGCGACCCCAGAGGAGGAGCCTCGCAGCTTCCTCGTCACCCGTCCCGTTGCGCCGGTTCCTCCGGTCGTCGCGGCCCTCCTGGGCGGCTCGCAGGCGCCGCCTTCCAGCCGCCATGTCAAGGCATTCGTCCGCCGGGTCGGCGCCGCCTCCACGCGGCAGGGGGCTCCCTCGGGCCGGATGGAGCCGCCGGCCGGGCTGACCTTCGACTCTCGGGACCACCCCACCAACTCGGCCGGCTCGGGTGCGCTCCCCATGCTCTGCACACCCACCATATGCCAGGTTGCCGTCACCAGGACCCTCATCGACGGCGGCGCCAGCCTCAACGTACTCTCAGTCGAGGCCTTCAAACCTCCTCTGCATACCCAGGGAGCGGCTGCAGCCCAGCCGGCCTTTTTCGGGCATAGGAGGAGGGTCATCCAGCTCCTTGGGGCAAATCCGGCTTCCAGTGACCTTCGGCACCTACGACAACTTCCGCACAGAACTGGTCGACTTCGACATTGCCCCCATCGGCCTCCCCTACAATGCCATCCTTGCCTATCCAGCATTGGCCAAATTCATGGCCGCAACCCACCCGGGGTACAACCTCATGAAGATGCCGGGGCAGCGGCGTCCTCACCGTACTGGAGATACCGAAGGTGCTTCTGCGGCCTTTCGGGCTCGCCCTCAAGACGGCGGCATGGCGCAGCCCGCCGATGCGGAAGCCCTCAAGCCCAAAGGGGCTGCGCCGACCAAGAAGAAGCGATTGTTCACTCAAGACAAAGGCGGAGACCAAGCAGGTACTGTCGACGAGGGACGGGTCCACAAACGCCACCTTCACCATAGGCGCCAACCTCGAGCCCGAGCAGGAAGAAGCCTGGTCAAGTTCCTGCGTCACGAACAAGAAGGTGTTCGCACAGGAGCCCGATCAGTGGCGGGGATCCCGCAGGCGTAATTGAGAACCACCTCAACGTGTGCCCCAACGTGGCCCCGTGAAGCGTATACGAAGGCAGTCCACCGAAAAAGCAGGCCTTCATCGTCCAAGAGACCCGCAAGCTAGAAGCCGCGAGGTTATTCGCAAGGTCCGATACCCAGATTGGCTGGCCAACCCGTGGTGGTGCCAAAGAAGGGAGGAAAGGAGCGCGTGTGTCGACTTCACCAACCTCAACAAAGCACGCCCGCGAGATCCGTTCCGCTCCCTCGCATCGACCGGATCGTCGATTCCACCGCCGAGTGTGACCTGTTATGCTTCTTGGGCGCCTTTTCCGGTTATCATCAGATCAAGATGGCGGTGGAAGGCGTGGAAAAGACGGCCATCTTAACCCCGTGTGGAGTGTACTGCTATACATGCATGCCATTAGGCTGCTGCGAAGCGGGGCAACCTTCCAGCCGCTCATGCACATCACCACAGGCCCGCAGCTCGGGAAGAATGTGGAGGCCTACGTCGGCGACATCGTGGTGAAGTATCGCGAGGCCAAGACCTTGATACAAGACCTAGAAGAAACCTTCATGAGCCTCGGCGCGGTGAGCCTGCGGCTCAACCCGGAGAAGTGTGTGTTTGGAGTTCCCTCGGGCAAACTCACAGGTTTCCTCGTGTCCCACCGAGGCATCGAGGCCAACCCAGAAAATGTCAAGGCGATTGAAGACATGAGCCCACCAAAGACCCTCGTGGAAATGCGAAGCTCACGGGCGCCAGAACGGCGCTGGGCCGTTCATCTCCCGATTGGGGAGCGGGCGCTGCCTTTCTTCTAGCTGATGAAGAAAAAGGGGCCCTTGAATGGGTGAAGAGGCCGACAAAGCGTTCAAGACCTCAAGAGGTACCTGACCAGCCCTCCAGTGATGGTGGCCCTGCGCCCTCAGGAGCCCTTGGTACTCTACCTCGCCGCTACTCCCTACTCCGCTAGCGCAGCTCTGGTGGGAGTTAGGGAGGAGCGTCAGGCCAAGACCACGGCGGCCACCCGAGCTAAGGCAAGACCGAATCAGAAGGAACTAGCAGAAGCCAGCACCGCAATGGAAGAAGATCAGCCATCGCAGCAGAGTGCACCAAGGGCGGAGAGGCCCCCATCCAAGCACCCGGCTTGGAGGCGCCCGTCGCCTCGGGAGGCACCACGGCTTTCGGTAGACGCCACCAGCACCGACGCCCCTAACCTCGTCGAGCACCCGGTGTACTTCGTCAGCACCGTGTTACGGGATGCGAGGGCACGGTACCCCATGCCGCATAAGCTCCTCCTCGCGCTGTTGGTGGCTTCGTGCAAGCTGCGTCACTACTTCCAGGGTCATCCAATCAAGGTTTTCTCGGCATACCCCCTGGAGAGGGTGCTCAGGAGCCCCAACTCGGCCGGAAGGGTCGCCGAATGGAACATTGAGCTGGAAGCATTCCAGCTCGAGTTCAGCACAACCAGAGTCATCAAGGGGGCCGCGCTGGCAGATTTCGTGGCCGAATGGACAGAAGGACCGGGCCTCAGGGCCGGCGAGGATCGGTCCCTCTCCCCAGGAAGCGAATGGCCTGAAGGTTGGGTCATGTACTTCGATGGAGCGTTCTCCAGACAGGGCGCTGGGGCTGGGGCAGTGCTCATATCTCCCGCTCAGGACAAGCTCTACTATGCCGTGCAACTCTGTTTCCAACATGGCGAGAAGGTCTCCAACAATATAGCAGAATACGAGGGGCTGATAGCGGCTCTGAAGGCTGCCGCTGCCCTGGGGGTGAAGCGCCTTACCATCAAGGGCGATTCGTAGCTCCTCGTCAATTTCTTCAACAAGGTGTACGAGCCAAGAGATGAACACATGGAGGCCTACCTTGCTGAGGTCCGCAGGATGGAGAAACAGTTCTGGGGTTGGAGCTACAAGACGTGCCCAAGGCACCAATCAAGAGGCCGACGACATCGCCAAACGAGCCTCGAGGAGGTTACCCTTGAGGCAGGCGTCTTTGAGGAACGGCTCTTCAAGCCCTCATCCTGTCGCCCGTTATCAAGCACGGCCAGCCTCGGGAGGAGCTCCTCGACCACCTGCCTCGGGAGCCCCACACGTGGCCCGGCCTCGAGCACGCCTGCTCCTAACGATGGAACCTCAAGAGGAGTGCTTTGGATCACGGAGCTCAAGAGTTACTTAACGCGTGGAACTTTGCGGAGAAGGAGGAGGAGGCGGAGGCGTGTGGCGCGGCAAGCCACGACATACAAGATCATGGATGGAGAGCTCTCTGAAAAGCGGCCGAATAGCGTGTCCTCGCGGCGCATCACCGAGGAACAGGAAGGAACCGGCGAGATATACATGGCGGAGATTGTGGGCACCATTCATTTTCACGGACCCTCGTCGGCAAAGGCGTTCCGCAGCGGTTTCTATTGGCCCACCGCGCTCAATGGCCTTCTCGAAGTTGTGAAGGCTTGCGAGGCTTGCCAATTCCATGCCAAGCGAATCCACCCGGCCGGAGGAAGTGCAAACCATCCCCTCACTTGGCCATTCGCGGTCTGGGGGCTGGACATTCTGGGCCCTTTTCCTCGGGCGCCAGGGGGCTATCGCTACATCTACGTCGCTGTGGACAAATTCACCAAGTGGGCCGAAGTCGAGGCCGTCCGTGCCATCCCCGCTGGTTCTGCGGTCAAGTTCGTCAAGGGCATCGTGAGCCGGTTCGGAGTGCCGAACCGCATCATCGCCGACAACGGTTCACAGTTCACCAGTAACCTTTTTAAAACGTACTACGCTAACCTTGGGACGCAGATATGCTACGCTTCGGTGGCGCACCACCGCAGCAACGGCCAGGCCGAGCGGGCCAACGCAGAGGTCCTAAGAGGCCTCAAGACCAGGACATTCAAGAAGAAACTGGAGGCCTACGGCAGGTGCTGGTATGACGAGCTTCCGTCCGTGTTGTGGTCCATCCGCACAACCGCAACCAAGCCAACTGGGGAGACCCCCTTCTTCCTGGTCTACGGAGCCGAAGCGGTCCTGCATCACGAGGTCAAGCGTCGAACAACGCGGGTCCTGGCGTTCGATGAAACGCTGCAGGGGCGCCATGCGAGGGCGGCCCTCGTCTTTGGGGAGGAGCGCCGTCGAGAAGCCAGCTGCAGCGGCAAGGTACCAGCAGGCACTCCGCGATACCACTGCCGCAACATCCGCCCCAGAACTCTCGAGGTAGGGGACCTCGTGCTCCGCCGGGTCCTCTCCAGGGAGGGATTGCATAAGCTCTCTCCCATGTGGGAGGGCCCGTTGAAGGTTGTTCATGTTTCCAGGCCTGGCTCTGTGAGCTTGGAGACTCAAGAGGGAGTACCTATACAGAACGCGTGGAACATCCAGAACGTCCGGAGGTTTTACCCCTAAAAGGCCCGGAGCCTGTGAAGAAGGCGAATGCCTGTGAAGCTCATCTTTTTGGAAAGGCCCGGGCACATGAAGAAGGCGAATGCTGTGAAGCTCATCTTTTTGGAAAGGCCCAGAGCACATGAAGAAGGCGAATGCCTGTGAAGCTCATCTTTTTGGAAAAGGCCCAGAGCCTGCGAAGAAGGCGAATGCCTGTGAAGCTCATCTTTTTGGAAAAGGCCCAAAGCCTGTGAAGAAGCCGAATGCCTGTGAAGCTGTCGCGTTCTGGAAAGGGCCCGGAGCCCATGAAGAGGGCAAATGCCCGTGAAGCTTGCTTCCCAGAAGAAAGGCCCGGAGCCTGTGATGAGAGCAAACGCCCGTGAAGCTTGCTTCCCAGAAGAAAGGCCCGGAGCCTGTGAAGAGGGCCAACGCCTGTGAAGCTCGCCGCCCGTGACACTCTCACGTAATAATGAGTTGGGGCTGTACACACCCCGGAGTCTCAGGAGTGCCGGCCTCAGGCCCTGGGGCTCTCTCCCACGCCCAGTGGCAGCACTTAGCTCCGCGCTGGTGAGAAGACATCGAAGACTAGACTAGGTGCCGGACGCGGCTTTTTCAATTGCTTTCTGCAGTTGACTAGTTATTCCCATTTGGAGTTTTTATCAAAATTATCGCCTTCTTTTGGCCCGTGGTTCTTCGATCTCTTTCGCTCTCCTGCCTCGATTTTTCTTGCGTAGGGACTCGCGAGGCAGAGGCCTCGGGAGCCCCCGCGAGCGTTCCTGCCCCTATCGCTCATGTTTTCACGGCCCTGGTCCACAGCTGGAGCACCCCTCCTGACCATGCCTCACGGGCAACACAACGCGAACACGGGGCCTGGATCGGTCGCCCCCGCGGCCACGGCTGGAGTTCACTTGCGAATGGGCATACAACAGAAAGGATCAGTATCAGGATAACAAAAGCAGTACAATAATTAACGGCGTCAACCTAAACACGCCCCCACGGGGCCACACATTGTTGCCTTTTTTACGCAGGAGAAAAGAAAGGAAAAGGACAAAAGCAGGTGATGCACGCCCCGTGCCGGTCCTCTTGGAAGGCTCGAGGCGTCTCCGGAGCTCAGGCGGACTCCCTCTCGCTTCAGGGCGCGCGAAGCGGACCGCTACCACCCCCCCAAGCGGTAGCGGCGGCATGGGGCTGGCCCGGCCATTCTTTGGAAGAATCACCACCCGAAGAAGAGTTGGTGAAACGTGAGGAGTCACGGGCATCGCCAGCCGCCCGCGCGCTACCCTCTCCATCAACGTCGGGACTGAGTCCTCGGCCGCGGTTGTCGTCTTCAGGGCAGCACCCCATGCGGCGACCGTCTTCCCCGAACACCCTCACGTAGAGGGTGGCGTCGCCGTCGTACTTGAAGTGCAGGGAGCACCGGCGGCGGAGACCACGCGCGCGAGCAAACGTCTGCCAGCCACGGGTCAGGAAGAGGTTCCCTGCAGCAGAGACCTCTAGAGAAGCCCACGAAGCCCGGCTGCAACAGCCATCCGCCTGGAGCCAGAGGCCACTCAGGGCGCCATCTGGGATCTCACCCAGGAGGAAGCACGAGAGCTGAAGCCTGACGCCGGACGGCTCCTCCGCCCTCACCATGAACTCCGGCAGCGCTTCAGCAGCATGGAGGCGCGTCCTCGGGGGACGCGCAGCCGGGGCACGCCCTCCGACCATGACCGGCCGCTCGTCGACGCGCTGAGAGCAACCCCCACGACCACGGGGGACCGCCGTGGAGGCCACGGGATGCTTGCGAGGGCGACCTCGACCACGCTTAGGCGGAGGAGAGGAAGACTCGACCTGACGGCCCTTCCCCTTCTCTGCGGCCGAGAACTTCCTTGGTGGAGCAATGGAGAAGAAGGAGAGACAAGAAAGGTTAGACTGGAAGGGCGTGCGCCGTTCCATACTTATAACCTGCGAAGGCCAACCGCCGGCCTCCACGATCACCGGTAATCATGACCAACTCAGCATGCAGGGACTTGTCGAATCCGGGTGGTTACCGAGGCATCGTGGGGAAGCAGTGCACACACGTCCAATCAACCGCCACGCGTCGCCCAAGGCCGCAGGCTGTTAGGGGCCGCGACGCTTCGCACTTGCCCTTTCGCCTCTCTGCTCGGCCAAGTTCGGGCGCGCCGTGGGCCCGGGGGCTACTGTCGGCGTTCTGGGAACGGGGGTCCCCAGACTTGCCTGCCTGCGGCCTACAACGTGGCTCAAAGGAGGCCCAGGACAGTCCATCTTCATCAACACAAGCTCAAGACCCTCGCGAGGGGCCAAGCCTCGCGGGGCGGACGACAAGGAGCTTCCTCAGGCACGGCCTCGTCAGGCTGGCTCATGAGGAGGCAGAGAGTTCGAGGCAGGGTACCTCGCGAGGTGCCCATGACGCAAGCCATGACGACCAAGGGCGCCCGGTCAGGCGCCCGACCAGCGGTGTCCTCCTTTCCTCTTTGGTGCAAAGGGAGCTAGCGCAGGCAAGAGCATCAAGCAAAGGCATCCGTTTTCGGTGCAACAAAGACCAAGACCAGCCCCAACGGCTGGAAGCGAGTCATCGTGGAGCCCAAGCAGGCGTCATCACCAGAGCCTTTGGCAGGCGAGGACCAACTTTAGTCAGGATAAGTGTACCCGCTGTTCCCCTTCAAAACGGCCAATTGTTGGCGCCCTTCCCGCTCAATATTTGGGAAGAGGCCCAGGGCCTTCGCCTATAAATAGGAGTAGCCACCCACAGGGTAGGGGCATCCAGATCCGAACCCTCATCAAGAAACCAGTAGCTAGAGCGACTGAACACCACCTAGCAGTTCATCGCACCCGCCAAGAACAGACCCTCGCGAGGTTGTTCTTCCCTGTATTGTTCCTCATCAGCCCAAGAGGCAATCCACCACACCACAAACTAGAGTAGGGTATTACACCACAATGGTGGCCTGAACTAGTATAAATCTTGTGTCTCTTGTGTTGTTCCATTTAGTAGTTTAGGTCCTTGCGATTCGGCGAGGTGCGAGACGGTGGAGGGTTTGATCTCTGCGCGCACCCTAGTGTTCGAACCTCAAGGGTCTGCCGGAACCCGAAATTCGACAGCCCTCTTGTGCGGGACATTAACACCTATACCCCTAGCATGGCTAGGGGGCTCTTTTGTTTCCAGAGCAACAGACATAATGTCACATGGCCCTGAGTTCCTGTAGAACCATCCAGGGATCTTGGAAGCCTCTAACATCACTTGATACAGTTCTTCATCATGTGAGTTTTTAAAGTAATAAGTTACATCATCGCGCCTCCTTACACGTGCCCTCAAGTAGTCTCTAGCGCGTTGGCCCCTGATTTACCTAAAAGCCGGATTCCCACCCGCCACTACTGCTTTGTCCTCCTGGTCCCATATCAGTTTCATGCCATAGTATCCTGCCGCACCCATATGGTGGGGGTGTGTGTTTTTCTTCTGAATTTCCGATTGCTTGAAACTCTTCTCAACAAACTCTTTAGTTTCTCTGACCCTTTTGAATTCTGCCTAGTCTGCCTTTGAAATTTGGGGTTATGCGGGGATTGGGTCCTTGCCTTCACTCAAGTACTTCTTGTACAACACGTACTTCAAGTTTCTCCAAGCATCCCTAGCCTACTTCATTGCAGCGTGTTCCACCTGCATTCTCCACTGCTCTGGAACGTTCAAATGATCCACGATCTCCCGGATTATCCTTTGCCGTGTTTCTGTGTCAGCCTTCCGAAACCCTGACAGATTAATGTTGAGCCTTGCCCTGCCAACAAATCCACACACACTCCTGAACCTCGTGCGTGCTTTATCTGGTTTAGTTGGAGCCCAAGACTTTAAATCAATCTCTGTTACTTCATATACACCTTTAGGCTGGTGTGTGGGTTTCCTTGGAGCGTTCCTCCGTGTCCCGGCCGGAAGGGTAATTGCTGCAGCTCTATCCTGTTCAAGATTACTTGATCCCTCACAATCTGCTGAAGAGCTAGGGTTGTCAAAATCAGATGCAGATACATCTCATGTGACGCCCCTGATTCAATCGTACACTAATCATACACGCAAACGTGTACGATCAAGATCAGGGACTCACGGGAAGATATCACAACACAACTCTAAAATAAAATAAGTCATACAAGCATCATAATACAAACCGAGGCCTCGAGGGCTCGAATAAAAGTGCTCAATCATAGACGAAGTCGGGAAGCAACAATATCCGACAACAGACATAAGTTAAACAAGTTGCCATAAGATGGCTAGCACAAAGCGGGATCTGAGATCAAAAAGAGGCACATGCCTCCTGCACAGGATCCTCCTAAACTACTCCACAGTGGTCGGCGGTGGCACCTTGCGTAGTAGTAGGCACCCTCGATGTAGTAGGAGTCGTCGAAGGTGGCGTCGGACTCCCGGGCTCCAGCATCTGGTTGCAACGACGGAGAAGAATGGAAAGGGGGAAAAGGGGGAGAAAAGCAACCGTGAGTACTCATCAAAAGTACTCGCAAGCAAGGATCTACACTACATATGCATGTGTATCTGTGTAAAGGGGAAATATCAATGGACTGGACTGCAGAATGCCAGAATAAGAGGGCGATAGCTAGTCCTATCGAAGACTACGCTTCTAGCAGCCTCCATCTTGCAGCATGTAGAGAGAGTAGATGGTAAGTTCACCAAGTAGCATCGCATAGCATAATCCTACCTGGCGATCCCCTCCTCGTCGCCCTGTTAGAGAGCGATCACCGGGTTATATCTGGCACTTGGAAGGGTGTGTTTTATTAAGTATCTGGTTCTAGTTGTCATAAGGTTAAGGTACAACTCCAAGTCGTCCTGTTACCGAAGATCACGGCTATTCGAATAGATACACTTCCCTGCAGGGGTGCACCACATTACCCAACACGCTCGATCTCATTTGGCCGGACACACTTTCCTGTGTCATGACCAGCTCGAAAGATCAACATGTCGCAGCCCCACCTAGGCACAACAGAGAGGTCAACACGTCGGTCTAAATCCTATGGCGCAGGGGTTTGGGCCCATCGCCCATTGCACACGTGCATGTTGCGAGGGCGGCCGGAAGCAGACCTAGCCTAGCGAGCGTTCGATCCAATCCGGCGCGCCGCTCGCCGACGTCACAAAGGCTTCGGTGATACCACGACACCGAAAGTGCCCATAAGCTGTTCCAACGTAGTTGGTTAGTGCATATAGGCGATGGCGGAACCTAGCCTAGCGAGCATTCTAGTCCAATCCGTGGCGCGCCATTCGGCCCCGACGTCCACGAAGGCTTGGTGATAACACAACGCCGAGTGCCCATAACTGTTCCCGCGTAGTTGCTTAGTGCGTATAGGCCAGTGGCCAGACTCTGATCAAATACCAAGAACTCGTTAAGCGTGTTATTTTGAAATAACCGCGAACACCGGCCAGGGCTAGGCCCACCTCTCTCCTAGGTGGTCTCAACCTGCCCTGTCACTCCACCATAAAGTAACAGTCGGGGGCCGTCGAGAACCAAGGCCCACCTCTACCGGGGTGGAGCCACCTGCCCCTTCAGCCCACATCTCCGAACAGTAGCACAAGTAATGTAACAGTATAAAGTATATAGCATATGCCCGTGATCACCTCCCGAAGTGATCACGGCCCAGTAGTATAGCATGGCAGACGGACAAGAGTGTAGGGCCACTGATGGAACACTAGCATCCTATACTAAGCATTAGGATAGCAGGTAAAGGTATTAACAATTGTAGCAACAATGACAGGCTATGCAGCAGAATAGGATTAACCGAAAGCAGTAAAATGCTACACTACTCTAATGCAAGCAGTAGAGAGAAGGAATAGGCGATATCTGGTGATCAGGGGGGGGGGGGGGGGCTTGCCTAGTTGCTCTGGGAAGAAGGGGTCGTCGTCGATGTAGTCGATCACAGGGCTATCGACAACGGTCTCGGAGCCTACCAGAAAGAAGTAACGGAGGGGGGAACACAATAAATAACAGAGCAATCAAATGCAACACAAAGCAAGACGTGACAATACGTTGTGCTAGGGGTGACGTAACGCAGGGATATGTGATACCAGCGAAGGGGGGAAACATCTGGGAAAGTATCCCCGGTGTTTCACGTTTCCGTGCAAATGAACCGGAGGGGGAAAGTTGCGTGTTCGCTATGATAGGGATGTGTGGCGGACGAACAGACTGCGTATTTGGATTCATCTCGTCGTTCTGAGCAACTTTCATGTACAAAGTATTTTCATCCGAGTTACGGATTATTTTATATTAATTTCTAAAGTTTTAATCATTTTTAGAATTACTTAATTATTTTAAATCAACATTATCCAGAATAGTGTATGCTGATGTCATCATGATGTCAGCAGTCAACATGGTGTTGACTGGGTCAAACTGACGTGCGGGACCCACCTGTCATACTCTGTTTAGGTTAATTAGGATTTAGATAATGTAATTACTGTTTAATTAAACTAATTAGTTAATTAATTAATTAAACATAATTAATTAACTTAATTTATTCACTAATTAATTAATTATTAATTTTATTGACTCATTTTTATGTTTTTATTTTTTTTAAACGCTATGGGGCAGGGCCCCGGCTTTCATTGGGCCAAAAGCCTATCGGGTTCGGGCGCTCGGGTGCAGGTGTCACCCGAGCGAGCACTGGGCGCTAAGCGAGCGAGGCGTCTTGAGCACAGCCGAGCGAGTGCACCCAGACGTTCTATGAGGCGGTTGGCGGCAGCGAAGCGCGCGCTGGTGTGGAGCTCCGGCAGTTGCAATGGGCGGGCAGGGGCATAGGGGCGACCGGTGGTGGTGGGAGAGTCAGGGAGGCGACGGGCGGCCAAAGCTGACCGGGCGAGGGATCGGGCTGGGGGATGGCGACAGTGGTGCAGGACCGCTATCGGCAGCGATGGGCGAGCAAGAGGGAAGGGGTCGGGGCGGTGCAAAGTAGGGTCGGTGGTGGTCGAACGCGACCACGGCGAACGCTGGCGAGGCATGCGGGGACAGGGCGAGAAAGGGCCGCGACGGGGAGGTCGGGGCGCGAGACGAGCGAGGTGGACAACGGTGGCGCTGGTAGGCGCTGAGCGAGCACGGACAGGCGAGGCGTGGCCAGGGCGTGCGTGAGCTAGCGGGGGAAAGCGAGAGCAGAGTGGGGGGCGGCCATGTGCGGGGCGCGGACAGCGCGGTCGACGGGAGAGCGGGGACATAGGAGAGATGGGAGGCGATGCTTTCATGGCGGTGTCGTGAGGGTACGCGGCAGCGGTGCGCGGGGAGGAGGACGAAGACGCGAGATCCGGTGATGACGGAGGAGCTCCGGCGAATGACGCTCGGCGACAGCGATTCGGGGCGGCGTCGAGGTCGTGCCCCGAACCAGTTCTGGATCGGGGAGGGGATGAGGACGGGGCGACTATGATCCGGCGACGGGAAGGGCGGCGATGGCCGGGGAGTGACGACAGGACTTGGGCGGCGGCGATCTGGCGTTGGCCCGATCTCGATCCCGCTCGGGGTGGGGGAAAAGGGGATCGTGGGGTTGGGGTACGAGTGGCGAGGTTGAACCGCTAGGGTTCGGTCGCCCAGGGGATAAGGTGGGGAGATGGGGTCGGTTTGGCTGGCCTGGCGGCCCGATGGCCAGCTGGGTCGTTGCCCAGCAGGGGGGTTCCTTTCTTTTGCTTTGTTTTTTTACTTTTTGTCTATTCTACCTTTCCTGTTATAGTTTTGTTTCCTATTATTTTAGTTTTAGTAAAATATATACTTAGTATCTAAATTAGTATTTCAATTTAGTCCATACTCAAATAGTCTAGTCCTCAATTAAATTAGTTTGACATTTTATTAATTACCAAAGGTATGTAAATAATTTTTTTGCTGCTGTTTTATTCATCTCATAGTATTTAAACATTTTATAAAGGTGTGGTTTCTCCACCATAATTATCTATGCAATATTTGGTTCACTCCGAACATTTTAGTTTTGACTTTTGAAAACTTTAATTGTTTGACTCAATTTTGAATTTGAATTTGAATCGGTTTCGAACTAACGTGAAATTAATAACAGTAACAGAGGTGACGTGGCATCATTAGCGTAGGTTTACTGTAGCATAATTATCCGGGCGTCACATCTCCTGAAGCATGAGTGCCGTCGCTGCTACTCGGAATCTATAGAGAACACATGCGAAACTCAGGAAAGGAGGATAAGCATAAAACTAACAACTTGGTATCAAGCTTTCTAAACATGTCATGTAATAATTTAGAAAATGTGTGGCTAATTTGTTAAGTTTGTGTGACTCGGGCGCCCTCATATGTAAATAGGCAGTAACTTATTGGAACAAATACAACGTATATGTAGGAAGGAAGGTAGATAATGAACATATATACGCTCTCCGCTATTTTATAGCCAATTTGGGAACATACAAAACGAAATAGGAAGAGGGATTGTGAGGAAATATGCCTCACCACGATGGAGAGCAGTAACTAACATGCTTCTTAATGCAAACCCGGCCGGACCATAGGGAGGCGAGGGTTACATCATCGATATGCTCGAGGGTGGCTGGCGAGCAACCGAAGACGGCGAGGCGCGGGCTGCCGTATGTTGGGAACGACAATGGTGGTAGGCTTGACGTCGACGAGCGGGCACATTTTATCCACACTGTCAGGAGTTCTTCTACCAGTAGCTGAAAGTAAATGTCGATGTCATTTCCAGGTTGCTTCGGGCCTTGGATAATCATCGACATCATAATGTATTTTTTCTTCATACACAACCAAGGAGCTAGGTTATATATGCACAGAAGCACCGGCCATGTGTTGTGATTGGTGCTCATATCACCAAAAGGATTCATCCCGTCAGTACACTCCCGGAGCCTTATACTTCTAGGATCCTTGGCAAAGTTTTCAAACTTGTTGTCGATTAATTCCCACTGAGCACCATCTTTTGGGTGCCTCATAAACTTATCCGCAATTCGCTCATCATGATGCCACCGCAACCTCTTCGCCTCTCTAGGGTTTGCAAACAAACGCCTCAACCTTGGAATTAAAGGCAAGTACCAAAAAACCTTGAACGGGATTCCTATCTTGATCTCGTCGTCCAAATTGTACTTGTCCTTTGCTCTCCTCAAGGCTTAGAGTCGTGCATGCTTGCATGTGGGACATGCACGCAAATCTTTGTACTCACCACGGTACAATATACAATCATTCACACAAGCGTGTATCTTACGTACTTCAAGTTCCAATGGGCAAACAATTTTCTTCGCTTCATTCGTGCCTCACGGGGAGCACATTATCTTCCGGAAGAATTTCTTTGAAAAGACCTAACATCTCTGTGAAGCCCTTGTTTGATAGACCGTTTGCTGCTTTAAATCTGAGAAGCGCCAGGGTGGCACTCAACTTGGAATATTTCTTTTTGCAACTTGGATACAATTCTGTCTTGGAGTCCGCATCAATGGTTGAAAGATCCTCGTACCCAATCATATCCTTTTTTGGGCCCTCAAAATCTGCAATCATAGCAGCAAAATCTGGCATATCAAGATCGTCGTCATCTGCGTCGATGTCTTGGTTTTCCAGTGGGCGTTTCGGATTTCCGGTGTTCCATTGGTAGCTTGACGCCTCTACCCTGATGTTAGATTCAACATCCATGTGACACTGATCGGGGTTTGGCATCTCGCAGCCCTGGGTATCTTCATCCATGACCTCCTCTTCACTGTGTCTGCTCCAACGTGTGTCACTACTGCAGGATGCTGCTAACGCGACACTACGATCAGAGACCCTTCGAGAAACTGTGTGGATGCCATAATCGCAAATGGTGCTGTATGAAAACCGTCAGAAATGTGTAAAATGTTTGCGATGATGGATGCGTCAAACACGGATTGCATACAGAACACCAAAATATATATACACACACACACTTATAAGGACATGCTTGCATAACCAAATTAAACATCCGCTTACATAGGTGGCTACTGCAACCATGGCATTTGCACACACCAAAGTAAACTATTACATGCATAATTGCATAGGTGGCTACTACACACATGACATTTCCACACAAACCAATAAAGTAAACTATATATTACATGCATGATTAACTAGAATATACGATCATCTGATCATCATCTACTTCTTGTGATGCTTGCTCTTCTTGTGGCTCGATCCAGGCTCGACGATTTGGGTAACGAGGCACTTCCTCATCTCAACGATCCGCCTGTGAATCTCGTAGCATGTGTACATGCTCTCGGCCGCGAACCTGAGGTGAGGTTCATCCAAGTGCCGCATCCAGGCCTTGCTCCAGGATACGAGACTTGTTCTCTGGGCATCCTGCTTCATCTTATCGTAGTAGGGGTCGATGATGGCCGAGCCGAGTTCAACCAGGGAGTCCTGGTTTGTGCTGCCCCAGACCCTGTCGTGGTCACGGATTTCAACAAGGTTCTTGCAGGCCAAGCCTGTAACACTGAGCGCATTTACATCGTCTTTGGTATCCACCATGGCGAACTTGTAGTCGATCTTTGTTGGCGATGACCTGTTGAAACAGTCGCAAGGCTCTGTGGCCATGCAGTAGTGGTAGATGAGGACATGATGGCACACGCACAACTGGCCAATGGCAACCTTATGATCTATACCGGGATGACCGACAGTGTACTGGAGGTCGATGCCGACCACCTTGTACTTGTCTCCAGCAAGCAACTGCTCAACGCTGTTGATGTAGTCGTCCACAACGGTCGTGTCGATGGTGTACACCACCGAGAGATCCGTCTCCCTCGCGTGGGTCTCCAGTCTATGCTCGCCGAACTCCTTTGGAGTGCCACCGGACATCCCCTCTCCATGTGTCATCGTGGGTGTGCTTGTTGTGTTGGGGGGCGCGATCGAAAGGTTGAAGAGATTAAGGTTATAATGGCTGCGGGAATTAAAGGGGAAGCCGGATGGCCAAGAATATCGACAGGCCCTGATGGCAGTTCTAATATGCAGCGCGTAACTCCATCGTGCCGCACGTAACTGCATCGCATGGCAATGCGCGCGGCGCAACCACATGCATATGGGGCCCCAAACGTGATCGTGCGCACGCCCAACGCTGGCAGAGCACGCGCGAACGGATGCGAGCAGAGCACTGCGCGGTCGCCTGAAGGAAAAGTTGTCCACAAGCCGAGCGCGCCGACGGATGCAAGCAGAGCGCGCCAACGGGCGCGATAGAGCGCGTCACGGCGCCTAACGGTGAGCACAACGTGCTGCGGCGCCGAACGGCGAGCAGAGCTTGCCGAGGGACGCGAGCAGAGGACGGCATAGTGATACGTGGAAAATAAGACGAATTGTGCGAGCGATGTCGGAGATATCAAGCACGAATCATATTAGAGTTGCATGTGCGATACGTGGCAGACAATTGATCCATCATAGTTGTTTGTGATGGGTAAGCTGTGTGTGTTGCGGGCAAACGCTTGCTGGTGTATAACCTTAAATTTAACCAAAAAAGTGTTAATGCATGTTACAAAAATTGTATAGTTGGAAACTATGTTCAAATACGACTCCAACGATATAATCTATGGCGACATGCATTCTTATTTTATTAGTTAAATCCTACTTATAAAACAGGACGGGGTATAGTAGGTAATTAAATCGCAAACATTTTTTTATTAACTGTATGTGTACATGTCCTCTAGTCCTCCTCTCTCGACGTCTCTGTCACCTCACGCCGCAGACGGCTTACACTATAAGCTTAGCGCATGGGGCATTCTTTTGGCCAAACGGTGGCGCCAATGAATCGTCGGTGAGCCCGTTCCCGCGCAAGCTTCCCCCCGACTCGGTTAAATCCCCCAAAATCCCAATGCTTACCGGCCTGCTATAAAAACCCTCACGGCCAGCGAGTCCTGCGTCGCATTTTCCCCTCCCTCCCTGTAGCTTATCTCATCTTCTGCTCCCACAATCGCCAATGGCACCGGTCCGTCGTCGCTGCTCAGCCACTCCGCCGTCATCAGAGGACAGCTCCAGCTGGGAGGCTACACTGCGGCGGCGGCGCAGTCCCCGGCATAGTGTAGTGTGTGGCGTCCCTGTTGCGTGTGCGCGGAACACCCACCACAAGCTCCGCCGCCGCTGCCCGTCGGCAGCTGTTGCCGGCCGCCGTTGCCGCCACACCAACGTCGAAAGCCAGGGCCATCTCCCGCTCCACCGCCGCGGCCCGAAGGCGGGAGGTGGCCGTCGTGGCCGCCACGCCACTGCCGGCCACCGTGGCCATCGTGGCCGCCACGCCACTGCCGGCCACCGTGGCCATCACCCGCTCTACTACCGTGGCCCGAAGGCGGGAGGTGGCGGTCGTGGCCGCCACCCCATCATCGGCCACCATGGCCGCCAGCCCACTGTCGACAGCCGGGATCATCACCCGCTCCGCCACTGCCGCCCGAAGGAGGGAGGCGGAGGTGGAGGACCGCACATGCATCAGCGAACTTGCGCGCTACATCGAGTTCCTGCGGGAAGAGGAGGAGTGCCTCGTCGAGCATGCAAAGAGCTTACCATAGCCGCGGCCGCAGCACCATATTGCATTTCTCCGGCTCGTCGGTAGGCTCCTCCTCCTCCTCTCCCTCTCACTGAGCACGCTCGACAGAGGAGAGGCTGCCGAAGTAGCACAAAGCCCCTCCGTGGTAGTAGTAGTATTTAGGGGCTATTTTGTTCAGTTCATCTGACTATAGATGTGTGGTCGAACAATACAACGTACTTAAAATTAGCTAGTATATATAGTTGAACTAGCTATTTCAGTATGTGGTTGGCAATAAATGGGGAGAAGTTTGGTCGGTTCAGCTATCGAGTTGAACTGTTTGTATAAATTAAGAACAACTACTTAATCTATGAATGAAATCTATGCTTAATTACTGATTTTTAGTTGCAAAAATTACATAGTGCTAATGATTTCCAGCTGCATATTTTGACAAATCGCAGTCTTACAAGGATTGACAAATGGCAACGTTACTAGATCAACAAATGTAAATCTTTCCAGTTTGACAAATGGCAACATACCAAATATGACAGATGCAAATCTTACCAAATTGTTTGTACGTGGTTGCACATGGGTCATCCAGCACAACCGTTTGCGTTGAAGGGATGCACACATCCTGCGCTGCTCTCACTTTGCATACAGGTGTTCTATATAAATCATTTGCGATCAAGAGCTGCAGAAATCCTGCTCGGCACATTTCAGTCAGGGTCAAGCAGCTGTCCACACAGCACCTCCTACAGCCATTAAAACAAAGACACGTGGCGTCACGTGAATGGTTAACAGAATTTTGGATTTACTAGAATTTAAAAATTAGGCATCTCAATGTTTTGCCGGCAATCAACGGTGCCATGATGTTTGAAATTCATGCCCTTTTCTTGCATGGGACCTAAGCATGCACCCAAGGACACATATTTGATTTTCAACCAATTTATATGCACTGGAGCATGTGCATGTAGTTCATATTTAAATTATGCACATAAATGCATTGAAAACTCAGTTAATGCATAAAAATGTCCAAATGAACCCCGAAAAATCACAAAAATTCACACAACACTCCTGTTTTTCTATGTTGACACAAGAAAAAAAATTGAAAGCAATAAGAGGCAATGGATATCGTTTAGTCCCCAAAGGGGGGAAGTTCCCTACCGAAAACCATCATGCTTGTTGTGAGAAGCTCTGGTTTGTGAGAAGCATATACCCAAACCGTCCCCAAATGGGACAAAATTTGTACCATGGCATCTTGATGCCACTCCATGATAGCATGCCAAGTTTCATGAAATTCAGACGAGTTTTGGATTTACTAGAATTTCAAAACCAGGCATCTCAATGTTTTGGTGGCAATCAACGGTGCCCTGGTGTTTGAAAGTCATTCCCATTCTTGCATGGGACCTAAGCATGCACCCAAGGACACATATTTGATTTTTCAACCAATTTATATTCACTGGAGCATGTGCATGTAGTTCAAATTTGAATTATGCACATAAATGCATTGAAAACTCAGTTAATGCATAAAAATGTCCAAACAAATCCCAAAAATAAAAAAAATCACACAACACTCCAGTTGTTCTATGTTGACACGAGAAAAAAATTGAAAGCAATAAGAGGCAATAGATATCGTTTCGTCCCCAAAGGTGGGACGTTTCCTACCGAAAACCATCATGCTTGTTGTAAGAAGCTCCGATTTGTGAGAAGCATATACCCAAACCTGCGCTAAATGGGAAAAATTTGTACCACGACATGTTGATGCCGCTCCATGATAGCATGCTAAGTTTCATGAATTTCAAACGAGTTTTGGATTCACTAGAATTTAAAAACCATGCATCTCAATGTTTTGCCGGCAATCAACGGTGCCCTGGTGTTCAAGATTCATTCCCATTTCTTGCATGGGATATAAGCATGCACCCAAGGACACATATTTCATTTTTCAACCAATTTATATGCACTGGAGCATGTGCATGTAGTTCAAATTTGAATTATGCACATAAATGCATTGAAAACTCAGTTAATGCATAAAAATATCCAAACGAACCATAAAAAATCACAAAAAATCACACAACGCTCCAGTTGTTCTATGTTGACACGAGAAAAAAAATTGAAAGCAATAAGAGGCAACGTTTCGTCCCCAAAGGTGGGACGTTCCCTACCGAAAACCATCATGCTTGTTATGAGAAGCTCCGGTTTGTGAGAAGCCCAAACCTGCCCCAAATGGGACAAAATTTGTACCACGACATGTTGATGCCGCTCCATGATAGCATGCCAAGTTTCATGAATTTCAAACAAGTTTTGGGTTTACCAGAATTTAAAAACCAGGCATCTCAATGTTTTGCCGGCAATCAAAGGTGCCCTGGTGTTCGAGATTCATTCCCATTTCTTGCATGGGACCTAAGCATGCACCTAAGGACACAGATTTGATTTTTCAACCAATTTATATGCACTTGAGCATGTGCATGTAGTTCAAATTTGAATTATGCACATAAATGCATTGAAAACTCAGTTAATGCATAAAAATGTCCAAACAAATCCCAAAAATAAAAAAAATCACACAACACTCAAGTTGTTCTATGTTGACATGAGAAAAAAAATTGAAAGCAATAAGAGACAATGGATATCATTCCGTCCCCAAAGGTGGGACGTTCCGTACCGAAAACCATCATGCTTGTTGTGAGAAGCTCCGGTTTGTGAGAAGCATATACCCAAACCCGCCCCTAATGGGACAAAATTTGTACCACGGCATGTTGATGCCACTCCATGATAGCAGGCCAAGTTTCATGAATTTCAGACGAGTTTTGGATTTACTAGAATTTAAAAACCAGGCATCTCAATGTGTTGCCGGCAATCAACGGTGCCCAGGACACATGTTTGATTTTTCAATAAGTTTATATGCAGTGGAGCATGTGCATGTAGTTCAAATTTGAATTATGTGCATAAAATGCCTGGCAAACCCATTTAATGTATAAAAATGTACAAACGAACTCTTAATAATTCCAATTTTTTTGACGACACACCTATAGTGTCATGTTCACTGCAGATAAAAGTTCTAGCAATTCAAACACAATCCTTTGTAGGTGTGAACCCATTACGTAATTCAAATGATCAAGATGATAAATCAAGTAGATGGCACACAGTTTATTATCACCAACCGTGTGAGATGCTACACAAATTATCTTGGAGCACCGTTGGTGTATAGTCTGCCCATGCTTTACGAGAGAAGGTGTGTCGGCTACAGTCCACAGCCAGTGTGTCAAGCACACTAGCTAGCTCACTCCCCAAATATCATTTCACTGTTTATTCTTCGCCGCTGAAAGATGGGGATGTGGAGCCACGTCGTGAGGGCAACTTCGGCGGCCCACTCCGGCGAGAGCGCGGCCGCAGCCGCCAGGCGCGTGCTAACAAGCTTTGTGATGGCGACTACAGTATGCATCCAGGTGGCCAAGGCAGCCCAAACAGCCGCTGTTGCTTCTCAGGCGGCGGCAGCAGCATCTGCCTCGGGGATAGCAACCGGCAAGAGTGGCACAACAGCTGTTCGTTCCGCAGCGGTGGCCTTAGCCCTGCTGGAGACCGCACAGTACCATGTCGAGGCCGTCCACACCCAGGTCGTGGCGGTCACTGCACAAATCGAACGAAGCTTCTCCGACAACGGTCGGCAACCCACGGCCGAAGAGCTGGCAATCGCCGAGAGCGTTCGAGCAGCCACCCGTTCCTGTGCGGCATACCTTTCCACGCCAGAGCCCGCCAGAGCCCACATGGCGTCCTCCCACGCCCAGCTCGTGGCGGCCTTTTCCAAAGATATGGCAGATGTGGATGGCAAGATGCTTGCCGAGTATGGTGCAATTGATGCCATGGAGCCCCTTCCCCAGGAGACCGTCGGGTGCGGGCTGCACATGGAGGCCACGGCGGAGATCGACAAGCACCAGCCGTAGTAGTACTCTTTGTTTTGTTTAATTAAGAGCGCCGGTCTTTAATTTGTTAGAGTAATATTTTGGTCAGCTAGCTCTATTTAATTGCTGAACTTGCCCGATTAAGAAGTTAGTCTCCTTTGTGTACCCAAATTATGCAATGACCTGGATGACCACTGTAACCAGGGAAATTTGAACCAACACACGGGTTAAGCTATCTGAATTGCTTGTGATGTTCACATATCGTACACAGTTCTGAATAAGGGACCGTGTCTGATGACACTTTGCGCGCCAGTTTTTTGGCCGAAGCGATTCCAAATTTTCGGCTTCCGCGGAAATATCTACCTCCCCGCCCCTCCCCCTTACCAAAAGCCACATTTCCCCTCTTTCCGCCTTCCTTTCCAGGTTGAAAATTGCATTCCTTGCTTGTAGCGCCACCATCTCCTCGCCGGCGACCCTCCTTCACGCTCCTTGGCCTCGCCTATCCAGCCAGGTAATCCACACCCGACCCCCATCCTCCTCCTCCTTCCACATCCCACATGCCCCTACCGCGCGAAAGGCCGACACCTTCCACCCAAATCACCGACCCCTCCACCAAATAAGCGCCGGCCTAAGCCATGGTGCACGCAGTATAGCCAGGACCTCAAGGAGCATTTGGCAGCGGAGAAGCAAATCGTGGCCGCACGCCTTGTTAATTCCTTTGCCCCATTCCCAATATAGAGAAGATATTTATGCACATCCTTGTTTTCAGGCCTTTCCAAAGCAGTTCACTAACGATTACCTCTCAAACCACCTATATGTTCAAGAGGCGAGGAAGGTATTCATACAACACCCATGGTTCAATATTGAAGTGTTCCTGATGAGGAAGAAGGATGGATGGTCAATCATCCACCAGCACTGGCCTAAAGTTACAAAGACCTTCAACATCAATGAAGGCTCAATATTCGCCTTCTGCTTCAGCAGTTTTCCAAATGAGATACATATGTCTATGTACCGTCTATGATGCTAATTTCGAAAGGTTATAGATGTTGCATGTGAAACTTGGTCCTAGTGTAGTTGTGTAATGGGGTAGCTGAGTGCTGAAGCTATATGATGCTCTACTCTGATGTATTTCAATTATGAAAATGAAATATATTGTGTGCTTAATATGGACTGTCAATTAGATTAATAAATGGATTATGAATAATCGGATAATTAACCTGCTAGTGGCGAATTGGCCTGCTAATTGGGTTTTGCTATTGCGAACGGTTGATGAAAAAATACCGTGGGCGATGACCTCAGGCAACGCACACAGTTTCTAGGAATAAACAGTGTTGGATCAATGAACAATCACACACGGCTTTCTCTTGAAAACTGTTTGCGTTAGGCCACCTTGCGCAAACGTTTACCACATGAAAACTGTGTGTGGTGGACAACCTTTGCCACACAGTTTCTTCCATGGACCGTGTGTGATATATTCAATAACGCAAGCGATTTAGCGGGAAAAATTGTGTGTGATGTACCTGTGAACGGAAACGTTTTCCTTTGAGTGACTGTGTGGGATGTACATACTAAGGGAAATGTTTAGCGGGGACAGACTGTGTGGGATGTACTAGCGACCAGAAACAATTTTGCTGTACAATTGTATTTTTAGCTCTACTATATGTAATTCCGTATTTGAGCGCTCGCCGGTCGCACACGACCTAATTTTGCCAAACATGTGTGCCAGGAGGGCATATCCCCGACAGTTTCTGGGTCGTGTGGGAAGGACCCCCCTATCGCCCACACTCACTTGGCGACGGTTCTAGATGCCGTCGCGGAAAGGGGTTAAAAACCGTTTGTTTAGGACCGACGCGCACGAGTGTATATCCATCCATGAATCCCCTAGAGACTAAGTGCAACTGGACATCTGCAACTTCGTGTGACTCTGTATTGGCACAATCAGTACATGGACACATAATGCAATATGCATCACCAGTTCTCCTCTTTGTACTTTCAGCCAAATTCATGAACTCTGTCACGCCAATGATAAAATCCGCGGTTTTCCGATTCTTCATCCATCGAGATCGTTCCATCTGCACCACATGAATGGTAATTAAAAAGAAAACAACAACATTAATACACAGATTAACTGCTACCCAAAGATGCGTGCATAAATCACAAGGTTTTATATTCATAATTACTGAGGGCGCTCCATGTTGTTATCCAGACGTGCAATGACAAAAATTAATGGCCAGTCAATTTACACGCAGAGTACTAGTACAACACTACCCTTAGGAATTGAATACCTTAATTAAGACACTCACGAAAACAATACCTTAATTAATTAGCCGCACGGCGACCTCCACCCAGCAGACAAAGAAGCATGATGCGGTGGCATGCCGAGATAGCAGGGTCGAGGAGCAAATCTTAGTGCGGCTGCCGCCTGAAGTTCAACCTCCACTATACCGCCATCGCCCGCGATGGATGTGCTCGAATCACGCCGCCACCAACCTTGATGGTTGAGCTCCTCCTATCTCCCGCCGCGGGACGAGGATTGACCTCCTATGACGCCGCCACCGCCCACCGACCGAGGATTGACCTCTTCTCCGATAGTCGCTGCCTAGGCCGCCGCCGCCATCTCTATATGCAGAGCGGCTGTTTACACGGTATCATTGTAACTCAATTATATGGACAGGGTAGTACATCACATACGGTTATGTAACTGCAACTGTGTCTAACCTACGTTGTCTTCTCACATGGTTTGGTGCGGAAATCGTGTGTGATGTTGTAATACCTAACACAAACGACATGTATAAACAGTGTGCCGTATACAATATATAGTGCCATAAGTAGTTCCCTACCGTTAGCTTATCCCCACAGTTTCCCATTTCCCCCAAATCCTTACATAGCCTCCAAATTCCCTCGCGTGGTGCTGACATTGGAGGAATGTGGATGAGTGGTGCTGATGGTTTTGGTGCGGCTGCTCCTACTCGTATCGCCGCCACGATGGTGGTCGCCGCCGAGCACTTTCTGAAGGTCATCAGAAGGCAGGTGTACTACGGACCCGAATCGTCCTGTTAGGTTCCAATCTATCCTGATCTTTTTTAGCATGTCCAAAGTATAGCTCCTTGGTGAATCCGTCCTGAATGACACCCCCCAGGAAAGCGATCTGCCGCTGGATCCGGAGCATGGATCCATACTCACAAAAAAAAGACACATCCATGACATTTTGGGCTGAACGAAATTTTTTCGGTCATGCTTATTGTAACATCCCCAGCATCACACTACAATAATCTCCCCCTAATGAAGGTCATGTCATCATGATCATCTTGCCAAAATGCCACTTGTCCAAAATCTGCTTCAAATTCAAATTCAAATTGCATGTCAAATATTTGCTTCTTCTTTCATGCAAATAAAATAGTTCATCCTATGGCAAATAATCCCTAGATATTTGTCATGTTGAAGCTAACATTTTGGAATTCCTAAATTGCCCCTGGGAATTTATTATCTGGTCCAGCAGTACTTAAGATGTCCTTTTCATTTTCTAAAAATGCTTGGACAACTCTTGAAATGCCCAAACTTTTTGTGGCAGTGCTGGATATTGCAAAGTAATTATCTGACCAAGTTTCACATTTTTGCAAAATCTTATGGAAGCTCAAAATACTAAAAAAAACCCTTTCTGTAAAAAAAGAAATAAAAAAGGCCATCAGATCGCCTAAGTGCACAAAGGTTTCCTAGAGCCCAGCCCACCACGGCCTCCTCCGCCTGCCCTCGTTTCTCTGTTCAAGCGACCGAGGCACGCCCATTGCCGCCACGATCCCACCTCGCCGACCACGCTGCTACATAGCGCCATGGTGGATAAATATCCACCTCTCCTCCCCGGCCTCCTCATCCATTCGCCCCCTCGCTCTCCCTCGTTCACCCCTCTTCTTCTCTGTCTCGTTCGCCCGTGCGCGTCAAGCCGACGTCGTCGATCCCATGCCACCGCCTCCCGATCGCCTCGCCGACGCCGCGCCCTACCGCTCCGCCTCACTCGGCTGCCTCGACTACACCTCGTCGCCGAGCTCGAACGACCGCACGCTCGGGATCGACCTCACCTCTCCTTCTCGGTTGCCGGCGCCCGCCGTCGTCTCCGTCCAATGCCGCTGCTCCTATGCTCGCACGGGCCTTTCTTGGCCGCCCGGTGAGCTCCTCCCTTCCTCCTTTCATGTCCTCGCGTCGTGCCTTTCGCCGTAGCTAGCTCGCCCGCAAGCCGAGCTTCGCTGTCCACCATTGTTGTCATAGGGCTCGCCACCGAGCTCCTCCGCTCGAGCTAGTAGCTCCGACGAGCTCCTGGAGCGCCGTAGACCCCGCCTAGTTGGTTAGTTTGGCCGCTCGCGCGCTCTAACGCTGAACCGCTTAGCGCCGTACTCGGCGCCGTTTCTACTCGTCGCCGCGCCGTTTCTACTGTCATTGCACCGTTCGGACGTTCTGGCCCCGCCGTCGCCTCCATCTTATGCGGCGACGTCGAACCGCGTCGAACGCACCTAGCTACGACCGGAAACCCCCGTGGCGTGAAACCCGACCCTCTCCCGATGTGCGCCGCTGCGGGAGGCTCGCCGGAGCACTTCCGACGCTGACGCCGGCGAGGCTGACCTGGCGCCGACGTGGCCCTATGGGGGCCACACCAGTGAGGCTGCCAGAGGGCCCCGGCGTCCCAGTTGATCACGTTGACTCTGGTCAACGCAGCTATCGTTTCATGACATGTGGGCCCCGTCTGCTACTTAGGCTAACTAAACGTTTTTATAAATAAAATTAACTTGTTAGACTAATTAGTCACTGACATGTGGGGCCCAACTACAACTTCACCCCCCTGTTCTTTTAAAATAACCCACTATTAGCCCTCTCTCTATGACATGTGGGCCGATTGGTTAGTTTGACCAGTCAGCGGGTCTGTTGACCTGCTGATGTCATGCTGACACTCTGCTGACGTCATAATTCCCTTTTTTGTTAATTTTAACAAATTCTGAAAATGGTTTAATCTTTAGAAATTCATAGGAATTAAACCGTAACTCGGGTGAAAATGTTTTCTATATGAAAGTTGCTCAGAAAAATCCAACGAATCCGAATAAGTGGTCCGTGAATCTGTCACATGCCCCTAGCATGCTGAACATGGAACTTTCCCCCTCTTTTCCTTTGTCCAGAATCCACCTAACGTCGGGAATTCACCCTCGGATGTTTCCCCCCTTAAATGCATAGCGTGTAGTACCGCGTTAGAGCACGCTTAGCGCCACGTATCATCATGTCATGCTTAGTGTTACCTTTGTTTGCTTTATATTTACTGTTTCTTCCCCCTCTTCTCTCCGGTAGACCCCGAGGTCGCTGATGCCCCGGTGATCGACTACGTCGTCGACAACGACCCTCCTTGCCAGAGCAACCAGGCAAGCCCCCCTTTGATCATCCCGATATCGCCCATTCCATTCTCTCATGCTTGCATTAGATTTTGCTACTGTTATTGTTTGCACCTATTCTGATGCATAGCCTATTTCAGATCTCGTTGTTGTACCTTACCGCTTATCCTAAACCGCTTAGTATAGGTTGGTTAGAGATCCATCGGTGACCCCCACTTTGTCCCGATCGCCTGCTGGATTATCGAAGACCCGATCAACGGGATCAAGACCAGGCCCCGACACCGCACATCACTTCCCTTAGTTGCTCGACACTACTGGGTTACTATCGAGTACCGAGGGTGAGACCTCTACAGCACTTCTGATATTAACCCTGTAGTATAGCTATCCGGTCGTGGTCATCGAGGGTGATTTCCTCTTTAACCACTTCGATACGAGTCTGTCAGGTAACCCTCAAGTGTGAACCTCGAGGGTGAATCCTCTTACGTTCACCTTGATGACTACATCGAGTGGAATTCACCGGGGGTGATTCCTCGGGTTTTTCCCCTTGATGTTTAGACACACCGTTACTTTGATTACTATGAATTTTCACTGAGCCATGTTACTAAAGACGGGTCGACCCTGAGGGGTGCCCGCGCGAGCTTAATTGCGAGTGATGTGGAGTCGGGTTGACACGGAGGGTGCCCGCGATATAATTACGAGGCGTGGCGGGCATTCCTAGCCCTTGCCGCAAGTCCTCGAGACGGGCAACGGGTCACATCTTTCGTGAGTCTCTCGCTTGTTACCGCTGCGTTCCTAATCCACTACGATTTGGATATTTGATCCGAGGGGCCTCGGCCCGATAGCACTAACCATCACGTGGGCATAGTATGGGCGTTCTGCGTCAGATACATCAGCCAAGCTTAATAGGCGTGATCGAGCGGCACGCGCCGGGTTGGACTGCGTGGCGCTGCCTTGTTGAAGGAGGTAGCTAGGTCTGCTCACCGCCGCCCACGCAACGTGCAGGAGTTCCCGGAGATGGCCCATGACCCACCGGGGCATAGGTTTAGTCCGGCGTGCTGGCCTCTCTATTAAGCCTAGGTCGGGTTGCGGCGTATTATTTGGCCGAGGCCGGGCATGACCCTGGAAAGTGTGTCCGGCCGGAGTTAAGCGAGCGTGGTGGGTAAGTTGGTGCACCCCTGCAGGGAAGAAAACATCTAGCGATAGCCTGTCCTACGGTAACGGACACTTGCAGTTGTATCCCGATCGATACAACTAGAACTGGATACCTGAGATGAGAGATGGACTATGATGAGACATGGATATGAGAAATGGATTGTGATGATAACTGGATAGTATGGCTCTGGGATATCTTTCTCGCAGGAGTCGAGAAAGGATCTCCGGCCGAGGTTGATAACACTACTACTTTACTTTATGATACTCTACTCCTTCCGGTTGCTGCAAGATGGTGGTTTCCAGAAGATGCTAGTCTTCGATAGGACTAGGCCTTCTCTCTATTCTGGCATTTCTGCAGCCCAGTCCACATATACATCCTTCCTTTGATAATGTTGCATATGTAGTGTAGATCCTTGCTTGCGAGTACTTTGGATGAGTACTCACGGTTGCTTTTGCTCCCCTTTTCCCCCTTTCTTCTTCTTTCCGGTTGATGCAACCAGATGACGGAGCCGGGAGCCAGATGCCACCGCCGATGCTTACTACTACGTGGAGGCCGCCGATGACCGAGGAGTAGTTAGGAGGCTCCTGTGCAGGAGGCCTTGCCTTTTCGATCGTTCTTTGCTTTTGGTGCTAGCCTTCTTAAGGCAAACTTGTCTAACTCATGTCCGTACTCAGATATTGTTGCTTCACGACTCTTGTGTTTTCGAGCTTATGTATTCGAGCCCTCGAGGCCCCTGGCTTGTAACATAAAACTTGTATTATTTTATTTTGTGTCTAGATTTTTGTTGTGATATCTTCCCGTGAGTCCTTGATCTTGATCGTACACATTTGCATGTATGATTAGTGTACGATTGAATCAAGGGCGTCACAAGTTGGTATCAGAGCCGACTGCCTGTAGGTAGCCCCCTTTCCAACTCCTTGGCCGAAGTTGAGTCTAGTCACTGAAAAACTTTTACTAACATTGGTTGTGTGGATTACGGGCCCACGTTGCCATTGGGTGGTATTAGGATATTTTATTCCTCGTCTATACTCTGGGACTATGATCTCTCTTTCATTCGGGTTAAACGATTTTGCTAATTCTAAAATTAGGATCTCGTAACTACTTCCTCACGGAGAGCCCCTTATTCAGATGATCGCCTGCTGCACCAGAAGTTTCCGAAGATACTCTCCGATGTTATCCCGATAACTTGTGCTCATCGCGTTTGCAATTCCCTACCACCGATAAGTCCCCATGAATAACATCCTTGCCGCTTTTACCTTCGTCCCCAGTTGCTCATATTATTACTAGATACCACTAGAACTCTACGTTGTTTCGAGAATCCTTTGTGCCTTCCGCTTTGCAGCTTCTTTTTGCACTAAGGATAATTCATTAACCGGGGTCCACTCATCCCCAGTTGTTCATATGTTTTTCAAATTACTTGTATATACTATCCGATTTTCCGAGAATCATCTTCAAACTATTGCTCTGCAAATACTTGTCTGCTTGCATTATGGATGCTTTCCATATGTGTAGCAATACTCATTAGTATCCTTTGACACCATCCAACATGTGTGTGAAAGCACGCAATCATTAGTTGATCCTTCAATTATCTTTCCGGCTCGGGCGTCATTTTAAAACATGAGCTGGTTCTCGACCAATCTATTTGTCGTCGATTGTGCCCTTAGGTCTATTCTACTTATCCATCCTTGATCAGAGCGTTTGCTTCTGATCCTTCATTTTGGAAATCATAATTCCTTTGTCATCTAAGCATCGAATAATTCAGATGTTCCATAATCCAATGCCTTTGCATTCTTTCTTCCTTTGATTGAGTACCGATACTCACATCAGCTCCATTTTGGACCGGCAGGCCCATTGCCGGGTTATTATCCGATAGTATCCTTCACATTCCAAATTCTTGAGAGTTGTTCCCATGATACATAATGTCTTTGACAATTTGTATCCTCTGCTATTGTCAACCATGCTCTGCTTCGAACATGTGTTAATTGATAGTAAAGTTCATGGTATATGTTCTAAGATGCCCGATGGATTGAACTTATGCCTTCCATAATCCGTGTGAACCCGAGAGTTCTCATGAGTCTTACTCTTACGGTACTTCGCCAGCTAAATCCTTCTGCCTCTACCATTTCTTCAAAAAGCGAGAAGTAAATGAAATGATATGCATTGAAGAAGTGGGAGTCGACCTTGAACTTTGTGTTCATGCCCATAGACATGATGTAGATCTTATCATGGAAGCTCCTCTTATAATCAAATGTTCCCTTGGTATAAGCTCATCTTGCATCTCAGAATTGATTCTTTGCAATCGTGGTTCCGACCATATTTTGTCCTTGATTCTATTCCCGGAAAAGTTAAAATACTTGTCTTCTGCAGATCGTTTCACGTGTCAAACCTGATCTACCTCGAGTATTGCCCCCTGTTATCTCAAGGATATTGTGTCATTGCAATACCTCTTGTGAATTCTCATTGGAATGATTCTCCATCACATCATTCCTAGCCTGATCAACTATGTCATTATCATGCTAAGTTTTAACTGTGCTACCTGGTCCTTCTTCCCGGAGCATAATTTTTGATGATAAGATAAGCTTACATCGATCTTTCTCGTCATGTCATTTCACCTTGACCAGCAAGTTTGATTTTGAATTTGTGTCATACTCATGGTTCCAATAGCCTTTCGCTTCTTCCTTCTTGTTGCTTGATGGCATCGCTCCTCGATGGCATCTTCATAGAGCCTCTCGACAAAGGCGTCGTGAGCAGCATCAACATTTTGACATCTGTTGAAATGACAATTGAATTCATGGTGAGAAATACCCTCCTTGACCTACGATGATTTGTGTTATCATCGACTAACCCCCTTGTCTTCTTTCCAACACATGATTGATCATGTCTTGGTTATATCTTGGACTCCTTGCTATTGCTGCAATTGTTCCTTGAGTATCTCTTGTGATCTTCAACTCCAACCCCTACTTGTAACACCATGTTAATGCTACCTCGAAGCATGACTCAGGTATTCCGAATATCAACAAGAACATTGGAAGTACATTGTCGAATGTTTCTAGATCTATTATCCTTACCCTATTGTATGGGTAATATCATGATTCTTCCCTCGCCCCCTTTATTTAAATGCTTTTGAACTTGCTGTCATATCATGTATATCCTGCTCCGCTTCCCTTGGGAAGGATATACTCCAAATTCTTTGTGTGTAAACACATTTTCCTTTCCATTGGTCTGATTAATCTAATAATTTCATTTTCCTTTCCATTGGGTTGTTTAACCTTCTTGTGATCTATATGATATAAGCAAAAATAAATCCCTGCTTATAGAACCCCCCGATGTTCAACCTTGTCAGTAAGACCCTGATACTAATGTTGTTGACGTTTCGGTACCACCGATGGACGAGAACTTTGCCTATTGGTCCGCCTCGCTCAACGAAAGCAGGAAAATAGTTCTCTCCATCCTCGCCCGGTACCAACGTTGTTGACAACATAACCGATAGTCTATCATCCGACATGCCTTGCTATCGGCCCCTTTCTACTTTTTAACCCACATGGTGGGCCCATAACCCACAGTTCACCGGATTGAAGCCCGACTCTCTGTACAACCTTGGTGCCAAGTATCTTATGCTCTTGGCTTTGTGTGTTATCGCGAGCCACCCTCCGAGAGATGATCTATTCCCGATGCTCAACCCTTCTCACACTGCCTGTTGTATCGATCGTTTGTCCATTCGCTTGAAACTTCTTATTGTACCTTCATATTTTACTCTCGGCGTTTTCTTAAATTTCAACTCGAGAGATACTTCATCACATACCCTGCATTGTTCACTGCACAATTCACCCTATAAGGGTCAGTTCACCTGAAGTTACTCTTTACTTCCCCACTTAAATCTCGGGACGAGATTTCTTGTAGTGCAGGAGATTTGTAACATCCCCAGCATCACAATACAGTAATCTCCCCCTAATGAAGGTCATGTCGTCATGATCATCTTGCCAAAATGCCACTTGTCCAAAATCTGCTTCAAATTCAAATTCAAATTGCATGTCAAATATTTGCTTCTTCTTTCATGCAAATAAAATAGTTCATCCTATGGCAAATAATCCCTAGAT
Organism: Aegilops bicornis; assembly: GCA_021605145.1. Classification (NCBI taxonomy): domain Eukaryota; kingdom Viridiplantae; phylum Streptophyta; class Magnoliopsida; order Poales; family Poaceae; genus Aegilops; species Aegilops bicornis. The sequence continues at coordinate 340,374,946 of CM038672.1, read as the reverse complement.
ATTTGTCATGTTGAAGCTAACATTTTGGAATTCCCAAATTACACCTGGAATTTATTATCCGTCCAAAGAAGTATTTAAGATGTCCTTTTCATTTTCTAAAAATGCTTGGACAACTCTTGAAATGCCCAAACCTTTTGTGGCAATGCTGGATATTGCAAAGTAATTATCTGACCAAGTTTCACATTTTTGCAAAATCTTATGGAAGCTCAAAATATTACAAAACCCCCTTTCTGTAAAAAAAGAAATAAAAAAAGGCCACTGTGCACTGGCCTAAGTGCACAGTGCCTAGAGCGCAGCCCACCATGGCCTCCTCCGCCTGCCCCCTGTTCTCTGTTCAAGAGACCGAGGCACGCCCGCCGTCGCCGCCGATCCCACCTCGCCGACCACGCTTTCATAGCGCCGCGGGTGGATAAAGATCCACCTCTCCTCCCCCTGGCCTCCTCATCCATTCGCCCCCCCTCGCTCTCCCTCGTTCACCCCTCTTCTTCTCTGTCTCGTTCGCCCGTGCGCGGTCGTCGACGCGCCGTCGTCGATCCCGCGGCCACCGCCTCCCGATCGCCTCGCCGACGCGCCCTACCGCTCCGCCTCGCTCGGCTGCCTCGACTACACCTCGTCATCGAGCTCGGGAACGACCGCACGCTCGGGAACACCTTGTTAGTTTGGCCGCTCGCGCGCTCTAACGCTGAACCCGCTCGCGCCGTACTCCGGCGCCGTTTCTACTCATCGCCGGCGCCGTTCCGGACGTTCCAGGCCCCGGCCGTCGCCTCCATCTTGCGTGCGACGTCGAACCGCGTCGAACGCACCTAGCTACGACCCCGGAAACCCCCTGTGCGTGAAACCCGACCCCTCTCCCGACGTGCGCCGCCGCGGGAGGCTCGCCGGAGCACTTCCGGCGCCGACGCCGGCGAGGCTGACCTGGCGCCGACGTGGCCCTATGGGGGCCACACCAGTGAGGCTGCCAGAGGGCCCCGGCGTCCCAGTTGACCACGTTGACTCTGGTCAACGCAGTTACTGTTCATGACATGTGGGCCCCGTCTGTTACTTAGGCTAACTAAACGTTTTTATAAATAAAATTAACTTGTTAGACTAATTAGTCACTGACATGTGGGGCCCAACTACAACTTCACCCCCCTGTTCTTTTAAAATAACCCACTGTTAGCCCTCTCTTTATGACATGTGGGACCGAATGGTCGATTTGACCCGGTCAATGGTCTGTTGACCTGCTGATGTCATCTTGACACTCACGACGCTATAATTCCCTTTTTGTTAATTTTAACAAATTTCAAAATGGTTTAATCTTTAGAAATTCATAGGAATTAAACCGTAACTCGGGTGAAAATGTTTTCTATATGAAAGTTGCTCGTAAAAATCCAACGAATCCGAATAAGTGGTCCGTGAATCATCACATGCCCCTAGCATGCTGAACATGGAACTTTCCCCTCTTTTCCTTTGTCCGTAATCCACCTAACGCCGAATTCACCCTCGGATGTTTCCTTCGTCTGCAACGTGTAGTACCGCGTTAGAGAGCACGCTTAGCGCCACGTATCATCATGTCATGCTTAGTGTTACCTCTGTTTGCTATGTATTTACCGTTTCTTCCCCTCTTCTCTCCGGTAGACCCGAGGTCAGCGATGCCCGGTGATCGACTACGCCGTCGACAACGACCCCTCCTTGCCAGAAAGCAACCGTGCAAGCCCCCCTTTGATCATCCCGATATCGCCCATTCCATTCTCTCATGCTTGCATTAGATTTTGCTACTGTTATTGATTGCTCCTATTCGATGCATAGCCTATTTCAGATTCTGTTGTTGTACCTTACCTGCTTATCCTAAACTGCTTAGTATAGGTTGGTTAGAGATCCATCAGTGACCCCACTTTGTCCCGACTGCCCCGCTGGATTATCAGAAGACCCGATCAACGGGATCGAAGACCAGGCCCCGACACCGCACATCACTTCCCCTTAGTTGCTCGACACTCTTTGGGTTACTATCGAGCACCGAGGGTGAGACCTCTACAACACTTCCGATATTAACCAGTAGTATAGCTATCCGGTCGTGGTCATCGAGGGTGATTTCCTCTTTAACCACTTCCGATACGAAGTCTGTCAGGTAACCCCTCAAGTGTGAACCTCGAGGGTGAATCCTCTTACGTTCACCTTGATGACTACATCGAGTGGAATTCACCGGGGTGATTCCTCGGGTTTTCCTTGATGTTTAGACACACCGTTACTTTGATTACTATGAATTTTCACTGAGCCATGTTACTAAAGACGGGTCGACCCTGAGGGGTGCCCGCGCGAGCTTAATTGCGAGTGATGTGGAGTCGGGTTGACCTGGAGGGTGCCCGCGATATAATTACGAGGCGTGGCCGGGCATTCCTAGCCCTTGCCGCAAGTCCTCGAGACGGGGCAACGGGGTCACATCTTTCGTGAGTCTCTGCTTGTTACCGCGCGTTCCTAATCCACTACGATTTGGATATTTGATCCGAGGGCCTCGCCCGATAGCACTAACCATCACGTGGGCATAGTATGGGCGTTCTGCGTCAGATACATCAGCCGAAGCTTAATAGACGTCACGGCCGAGCGGGCGCTGCCGGGTTGGACTGCGTAGCGCCTGCCTTGTTGAAGGAGGTAGCTAGGTCTGCTCACCGCCGCCCACGCAACGTCAAGTGTGAGTTCCCGGGAGATGGCCCATGACCCCTGGGGCATAGGTTTAGTCCGGCTGCTGGCCTCTCGATTAAGCCTAGGTCGGGTTGCGGCTTATTGTTTGGCCAAGGCCGGGCACGACCAAGGAAAGTGTGTCCGGCCGGAGTTAAGCGGCGTGGTGGGTAAGTTGGTGCACCCTGCAGGAAGAAAACATCTAGCGATAGCCTGTCCCTCTGATAGCGGACACTTGCGGTTGTATCCCGATCGATACAACTAGAACTGGATACCTGAGATGAGAGATGGACTATGATGAGACATGGATATGAGAAATGGATTGTGATGATAACTGGATAGTATGGCTCTGGGATATCTTTCTCGCAGGGAGTCGAGAAAGGATCTCCGGCCGAGGTTGATAACACTACTACTTTACTTTGTGATACTCTACTCCTTCCGGTTGCTGCAAGATGGTGGTTTCCAGAAGATGCTAGTCTTCGATAGGACTAGGCCTTCTCTCTATTCTGGCATTTCTGCAGCCCAGTCCACATATACATCCTTCCTTTGATAATGTTGCATATGTAGTGTAGATCCTTGCTTGCGAGTACTTTGGATGAGTACTCACGGTTGCTCTGCTCCCCTTTTCCCCTTTCTTCTTCTTTCCGGTTGATGCAACCAGATGACGGAGCCGGGAGCCGATGCCACCGCCGATGCTTACTACTACGTGGAGGCCGCCGATGACCGGGGAGTAGTTAGGAGGCTCCCAGGTGAGGCCTTGCCTTTTCGATCGTTGTTGCTTTTGGTGCTAGCCTTCTTAAGGCAAACTTGTCTAACTCATGTCTCAGATTTCAGATATTGTTGCTTCACGACTCTTGTGTTTTCGAGCTTATGTATTCGAGCCCTCGAGGCCCTCGGCTTGTAACATAAAGCTTGTATTATTTTATTTTGTGTCTAGAGTTGTGTTGTGATATCTTCCCGTGAGTCCTTGATCTTGATCGTACACATTTGCGTGTATGATTAGTGTACGATTGAATCGAGGGCGTCACACTTATGACACTTCTAGGACGATAATTGTGACAAAACCCGGTATCTTCATAGATGTGGTGGGCTCCTACTTCTATGACAAAAAAGCATGACAGAAAATGGGCATTTCATCCTAGGCGGGCCGGAGACGCAACTGCATGACATTCTTTGGGTCGTCCATGATGGAAAAAACATGGTAGAAGCGTGGGCGAGGATAATATCTGGGAGTTCCCGGTTACGGTTGGTGATCGGGGTCGAGTGATGCACAAAGGTTTGCGCATTTCTCTCGTAGACGTACGCGTGTGAGTGCGAGGCGTTGCGTGATACATCTCCAATGTATTTATAATTTTTGATTGCTCCATGCTATATAATCTACTATTTTGGACATTATTGGGATTTATTATTCGCGTTTATATTATTTTTGGGACTAACCTATTAACCGGAGGCCCAGCCCAGAATTGCTATTTTTTTGCCTATTTCAGAGTTTGACAGAAAAAAATATCAAACGGAGTCCAAACGGAATGAAACCTTCGGGAACGTGATTTTCAGGAAGAATATGATCCAGGTGACTTGGACCCTACGTCAAGAAATAAAGGAGGAGGCTACGAGGTAGGGGCCGCACCCTCCACCCTCGTGGGCCCCCTGTTGCTCCACCGACGTACTCCTTCCTCCTATATATACCTATGTACCGCCAAACGATCAGATATGGAGTCAAAAACCTAATTCCACCGCCGCAACCTGCTGTACCCACGAGATCCCATCTTGGGGCCTGTTCCGGAGCTCCGCCGGAGGGGGCATCGATCACAGAGGGCTTCTACATCAACACCATAGCCCCTCCGATGAAGTGTGAGTAGTTTACCTCAGACCTTCGGGTCCATAGTTAGTAGCTAGATGGCTTCTTCTCTCTTTTTGGATCTCAATACAATGTTCTCCCCCTCTCTTGTGGAGATCTATTCGATGTAATCTTCTTTTTGGTGTGGTTGTTGAGACCGATGAATCGTGGGTTTATGATCAAGATTATCTATTAACAATATTTGAATATTCTCTGAATTCTTTTATGTATGATTGGTTATCTTTGCAAGTCTCTTCGAATTATCAGTTTGGTTTGGCTTACTAGATTGATCTTTCTTGCAATGGGAGAAGTGCTTAGCTTTGGGTTCAATCTTGCGGTGTCCTTTCCCAGTGACAGTAGGGGCAGCAAGGCACGTATTGTATTGTTGCCATGGAGGATAACAAGATGGTTTTTTAATAATATTGCATGAATTTATCCCTCTACATCATGTCATCTTGCTTAAGGCGTTACTCTGTTCTTATGACTTAATACTCTAGATGCATGCTGGATAGCGGTCGATGTGTGGAGTAATAGTAGTAGATGCAGGGAGGAGTCGGTCTACTTGTCTCGGACGTGATGCCTTGTAACATCCCAAAATTCTAAATTTTGGAATGTTATAATAAATAGATAGATTGGATTGATTGTTTGATTGATTGACTGAAAGTGACTGAATTCGAAAACTTTTTGAAAGTTAAATGAGAGGGAATAAAAGGACTTTCCCAAACTTTCATTCTGCATTTTATGATCTCTGTGAATTCAAATTATTTTCACCACAAAACCCTGGAGAGAAGATGACATGACTTCTTCCAATGACAAGGGGTGTTGAAAATATTTGAATTTATTTGGAAAATACTTCCAACCCAGGAACTTTATGCAACTCAATGATTTTCACGAGAGAAGATAAAATGACTTCTTCAAAACATATGAAATATGAGTTGGGAGTTTCAATGAATTAAATTCAAAGTTCTTTTGAATTTATTTTCAATTTGGAGTTATTTCAGTTTTATTCAAATTATTTTTCTCCAAAAATAAAATATATGGAAAATAAGGTAACATGATTCCCTACATCAGAAAATTGGAGAGAAATAAATTTGAATTAATTTTGGTATTTCAAAAATGATTTTATTGGGTTTTGTTGTAGAAGTAGCACTGTTTGAATTAGTTGAATTTTTGTAGATTTTATTTGAAGCTAGAATAATATTCATCTTCTAGGAAATGTTTTTCTGAAAATTTTGATATATTATATGCCTATAGTATATTTTTATTTTGGTGGTTTATTCTATTTTTGTTTTCTGGAAAATGTTTTTTTAAGAAATCTTCTACTCCGTCGGACCGGCCCAGTTTATGAGGCGGCCCGGCCAGCCCAAAGACCTCGTCCCGAGCTCGGGAGGTTTCCGCCACACGATGTTGCCACCACTGGTCCGCCCCAGCCTCCCCTTGCCCCTCCTCCCGTCCCTATAAATCCGGAGCCCCGGGCCCCGTTTCCCTCTCTGCCTGCACCGCCGCTTTCTCCCACATCTCCCGCCGCCGGCGAGATCCGCAGAGCTTTGCCCGAAGCCGCCTCTCTCGCCGCCGACGACAACCGCCGTCGCCACCACCGCACCGCCCGCCTCGCCGCCTCCCAGCCTTCGCCGCCGCCTCATGACGCCTTGAAGCCACCGCCCCCAGTTCGCCGGAGCTGCCCGCCGACCGCCGTTCGCCGTCCCGTTTCACCGGCGGTTTTCTCCGCCTAAAACGCCGAGCCGGTATAACCCGTAAACCCGCCCGATTTTTCTAGTTTAGATCGGTTAATTTTTTTAAGGTAAGTTATTTTGCGAACATTCACTGGTTAGGTATACTCAGCGAACGACTTTCATTCGTTAGCGTTCTATAACGAACGTTCGCTTTTTAGTTTTTCTTTTTTTGTTATTTTTTCAGTCAGGGACCTATTAGTAGTTAGTTCTTTTACAGTTTAGTCCCTGTTCTTCAAACAGCAACAACTTTTACACCGTTTATCCAAATCCAACGAAACCAACGCCCACTTCTTCGCTACGATCTCCTCTATCCAGTAGTCCAACTCAAAAATGTTTTTTGAAAGTTTAAAATTTGAATTACATCAGATTTGAATTTGAACTTCATTTGATCATAACTTGAGTTTCGTAACTCCGATTTAGTTGATTCTTTTTGCAAATCGAAGCTCTTGACCTAAACTTCCTGATAAGGCCAAATTCACATAATTTTGGTACTTTTAGAAATTGTTTTATGTTGCAAGAGTTATTTTCTTGGTTTTTATGTTTTCCGAATTGTTTTCTTCGTTCTTTCTGATCTTTTGAGTGATTGCTTATGTGTGGTTACTATTCCTGTCTTACGATAGATTGACTGGAGTGTGACGAGTAGAACTATCAAGAGTTTTGAGTGCGAATCATCTTCACCAACATTGCAGGCAAGTTCACACTTTGATCATATCCCTTTTCATACCCAGTTTTTATGCATTAGTTTCAATCCTCAAACATTGCATGATTAGGATGTGATTAACATGTGGGATGGGAAGTAGTTGATGAGGTAGAACCTATTGCCCTATTATATACAAACCCTTGGGAGTTACTTCTACGTATTGCTTATATTGCTATGCTATGCTCGTAGACGTGGATTGGGTGAGTGTATCCATGACAGATGTGAGATTGTTATTTAATGTTTTATTTAAGGTGGCAACTTAAACACACACTTGGGTGGATTGAGGTACCATGGTATTCTAGGGTTGCCTGTTTCTTTTGGACCGCCACCCAGGATTAAAGGGATCATGAGATTATTCATGCTAGAAACTTTCGTGTGCAGCCACAAGCTACTATGGGCTCTAGCATAGTTGATTAAGTCATGCGAACTCTTACAGTGGTAGACTAGCAGATGTAGGGGATGTAGGTGTAACGGTCTACCCATCGTAAGGTGCTAAGCGCTTACGAAAGATCGTGTCTCGGTCATCCGTTTCTCAAACACCATGTAGTGCGAGAATCCCAACGGAGGAGATCGAGTCTTGTGGGGAAAAGTGCACAAACCTCTGCAGAGTGTACAAACTAATCATGGTTAGTCGTGTCCCCGGTTATGGACGTCTTGAGTATCTAGTACTTGGATTATCATGTGAATCTCATCATGTTACTTTAAATAATTTTGTTGGGTTAATGATGATATTTTTAATTGGGATTGAGAATGTCATCAACCATTCTCAATGTTTAACAACCACCATGATAGTTAAATAAAATTTATTCCTTTGCAGTAGGGAAAATTGGCTTTTCACAAAAACATTATAACCATAGAGATTTTCCACCAGCCAAATATGCATGTAGTGATAGCCTTTATTCATCATTATCCTCTGGTGTGAATTTGCCAGTACATTCAATGTACTCACCCTTTGTGGCTGCAATGTCTCATGTTGCAGGATCTTACGACGAGTAAGTGATACGTTAGGGTTACGATTTCTACACTCAACTTTGCCGTAGGTGTTGCTGGGAATCCACAACCTTGTTACTTTCGCTATTTGGATTGTGGTAATAGTATTTACGTTATTTATACATGTGATTTACCTCTTTTATAAATCCTCGAGTACTGTGTGTGTCAGCATACCGATCCAGGGATGACACTTAAGCACAGAGACTTGATCCATTCGGGTCGGGTCGCTACATGCCTATATACATGATCATACCTAGATATTCTCATAACTATGCTCAATTCTGTCAATTACTCAACAATAATTTGTTCACCCACCGTAAAATACTTATGCTCTTGAGAGAAGCCACTAGTGAAACCTATGGCCCCCGGGTCTATCTTCATCATATTAATCTTCCAACACTTAGTTATTTCCTTTGCTTTTTTACTTTGCTTTTTATTTTACTTTGCATCTTTATCATAAAAATATCAAAAGTATTATCCAAACATATCTATCAGATCTCACTCTCGTAAGTGACCGTGAAGGGATTGACAAACCCTTATCACATTTGTTACGAGGATTTATTTGTTTTGTGTAGGTGCGAGGGACTCACGCGTAGCCTCCTACTGGATTGATACCTTGGTTCTCAAAAACTGAGGGAAATACTTACGCTACTTTGCTGCATCACCCTTTCCTCTTCAAGGGAATATCGACACAGTGCTCAAGAGGTAGCAAGATGGATTTCTGGCGCCGTTGCCGGGGAGGTCTATGCAAAAGTCAACATACCAAGTACCCATCACAAACCCTTATCTCCCGCACTACATTATTTTCCATTTGCCTCACGTTTTGCTCTCCCCTGCTTCACACTAACCGTTTTATTCGCCCTCTCTTTTTCGTTCGCCTCTTTTTCGCTTGCTTTTTGTTTTCTCGTGTGTTGGATTGCTTGTTTGTCATGATGGCTCTAGATAATACCAAATTATGTGACTTTACCAATACCAACAATAATGATTTCCTTAGCACTCCGATTGCTCCTCTTACCAATACTGAATCTTGTGAAATCAATGCTGCTTTGTTGAATCTTGTCATGAAAGATCAATTGACCGACCTTCCTAGTGAAGATGCCGCTACTCATCTAAATAGCTTCGTTGATTTGTGTGATATGCAAAAGAAGAAAGATGTGGACAATGATATTGTTAAATTGAAGCTATTTCCTTTTCTCTTAGAGATCGTATAAAGCTTGGTTTTCGTCTTTGCCTAAAAATAGTATTGATTCATGGAATAAGTGCAAAGATGCTTTTATCTCTAAGTATTTTCCTCCCGCTAAGATCATCTCTCTTAGAAATGATATTATGAATTTTAAGCAACATGATCATGAACATGTTGCACAAGCTTGGGAGAGGATGAAATTAATGATACATAATTGCCCTACTCATGGTTTGAATTTGTGGATGATTATACAAAAAATTATGCCGGATTGAATTTTGCTTCTAGAAATCTTTTAGATTCGGCCGCGGGAGGCACTTTTATGGAAATCACTTTAGGGGAAGCTACTAAACTCCTAGATAATATTATGGTTAATTATTCTCAATGGCACACTGAAAGATCTACTAATAAAAAAAGTGCATGCGATAGAAGAAATTAATGTTTTGAGTGGAAAGATGGATGAACTTATGAAATTATTTGCTACTAAGATTGTTTCTTCTGATCCTTATGATATGCCTTTGTCTACTTTGATTGATAATAATAATGAATCTATGGATGTGAATTTTTTTTTGGTAGGAATAATTTTGGTAACAACGCGTATAGAGGAAACTTTAATCCTAGGCCTTATCCTAGAAATTCCTCTAATAATTATGGTAATTCCTACAACAAATCTTATGAAAATTTTAATAAGATGCCCTCTGAATTTGAGACTAGTGTTAAAGAGTTTATGAATTCACAAAAGAATTTCAATGCTTTGCTTGAAGAGAAATTGCTTAAAGTTGATGAATTGGCTAGGAACGTTCATATAATTTCTCTTGATGTTGATTATTTAAAACTTAGATATATTACTCCTAAGCATCATATCAATGAGTCTCTCAAAGCCATGAGAATTTCCATTCATGAGTGCAAAGAAAGAACCGCTAGGATGCGTGCTAAGAAAGATTGCTTTATGAAAGCGTGTTCTTCTAATTTCTATGAAAATAAAGATGAAGATCTAAAAGTTATTGTTGTGTCCCCTATTAAATCTTTGTTTTGTAATATGAATCTTTATAATTATGCGACTGAATATTATCCACCTTTACCTAGAAGGTGTTCCAAAAATTCGGAGTTTTTAGATCTTGATGCTAAAATTGATAAAAGTGGGATTGAAGAAATCAAAACCCTAGATATTAATAAACCCACTATTTTGGATTTCAAGGAATTTAATTATGATAATTGCTCTTTGATAGATAGTATTTCCTTGTTGCAATCCGTGCTAAATTCTCCTCATGCTTATAGTCAAAATAAAGCTTTTACCAAACATATCATTGATGCCTTGATGCAATCTTATGAAGAAAAGCTTGAGTTGGAAGTTTCTATCCCAAGAAAACTTTATGATGAGTGGGAACCTACTATTAAAATTAATATTAAGGATCATGAGTTCTATGCTTTATGTGATTTGGGTGCTAGTGTCTCCACTATTCCCAAAACTTTGTGCGATTTGCTAGATTTCCGTGATTTTGATGATTGCTCTCTAAACTTGCACCTTATGGATTCCACCATTAAGAAACCTATGGGAAGAATTAATGATGTTCTTATTGTTGCAAATAGGAATTATGTGCCCGTAGATTTTATCGTTCTTGATATAGATTGCAATCCTTCATGTCCTATTATTCTTGACATACCTTTCCTTAGAATAATTGGTGCAATTATTGATATGAAGGAAGGGAATATTAGATTCCAATTTCCATTAAAGAAAGGCATGGAACACATCACTAGTAGAAAAAGGGCCTATAGTCCTGGTTCATAAGGGCCTTTAGTCCCGGTTCATGAACCGGGACTAAAGGGTCGGTACTAATACCCTCACCCTTTAGTCCCGGTTCTATCCATAACCGGGACAGATGGGCCTCCACATGGCCTGTCCGCTGAGCCCAGGCAGGAGGGCCTTTGGTCCCGGTTGGTGGCACCAACCGGGACCAATAGGCATCCACGCCACAAGATTTCTTTAGCTCTGGTTTTTGTTTTTTTTTCAAAAGAGGGGGTTTGGGGGTTTTGGGGGTTAATTTAGGTGTTTCATATATTGTGCTATAGCTAGCTAATTAATAGAGAAAAGTGTCCTTTCTTTTGTCCGTGCTTGGTCGACGCTTACGTACTATACATACGTATAGAGAGGACTAACTAGACATGCTAGCTAGCTAGTAATTAAGAAAATGTAAGATCGTCATGAACATATATATGCATACAGAGAGAAGTGATATCGACCACCTCTCCTTCTCCGAGAGATTGGTCGAACAACAAGTTCTCGTATATCTATCCGACGCTACCGGCTACATATATACAATAATTATCTTTTAAAATACGGACGCGTGGTCCACATGGTATTCCCCGTCTTCAGCGATCACAGTCAAGAAAGAATGCTGCCAATTCCTCTTGAATTGCTCGCATGCGATCTGGTGCTAGGAGTTCATCCCGCTGCCGAAACATCTAATTTTAAGAAAGGGGTCAATACATACATATATATATATATATATATATATATATATGAATGAATGAAACTCAACACAAATGATGGTAATAAAATAAAATTGTGAATATTTTTATTTACGCACTTCAAATTGTTTGTCGGAGTAGCCCCTCTCACAGTGTCGTGTGGCGGATGGACTCGCAAACGTAGTATCCACAGAAATCATTCCCTTGTTCCTGCCACAACCACTTTACAAGAAACAGAGGTCAATCAAACTGATAATTATATATAGCAAGCACATGCTAAATGGTATTGATGAAACTAGCGCTTGAATCACTAGGAGATGCGCGTGGAATATGCTACTATATAGTACTTACTTTCGGTGTCTAAATTGCAGCTTCTTCGGTAGTCCCGAGCTTTTTTGGTGAATTTTCCCCAAGCCCTGCCATACAAAGAAAACAATTACTTGATATCGAAATGAACAAAGTTGCTGATATGGTGGATAATGATCGATTTAACTTACTTCTCGAGCATTTCAGTCATTTCCGCATACTCCTTGGGATCTTTTCGTCTCGAGTCTAAGACAGTTACTACTCCTGCTCAAGCTTAATCTCTAGGAGAATATAGTGGAACCTCAAGCGCATGCATAACTCATCAATATTACATTTCTATAACCTGCACTAAATAAGGGAAACCGAATATGCCACAAGACAAGAACACTCACGTGTAGTTGTAAGGAAAGAGTATTGTATTTTTGTGTTCATTTATTTCCAACGATCGTAGCAAGTTGGCCTCGGTTTCCTTGGCACGATATTTAACCTCATTTGCATCGATGAGATATGTGTTAATGAACCCAATATCACCCACTTGTTTTTTTCCTCATTTCTGCGATCTTCAATCTGCATAATATAGTGAGGATATTTATAAATACATGCAATGAAAGAGCTGAGTTATATAGAGATACTTAATGATGTAAGTAGTACTACTTACGCAGACGAGCAGGTGACCGTTGCTTTATCGATGGCCAATTGATTGAAAAACTGATAGAACTCCTCAAATGGAATAGGCAATAGTTCAATTCCAAGGAGGTCATGCTCCTTTTAACTCTCAAATACAAAGTATTCCTCCCGTCAGACTCTTTGCAGGTTTTCATGTACCAATCATGCAATCTTCGCATCATCGTTGTTAGAGAGCTTTCATCTTTGACGAGAGGCTTCCTGTACTCGTATCTTTGTATCAGCACCTCCAAGAAATCAAATTGTACATCGTCGGGCAAGTAATCTTCAGGATTGCCATAACCGGGCACCATCCTCGGATCGACGATGTTGCTAGCGTGCACCTTGAGCGGGGCACGATTCTTCGCTTGTTCGCCGAGCTGGGCAATTTGTTTCCCAGCTTGTCGTTCTTTCATCCTTTGATCATCGACAAGATTTCCCCATCTCTCCGCCTCGGCAAATGCCTTTCCAATAATGCGCTCATAGTTGCCTTTCGCGGAGACTTGGGTGGTTTTGTCGGGGCAGCGAGTGCGCTTCGCTTTGACCGGATCTACCTTCTCCTCGGAGGTGGATGTCTCTTTGCTTTCAACCCTTGAAACCAGTCATCCACTTCGATCTGCTGCGATCATCGCGTTTTCCTCCTCGCTCCTCTCAGACGGTAACTTCTCTAGAGTCTTGAGAAGGACCGAATCAGTATCTCCTCCCGCCTTTGGCAAGATCTTGCTAGACGCCCGGCAGAGGCGGAGCGGATGTCTTCTTTCCTTGCTTACGAGGCGGAGGAGAAGGACTACGACGCCACGGAGCAGCCGGAGCGGCGGGTCTCTTCCGCCCTTGCCGACGAGGCGGAGAAGGAGGAGGCTGGCTGCCCGGACGCGCCGGCAGCAAAGCGGAGAAGGAGACGGAGTGCCGCCACGCGCGGAGAAGGAGCCGGCCGAGTGCCTGATCGTCACTCGCCGGAAGAGGAGGCGGTGGAGGAGGCGGAGTGCCCTGACTCGCCGGAGGAGGAGGAGGAGGCGGTGGAGGAGGCGGAGTGCCCTGACTCGCCGGAGGAGGAGGAGGAGGCGGTGGCGGAGGCGGAGTGCCCTGACTCGCCGGAGGAGGAGGAGGAGGCGGAGGCGTCCAGTTCGGAAGGTTGATGAGATCCTTCCGCCATAGGCATGGAGTCTTCAGAGCAGAACCCAGCCGATACTCCCCTTCACCGGTAGGGTGGTCAAGCCGGAGCTCCTCAAATCCCTCCGTTATTTCATCGACCATCACCTTAGCATATCCTTCTGGAATCGGCCGGCAGTGAAAAGTTGAGTCGGGTTTAGTGGGATAAACAGACCTTTAAATTGCTCCATTGCGCCATAAGGTGGCAACTTTCAGCATCCGTGATAGCATCCACAGGATAGCTGGCAGGAGCCGTCAAGGCATGCTGCTCTGGCTGAAGCAGCTCGGTGGAAGCCATGCTGCTTCTCCGCTGAGATGGCGGGGTAGCTTCGGGGGAAGCTTCGGCAGGTCGTTTGTTGTGATCGGCTGCTTCTCGTTCCTCTTCTCGTAACTCTAGCCCCATTACCCTTTCGCAGCGCCTGCATTAGGCTCTGCTCCAGCTTTCTTCCTCCTCTCATGGGTTTTGTAACCCCCTGCGTGCGAAATCCAGCCTTCCACGAAAGGGAGCTGGCGTGCCTCGTGTCCGTCCAGGTGCTCAGGATTCCCGAGGGCCATTGTGAGCTCGTCCTTCTCCCCCGTCTGAACGAACTTCCCTTGCTGCGCTGCTTCGATATAATGCTTAAGCCTCTTGACTGGTATGTCCAATTGTTCGTCTGGCCCAAATGCACTTCCCGTTATAGGGTCCAAGGATCCGCTGACCCGAAGAACCAAGTCCGCAACGGTCTGGCCAGTTCATTGTCTCGGGTTCGATCCCTTTATCAAGCAGATCATTCTCAGCCTTGGACCACTTAGGCGGCCTATGAGGTAGCCACGACCCGATGCGATGATGAAGCTTCTTCTTCGCAGCATTTCTCTTGTTTGTCGCCGACATCTTTTTACTCTTTTCCGATGTCTTGTAGGCCACAAATGCGGGCCAGTCATCTCGATCTTCTCATATTTGCCCGTGAATTCTGGTGTCTCATTTTTTTCGACATACGTATTGAGGTCTTTCTTCCAATTCCTGAATAGTTCTGCCATCTTCTTAAGAGCAAAAGACTTGATTAATGGCTCTATTACTGGCTTCTCCGGATCATCCTCTGGCGGTAGGGTAAAATTTGACTTCAAATTTCGGTCCAAAGATCATTTTTCTGCATATCATTGACATAAGACACCTCGTGGTCTTCGTTCTTAGGCTTATACCATTGGTGGATGCTGATCGGGATCTTGTCCCTAACCGTAACCCCCTTGACCGAGCAACAAATGCCTTCTTTGTCCGGTAGGGTTCAATCGGTTGGCGTCGTCACGATTTTATGATCTCAAACTTTTCATCCGAGCTCAACTTTTCTTCGGCCTCGTCTCTTTACCGGGTTGTGCTCGATCCGAGGGCTAGAAAAAGAACAAAGACGAGAGTTAATTAATATGTGTACATATATATATATACCAAAACAAAGGCGAGAGCTAGTCAAGACAGCTTAACTAATATATATACCTGGCCGGACTCGGTTTGGTGATCACCGGAGCCGTCCTCACGGTCTACTTCTTGCACCGGCATTGGGTCATCGGAGCCATGTAAATCATAGCCAGCTGCTTCTTCACCCTCTCCTTCCGGACCATCGTTATCGACGTTGAGAAACATCATCGAGGAGACGGCATCACGTCCGTGTGCGATTATGTCCCTCAACAACGCTTCTTGGGCTTCGTCTCGGGGGGTGTCCATAGTTTCTACAAATATTTACAACATGGCAATTATTATTCAAACATGACAGATATGGATATATTAGTGCCAACGTAGAACTATCTAGCTAATCACAATAAGGAATCATATTAGTGGCCTCGACGCTGCTTCTCTAGGGTTTGGGGTGGCCTCGACAACGCTTCAAGGGTTAGGGGTGGCCTCGAGAACGCTTCAAGCTAGGAGGAGGGGTACGAATATCGAGCCCCCCCACGTGTTGAAGCTATCGGGAGGGGTCGGCGTTGAACAGTACATCTATGTCCCACAAGTAGGGTAGAGGGTCGTGGATCGCCGAGCGGTCGAGGGTCAAGGGGTCGAAGATCGCCGAGGGTCGGGAGGTTGCCTAGTGTCAAAGGATTCAACAAAACCATGTCTTCATCATTAGGCGAAATGTAACAGGTGCATGATGGTGCAAGCTCTCCAAAGTTGTTTTGGAGCAGAGTCCCAGATAGGATAATTCGCTTTTTGGTACAAAGTTCAGCAAAAAGGCAAATTATCCTATCCGGGACTCCATTCCAGAACAACTTTGGAGGACTTCGTACCATCATGCCATGGTTACTTCCGGCTAATGATGAAGCGATGGATTTCTTCAATACTTTGACACTATCAAGACTTCTATCGGAAAAGGAAGAAAAGAGGAAGAAGGAAGAAGAAGAAGAAAAAAAAGAAGAAACAAAAAAGAGGAGAAGAAGCAACGAAGAGAGGAGAAGAACAAAAAATAGAAAAAAATTATATTTTTTCTTCTTCTCCTCTATTCCTTTCTTCTTCTCCTCTTCTTTTTCTTCTTTTTCCTCTCATTCTTTTTCTTCTTCTTCTTCCTTCTTCCTTCGGATCCTAGAACCCTCGAACCCTCGACCCTAGAACCCTCGAACCCTAGAACCCTCGAACCCTCGACCCTAGAACCCTCGAACCCTCAAACCCTTGTGCCTTGAAACCTCGACCGGCCTCGACGACCCTCGACCCTCAAAACATTGACCCTCAGCCGGCCTCGACGACCCTCGACCCCTCTGTGACCCTCTCGACCCTCTAGCCTAGTTCCCGACCGTCGACCCCTCAGCGATCCTCGACACCCTCGTTCCCGATAAAAAGAAGAAGAAGAAGAAGAAGAAGAAGAAGAAGAAGAAATGAGAAGAAGAAAAAAGAGAAGAAGAAGAAAGAAGAAGAAAAATAGAAGAAAAAAGAGGAGAAGAAGAAGGAAAAGGAGAAGAAGAAAAATAGAATTTTTTTCTTCTTCTCCTCTATTCCTTCTTCTTCTCCTTTTCTTCTACTTCCTCTTCTTATTTTTTCTCCTCTTCTTCTCCTTCTTCCTTCTTCCTCTTTATTCTCTTTCCTTATTTTCCTTCGTCCTCGACGACCCTAACTCTAAACAGTACAACTTCCTCGACGTCCCCGCCTCTCTCTAATGAACAAAATAAAATCTATGAATAAAAAAAACATCATATTCTATGAACAAAAAAAATTCATATGATCATCTATGAACAAAAAAAATCACATATATCCATACATCAATATATATACATTTATGAAAAAATCATGAACATTTATGAAAAAAAAACATGGCGGCGGGCGGCAGGGGCAGGCAGGTGCTGAGGCTCATCAGGCGGAGGCGACGGCGAGGTCGCGCGACGGGCGGCGGGGAGGCGGAGGCGACGGCGAGGTCGGGAGGCGGAGGCGACGGGCGAGGTCGGGAGGCGGAGGCGACGGCGAGGTCGGGAGGCAGGGCGGCGACGGCGAGGTCGGTGAGGTCGCTGGAGGCAGGGCGGCGACGGCGAGGGCGCTGCGACAGGCCGGGACGGCACGACGAGGCAGGCGACGTGTTAGGGGCGATGGTGCGGCGATGACGGCGGGGCAGACGGCGGCGACGACGGCGGGGCAGACGGCGGCGACGACGGGCGCGGGCGACGGCGGCGACAACGGGCGCGGGCGACGGCGATGGTGACGACGGGCGTGGGCGACGGCGACGGCGTCGGGCGGCGTCGGGGCAGCCTGGCGGCGTCGGGGAGGGGAAAATGCGCGATGAATCTGAAATTTCCCAAGTGCTTTCTTATATAGCAAGGGCATTAGTCCCGGTTGGTGCCATGACCCGGGACTAATGCCCCCCTTTAGTCCCGGTTGGTGCCACCAACCGGGACCAAAGGCCAAATTTCAGCAGCCCAAAGGGCGGGAAGCGGCGGCCTTTGGTCCCGGTTGGTGGCACCAACCGGGACTAAAGCATTAGTCCCGGTCGTGCCACGAACCGGGACTAAACCCACCTTTAGTCTCGGTTGGTGCCACCAACCGGGACCAAAGGCCTGTGCTGCCGCCAAATGTTTAGTCCCACCTCGCTAGTTGAAGGGCGCTGCACTTTGGTTTATAAGCTGGTGTGCGTCCCTTCGAGCTCCTCTCAAATGCAGGCTTTGGGCCTAATCATGCTACGCCTATGGGCCTATTGGGCCTCTGCGGGCTGAATCCTCGGCCCATGTAGGGTTTCTAGTCGTATTCAGCCGTGGGGGCCTAGTAGGTGGTAGTTTTTTGCTTTATATTTTATTTCTTTTTGCTTCTAGTTTTAGAAAAATATAAACTTTCTATTAGTGCCATTAGTTTTAAAATTTGAAAACACTTTTTTTGTTTTCTTTGTTGCTTTATTTATTTTATTTTGTTTCTACTTACAACAAAATACTTATTGTTGCTATTTTTATTTTTTCAAGTTTTTTTGTTTTCTGCATTATTTATTTTCTTTTGGTTTTTGCTTTATTTTTTAATTCTTTTTGCTTTTAGGTCGCAAAATTTTAAACTTTCTGTTAGTGCTTTTAGTTTTAGAAAAATATAAACTTTCTGTTTGTGCCATTAGTTTTAAAATTCAAAACACTTTTTTTTGTTTTCTTTGTTGCTTTATTTATTTTATTTTGTTTCTACTTACAACAAAATGCTTATTGTTGCTATTATTATTATTTTTTCAAGTTTTTTGTTTTGTTTCCTGCATTATTTATTTTCTTTTGGTTTTTGCTTTATTTTTAATTCTTTTTGCTTTTAGGTCAGCAAAATTATAAACTTTCTGTTAGTGCCATTTGTTTTAGAACAATTATAAACTTTCTGTTTGTGCCACTAGTTTTATAAAATTTGAATTCTTTGAAATTTGTGTGAATCACAAGTTTGTGAGCTCAACAAGGCGTAGAGGGACGGGCTTATAAACCGGTGTGAGCGCCCTTCGGTTGGCGAGGTTCTCATAGTTGGCATTGTATGTTCATGTACAAAACGGACAATGGTATCATACTCGTGTGTTACAAAGTTGGCTTGGTATCATCATAATAGTTGCGGGAGAAAGTCTTCAGTTTTTCTTCGCTTGTGTCGTTTGCTTATTGCGCCGTAATCATGGATAATCTTCATCATTTATCAGGATGCTTGGGTCAGCCTTGACTTTGAAGGGAGGAATTTCATGAAACTTTTCATACTCTTGAGACATGTCCTGTCTTGCCCTCCACTCCTGTGGATGTCCCTTTTTCCCTGAAAAGAACTATGTGGCGCTTTGGCTCATTGTATGATGTATTCGCTTCCTTATCTTTTATTTTCCTCGATCCGTAGACATGTCCTTCACATAGATAACCTGTGCCACATCATTGGCTAGGACGAACGGTTCGTCAGCTGTACCCAAGATTTTTCAGATCCACTGTTGTCATTCCGCATCGTGGGTCTACAGCACCCCGCCTCTGACAGATTGACCCACTTGCACTTAAACAAAGGGACCTTAAAATCTACTCCGTAGTCAAGTTCCCATATGTCTACTATGTAACCATAATATGTGTCATTTCCCTTGTCGGTTGCTGCATCAAAGCGGACACCGCTGTTTTGGTTGGTGCTCTTTTCATCTTGGTCAATCGTGTAAAATGTATTCCCATTTATCTCAGATCCTTTCCAAATCATTACAATCGAAGATGGTCCCCTCGACAACAAGTACAACTCATCACAAACAGTCTTTGTCACCTCCGAGACGTGTTTCCAACCAACTGCTGAAAGTCCCGATGTGTTCACATGTAATCCGATTCGTCGCCTTTGCTCCGGGTGTTTGGAGCGCAGATCGTTCTTGTGTTCATCGACATACGGGGTCACCAAGGTAGAGTTACAGAGAACTGTGTAGTGTGCTTGAGACCAAGAATATCCGCCCCTGCATATTATTGAGTCTCTTCCAAGTGTGCCTTTTTCCAATCGGTCTCCCCTCATATCACGATTTAGGGAGACCTATATTATTAAGGCCAGGAATGAAGTCAACACAAAACCCGATGACATCCTCTGTTTGATGGCCCATGGAGATGCTTCCTTCTCGCCTAGCACGGTTACGAACATATTTCTTTAGGACTCCCATGAACCTCTCAAAGGGGTACATATTGTGTAGAAATACAGGCCCCGTAATGACAATCTAAATCGACTAGATGAACTAGGACGCGTGCGTCATGATATTGAAGAAGGATGGTGGGAACACCAGCTCAAATCGACAAGACATTGCGCCACATCACTCCTTAGCATTGCTACGATTTCTGGATCGATCACCTTCTCGAGATATTGCATTGAGGAATGCACATAGCTTCACAATGGCTAATCGGACGCTTTCCGGTAGAAGCCCTCTCAATGCAACCGGAAGCGCTATGCGTCATAATCACGTGGCAGTCATGAGACTTTAGGTTCTGGAACTTTTTCTCTGACATATTTATTATTCCCTTTATAATCGATGAGAAGCCAGTCGGGACCTTCATACTGAGCAGGCATTGAAACAATATTTCTTTCTCTTCTTTCGTAAGAGCGTAGCTGGCAGGACCTTCATACTTTGCTTGAGGCATGCCCTCTTTTTCGTCAAGCGTTGCGGGTCCTCTCGTGCCTCGTGTGTATCTCTTGTCTTCCCATACACGCCCAAGAAGCCTAGCAGGTTCACGCAAAGGTTCTTCGTCACGTGCATCACGTCGATCGAAGAGCGGACCTCTAGGTCTTTCCAAAGAGGGTAGGTCCCAAAATATAGATTTCTTCTTCCACATGGGTGCGTGATTCTCAGCGTCATTCGGAACAACTAGTCCGCCGGGACCCTTTCCAAATATTACGTGTAAATCATTGACCATAGCAAGTACGTGATCACCGGTACGCATGGCGGGCTTCTTCGGTGATCTGCCTCGCCTTTGAAATGCTTGCGTTTCTTTCGACATTGATGGTTGGTCGGAAGAAATCGACGATGGCCTGTGTACACATTCTTCCCGCAGCTTCCCGGTATATACTATCGGTGTCAAGTAAATAGTGCGTGCATGCGTGGTATCCCTTGTTTGTCCGTCTCCGAAGGTTACTAAGAGCGGGCCAATCGTTGATTGTCACGAACAGCAACGCCTTCAGTCAAATTCCTCCTTTTTGTGCTCATCCCACGTCGTACACCGCTTCCATTCCACAGCTGTAAAAGTTCCTCAACTAATGGCCTTAGGTACACATCAATGTCGCTGCCGGGTTGCTTAGGGCCTTGGATGAGAACCGGCATCATAATGAACTTCCGCTTCATGCACATCCAAGGAGGAAGGTTATACATACATAGAGTCACGGGCCAGTGCTGTGATTGCTGCTCTGCTCCCGAAAGGATTAATGCCATCCGCGCTTAAAGCAAACCATACGTTCCTTGGGTCCTTTGCAAACTCATCCCAGTACTTTCTCTTGATTTTTCTCCACTGCGACCCGTCGGGTGCTCTCAACTTCCCGCCTTTCTTATGGTCCTTATCGTGCCATCGCATCAACTTGGCATGCTCTTCGTTTCGAACAGACGTTTCAACCGTGGTATTATAGGAGCATACCACATCACCTTCACAGAACCCTCTTCCCGGAGGCTCGCCGTCAACATCACTGTGGTCATCTCGTCGATCTTATACCGCCATGCACCGCAGACCGGGCATGCGTTCAGATCCTTGTAGGCACCACGGTAGAGGATGCAGTCATTAGGGCATGCATGTATCTTCTCCACCTCCAATCCTAGAGGGCATACTACCCTCTTTGCTGCGTATGTACTGTCGGGCAATTCGTTATCCTTTGAAGCTTCTTCTTCATTATTTTCGAGCTTCTCAAATCCTTTATCGAGCATGACATTCTCTGCCTTCCATCGCAGCAATTCGAGTACGGTACCGAGCTTTGTGTTGCCATCTTCGCAATTGGGGTACAACCCTTTTTGTGATCCTCTAACATGCGATCGAACTTCAGCTTCTCCTTTTGACTTTCGCATTGTGTCCTTGCATCGACAATGACCCGGCGGAGATCATCATCATGGGGCACATCGTCTGGTTCATCTTGATCATCCCGTTGCAGCACCATCGTGCACATCGTCTGGTGCAACTTGATGTTCAAGAGCATCACCGTATTCAGGGGCACATAGTTGTCATCGTACTCTTCTTCCTCGCCGTCTTCCATCATAACCCCTATTTCTCCGTGCCTCGTCCAAACATTATAGTGTGGCATGAAACCCTTGTAAAGCGGTGGGTGTGAAGGATTTTCCGGTCGAGTAAGACTTCAGATTCCCACATATAGGGCATGGACAACACATAAAACCATTCTGCTTGTTTGCCTCAGCCACTTCGAGAAAAGCATGCACGCCTTAATGTACTCGGAGGTGTGTCTGCCACCGTACATCCATTGCCGGTTCATCTGCGTGCATTATATATAATTAAGTGTGTCAAAAATCATTACAGAACATCATGAATAGATAATTAAATGACCAAATTAATAGAAGTTCATCATCACATAAAAACCAAAGTACATACATAGTTCTCATCTAACAACATAAAGCTCTGCAGAGCATCTAAATTAATTAAACCATACATTGAAACTATGTAAAACATTTCAATGTGAAAACAAATACGATCATAATCGCAACCAAGGTAACAACTGATCCAACGGCATAATGATACCAAGCCTCGGTATGAATGGCATATTTTCTAATCTTTCTCATCTTCAAGCGCATTGCATCCATCTTGATCTTGTGATCATCGACGACATCCGCAACATGCAACTCCAATATCATCTTATCCTCCGCAATTTTTTTATTTTTTCCTTCAAGAAATTGTTTTCTTCTTCAACTAAATTTAACCTCTCGACAATAGGGTCGGTTGGAATTTCCGGTTCAACAACCTCCTAGATAAATAAAATCTATGTCACGTTGGTCGGCTTAATTTTCATAAACAATAAATGAACCAATAGTTATGAAAAGATAATATATACCACATCCGAATCATAGATGTGACGAGGGCCGACGGGCGGGATACCAAAACCATCGCACTATATAAGATGCAATAATAAAAGTAAGAAAATAATATAAGTAAGAATATTTTTCCTTTCGTAAAGAAGATAAGAACAAGAGGCTCACCACGGTGGTGCTGGCGATGAGATCGCCGCGGGTGATCGACGGCGGTGAAGACGGGGACGGGGCGTGACGGACCGCTAACCCTAGACAAATATTGAGGAAAATGGAGGTTAGAGGTCGAGCTTGGAGAGGAGAAATCTTAAGTAGTGTGGCTCGGGCATTCCATCGAACACCTTGTGTGCATAGGAGGTGAGCTAGAGCACCACCAAGCCCCCTCCCTCGGCCGGAAAAAAGCAGGCGGTGTGCTCTGCTCTTGCGCGCGGGGCTATATATCGGCAGCACCATTCGCCCCGGTTGGTGGCATGAGCCGGGACTAAAGGGAAGCCTTTGGTCCCGGTTCATGCCACCAACCAGGACGAATAGTGGTGGGACAGGAGCCAGGACAATTGGTCCCGGTTCGTCCCACCAACCGGGACCAAAAGGTCCGGACGAACCGGGACCAATGGCGCGCGTGGCCCGGCCGGCCCCCTGGGCTCACGAACCGGGATAAATGCTCGCATTAGTCCCGGTTCTGGATTGAACCGGGACTAATGGGCAAAACAGGCCTCAACGATAGCCCCTTTTTCTACTAGTGCATCCCTAGGAATAAATTTAAATTACCATATGAATCTATCATGAGAGCCACTTATGGATTGCCTACCAAAGATGGTAATACCTAGATCTATCCTTGCTTTTATGCCTAGCTAGGGGCGTTAAACGATAGCGCTTGTTGGGAAGCAACCCAATTTTATTTTTAGTTTTTTGCTTTTTTGCTTCTTTTCAGGAATAAATATTTGTTATAGCCTCTGGTTAGATGTGTTTTTATGTTTTAATTAGTGTTTGTGCCAAGTTAAACCTATAGGATCTTCTTGGATGATAGTTATTTGATCTTGCAGAAATTTCCAGAAACTTTCTGTTCACGAAAATAATTGTTAAAAATCACCAGAATGTGATAAAATACTGATTGCAATTGCTTCTGATCAATAAACAAAATTTCTAGGTCTTCCTATTTTGGCTGATTTTTGGGAGTTCCAGAAGTTTGCGTTAGTTACAGATTACTACAGACTGTTATATTTTTGACAGATTCTATTTTTCGTGTGTTGTTTGCTTATTTTGATGAATCTACGGCTAGTAAAATAGTTTATAAACCATAGAGAAGTTGGAATACAGTAGGTTTAACACCAATATAAATAAAGAATGAGTTCATTACAGTACCTTGAAGTGGTCTTTTGTTTTCTTTCGCTAACGGAGCTCACGAGATTTTCTGTTAAGTTTTGTGTTGTGAAGTTTTCAAGTTTTGGGTGAAAGATTTGATGGATTATGGAACAAGGAGTGGCAAGAGCCTAACCTTGGGTATGCCCATGGCACCCCCAATATAATCTAAGGACACCATAAAGCCAAAGCTTGGGGATGCCCTGGGAGGCATCCCCTCTGTCGTCTCCATTGGTAACTTTACTTGGAGCTATATTTTTATTCACCACATGATATGTGTTTTGCTTGGAGCGTCTTGTATGATATGAGTCTTTGATTTTTAGTTTACCACAATCATCCTTGCTGTCCACACCTTTTGAGATAGCCATACATGATTTGGAATTTGATAGAATACTCTATGTGCTTCGCTTATATCTTTTGAGTTATATAGTTTTGCTCTAGTACTTAACTTATATCTTTTGGAGCAAGGTGGTGGATTTATTTTATAGAAACGATTTATCTCTCATGCTTCACTTAGA
This sequence comes from Aegilops bicornis, assembly GCA_021605145.1. Taxonomy (NCBI): domain Eukaryota; kingdom Viridiplantae; phylum Streptophyta; class Magnoliopsida; order Poales; family Poaceae; genus Aegilops; species Aegilops bicornis. Next base: position 340,350,493 of record CM038672.1, on the reverse strand, counting down.
TTATTTTGATAGTCTTATATAGCATGGTAATTTTCTTAAATAATCCTAATATGCTTGGTATTCAAGATTAGTAAAAACTTTCTTATGAGTGTGTTGAATGCTAAGAAAAGTTTGATGCTTGATACTTGTTCTGAGATATAAAGATGGTGATATTAGAGTCATGCTAGTTGAGTAGTTGTGAATTTGAGAGATACATGTGTTAAAATTTGTGATTCCCATAGCATGCACGTATGGTGAACCGTTATGTGATGAAGTCGGAGCATAATTTATTTATTGATTGTCTTCCTTATGAGTGGCGGTCGGGGACGAGCGATGGTCTTTTCCTACCAATCTATCCCCTAGGAGCATGCGCGTAATACTTTGCTTTGATAACTTGTAGATTTTTGCAATAAGTATATGAGTTCTTTATGACTAATGTTGAGTCCATGGATTATACGCACTTTTCTTCCTCCCACCATTGCTAGACTCTCTAATACCGCACACTTTTCGCCGGTATCATACACCCACCATATACCTTCCTAAAAATAGCCACCATACCTGCCTATCATGGCATTTCCATAGCCATTCCGAGATATATTGCCATGCAACTTTCCACCGTTCCGTTTTTTATGACACGCTCCATCATTGTCATATTGCTTTGCACGATCATGTAGTTGACATCGTATTTGTGGCAAAGCCACCGTTCATAATTCTTTCATACATGTCACCCTTGATTCATTGCATATCCCGGTACGCTGCCGGAGGAATTCATATAGAGTCATATTTTGTTCTAAGTATCGAGTTGTAATTGTTGAGTTGTAAGAAAATAAAAGTGTGATGATCATCATTTTTAGAGCATTGTCCCAAGTGAGGAAAGGATGATGGAGACTATGATTCCCCCACAAGTCGGGATGAGACTCCGTACTAAAAAAAGAAAAGAGGCCATAAAAAAAGAGAAAAGGCCCAAAAAAATGTGAAATGAGAGAAAAAGAGAGAAGGGACAATGTTACTATCCTTTTACCACACTTGTGCTTCAAAGTAGCACCATGATCTTCATGATAGAGAGTCTCTCATTTTGTCACTTTCATATACTAGTGGGAATTTTTCATTATAGAACTTGGCTTGTATATTCATGATGGGCTTCCTCAAAATGCCCTAGGTCTTCGTGAGCAAGCGAGTTGGATGCGCACCCACTTAGTTGCTTTTATTGAGCTTTCATATACTTATAGCTCTAGTGCATCTGTTGCATGGCAATCCCCACTCAGTCACATTGATATCTATTGATGGGAATCTCCATAGCCCGTTGATACGCCTAGTTGATGTGAGACTATCTTCTCCTTTTTGTCTTCTCCACAACCACCATTCTATTCCACAGATAGTGCTATGTCCATGGCTCACGCTCATGTATTGCGTGAAGATTGAAAAAGTTTGAGAACGTCAAAAGTATGAAACAATTGCTTGGCTTGTCATCGGGGTTGTGCTTGATTTAAATACTTTGTGTGGTGAAGATAGAGCATAGCCAGACTATATGACTTTGTAGGGATAACTTTCTTTGGCCATGTTATTTTGAGAAGACATAATTGCTTTGTTAGTATGCTTGAAGTATTATTATTTCTATGTCAATATTAAACTTTTTTCTTGAATCTTTCGGATCTGAATATTCATACCACAATTAAGAAGAATTACATTAAAATTATGCCAAGTAGCACTCCGCATCAAAAATTCTGTTTTTATCATTTACCTACTCGAGGACGAGCAGGAATTAATCTTGGGGATGCTTGATACGTCTCCAACGTATCTATAATTTTTGATTGGTCCATGCTATACTATCTACTATTTTGGACATTATTGGGCTTTATTATTCACTTTTATATTATTTTTGGGACTAACCTATTAACCGGAGGCCCAACCCAGAATTGCTGTTTTTTGCCTATTTCAGAGTTTCGCAGAAAAAGAATATCAAACGGAGTCCAAACGGAATGAAACCTTCGGGAACGTGATTTTCAGGAAGAATATGATTCAGGAGACTTGGACCCTACTAATGTCTACTACAAAACCTTCTTATTGTAGACATTGTTCGGCCTCCAAGTGCAGAGGTTTGTAGGACAGTAGCAAATTTCCCTCAAGTGGATGACCTAAGGTTTATCAATCCATGGGAGGCGTAGGATGAAGATGGTCTCTCTCAAACAACCCTGCAACCAAATAACTAAGAGTCTCTTGTGTCCCGAACACACCCAATACAATGGTAAATTGTATAGGTGCACTAGTTCGGCGAAGAGATGGTGATACAAGTGCAATATGGATGGTTGATATAGGTTTTTGTAATCTGAAAATATAAAAACAGCAAGGTAACAAGTGGTAAAAGTGAGCACAGACGGTATTGCAATGATAGGAAACAAGGCCTAAGGTTCATACTTTCACTAGTGCAAGTTCTCTCAACAATAATGACATAATTGGATCATATAACTATCCCTCAACATGCAACAAAGAGTCACTCCAAAGTCACTAATAGCGAAGAACAAACGACGAGATTATGGTAGGGTACGAAACCACCTCAAAGTTATCCTTTCCAATCAATCCGTTGGGCTATTCCTATAAGTGTCACAAACAGCCCTAGAGTTCGTACTGGAATAACACCTTAAGACACAAATCAACCAAAACCCTAATGTCACCTAGATACTCCAATGTCACCTCAAGTATCCGTGGGTATGATTATACGATATGCATCACACAATCTCAGATTCATCTATTCAGCCAACACATAGAACCTCAAAGAGTGCCCCAAGGTTTCTATCGGAGAATCAAGACGAAAACGTGTGCCAACCCCTATGCATAAGTTCATGGGCGGAACCCGCAAGTTGATCACCAAATCATACATCAAGTGAGTCACGTGATATCCCATTGTCACCACAGATATGCACGGCAAGAAATACATCAAGTGTTCTCAAATCATTAAAGACTCAATCCGATAAGATTACTTCAAAGGGAAAACTCAATCCATTACAAGACAGTAGAGGGGGAGAAGCAACATAAGATCGAACTATAATAGCAAAGCTCGTGATACATCAGGATCGTGCCAAATCAAGAACACGAGAGAGAGAGAGATCAAACACATAGCTACTGGTACATACCCTCGGCCCCGAGGGTGAACTACTCCCTCCTCGTCATGGAGAGCGCCGGGATGATGAATATGGACACCGGTGAGGGTTCCCCCCTCCGGCGGGGTGCCGGAACAGGGTCCCTATTGGTTTTTGGTGGCTACAGAGGCTTGCGGCAACGGAACTCCCGATCTATTCTGTCCCCCGATCGTTTTAGGGTATATGGATATATATATATATAGGAGGAAGAAATACGTCAGGGGAGCCACGAGGGGCCCACGAGGGTGGAGGGCGAGCCCCCCTACCTCATGGCTCCCTCGTTTCTTTCCTGACGTGCACTCCAAGTCTATCAGGTTGCTTTCCTTCCAAAAATAACTTCACCAGAAGGTTTCATTCCGTTTCGACTCCGATTGATATTCCTTTTCTTTGAAACACTGAAACAAGGGAAAAAACAGGATCTGACACTGGGCTCTGGGTCAATAGGTTAGTCCCAAAAATAATATAGAAGTGTTTAATAAAGCCCATAAACATCCAAAACAAATAATATAATAGCATGGAACAATTAAAAATTATAGATACGTTGGGGACGTATTAGCATCCCCAAGCTTAATTCCTACTCGTCCTCGAGTAGGTAGATGATAAAAACAGAATTTTTGATGTGGAATGCTACTAGGCATAATTTCAATGTAATTCTTCTTAATTGTGGTATGAATATTCAGATCCGAAAGATTCAAGATAAAAGTTCATATTGACATAAAAGTAATAATGCTTCAAGCATACTAACTAAGAAATTATGTCCTCTCAAAATAACATGGCCAAAGAAAGTTTATCCCTACAAAATCATATAGTTTAGTCATGCTCCGTTTTCGTCACGCAAGAATGCTCTCATCATGCACAACCCCGATGACAAGCCAAGAAATTGTTTCATACTTTAGTAATCTCAAATCTATAAACTTTCACGCAATATATGAGCGCGAGCCATGGACATAGCACTATGGGTGGAATAGAATATGATGATGGGGGTTATGTGGAGAAGACAAAAAGGAGAAAGTCTCACATCAACGAGGCTAATCAATGAGCTATGGAGATGCCCATCGATTGATGTTAATGCGAGGAGTAGGGATTGCCATGCAACGGATGCACTAGAGCTATAAATATATGAAAGCTAAACAAAAGAAACTAAGTGGGTGTGCATCCAACTTGCTTGCTCACGAAGACCTAGGGCACTTGAGGAGGCCCATCGTTGGAATATACAAGCCAAGTTCTATAATGAAAAATTCCCACTAGTATATGAAAGTGACAACACAAGAGACTCTCTATCATGAAGATTATGGTGCTACTTTGAAGCACAAGTGTGGTAAAAGGATAGTAACATTGTCCCTTCTCTCTTTTTCTCTCATTTTTTGGGCCTTCTCTTTTTTATGGCCTTTTTTTTATTCCTCACTTGAGACAATGCTCTAGAAAATGATGATTATCACACTTCTATTTATTTACAACTCAATGATTACAACTCGATACTAGAACAAAGTATGACTCTATATGAATGCCTCCGGTGGTGTACCGGGATATGAAATGAACCAAGAGTGACATGTATGAAAGAATTATGAATGGTGGCTTTGCCACAAATACAATGTCAACTACATGATCATGCAAAGCAATATGACAATGATGAATGTGTCATGATAAATGGAATGGTGGAAAGTTGCATGGCAATATATCTCGGAATGGCTATGAAAATGCCATAATAGGTAGGTATGGTGGCTGTTTTGAGGAAGATATAAGGCGGTTTATGTGTGAAAGAGCGTATCATATCACCGGGTTTGGATGCACCAGCGAAGTTTGCACCAACTCTCGAGGTGAGAAAGGGCAATGCACGGTACCGAAGAGGCTAGCAATGATGGAAGGGTGAGAGTGCGTATAATCCATGGACTCAACATTAGTCATAAAGAACTCACATACTTATTGCAAAAATCTACAAGTCATCAAAAACCAAGCATTATGCGCATGCTCCTAGGGGGATAGATTGGTAGGAAAAGACCATCGCTCGTCCCCGACCGCCACTCATAAGGATGACAATCAAAGAACACCTCATGTTTCAAATTTGTTACATAACGTTTACCATACGTGCATGCTACGGGACTTGCAAACTTCAACACAAGTATTTCTCAATTTCACAACTACTCAACTAGCACAACTTTAATATCACTATCTCCATATCTCAAAACAATCATCAAGTATCAAACTTCTCTTAGTATTCAATGCACTCATAAGAAAGTTTTTATTATTCTTGGATACCTAGCATATTAGGATTATTTAAGCAAATTACCATTTTATTTAAGACTCTCAAAATAATATAAGTGAAGCATGAGAGATCAACTATTTCTTCAAAATAAAACCACCATTGTGCTCTAAAAGATATAAGTGAAGCACTAGAGACAACAACAAACTACTCCGAAAGATATAAGTGAAGATCAATGAGTAGTCGAATAATTATGCAACTATGTGAAGAATCTCCCATTTTAAGAATTTCAGATCTTGATACTTTATTCAAACAGCAAGCAAAACAAAATAAAATGACATGACGCTCCAAGAAAAACACATATTATGTGACGAATAAAAATATAGCTCCAAGTAAAGTTACCGATGAACGAAGACAAAAGAGGGGATGCCTTCCAGGGCATCTCCAAGCTTAGGCTCTTGGTTATCCTTGAATATTACCTTGGGGTGCCTTGGGAATCCCCAAGATTAAGCTCTTGCCACTCCTTATTCCATAGTCCATCGAATCTTTACCCAAAACTTGAAAACTTCATAACACAAAATTAATAGAAAACTCGCGAGCTCCGTTAGCGAAAGAAAACAAAACACCACTTCAAGGTACTATAATGAACTCATTATTTATTTATATTGGTGTTAAACCTACTGTATTCCAACTTCTCTATGGTTTATAAACTATTTTACTAGCCATAGATTCATCAAAATAAGCAGACAACACAATAAAAACAGAATCTGTCAAAAACAGAACAGTCTGTAGTAATCTGTAACTAACGCAAACTTTTGGAACTCCAAAAATTCTAAAATAAATTGGTGGAGCTGAGGAATTTGTCTAGTAATCATATGCAAAAAGAATCAACTAAATAGCGCTCTACAGTAAAACGTTTTAGTTAATATCGTGAGCGCTAAAGTTTCTGTTTTTTACAGCATGATCATAAAGACTTCACCCAAGTCTTCCCAAAGGTTCTACTTGGCACAAACACTAATTAAAACACAAAACCACATCTAAACAGAATATAGATGGATTTTTTATTACTAAACAGAACCAAAAAGCAAGAAACTAAAATAAAATTGGGTTGCCTCCCAACAAGAGCTAACGTTTAACGCCCCTAGCTAGGCATGATGATTTCAATGATGCTCACATAAAAGATAAGAATTGAAACATAAAGAGAGCATCATGAGGAATATGACCAGCACTTTTAAGTCTAACCCACTTCCTATGCATAGGGATTTTGTGAGCAAACAACTTATGTGAACAATAATCAACTAGCATAGGAAGGCAAAACAAGCAAATCTTCAAGATTTTCAACACATAGAGAGGAAACTTGATATTATTGCAATTCCTACAAGCATATATTCCTCCCTCATAATAATTTTCAGTAGCATCATGAATTAATTCAACAATATAACCAGAACCTAGAGCATTCTTTTCATGATCTACAAGCATAGAAATTTTATTACTCTCCACATAAGCAAAATTCTTCTCTTTCGAAATAGTGGGAGTATCATAAGGGACTTGAATACTATAAATTGTTTACACATTAAAAGAGTAATGTTCAGAAAAGGGGAATCATAATCATGACAAGTTTTATAAATATAATCATCACTACTTTTTATGGCATATGTTTCATCACAATAATCATCATAAGTAGCAACTTTGTTCTCATCATAATCGATTGAAACCTCTTTCGAAATAGTGGATACATCACTAAATAAAGTCATGACCTCTCCAAATCCACTTTCATAAATATTATAAGATTCAACATCCTCCAAAATAGTGGGATCACTACTTACTGAAGTTGACACTCTTCCAAACCCATTTTCATCAATATAATTATCATAGGTAGAAGGCATGCTATCATCATAACAACTTTGCATATCAACACTTGGGAGGCTAAAAATATCATCTTCATTAAACGTAGCATCCCCAAGCTTGGGACAAACATTAATTGCAGCAAATATATTCTCAAAAACAACTTCTTCTTCAAACATTGCATCCCCAAGCTTGGGCCTTTTCATATCATAAGCATAATCACTCATATCATTAATAGTATGGATAGCACCAATAGTATAGCAATTATCATATTCTTCCAAGCAAGTGCCAAAAAGATTTTCAAGATCATAAGAAGTATCATTATCTTCCCAATCATAATCATCACAACAAGCAATAGGCATAACGATATCATCATCAAGTGCATCATCTTCCACAATTATTTTTGATTCATTTTCATGAGGCACAACAATAATAGGAGCAACATTATTTGGGAGAGATATATTTTTACCTCTCTTCCTTTTTCTTTTCTTCTTCTTCACCACATCATGTGTGGGTTCAATCCTCCTTTTGGAGCTCCTTATTGATGAGATTGGTTGAATAGAAGGCTCTTCCTTGTTACCTGATTCATCATAAGAAATAATAGGAGAGTATTGGGAAGTCTCTTCCCTTTCATTAGTATTCTCTTCATCCTCTATTTGTTTTCTTTTCTTTATGTAATTGGCAATATAAGGATTTTCAATGCAACTCACCGCACAATACATATAAATCTTCTCTAGATCAAAATCAAGAAATCTATCAAGATTAAACTTTGGAATACACTCAGTTATACGTTTCATTTCCTCATACCCCAAGAGAAGACTAAGCTCTTTATGATGCTCAAGGGTAATCAAATTATCACAATTTTTTGATACGATTCGGTCATGAAACAATTTGCATTGGAGATTTAAATGACCATGTTCATTGCAAAGTTCACAAGGGGCGCGAAAAATATTGAATTTTTCAGCACAAACATCAAGACTTTCTTGCAACAATTTATTTTCTAAATACTTATGCCTCTTGCAATATCTATCTTCCCTATTTGGTGTATACTTGCAAACCCAATACACTCCACAAAAATCAACATGCTTATAAGAGATATTTTCATCATGACAAGTGCAATCATCATTAGTACTATGGATATTCAAGGAGTTCATACTAACAACATTGCAATCATACTCATCATTCAAAGATTTAGTGCCAAACATTTTAATGCATTCTTCTTCTAACACTTTGGCACAATTTTCCTTTCCATCATACTCGCAAAATATATTAAAAAGATGAAGCGTATGAGACAAACTCAATTCCATTTTTTTGTAGTTTTATTTTATAAACTAAACTAGTGCTAAAACAAGAAACAAAAAGATTCGATTGCAAGATCTAAAGATATACCTTCAAGCACTCACCTCCCAGGCAACGACGCCAGAAAAGAGCTTAGTTGACGGGGTGTGAGTGCCGCTTACCTAGCCTCCCCGGTAACAGCGCCAGAAAAGAGCTTGATGTCTACTACACAACCTTCTTCTTGTAGACGTTGTTGGACCTCCAAGTGCAGAGGTTTGGAGGACAGTAGAAAATTTACCTCAAGTGGATGACCTAAGGTTTATCAATCCGTGGGAGACATAGGATGAAGATGGTCTCTCTCAAACAACCCTACAACAAAATAACAAAGAGTCTCTTGTGTCCCGAAAACACCCAATACAATGGTAAATTGTATAGGTGCACTAGTTCGGCGAAGAGATGGTGATACAAGTGCAATATGGTTGGTAGATATAGGTTTTTGTAATCTGAAAATATAAAAACAGCAAGGTAACAAGTGGTAAAAGTGAGCACAAATGGTATTGCAATGATAGGAAACAAGGCCTAAGGTTCATACTTCCACTAGTGCAAGTTCTCTCAACAATAATAACATAATTGGATCATATAACTATCCTTAACATGCAACAAAGAGTCACTCCAAAGTCACTAATAGCAGAGAACAAACGAAGATATTATGGTAGGGTACGAAACCACCTCAAAGTTATTCTTTCCAATCAATCCGTTGGGCTATTCCTATAAGTTTCACAAACAGCCCTAGAGTTCGTACTAGAATAACACCTTAAGACACAAATCAACCAAAACCCTAATGTCACCTAGATACTCCAATGTCACCACAAGTATCCGTGGGTATGATTATACGATATGCATCACACAATCTCAGATTCATCTATTCAACCAACACATAGAACCACAAAGAGTGCCCCAAAGTTCCTATCGGAGAATCAAGACGAAAACGTGTGCCAACCCCTATGAATAAGTTCATAGGCGGAACCCGCAAGTTGATCACCAAAAGATACATCAAGTGAGTCACGTGATATCCCATTGTCACCACAGATATGCACGGCAAGACATACATCAAGTGTTCTCAAATCATTAAAGACTCAATCCGATAAGATTACTTCAAAGGGAAAACTCAATCCATTACAAGAGAGTAGAGGGGGAGAAGCAACATAAGATCCAACTATAATAGAAAAGCTCGCGATACATCAAGATCGTGCCAAATCAAGAACACGAGAGAGAGAGAGAGAGATCAAACACATAGCTACTGGTAAAAACCCTCAGCCCCGAGGGCGAACAACACCCACCTCGTCATGGAGAGCGCTGGGATGATGTAGATGGCCACGGGTGAGGGTTCCCCTCTGGTGGAGTCTTGGAACAGGGTCCCGATTGGTTTTTGGTGGCTACAGAGGCTTGCAGCGGTGGAACTCCCGATCTATTCTGTCCCCCGATCGTTTTAGGGTATATTGATATATATAGGAGGAAGAAATACGTCAGGGGAGCCACGAGGGGCCCACTAGGGTGGAGGACCCGCCCTAGGGGGGTGGGCGTGCCCCCTACCTCGTGGCTCACTCATTTCTTTCCCGACGTGCAGTCCAAGTCTATCAGGTTGCTTTCCTTCCAAAAATAACTTCTCCAGAAGGTTTCATTCCGTTTCGACTCCATTTGATATTCCTTTTCTTCGAAACACTGAAATAAGGGAAAAAACAGGAACTGGCACTAGGCTCTGGGTCAATAGTTTAGTCCCAAAAATAATATAAAAGTGTTTAATAAAGCCCATAAACTCCAAAATAGATAATATAATAGCATGGAACAATCAAAAATTAAAGGAGGAGGCCACGAGGTAGGGGGCACGCCTACCCCCCAGGGCGCGCCCTCCACCCTCGTGGGCCCCCTATTGCTCCACCGACGTACTCCTTCCTCCTATATATACCTCATTACTCCCCAAACGATCAGATCTTGGGCCAAAACCTAATTCCACCGCCGCAACCTTCAGCCTAACGAGATCCCATCTTGGGGCTCGTTAGGAGCTCACGGAGGGGGCATCGATCACGGAGGGCTTCTACACCAACACCATAGCCCCTCCGATGAATTGTGAGTTGTTTACCTCAGACCTTCGGGTCCATAGTTAGTAGCTAGATGGCTTCTTCTCTCTTTTTGGATCTCAATACAATGTTCTCCCCCTCTCTTGTGGAGATCTATTCGATGTAATCTTCTTTTGCGGTGTGTTTGTTGAGACTGATGAATTGTGGTTTATGATCAAGTTTATCTATGAATAATATTTGAATCTTCTGAATTCTTTTATGTATGATTGGTTATCTTTGCAAGTCTCTTCGAATTATCAGTTTGGTTTGTCCAACTAGATTGATCTTTCTTGCAATGGGAGAAGTGCTTAGCTTAGGGTTCAATCTTGCGGTGTCCTTTCCCAGTGACACTAGGGCCAGCAAGGCACATATTGTATTGTTGCCATCGAGGATAACAAGATGGTTTTTTTTATCATATTGCATGAATTTATCCCTCTACATCATGTCATCTTGCTTAAGGCGTTACTCTGTTCTTATGAACTTAATACTCTAGATGCATGCTGGATAGCGGTCGATGTGTGGAGTAATAGTAGTAGATGCAGGCAGGAGTCGGTCTACTTGTCTCACATGATGCCTATATACATGATCATACCTAGATATTCTCATAACTATGCTCAATTTTGTCAATTGCTCAACAGTAGTTTGTTCACCCACCATAAAATACATATGCTCTTGAGAGAAGCCACTAGTGAAACCTATGGCCCCCGGGTCTATCTTCATCATATTAATCTTTCAACACTTAGTTATTTCCTTTGCTTTTTACTTTGCTTTTATTTTATTCTGCATCTTTATCATAAAAATACCAAAAATATTATCCTATCATATCTATCAGATCTCACTCTCGTAAGTGACCATGAAGGGATTGACAACCCCTTATCGCGTTGGTTGCGAGGATTTATTTGTTTTGTGTAGGTGCGAGGGACTCGTGCGTAGCCTCCTACTGGATTGATACCTTGGTTCTAAAAAACTGAGGGAAATACTTACGCTACTTTGCTGCATCACCCTTTCCTCTTCAAGGGAAAACCAACGCAGTGCTCAAGAGCCCTGGCCATGTACACGAGCCCTGGCCTCGTGTTGATCGGCTATTCCGTCCAAGCCGGTTGGCTCTCGATGAACACGACGACGCAGTTTCTCTGTTCCGACCAAGCCATGTACACGATCCCTGGCCATACGTATGTGAGAGTAGGCGTTCGAGACCCTATGTCGGTGTACAAAAGTAGGGGCTCTCCTTTTGACCCCTTTACTTGTGCACGGGCAGTCAGAGCCGTTCTCCACGGCCACGCATAACACGGCAGGGAAGGGAAGCTGGAGAGAAGCCGGAGGCACAAGACAAATAAAGCAAGGACAAGGACCAAGGCCACAAGGATCGGATGGGCGAAGTAGGTTTCCCCCGCAAGGACCCTTGTCGGGGCAGCCTCAGCGGCCCCGGCAAGACCCTTGCCGGGGCAGCTCGCCCGCGCCAGCCAAGCGAGCCACCCTTGAGCCCACCAATGCTCAACAGACGCATTGGGACAGGGCTCGGGAGGCACCTCCGTGGTGGCATGCAGATCTTTGTGAAGACAAAGAATAGTCAAGATCAAGTGAGGGTAGGAAGGCAATCATCCTCACCGATGAAACCCACAAGACCCCTACAAAGATCCTTGCCGGGGACGCCTATGCGCCGCGGCAAGACCCTTGCCGGGCCACCCGGCAAGGCCCTCGCCAGGCGCACCGATAGGGCCACTGCCAGGCCCGCACCAGCCAAGTCTCCGCCGCCGTTCACATGCAGCTGCCGACTCAACCAGCTGAGCAGGCACCTGCATGGCAACATGCAACCCTTCGTGGAGGCTCCACCACCGCGCCACCTCAGCTTCCTGCCTGCCTACATGGCACCGCATGCATCGCTGGCCATGGCGCGTGTCGAAGCAAGGAGGAGCGGCGACGGATGGGACAAGCCTTGCTCCCGTCCCCGATAAAGCGAAGGGACAACTAAGCCTTGCATTAAATGCATCTTGTCCTGTAATACGAGGGATAACCTCGCGACACTTTACCCTTTCCACCTCCTGCTTGCCACTGTGGCGACCCCTTTTCCTATAAAAGGAGGCCCGAGACGACCAGGACAAGGATTCGTCTTTTTGGAGCTCGATACACCCCGTAGCTAGCTCAAGAACTCAGAATACATCCACCAAAGCAGGACTAGGATTTTACGCATCCTCGCGGCCCGAACCTGGATAAACGAACTGCATACTCTCTGTCAGATCCGCTCTTCTCTCAACCCTGCGCCCCACAACCGCAGTAGGGATCCTTGTGATCCCATAGGTGTCGTTTCCACAGACATCTTTGGCGCGCCAGGTAGGGGGGCGCAATTGTGAGAATCAGGTCTAGCAGTCGACCTAGAAGTTCTTCGTTGCCATGGCTCCTAAGAAGAAGAAGACCACGGCGATCGGTTCGTCCGGGACGGGATTGGTACCGGCGCGCACCGGAAGCGGGCCAGTTGCGGAGAGAACCCGTGGCGCGGCCCGCGAACATCCACATCACCCTGATGGTCCAGGCCTGGCGAGTGGCATCGTTCGCACATCCGGCGACGAGCCACCAGTTGCGGGCTCCAGAGGTGGAGTTGGGCCCCCCCGCAGGCGGCGTGGGGCCCTCCAGAGGCGCCGTCATCCCGCCGGACGGCGGTGCGGCGACCTCCAAGACGCCAACACCAGCGCCCATGGTGCGCTCTTCCCATGTTGTGCGTGATGACCAGCGTCGCCCTGTTGGTGACCCAGCGCACCACCCTGGGAAGAGCCTCGTGCGCCTACCACATGAAGAAGAGAGCCAACATACACGCCGAGGTGCTGATGGGGGTGGCGAACGGCTGCGGAGCCGTGACGCGGCTCCTTCTAACATGGTTAGAAGTCGAGGCGCATCGCGGTCCACCCAGCTTTCGCCGCCGCCCACACCAGCGGAAGCCCTAGCACGCGCGCAGCTGCCCCTTGATTTTCCTCCCGCTGCAAAAAAGCTCGACAAATGGAGGGCCACCATCCAGAGCCTCGTCAGCATCGCCAACAACGATGAGTTGCGGCCGACGGGACCTGTAGGCCGTCGCTCCGCCGGGCCACCGCATGCCAGTGGAGACCGTGCCAGAGGCGACACGGCCACGGTGTACTCCCCACCTCCATCCCGGCCGCCCCGGGCGTCGGTCCATCGTGATGTCGGCCGTGATGGTATCTCCATCGCGTCGTCCGACCCGCAGACCAACCGCGATCAACGTCAAATCCTTCAGGAGCAGGCTCATGAAGAAGCTCAAACTATGATCGAGCGCCGACGTGACGCGCGCCACCAGTCGGACAGGCGGGCAGGGCCCGCTATGGACCGCCCAGCATCGGGAGGCTACGGTGGCCTGCCTTACGAGGTGGGTTGTCCGGCTTTCACCCGTGAGCTGTGGCAGTTCTAGTGGCCCTCCCACCGTACGTTCAAGCCCGACGACCACGAGAAGTACGACGGCAAGACTCACCCGTTAGAGTTCCTCAGCATCTACACCATCGCGATGCAAGCTGCTAGGGGCCCGCGATGATAAGGTGCTTGCAAATTACTTCCCGTTGGCACTCAAGCCTAATGTTATGTCATGGTTGATGCACTTGCCGGTGGATTCCATCTCTTCTTGTGCGGATCTGCGCCATGAGTTTGTTGGCGCCTTTACGGAGGTCACCAAGCTCATGGCCAGGCGAGTGATTTACACATCATCCCCCGGAAGGAAGGAGAAAACTTGCGCAAGTACATCCAGAGGTTCAGCCGGGTGCAGTACAACATCCCCGATGTTCATCCCGCTGTCGTGATCAGTGCATTCCATCAGAACATGCGCAACCGCAAGATGCGTGAAGAGCTGGCGATGAACAAGGTTAAGGATGTAGCCGAGCTTTATGTCCTGGCCGACCGATGTGCTCATGCTGAAGAGGGAAGGAAGTACCCTGGTGAAGATGCCGGTGCGGAAACCGACTCCACTGGCGACACTGCCAACCCAACAAAGAAGGGCCGACCCTGCAATGAGAAGCGCAAGGGCAAGGCCGTGCTTGCCGTCGAGGAATCTGACGACACCGGCACCACCAAGAAGACCAAGGCGAGCGACCCCAGCACGGAGGTTGCCGGGTGCGTCGCTTGCCGGGCCTTGGCGGCTGCCGACAAGCCAGGAGGCTCCGACAAGCGATCTTTGCAAGATCCACCGCACCAAGGGCCATGACCTACAAAACTGCCGGCAGGTAGAATTGCTCGCCGAGAAGCAGAGAGCCGAGTATGACCAGAGGGACAAGGAGAAAGGTCCAGATGGTGCCGAGGGGTCCGGCAAGAAACATGGCGGCCAAGGAGGACAAATGGCGATGTGTTTGCGGGCGAATGTCGATGTGTTTGCATGGCAAGCATCCGACATCCCCTGCGTTCCCAGGGAGGTGATTGAGCACCACCTTGCTGTCTGCCCTCATGCGCAGCCCGTCAAGCAGAAGGTTAGAAAGCAAGCTTTAGAATGACAAGAGTTCATTACGGAGGAGATCCGGAAACAGGAAGCAGCAGGTTTGGTAAGGGGAGTGCTCCATCCGACGTGGTTGGACAATCCGGTGGTAGTGCCCAAGGCAAATGGGAAGTGGATGTTGTGTATTGATTACACAGATATCAATAAGGCTTGTCCCAAGGACCCCTTCCCGTTGCCGCACATCGACCAGATTGTTGACTCCACAGCTGGGTGTGATCTGCTATCATTACTCGACGCCTACTCCGGCTACCATGAGATCTTCATGATGAGAGGAGACGAAGAGAAGACAGCGTTCATCACCCCATGTGGTATGTATTGCTTTATACGGATGCCTTTCAGGTTGAAGAGTGCTGGCTCAATGTTTGCAAGGGTGGTCCAAATTGGTTTTGAACCCCAGCTCCATAGAAATATGGATGCTTATATGGATGACATAGTGGTCAAAACCAAGGACATGACGACCCTCATACAAGACTTAGAAGAGACATTTGCAAACCTGCGGGAGATCAACCTCAAGTTGAACCCTGAAAAGTGCGTCTTTGGCGTCCCGTCCGGCAAGCTTCTCAAGTTCTTTGTGTCACAGCGTGGGATCGAGGCCAATCCAGACAAGATCAAGGCTATAGAGCAGATTGAGGCGCCCAAGCGAGTCAAGGATGTGCGTCGGCTTGCCGGCTGCGTCGCCACCATGATCAGATTCATCTCCAAATCCACTGAATGTGCCCTTCCCCTTTTCAAGATTTTGAAAAAGGCGGGCCCGATGGAGTGGACCCCAGAGGCTGAAGCAGCACTGCAAGATTTGAAGAGGTACCTTTCATCAACGCCAATACTAGTTGCGCCTAAACCACAAGAACCGTTGCTGCTGTACTTGGCGGCAACAAACCAAGTGGTCAGCGCCGCACTAGTGGCGCAGAGGGAAGTTGATGACGAAGTAATAGCAACAATGGAGCCTGATGCCATTAGTGCAGAGACGGCACGACCAGCCGAGGTGTTGCCGAGGAAGAAGATGATGCAGCACCCGGTCTACTTTGTTAGCTCCCTCTTGCAGGGGGCTAGATCAAGGTACTCTGGTGTGCAGAAACTGCTCTTCAGCCTCCTTATGGCCTCGAGGAAGCTGCGTCATTACTTCCAGGCGCACGAAATCACTGTCGCCACTCGCCTCCCTCTACAATGGATATTGCATAACCCAGATGCAACGGGGAGGATCGTGGAATGGGCCCTGGAGCTGTCAAGCTTCGGTTTAAAGTTCGAAAGTACCTCGACTATTGAGGGTAGAGTCTTCGCGGAGTTTGTTGCAGAATGGACCTCGACGCTTGACGTAGAGGTACAAGAGACCACTCTTCGCGGCAAGGAAACGAGTCGCAACTGGATCATGTACTTTGATGGTGCCTTCTCACTGCAAGGCGCCGGTGCTGGTGTGCTGCTTGTCGCACCCACCGGAGAACACCTCAAGTACGTCATCCAGATGCACTTCCCCCGGGAGATGTCAACCCACAACACCGCCTAGTACGAGGGTTTGCTTGCCGGTCTCAGGATCGCGGTGGACCTCGGAGTTAAAAAGCTCATCGTCAGGCGACTCACGGCTCGTCGTCGAGCGAGATCAACAAAGATTATCAAAGCCCGTTGATGGAAGCCTATGTAGATGAGGTGAGGAAACTGGAGGAACGCTTTGACGGTATACAAGCGGAGCATGTCCCTCGGGCGGAGAATGACATCGCCGACTACTGTCCAAAGCGCTGCCCTCAAGCTACACAATGGAACCAGGTACTTTTTTGCTTCAGTTAACTCAGCCATCCATTGAGCCGTCGACCGGGCAGAACAAGCGGAGGAAGCTAGGCCCCGGCAAGTACTTCCCCACCGATCTCCCCGGAGCCGCCGGCGAAGATGTTGCCGTGGATGCCGATCCTGTCACGGGACGACCAACTCCGGCAGGACCTCAGGTCATGGCCATGGAGGCGGCCGCTCCCGTAGCAGAAGAAATGCTTTTGGTCCTTCTCGTGGAGCCACATGCTCCGGCACGGGCATAGCACACCGTCCGATTCCTTCAGAAAGGAGAGCTTCCTGAGGAGCAGGAAGAGGCGGAAAGAGTAGCCCGCCGGTCTGCCCTGTACCAGTTCGTTGATAACGAACTATACAGAAGAAGACTGAATGGGGTGAAATTGAAGTGCATCTCCTGGGAGGAAGGACTAAAGTTGTTGGCAGAGATACATGGAGGCATATGTGGCTCCCGCATAGGGTCGAGGGCCCTTCCCGGCAAGGCTTTCCGGCAAGGTTTCTTTTGGCCCACCGCCCTCCAGGATGCGACGGCACTAGTAACCAACTGTGAAGCGTGCCAGTTCCATTCGAAGAAGCTCCATCAACCAGCTCAAGCCCTTCAAACTATCCCTCTCTCCTGGCCCTTCTCGGTCTGGGGGCTCGACATATTGGGTCCTTTCCCCCGTGCTGTCGGGGGCTTTGCGTACTTGTACGTTGCAATCGACAAGTTCACAAAGTGGCTAGAGGTGGAAGCAGTGAGGAAGGCGACAACACAGTCAGCCATCAAGTTCTTCAAGGGACTAGTGTGCCGTTTTGGGGTGCCCAACAGGATCATCACCGACAACGGCACGCAGTTCACAAGCCATGCCTTCATGCAATACATTGAGGATCTCGGCAGCAAGGTGTGTTTTGCTTCCGTGGCACATCCACGGAGCAACAACCAAGCGGAGAGAGCAAATGTTGAAGTCCTGTGTGGCTTAAGAACAAAGACTTTCGACAGGCTGCGCAAGAGTGGAAGGCGCTGTGACACCCCAAATTTTTTAACCTTGTTTTGTTACTTAAAATCTTGCCAGGAAATTTAACTTTCCTTTTTCTCGGTTTTTCTTGATTTCAAAACCATTCTTTTCTTGGTTATCTTGGAGTTGTTCCCTAAGATGAAAACCTTTCACTTATGATATTGGACTTGTTTACCCTCTCAAGAAAATCTTTTCTTTTATTAGAAGAATTAATTATATAATATTCTTCCAGATCTTTATTTTCTTGAAGAATGGTTTCCCATAGTTTATGGTCCCATTTGTACTACAACCCTTTTATAAATTCATTCAAAAATCCCTCCAAAATTTGGAGATGTCATATGGAGTATTTGAACCACTTTTGTGCAAAAATATCTTCTGCCCATTGAATATTTTGAGCTCTACACCATACTTTCAAATCTGGTCCAGAGAGCATTTTTACACTACAACCTATTAATATATTTCTTTAAGACTTCTACCAAAATTATGGGATGTCAGTAGGAGCATAGTATTCAACTTTATGCAATAACCTAGTGATGTCCTTTGGAAATATTGAATGAATCATCCTCTTTTCCATTCTGGTCCAACTTGAGGTTTTGTACAGCAACCACCTTTTAGTTGCTCCTTGATCCCTGATTCCTTTTCCTCTTGATAGTCCTCCTTACCAAACCCTTAAA
The DNA here is from genome assembly GCA_021605145.1 of Aegilops bicornis. NCBI lineage: Eukaryota > Viridiplantae > Streptophyta > Magnoliopsida > Poales > Poaceae > Aegilops > Aegilops bicornis. The sequence continues at coordinate 340,332,012 of CM038672.1, read as the reverse complement.
TCCAGGAGAGTGGACCCATTGGATGATTCCAAGTGCTTGCAACAATGCCATTTGCTTTACATCGTCTGAATTGAAGTTTTGCAAAACTTGCACTAGCAAGTTTGTGCTTTGGACAAACTAACCTTACCACCCTCTCTTTCATCTAAAGAGACCCCACTTTGGAAGTTTTGGCCACTCCAAGAAATAACTAAGTGCCCTTGGCATTTTGTCAAACACCTTATGGGCATGATCTGTTTTGACATGAGTTTTTGTTTACACTGTGAACTTAATCCCCTGACCAGACCAGCATGTCTAATGGTTTTTCCTTAGCCTATAACCCCACCCTGCTAACCCTCTTGTGGTTTAGAGCCCCCTAACATGCCTTAGCATTCTGTCGAGCACGTTCCGTGCATGCTTGGCACGCCCAGGCCTTGAGCCGAAACGCAGCGTTTTGCGATGCCAAAACCGATCCGCCGCGTCTCGCCCCGCACTCACTCTGGTTCGTGGCCGACCGCAGCCAGCACGCCACGTCCCCTGCTGCTCCCCACGAGCACAGCCCTCGCCACGTCTCCGGCAGGCCAGCAGCTAGCCGCCAATGCCGCCCGACAGCCCCTGCAATGGCCCGGCGCCGCCGAAACCCGCGCCCAGCTTCGCCGGCTTCGCCCTTGGGCGGTACCCACTCGTCCGCTAGCTCTGCCGCCATCCCCAGCCTACGCCCATGATGCACGCAAGCTACTGAGCGTCGATGGCCGATGAGCTCCTCCACCGCCCAGCGAACCGACGTGGGAGCGCTGTAAAAGGAAGCCCCTCGAGCCCTCCGAGCACGAAAGCAGCCTCAATATCACCCCCTCGTTTCCTCGTGGCAGCCAGTCGACCCGGGGAGGTTTTCTTCCCCGTCTCCGGCAACTCCTGCCGCCGCCATAGCCCCGGCCATTCCGGCGCCACCAGGACCTCCCCCTCTCCACTCTCTCCACCAGAAGCTCTTTCTTCCTCCCGTGAACCCTTCCCCCTGCTCAATTTTGATCGGGAACCACCGCAGCCCCAAAACCACTTTGCCCTCGAAGTCTCCTCCGCCGTGAAACTCACCTTTGGCGACTCCCTCCACCCCCGCCGACCCAACGACCACCGGGAGGACCGCCCGGTCTTGCGGATCCATCCCGACCCTCTGGAGCCATGGAGAGCCGCCGTTCACCGGCGTTGATCGCCGTTGCCTCGCCGCCCGTTCAGGCGAGAGAAAGAGGAGGGAGGATGGACTGGTCAAACGACGATGGCCCCCTGGACCTTGTCAGAGACCCAGCCCGCCTCCACGTGTTTAATTGGGCGCATAAAACCACGAAATCGTCTCCCCTTTTTAGACGTATTCTGCCCAAAACATTTTCTTTTACATTTTATTCTAAAAGCAGTTTTTTGATCAAATCTTTGACTGGCTATAACTTTTTAAATATAACTCCAAATGCATTGATTCTATTTCCTACACCTCTCAAATTCTGTCTAGTTTATTTTAAGATTTACTTGAAAAATTTTCAAACAACTTTTTTGTGCTGTTTTGAAATTGTGTGTTAATTCCAATATTTTCAAAATAGGATTCTGGAGAGAGGAGAAAACTTTCAAAAGTTTTGGAGAGTCACCCACCTCTCCACACCTTGAAGGCAAGCATTCTGAACCCCGGCATAATACTTTTGGTGTGTTAGCCGACACGTTTATACCACCACCTCATTTCGGAATACTTGTTATTTCATGTGATATGATCATTTGCATGGATGCATATTAGGGAATTCCATGCTGTTGGAAATGAACACACTTGTGTTGGTAATCATCCTCATATGCCTTGCATGCATACTGGGAGGAATCCGGGAAAACCTCTGCCTCGGGTAGGCATGAGTTTGTCGCCGGTCTCCGTCGAGGCGGTTATGTCCGGTATGGCATGGTAAGTATAATGAATGTTGATTCTGTTGGTTGATATATATATATATTTGTGATACATGTCATGGAGGGAATTTATAAACCTCCTGAGTCGACCGTAGATCGAGTCTTGTACCAGTAACCCCATACTTGTTTCAGATTACCACTTGTTCCTACACCAAGTAAGATGCAGTTCGATCGATCGTCAACCCCTTTCTAGCACACACCGCATGAGAGGCCATGGTGGAAGATATCGGTTGAAGCGGTAGGCATGCCACCTGGTCCGGGGCATGGGTGTTTCCGGTTGAGACCGAGGGGAGGCCACCCCTTAGAGCGCGCGGTATAAATTTGATCCCATGCTACGCGAGGTTGTAGCCTCCCCACTTAGAGTTTTGCTTAACAAGTGTCATGGGTGATTCCAGGCACCTGTAAGTTAAGCTTGTGTGTGCAAGTCAGGTGTGTTTTCAATTAAAATACCGTAGACGGAATTAGTCCCGATGGACTAAAGGAATCCGTTACTCGTGGGTAAAGAGTACACCCTCTGCAGAGATTAAACCGATTCGTATAGCCGTGCCCAGTGTTATAGGATTACAGTCTGGGATGGGTCAGGTGTCGATCTTAGTGTCGGTCTTCGGAGGAGAAACTGTTGAACTAGAATTGGGATCGTTACTTGAGACTTGTAATAATTATGATTATTATCTTGCGATGGACTAACCCGTGATATTATTTGAATTATCGAGTATCCCTGGGATGGTTCTATCTCCTGGATATTCACTGTTTTTTATTTATAAGCCCTTTATGTGGTGTCGCTGAGACGCCCGACTGTGGCATGCTTGACTTTTATTTTACCTTATAAGCCCTTTATGTAGTGTCGCTCAGACGCCCGACTGTGGCATGCTTGTTATTTATTTTATAAGCCCTTTATGTGGTGTCGCTCGACGCCGACTCGTGGCATTTCTCTGTTTACTAACCTTTCGAGGCGTCGCTTGACACCGATCGGCGCATTTATTATTACTATGATATTGCATATTCAAGATAACCTGCGTGCATGCATCATAGTCTTTATTATCTTTGGTGACTGACGTCATGAGCTTAAAATATTTCAGAACATCGTCATTATATTATACCCGTGTTCACAATGTTTGCGAGTACATTCAAAGTACTCACTGGCTTGTCCCTGGCTATTGTCTTGGCCAGATTTCCTGCTTGGAGAGGAGCGTTGCGACGATAGCCCCGAAACCAAGCAGCATTTATAGCAGCCTCGCGAAGATAGGAGTTAACTTGGTCAGCTGTTCCTATGGGAAATGGAGTCCCATAGACACTGATGATCCACAAACCGCTTCCGCCATCAACCACTAGAAACCATTTGATGTACTCACAGACCAGAATGGTCTTGTACTACACATTTTGTATTTTGCTTGGAATTTCTGTATCAAGTTGGTGCCTCATCAGCTAACAGTAATCCTGGGGCTGGTGAGCACAACGGCCATTTTCTGGAATTTATTACCCGGAAAACTGGTCGCCACAGACTTGGTATCAGAGCCAGGCTGACCATTGGCTAATCCTATCTTAGCCAGGTCAATAAACTTAGGCAACCAACCCACCAGACCATAACCGAACCTCGCCAAGCTTCTCGTGCAAGATAGCCACACCGTGACCCGACGCTTTTTGGCAGACGGTGCCCAACCTATCAACCTAGCCCGTCTATCACGCACCCGTGACCAGCACCCAAGGTGTCTCATTCACAAGCGTGCGGAGGAAGACTCCGTCCCCTTTTTATATAAAAGGGCACGCTAGCCCCAACGCAGCACATCCGCTACCACAAACCGAGCCACTATGCCTGGTCCCGTCGTGCACAATGAGACCACAGCAACCAACCTTGGAGGCTTTGTGACCATACTCGCAAACCTCACCCGCCGTGTCGATGCGTTAGAAGAGCCACCTGAATATGTTGAGTACCAAGGACCCATGAGTTGTGAGAGCCGTCAATTCTGGGCCACTATACACATCTACGGTAGGGGTCTAGCACCCGAGCGCCCCTACAGGTTCACCGGAAGAACAACTTCCTTTGAGCCACAAGCCATCCAACTAGCTGCTCGAGAGGCCATAGTTCATCTCGTGCACACTGTCGCCAGAGTTAGCGTCGCTCGTTCCACTACTACCCCAGGCGTGAAGGGTATGGTAGACCACCTCAAGTTGCCAACGGAGATCACGAGACGGATCCTTCTTTGCTGCACCTAGTGCGTTATGTAGGTGCACTGGAGGAACTGTTCGATCAAATCACCATTGATCTGATCGCAGCTCGTGGAGAGCTGGTTCGTCGAGCCCCGGCGAGAGAAGAGATCGAGCACAACACCGACAACCCAGTCGTGCTGTTCGGACAGCCCATCGAGACCCTGAGGTCAGCCCCAGCCGTCAGCCAAGGTGCTTTGATGACCCCAGAAGTGCTTCGTCGCCTCTTGGGGCACACTCCAACGGGTTGTGACCAACAATCCCGTGATGGTCATCATCACTACCCCGAGCCTGCAGCCCCTCAACCCTCTCCAGTAAATTCCGATGGTGAGAACCGGGGAGAAGCCTCGACATCCACAAGGCACGCCCGCTTGGATGTAAACAAAGTAGACTAAGTCACTCGAGTAGTGTCGAGTCCCAGTGTATCCTCGCTTTGTAATCCTGTGACCACTTAAGTTAACGCAGCTTTGTCATCGTGCCTCTGTTTTATATAGTAGCCTTGCATGGATATATTAGCATGTAGTGTGATTTCTCTATCCTTGGCGCAGCTACCAATAACCACCCGACAAACCCCACGATACGTCACTTTGGTGAGATATGTATCTGTGGCTTTGACCCCGACTCCGGAGCCGGCAAATTTACTACCATTCAACACGGTAAAATGACCCAGCTCCAGTGCTATATAAGGACCCCGCGTGACCTTGGCAAGCATCCCTCGCCTTCTGCACTCTCCTCACAGCCTTTTCCTGCCATGCCGAGCCCTAGTATTTATCTGAGAACTCCAGATGCAACCCCCGGTAGTTTTGTCAAGATATTGTGGGATTTTACCTGCAGTACCATGGGCTCTACTCAGCCGCCCCAGTACGAGCTGTTCAAATCAAGGATCACCCCTTCCACCTCGAGATATTGGGCAGCCGTGCACATCCCTCCTGTAAACCCAAACCAAGACCCAACAGAGGTCTCCTTTGTGGGGAAATCCATGCCGACCCCACATATGGCCGTAGAAGCTGCGACATACGAAGCGCTCGCTCACCTCCGATTCGCTGTACCCTATGCCAGCGAACGAGGGTATTATTACTTTTCGAGCCGTGCAGCACCCGGAGGAGTAACATCTTTTCCCGGTGGACGAATTGAGAGAGACCCAGTCCTGGCCAACCTCGTCGATGCGTCATCGCTCAAGAGTGTTTAACCCAACGCGTGATGGGTTATCTTGATCTCATGATTTAAATCCTCGATCGCCATCGGCAGATCATTGAGGCCCGACCAGGAGAGGCACATTCATCGTCTGTTCAATCCACTTTCCCGATAGAAGAAGAGTGTATCCCGATGCAGACGCGTTTTCTCGGGACCCCGTCCGATTACCGTTTTCACTTTAGACGCGTTGCGCTGTATTTATTGCTGTGACATTTATTCATGTGTTGTAACTTATGCATGGTACCCGAGTTTGTGCGGCAAGTAAATCGTTTAGTTTCGATTATTGTTGCAGTTTGACTCTAATGTATTACTGTGTTCTCTCGCGAGAAATCCTGGAGTGAGATTTCTTTTCCCTGTATTGCTGCATCATTCACGACATGGATTATTTTTATTTCCCGCAACACCACGGCAGTAGACTCACGACCACAACTACTCGAACACACACACACACTACTTGCAAATTTTTTGCAACGGTGTTACATCTAACTGAGCATCTCCCGACAACAGTCAGCACCCGACACACCCCACCTACTCCTCGTGATCACCACCACCGCAGAGAGCCAATACCTGAGCAGCAGCATCGCGACGATCATCGAGGATCATCGCGCACAGGAGTACGGAGAGCCCTAGCACCACTGCCAGCCCTCCGCACAACAGGATCACGTACCAGTCCGGCACCGCCGCCGCCATTAGAGCCTCGCCTTGAGCTCCGGCAAACGGAAACAGAGGAGAAGGAAGGAGGAGGAGAAGCGAGGCCAGGTGTGAGGAAAGGAGAAGAACACCTCGGCCATTTTATAGCTCGAGCTCGGTGTATGGTGGGCGAGGTCCACCAGTGCCGCTCGTCGCCCGATCGCCTGTGTTCGGAGGCGAATCCTCGAGCAGTGCCGACAGCACATTGGCCCGCGAGGTGAGTGCACGCTACACCGGCAGCTAGCACGCCGCGCACTACCGCAGTACGGCCTAGATGCCCTACTCGCTAGGCCTCGCCGGTGGAGAAAGCGCGAGAAAGCACGCGGGAGAGAGGAAGAAGAAAGAGCCGGAGGAAGAAGAAGAGGCTGACAGAGGGCCCGGGTCCACCTGTCAGCCAGAGAGAGCACCGTGCTCTCGGGTGCGACCAGCGTATTCTGAGATTTAGAATTTATTCTAAATCTATATCCAGCGTAGAAATCTCTCGTTTTTGCACCTAACCATAGATTTTTCCACGCAGCGCCAGTGTCCCCACACTATAATTTTTGCACCACTTATTGCCCTCTCACTATAGCCACATTTGTTTTAATGCGTATATTTCTATTAAAACAACTCTTAGCAAATCTCGAGGACGAGATTTTTCTTAAGGGGGGTAGTGTTGTGACACCCCAAAATTTTTAACCTTGTTTTGTTAATTAAAATCTTGCCAGGAAATTTGACTTTCCTTTTTCTCGGTTTTTCTTGATTTCAAAACCATTCTTTTCTTGGTTATCTTGGAGTTGTTCCCTAAGATGAAAACCTTTCACTTATGATATTGGACTTGTTTACCCTCTCAAGAAAATCTTTTCTTTTATCAGAAGAATAAATTATATAATATTCTTCCTGATCTTTATTTTCTTGAAGAATGGTTTCCCATAGTTTTATGGTCCCATTTGTCCTACAACCCTTTTATAAATTCATTCAAAAAACCCTCCAAAATTTGGAGATGTCATATGGAGTATTTGAACCACTTTTGTGCAAAAATATCTTCTGCCCATTGAATATTTTGAGCTCTACACCATACTTTCAAATCTGGTCCAGAGCATTTTTACACTACAACCTATTCATATATTTCTTTAAGACTTCTACCAAAATTATGGGATGTCAGTAGGAGCATAGTATTCAACTTTATGCAATAACCTAGTAATGTCCTTTGGAAATATTGAATGAATCATCCTCTTTTCCATTCTGGTCCAACTTGAGGTTTTGTACAGCAACCACCTTTTTAGTTGCTCCTTGATCCCTGATTCCTTTTCCTACTGATAGTCCTCCTTACCAAACCCTTAAATCCAGGAGAGTGGACCCATTGGATGATTCCAAGTGCTTGCAACAATGCCATTTGCTTTCTGTCCAGAATTGAAGTTTTGCAAAACTTGCACTAGCAAGTTTGTGCTTTGGACAAATTAACCTTACCACCCTCTCTTTCATCTAAAGAGACCCCACTTTGGAAGTTTTGGCCACTCCAAGAAATGCCTAAGTGCCCTTGGCATTTTGTCAAACACCTTATGGGCATGATCTGTTTTGACATGAATTTTTGTTTACACCGTGAACTTAATCCTGACTGCACCGGCATGTCTAATGGTTTTTCCTTAGCCTATAACCCCACCCTGCTAACCCTCTTGTGGTTTAGAGCCCCTAACATGCCTTAGCATTCTGTCGAAACACGTTAAAATGCGTGCTGAGCATGCCCAGGCGCGAGCGAGCACGCGTTTTTGCGATGCCAAAACCGAGCCGCCGCGTCTCTCCTCAAGACTCACTACTGGTTCGTGGCCGACCGCAGCCAAGACGCCACGTCCCTGCTGCTCCCCACGAGCACCACAGCCCTCGCCACGTCTCCGGCAGGCAGCTAACGCCAATGCCGCCTCGACAGCCCTGCAATGGCCAGCGCCGCCGAAGCCACGCCAGCTCGCCGGCTTCGCCCTTGAGCGATACCGCTTCGTCCGCTAGCTCCTGCCGCCATCCCCAGCCTCGCCACGATGCCTGCAAGCTATAGAACATCGGTCGCCGACGAGCTCATCCACTGCCGCCGTGAACCGACGTGGGAGCGCTATAAAAGGAAGCCCCTCGAGCCCTCCGAGCACAGAAGCAGCCTCAAAATCACCCCCTCGTTTCCCCGTGGCAGCCAACGACCGGGAGGTTTTCTTCCCGTCTTTGGCAACTCACGCCGCCACAGCCCTGGCCATTCCGGCGCCACCAGGACCTCCCCCTCTCCACTCTCTCCACCAGAAGCTCTCTCTTCCCCCCGTGAACCCTTCCCCCTGCTCGATTTTGATCGGGAACCACCGCAGCCCCAAAACCACTTTGCTCCCGAAGTCTCCTCCGCCGCGAAACTCACCGTCGGCGACTCCCTCCACCCCCGCCGACCCAACGACCACCGGGAGGACCGCCCCGGTCTTGCGGATCCATCCCGAACCTCTGGAGCCCGCGGAGAGCCGCCGTTCGCCATTGTTGATCGCCGTTGCCTCGCCGCCATTCGGGTAGAGAAAGAGGAGGGAGGGATGGACTGGTCAAACCTGACCACTGGGCCCCCTGGACCCACTGTCAGAGACCCAGCCCCGCCTCCACGAGTTTAAGTGGGCAGAAAACCACTGAGTACGTCTCCCCTTTTCAAGACGTATTCTGCCCGAAACATTTTCTTTTCTGTTTTATTCTAAAAGCAGATTTTTGATCAAATCTTTGAGTGGCTACAACTTTTTAAATATAACTCCAAATGCATTGATTCTTTTTCCTACACCTCTCAAATTCTGTCTAGTTTATTTTAAGATTTATTTGAAAAAATTTCAAACAACTTTTTTGTGCTGTTTCGAAATTGTGTGTTAATTCCAATATTTTGAAAATAGGATTTTGGAGAGAGGAGAAAACTTTCAAAAGTTTTGGAGAGTCCCCCACCTCTCCACACCTTGAAGGCAAGCATTCTGAACCCCGGCATAATACTTTTGGTGTGTTAGCCGACACGTTTATAACACCACCTCATTTCAGAATACTTGTTATTTCATGTGATATGATCATTTGCATGGATGCATATTAGGGATTTCCATGCTGTTGGAAATGAACACACTTGTGTTGGTAATCATCCTCATATGCCTTGCATGCATACCGGGAGGAATCCGGGATAACCTCTGCCTCGGGTAGGCATGAGTTTGTCGCCGGTCTCCGTCGAGGCGGTTATGTCCGGTATGGCATGGTAAGGTATAACGAATGTTGATTCTGTTGGTTGATATATATATTTGTGATACATGTCATGGAGGGAATTTATAAACCTCCTGAGTCGACCGTAGATCGAGTCTTGTACCAGTAACCCCATACTTGTTTCGTACTACCACTTGTCCCTACCACAAGTAGGGTACGGTTCAGTCAGTCGTCAACCCCTTTCTAGCACACACTGCATGAGAGGCCATGGTGGAAGATATCGGTTGAAGCGGTAGGCATGCCACCTGGTCCGGGGGCATGGGTGTTTCCGGTTGAGACCGAGAGGGGAGGCCACCCCTTAGAGCGCGCGGTATAAATTTGATCCCATGCTACGCGAGGTTGTACCCTCCCCACTTAGAGTTTTTCTTAACAAGTGTCATGGGTGATTCCAGGCACCGGTAAGTTAAGCTGGTGTGTGCAAGTCAGGTGTGTTTTCAATTAAAAGATCCGTGATGTAATTAGTCCCGATGGACTAAAGGAATCCGTTACTCGTGGGTAAAGAGTACACCCTCTGCAGAGATTAAACCTATTCGTATAGCCGTGTCCTGGGTTATAGGATTACAGTCTGGGATGGGTCAGGTGTCGGTCTTAGTGTCGGTCTTCAGAGGAGAAATTGTTAAACTAGAACTGGGATAGCAACTTGAGACTTGTAATAATTATGATTATTATTTTGTTATGGACTAACCCGTGATATTATTTGAATTATCGAGTATCCCTGGGATGGTTCTACCTCCTGGATATTCACTGTTTTTTATTTATAAGCCCTTTATGTGGTGTCGCTGAGACGCCCGACTGTGGCATGCTTGACTTTTATTTTACCTTATAAGCCCTTTATGTGGTGTCGCTCAGACGCCCGACTGTGGCATGCTTGTTATTTATTTTATAAGCCCTTTATGTGGTGTCGCTCAGACGCCCGACTGTGGCATTTCTCTCTGTTTACTAACCTTTCGAGGCGTCGCTTCAGACACCCGATCGGTGCATTTTATTATTACTATGATATTGCATATTCAAAGGTAACCTGCGTGCATGCATCAGAGTCTTTATTATCTTTGGTGACTGACGTCATGAGCTTAAAATATTTCAGAACATCGTCATCATATTATACCCGTGTTCACAATGTTTGCGAGTACATTCAAAGTACTCACTGGCTTGTCCCTGGCTATTGTCTTGGCCAGATTTCCTGCTTGGAGAGGAGCGTTGCCACGACAGCCCCGGAAACCAAGCAACGACAATAGCAGCCTCGCGAAGATAGGAGTTAACCTGGTCATCTCATCCCGTGGGAAATGGAGTCCCATAGACACTGATGATCCACAAACCGCTTCCGCCATCAACCACTAGAAACCATTTGATGTACTCACGCACGAGAATGGTCTTGTACTACATTTTGTATTTTGCTTGGAATTTCTGTATCAAGTTGGTGCCTCATCAGCTAACAGTAATCCTGGGGCTGGTGAGCACAACGGCCATTTTCTGGAATTTATTACCCGGAAAACCGGTCGCCACAGGCGCTGGATTGATGAGTTGTCGACGGTTCTTTGGTCGATCAGAACGACGCCAAATCGAGCCACCGGCCAGACACCCTTTGCCCTGGTTTACAGGGCAGAAGCAGTTCTCCCCACGTAACTCATATACGGGTCACCTCGAGTGCTGGCTTACGATGAGCTTGAGGAAGAGCGATTGCGGCAAGATGACGCGACGCTCCTTGAGGAAGATCGTCTTGAGCGGTTGTGAGAAGCGACGCTACCGACAAGCCTTGCGCCGCTACCATAGCCGCAAGGTTCATGCCCGGAGCTTTGAGGAAGGCGACCTTGTTCTTCGGCACATTCGATCGGCCAAGAATTCCAACAAGTTGACGCTTGAAGTGGGAAGGCCCTTATCGGGTAACACGAGTCACCGGGCCCGGACACGGTCCGATCGAGACCGAAGATGCCATTCCGGTGAGCAACTCACTGGAACATCGAGCATCTCCACAAGTTTTAACCATAAGGCGCGGCTTTCCGGGCCTCCCGGCAAGCTACCCTTTTGTACAAGCCTTGCCGGCAAGGCATGTGACCCTTTGTACAAAGCCAGGCGCAGACCCTGAGCATAAATAAACGAAGCGCTAGCGCCCTAAGTTATAGCATGCACGCTAGGTTGAGCCTCGTCCTTCGTTAGGGTTGATAGTGCTTAGCGGCGGCTAACCCCTAGCTTAGAGGTCGAGTGCGCATCTCTCTATTCTTCTCTATCTTCTTTGGTTTGCAGGACACATGAATATCCTTGCCAAGCTGCTTTGGAAGAAAGGGGACGGACCGGCGTACGGGTACCGGCAAGCCAATACTGCCGGGGGGCTACAAGGGCGAAGATCCACCCGCGGCAAGCCAAAGTTGCCAGGGGCTGCAGATTCAGATAAGTTCTCTATCCCTTATCATGCGTTTCGTTAAGGATTGAGGGATGTGAAACCTCGTTTTATCCTTAGGCTACCGTGCTCTCCTCATTCCGGACCCTAGGACTCGTCTCCTGGGACCGAATTTGGTCGTAGTCGCGGGAGCAAGGAAATAAAACAAGGAGCCTAGGCCCACCTCATCCCTGCCTCCGCCAAGGGCATGAGAAAGGTCGAGCAAAGTGGGGGGACGGCAAGGTTTGTTGCCGGGCAAAAAAAAACATTTATCTTAAGGATAACGAGGATTCATTCCTTGTCGTGGGTTCCACCCGCGAATGAAAATCCCGGAAAACATCCCTTTTTGATTAAAAAAACATCCCGTAGAGGTACAGTTCATACAAAATGAAAAACATGAGCAAGGTGATTACAAGCTTTAAATTCTACTAAGGTCCGAAGGCTTACAAACTAAAAAGAGATAAGGTGCCCGTAATCCCTTTCTTGTCCCTCTCCTCAGGAAATGGAACAAGAAAAGCAGGAGGGCAAAAGGGGCGCCTAGGCGAGCTACGAGTGGCAGAAGACACCAAGAGAACATCTTGGTGGCCGTCCAAGGGCTGGATGGTGATGGCGACGCCGGAGGTAGAGCTCTTAGAGGAGGCGGCAGGACGTCAGTACGCGACGAAGGCATCGGTGCCTGCGTACTCCGACTTGACGGCCTTGCCGCCCGCCGTCTTCCTCTTCCGCGGCCTCCCAACACCAGCCGCCCAAGGAGACGACCCCGAGAAGTTCAAGGAGCCGGCGACACGGATGATGGGGTTGCCGGTGCCGCCCGGAGCGGCGTCCGACGCCTAGTCAGACCCGTCATCCTGCCGCCCGCTAGCCTTGCCATCGCTGTCATTGTCCTCCTCGTCACTCTCGCTCGAGGAGGAATCTTCGTCATCAGAAGAGCTCTCCACGCAGCACCTTGCACGAGTCCCGAAGTGCCCGAAGATCTTGACGGAGAGGAGGCCACCCTCCATTAGTTTGAAATGGAGAGTTAGCCCATCCGTCAAGCTATGGAGGCGAGCGAAGGACTTCCACCCTCGATGAAGATACATGACGTGAGGGGCGGGGAACTCGACATTGGCCCATGTGCCGCTGTTCCCGCAATCCCTCATATGCAGCCGCAACGCCTGCGGCGGATCCAGCTCCATCTCCCGCGGGAATGGTGTCGGGAGGCAAAGGCAACAGCCTTGGTGGCAGGGCAGTGTGAAGAGTTCGCAAGGGTTGTCCCCGGCGTGGCCCTCCATCGGAGGAGGGGCTGCTGGCGGAGGCGAGGCTGATCTGCCGCCCCGTCCTCCTCTCCCTCGAGCACCACGACGGCCTTGACCTCGCCCCCTCCCCCTTCCTCTAGCGGCCGGCTCCGCCGCAACGAGCTCTAGGGGAGGAGCAACGTATTGTCTGTCCGAAACCCTCGCCGCCACCGATGAAGCGTCGCCACACCCCCTCGCCATAGCAGAAGGAAGGAAGAAACAATAATGGGGAGAGGCAGATGGCGGAGGGTTCAGAGGCACCGTTCCTCCCGCTCCCCTCTTTATAAAGGGGTGCGGGCGAGACTCGGCCGCCCCCGCCCCTCCTGCCCGCGCACCGTTCTGGGCCTGGCCCAACAACGCGTCGCACTTATGTATGGCCCAGGCCCGGGGGCTCCTGTCGGTGTACAAAAGTAGGGGCTCTCCTTTTCACCCCTTTACTTGTGCACGGGATGTCAGAGCCGCTCCCCACGACCACGCATAACACGGTAGGGAAGGGAAGACGGAGAGAAGCCAGAGGCACAAGACAAATAAAGCAACGACAAGGACCAAGGCACTAGGATCGGATGGGCGAAGCAGGTTTCCTCGGCAAGGACCCTTGCCGGGGCAGCCTCAGCGGCCCTGGCAAGACCCTTGCCGGTGTAGCTCGCCCGCGCCAGCCAAGCGAGCCTCCCTTGAGCCCACCAACGCTCAACAGACGCATTGGGACAGGGCTCGGGAGGCACCTCCGTGGTGGCATGCAGATCTTTGTGAAGACAAAGAATAGTCAATATCAAGTGAGGATAGGAAGGCAATCATCCACACCGAAAAAACCCACAAGACCGGCAGCAAAGATCCTTGCCGGGGACGCCTACGCGCCGCGCCAAGACCCTTGCAGGGCCACCTGGCAAGGCCCTCGCCCGAGCGTCTGCGACAGGGCCCTTGCCGAGCCCACACCAGCCAAGTCTCCGCCGTCGTTCACATGCAGCTGCCGACTCAACCAGCTGGGCAAGCACCTGCGTGGCAACATGCAACCCTTCATGGAGGCTCCACCACTGCGCCACCTCAGTTGCCTGCCTGCCTACATGACACCTCATGCATCGCTGGCCACGTCACGTGTCGAAGCAGGGAGGAGCGGCGACGGATGGGACGGGCCTCGCTCCCGTCCCCGATAAAGCGAAGGATAACCTCGGCATCAGTACCCTTTCCACCTCCACGCTGCCACTGTGGCGACCCCTTTTCCTATAAAAGGGGGCCCGAGGAGACCAGGAGAAGGATTCGGCTTTTTGGAGCTCGTTACACCCCGTAGCTAGATCAAGAACTCAGAATGCATCCACCAAAGCAGGACTAGGGTTTTACGCATCCTCGCGGCCCAAACCTGGATAAACGAACCGCGTACTCTCCGCCGAGATCCGCTCTTCTCTCAACCACGCACCCCGCAACCGCGATGGGATCCTTGTGTTACCATAGGTGTCGTTTCCATCGACACCCTGCCCGTATGTACGTACGTGGTCGTATTTACTTTCCTCCACCCTAGCTGTACGTACATGTTCATGCTACGTGCGCACCTCTACTTCGACACGTGCCCTTCCTTACTCGGCCACGGTTCATAGCTGCAGCCTGCAGACAGACCGATCGACCAGTATGTACGTGCACGTTCCCGGCTAAAATAACAATGCTACGTACGCTTCGACCAGGTGGGTCCCGACTGTCAGGCACTTCCTTCCGTGCGAAGATGTAGCTGGTGGGTCCCAGCAGTCAGGGGGAAACGTTTTTTTTGCGAAATACGGTGGCCCGTCCGGTGGGTCCCCATTGTTAGGTGGAGGAATAATTATTTTGCGCGTGATAAGGAGGCACTTCCTTGCTGCGGCCGTGGACCCAGGTGTTAGCCTCTCCCCATATAGTACCCTTCCGATGGAAGTCGTTCCGTCTCCACATTGACCACGCCGCGCCAAGAGCATCAAGGCTGTGCACGACGGCGATGCCTAGGAAGGGGATGACGTGGAGCTGGGGAAGACGCGATAGTGGATGCCCATGCAGAGAGGAGTACAAGGGTTGACAGGTTGGTACGTGGTGTGAGCCTGCCATCGCCGTAGAATAACAGGGGGTGTGGGTGAGTAGAGGGATGGCCTAGCCAGCGGTGGGAGTAGTAGGGGGCGGTGAGGCCTCCGCGGCAGCACAACCGGCCACGGGAGGCAGGAGCACGCGGCACGACCCACGCTGGTTAGGGCGGCTGGAGCAAGAAGACCAAAGGTTGAAGAAGCACTATGGCCGTTGGATGGACATCGTCTGCAGTCCTTTGGAGGTAGAATCGTTCATATTGACTAAGTTGACAAAGCCATCCGTCCTGTCAACTTAGTAGGCCCTAAGTCAGCCTCCCACTATGGTGGGTCCCGATTAAGCAGGGGAGTATTCATTTTTTTGCGTAATAAGGAGGCACTTCCTTGCGTGCGAAGATATAGCTGGTGGGTCCGAGCTGTGAGCGGAGGGAACGTTTTTTTCATGAAATACAGAGGCTTCCGATGGGTCCAAGCTCCCAGAGACGTGGGAGCGCTATAAAAGGAAGCCCCTCGAGCCCTCCGAGCACAGAAGCAGCCTCAAAATCACCCCCTCGTTTCCCCGTGGCAGCCAGTCGACCCGGGGAGGTTTTCTTCCCCGTCTTTGGCAACTCCTGCCGCCGCCACAGCCCTGGCCATTCCGGCGCCACCAGGACCTCCCCCTCTCCACTCTCTCCACCGTGCTCTCTCTTCCCCGTGAACCCTTCCCTGCTCGATTTTGATCGAACCACCGCAGCCCCAAAACCACTTTGCTCCGAAGTCTCCTCCGCATGAAACTCACCGTCGGCGACTCCCTCCACCCCGCCGACCCAACGACCACCGGGAGGACCGCCTGATCTTATGCGGATCCATCCCGAACCTCTGGAGCCCGCGGAGAGCCGCCGTTCGCCATTGTTGATCGCCGTTGCCTCGCCGCCATTCGGGTAGAGAAAGAGGAGGGAGGGATGGACTGGTCAAACCTGACCACTGGGCCCCCTGGACCCACTGTCAGAGACCCAGCCCCGCCTCCACGAGTTTAAGTGGAAGCGCAAAACCCTGAGTACGTCTCCCCTTTTCGAAGACGTATTCTGCCCGAAACATTTTCTTTTCTGTTTTATTCTAAAAGCAGATTTTTGATCAAATCTTTGAGTGGCTACAACTTTTTAAATATAACTCCAAATGCATTGATTCTTTTTCCTACACCTCTCAAATTCTGTCTAGTTTATTTTAAGATTTATTTGAAAAAAATTCAAACAACTTTTTTGTGCTGTTTCGAAATTGTGTGTTAATTCCAATATTTTGAAAATAGGATTTTGGAGAGAGGAGAAAACTTTCAAAAGTTTTGGAGAGTCCCCCACCTCTCCACACCTTGAAGGCAAGCATTCTGAACCCCGGCATAATACTTTTGGTGTGTTAGCCGACACGTTTATAACACCACCTCTTTTCGAATACTTGTTATTTCATGTGATATGATCATTTGCATGGATGCATATTAGGGATTTCCATGCTGTTGGAAATGAACACACTTGTGTTGGTAATCATCCTCCATATGCCTTGCATGCATACCGGAGGAATCCGGGATAACCTCTGCCTCGGGTAGGCATGAGTTTGTCGCCGGTCTCCGTCCGAGGCGGTTATGTCCGGTATGGCATGGTAAGGTATAATGAATGTTGATTCTGTTGGTTGATATATATATTTGTGATACATGTCATGGAGGGAATTTATAAACCTCTTGAGTCGACCGTAGATCGAGTCTTGTACCAGTAACCCCATACTTGTTTCGTACTACCACTTGTCCCTACCGCAAGTAGGGTGCAGTTCGATCGATCGTCAACCCCTTTCTAGCACACACCGTCTGGAGAGGCCATGGTGGAAGATATCGGTTGAAGCGGTAGGCATGCCACCTGGTCCGGGGCATGGGTGTTTCCGGTTGAGACCGAGAGGAGGCCACCCCTTAGGCCAAGGTATAAATTTGATCCCATGCTACGCGAGGTTGTAGCCTCCCACTTAGAGTTTTGCTTAACAAGTGTCATGGGTGATTCCGAGGCACCGTAAGTTAAGCTGGTGTGTGCAAGTCGTGTGTTTTCAATTAAAAGACCGTGAGATGTAATTAGTCCCGATGGACTAAAGGAATCCGTTACTCGTGGGTAAAGAGTACACCTCTGCAGAGATTAAACCTATTCAGTATAGCCGTGTCCTGGGTTATAGGATTACATGCAGGATGGGTGGGGTGTCGGTCTTAGTGTCGGTCTTCGTGAGGAGAAATTGTTAAACTAGAACTGGATAGCAACTTGAGACTTGTAATAATTATGATTATTATTTTGTTATGGACTAACCCGTGATATTATTTGAATTATCGAGTATCCCCGGATGGTTCTACCTCCATGATATTCCTTTTTTTTATTTATAAGCCCTTTATGTGGTGTCGCCGAGACGCCTTGATTTGTGGCATGTTTGACTTTTATTTTACCTTATAAGCCCTTTATGTGGTGTCGCTCGACGCCTCGATCGTGGCATGCTTGTTATTTATTTTATAAGCCCTTTATGTGCTGTCGCTCAGACGCCCGACCGTGGCATTTCTCTCTGTTTACTATCCTTTCGAGGCGTCGCTTCAGACACCCGATCGGTGCATTTTATTATTACTATGATATTGCATATTCAAAAATAACCTGCGTGCATGCATCGTAGTCTTTATTATCTTTGGTGACCGACGTCATGAGCTTAAAATATTTGAACATCGTCATCATATTATACCCGTGTTCACAATGTTTGCGAGTACATTCAAAGTACTCAACGCTTGTCCACAGCTATTGTCTTGGCCAGATTTCCTGCTTGGAGAGGAGCGTTGCCACGACAGCCCCGGAAACCAAGCAACGACAATAGCAGCCTCGCGAAGATAGGAGTTAACGTGGTCATCTCATCCCGTGGGAAATGGAGTCCCATAGACACTGATGATCCACAAACCGCTTCCGCCATCAACCACTAGAAACCATTTGATGTACTCACAGACCAGAATGGTCTTGTACTACACATTTTGTATTTTGCTTGGAATTTCTGTATCAAGTTGGTGCCTCATCAGCTAACAGTAATCCTGGGGCTGGTGAGCACAACGGCCATTTTCTGGAATTTATTACCCGGAAAACCGGTCGCCACAGGCGCTGGATTGATGAGTTGCCGACGGTTCTTTAGTTGATCAGAACGACGCCAAATCGAGCCACCGGCCAGACACCCTTTGCCCTGGTTTACAGGGCAGAAGCAGTTCTCCCCACGTAACTCATATACGGGTCACCTCGAGTGCTGGCTTACGATGAGCTTGAGGAAGAGAGATTGCGGCAAGATGACGCGACGCTCCTTGAGGAAGATCGTCTTCGGGCGGCTGTGAGAGCAGCACGCTACCAGCAAGCCTTGCGCCGCTACCATAGTCGCAAGGTTCATGCCCGGAGCTTTGAGGAAGGCGACCTTGTTCTTCGGCACATTCAGTCGGCCAAGAATTCCAACAAGTTGACGCCGAAGTGGGAAGGCCCTTATCGGGTAACACGAGTCACCAGGCCCGGCACAGTCCGGCTGGAGACCGAAGATGCCATTCCAGTTTAAAAAAGCAACTCCTGGAACATCGAGCATCTCCACAAGTTTTAACCATAAGGCGCGGCTTGCCGGGCCTCCCGGCAAGCTACCCTTTTGTACAAGCCTTGCCGGCAAGGCATGTGACCCTTTGTACAAAGCCAGGCGCAGACCCTGAGCATAAATAAACGAAGCGCTAGCGCCCTAAGTTATAGCATGCACGCTAGGTTGAGCCTCGTCTTCGCCGTTAGGGTTGATAGTGCTTAGCGGCGGCTAACCCCTAGCTTAGAGGTCGAGTGCGCATCTCTCTATTCTTCTCTATCTTCTTTGGTTTGCAGGACACATGAATATCCTTGCCGAGCTGCTTTGGAAGAAAGGGGATGGACCGGCGTACGGGTACCGGCAAGCCAATACTGCCGGGGGGCTACAAGGGCGAAGATCCACCATGACAAGCCAAAGTTGCCAGGGGCTGCAGATTCAGATAAGTTCTCTATCCCTTATCATGCGTTTCGTTAAGGATTGAGGGATGTGAAACCTCGTTTTATCCTTAGGCTACCGTGCTCTCCTCATTCCGGACCCTAGGACTCGTCTCCTGGGACCGAATTTGGTCGTAGTCGCGGGAGCAAGGAAATAAAACAAGGAGCCTAGGCCCACCTCATCCCTGCCTCCGCCAAGGGCATGAGAAAGGTCGAGCGAAGTGGGGGGACGGCAAGGTTTGTTGCCGGGCAAAAAAAAACATTTATCTTAAGGATAACGAGGATTCATTCCTTGTCGTGGGTTCCACCCGCGAATGAAAATCCCGAAAAACATCCCTTTTTGATTAAAAAAACATCCCGTAGAGGTACAGTTCATACGAAATGAAAAACATGAGCAAGGTGATTACAAGCTTTAAATTCTACTAAGGTCCGAAGGCTTACAAACTAAAAGAGATAAGGTGCTCAGAATCCCTTTCTTGTCCCTCTCCTCGAGAAATGGAACAAGAAAAGCAGGAGGGCAAAAGGGGCGCCTAGGCGAGCTACGAGTGGCAGAAGACACCAAGAGAACATCTTGGTGGCCGTCCAAGGGCTGGATGGTGATGGCGACGCCGGAGGTAGAGCTCTTAGAGGAGGCGGCAGGACGTCAGTACGCGACGAAGGCGTCGGTGTCTGCGTACTCCGACTTGACGGCCTTGCCGCCCGCCGTCTTCCTCTTCCGCGGCCTCCCAACACCAGCCGCCCAAGGAGACGACCCCGAGAAGTTCAAGGAGCCGGCGACACGGATGATGGGGTTGCCGGTGCCGCCCGGAGCGGCGCCCGACGCCTAGTCAGACCCGTCATCCTGCCGCCCGCTAGCCTTGCCATCGCTGTCATTGTCCTCCTCATCACTCTCGCTCGAGGAGGAATCTTCGTCATCAGAAGAGCTCTCCACGCAGCACCTTGCACGAGTCCCGGTTGCTCAAGATCTTGACGGAGAGGAGGCCACCTCCATTAGTTTGAAATGGAGAGTGAGCCCATCCGTCAAGCTATGGAGGCGGCGAAGGACTTCCACCCTCGATGAAGATACATGACGTGAGGGGCGGGGAACTCGACGTTGGCCCATGTGCCGCTGTTCCCGCAATCCCTCATATGCAGCCGCAACGCCTGCGGCGGATCCAGCTCCATCTCCCGCGGGAATGGTGTCGGGAGGCAAAGGCAACGGCGCGGTGGCTGGCGCAGGCTGACGAAGAATTCGCAAGGGTTGTCCCCGGCGTGGCCCTCCATCGGAGGAGGGGCTGCTGGCGGAGGCGAGGCTGATCTGCCGCCCCGTCCTCCTCTCCCTCGAGCACCACGACGGCCTTGACCTCGCCCCCTCCCCTTCCTCTAGCGGCCCGGCTCCGCCTGCTTGAGCTCTAGGGGAGGAGCAACGTATTGTCTGTCCGAAACCCTCGCCGCCACCGATGAAGCGTCGCCACACCCCCTCGCCATAGCAGAAGGAAGGAAGAAACAATAATGGGGAGAGGCAGATGGCGGAGGGTTCAGAGGCACCGTTCCTCCCGCTCCCCTCTTTATAAAGGGGTGCGGGCGAGACTCGGCCGCCCCCGCCCCTCCCCGCTCCAAGATTGCCTGGCCTGGCCCAACAACGCGTCGCACTTATGTATGGCCCAGGCCCGGGGGCTCCTGTCGGTGTACAAAAGTAGGGGCTCTCCTTTTCACCCCTTTACTTGTGCACGGGATGTCAGAGCCGCTCCCCACGACCACGCATAACACGGTAGGGAAGGGAAGACGGAGAGAAGCCAGAGGCACAAGACAAATAAAGCAACGACAAGGACCAAGGCACTAGGATCGGATGGGCGAAGCAGGTTTCCTCGGCAAGGACCCTTGCCGGGGCAGCCTCAATGACCTGGCAAGACCCTTGCCGGTGTAGCTCGCCGCGCCAGCTAAGCGAAGCCTCCTTGAGCCCACCAATGCTCAACAGACGCATTGGGACAGGGCTCGGGAGGCACCTCCGTGGTGGCATGCAGATCTTTGTGAAGACAAAGAATAGTCAATATCAAGTGAGGATAGGAAGGCAATCATCCACACCGAAAAAACCCACAAGACCGGCAGCAAAGATCCTTGCCGGGGACGCCTACGCGCCGCGCCAAGACCCTTGCAGGGCCACCTGGCAAGGCCCTCGCCAGGCGTACCGACAGGGCCACTGCCAGGCCCACACCAGCCAAGTCTCCGCCGTCGTTCACATGCAGCTGCCGACTCAACCAGCTGGGCAAGCACCTGCGTGGCAACATGCAACCCTTCATGGAGGCTCCACCACTGCGCCACCTCAGTTGCCTGCCTGCCTACATGACACCTCATGCATCGCTGGCCACGTCACGTGTCGAAGCAGGGAGGAGCGGCGACGGATGGGACGGGCCTCGCTCCCGTCCCCGATAAAGCGAAGGGATAACCTCGCGGCACTGTACCCTTTCCACCTCCTGCTTGCCACTATGGCGACCCCTTTTCCTATAAAAGGGGGCCCGAGGAGACCAGGAGAAGGATTCGGCTTTTTGGAGCTCGTTACACCCCGTAGCTAGATCAAGAACTCAGAATGCATCCACCAAAGCAGGACTAGGGTTTTACGCATCCTCGCGGCCCAAACCTGGATAAACGAACCGCGTACTCTCTGTCAGATCCGCTCTTCTCTCAACCACGCACCCCGCAACCGCAGTAGGGATCCTTGTGTTACCATAGGTGTCGTTTCCATCGACACCCTGCCCGTATGTACGTACGTGGTCGTATTTACTTTCCTCCACCCTAGCTGTACGTACATGTTCATGCTACGTGCGCACCTCTACTTCGACACGTGCCCTTCCTTACTCGGCCACGGTTCATAGCTGCAGCCTGCAGACAGACCGATCGACCAGTATGTACGTGCACGTTCACGACTAAAATAACAATGCTACGTACGCTTCGACCAGGTGGGTCCCGACTGTCAGGCACTTCCTTCCGTGCGAAGATGTAGCTGGTGGGTCCCAGCAGTCAGGGGGAAACGTTTTTTTTGCGAAATACGGTGGCCCGTCCGGTGGGTCCCCATTGTTAGGTGGAGGAATAATTATTTTGCGGCGTGATAAGGAGGCACTTCCTTGTCTGCGGCCGTGGACCCAGTGTTAGCCTCTCCCCATATAGTACCCTTCCGATGGAAGTCGTTCCGTCTCCACATTGACCATGCCGCGCCAAGAGCATCAAGGCTGTGCATGACGGCGATGCCTAGGAAGGGGATGACGTGGAGCTGGGGAAGACGCGATAGTGGATGCCCATGCAGAGAGGAGTACAAGGGTTGACAGGTTCGGCTGTGGTGTGAGCCTGCCATCGCCGTAGAATAACAGGGGGTGTGGGTGAGTAGAGGGATGGCCTAGCCAGCGGTGGGAGTAGTAGGGGGCGGTGAGGCCTCCGCGGCAGCACAACCGGCCACGGGAGGCAGGAGCACGCGGCACGACCCACGCTGGTTAGGGCGGCTGGAGCAAGAAGACCAAAGGTTGAAGAAGCACTATGGCCGTTGGATGGACATCGTACGGTCACTGGAGGTAGAATCGTTCATATTGACTAAGTTGACAAAGCCATCCGTCCCCGTCAACTTAGTAGGCCCACAAGTCAGCCTCCCACTATGGTGGGTCCCAGTTAGCAGGGGGAGTATTCATTTTTTTGCGTAATAAGGAGGCACTTCCTTGCGTGCGAAGATATAGCTGGTGGGTCCGAGCTGTGAGCGGAGGCAACGTTTTTTTCATGAAATACAGAGGCTTCCGATGGGTCCCAGCTTTCAGGTGGAGGAATAA
This sequence comes from Aegilops bicornis, assembly GCA_021605145.1. Classification (NCBI taxonomy): domain Eukaryota; kingdom Viridiplantae; phylum Streptophyta; class Magnoliopsida; order Poales; family Poaceae; genus Aegilops; species Aegilops bicornis. The sequence continues at coordinate 340,309,302 of CM038672.1, read as the reverse complement.
TTATTTTGCGCGTAATAAGGAGGCATTTCCTTGCGTGCGGTCGTGGACCCAGCTGTCAGCCTCTCCACGTACAGTCCACTTCCGATGGATGTCGTTCGTTGACCACGTTGACCACGCCGCGCCGAGAGCACCAGGGCGGTGGACGACGGCGAGGCCTAGGAAGGGAATGACATGGAGCCAGGGAAGACTCGACAGTTGTTTCCCATGCGGAGGGGAGTACGAGGGTTTAGTGGTTTGTCTGCCGTCACTGGAGAATTACATCAGGTATGGGTGAGTAGAGGGATGGCCAGGCCAGCGATGGGAGTAGGGTGGGGCGGTGAGGCCTGCGTAGCAGCACAGCCGGCCACTGGAGGAGGGAGCAGGCAGTCCCGCCGGGGCTTGTTTGAGCGGCTGGAGAAGTAAGAGCAGAGATTGAAAAAGCACGACGGCCGTTGGATGGACATCCAACAGTCACTGCTCTCGTGTGTTGACTAGGTTGACATGACGTTGCGTGTGCGTCAACTTTTTTGTAGGAAAGCCTCAAATCTGTGGAAAACAACATACATCCCATCTACTATTATTTCTAATAATTTACAGCCCATTTGTTAATTATTAAGGTTTTTTGGAGCCCGTATTCTTTTTGTTAGCATTACAACCCATAGTGTGGCCACGGTTAAAAAATTATACGACATTTTGCATATTTCGGTGCGGTCCGAACTGTTTTTAATCCCGAAATTTCGAGTCACATTAAAACTGATTTTAAATATAAATGCATATTAATATAAAATCCAACAAATTGTCCACGCGTAAGAATCAATGGAATTTAAAATCTCGAAATGAAAATAAATAAATTTGAAACTAATTGCCGGTTTGATGCGTTTTAAAAATGTACAGCCCATTTCTGCTTACTGATAGGCCATTTTCTGGGCCAGCCGAATGATGCGCTCCTCTCTTGAAAGATTTGCAGCCCAACATGCCTGACAAAGCGATTTACTTGACAAAGCACAATAAAACTGGGCTAGCCATTTTCAGAAAGAAAAAAACTACTGGGCTGGTCTTGTGGTAAACAGAAAAGAAAAGGCTGTCTAGATAGGCCGGAGTGCCCCGGACAGCCCAGTTGACACCCTGCTTCCCTCTCAAAAACATATTAGATAAATGCCACTCCAATTATGGCGATTCATAAAAATGCCACTGCAATTTCCAAACTTTGAAAAATGCCACTTCAATTTTTGCAATCTTTGAAAAATGCCACTCCAGACTTCGAAAAATGCCACTGGAAATGGCATGAAATGGCATTTTTTAAAGTTTGGAGATTGCAGTGGCATTTCTCAGAAACACCAGATTTGGAGTGGCATTTATCAAATTAACCCAAAATAAAAAAAACTGGCCGAGCTGCTGGGTCCCTGTTGTCAGCCGCTCGTTGTGCAATTCTCTCGTTTATTGACTACATTGACAATGGCATGGGACCCAGATGTCAGAAATCCATTAGGAGGACCATTTTTTTGGCTTGAAATAAGGAGGCACTTTCTTGGGTACTGCCATGACCTTGGTTGGTCCCTGCCGTCATCCTCTCCGCATACAATCATCTCCTGATTGTGTACACGTCAACGTGGTAGGCCCACGAGTCATCCTCTAAACCCGTGGTGGACAAATACAACACATTTAAAAAAATAACAGCCCATTCCATACGTTCAAACGGAAAGTTCAACATTCAGAGCAAAGTAACAGGTCTGATCCAGATATAGAGTACTGAACTTCCACGTTGACAACCATCATAGCCAAGTTAACTATCTACTCCCATTAATACTCTAGTAGTGTACAAGTACTAACTTACTCTTAGCTAACTAGACGATGCCGTCCGCCATCTACGGTACACGCTAAACGCCAGCGCCGACGTCCTCCGCCTCACCTCGGACTTGCCAGAGGTGCGATTGGGCGCGTTGCTCGCGCGTGTTGGCCCTTTCCATGCTGGCGTGCTCCACCGAAGCTTTGGCTTCTAAGAGGGAAACCCACTTGACGAGCTGGTAGTAAAATTCGGTGTTGCGAACGCGTGCGTGCACGACATCCTCCAGGGCTATTTCTCAGGCGCCGGCCTCCATGTAGTCAGCCTAGTTGCGGGCACTCTACTTGTGACTCAGAGCGTCGGTGCGCTGCTGCTCCATGCCCCGCTGGCAGTGCAAATCAGTGATACGCTGCTCCTCTGCCAGACGGTCGCGCTCCAAAAACTCATCATACTCTACATTGCCATCTAAAGACCGATAGAATGGCTCCTCCCTCTGTCTTCCTTCCGGTGAATTACCGGACAGTAGCTCCGGCGGTGATCGCCTCTGGCGTCGCCTATTACGGACGGTCGGGGGCATGATGGACGTGGCGAGAGCGAGGGCAAGTGGCGAGCGACGTCGGGCCGGTGAAGGTTGTGAGGGGAGCCTGTCGGTTTTTGGGTTCCGGCAGACCCTTAAGGTTCGAACTCTGGGGTGCGCGCGGAGATCCAACCCTCCATCGTCTCGTACCTCGCCGAATCGCAGGGACCTAAACTACTAAGAAGAACAACACAAGAGACACGAGATTTATACTAGTTCGGGCCACCGTTGTGGTATAATACCCTACTCTAGTTTGTGGCGTGGTGGATTGCCTCTTGGGCTGATGAGGAACAATACAGGGAAGAACAGCCTCGCGAGGGTCAGTTCTTGGTGCGTGTGTTGAACTGCTAAGTGGTGTCCCGTCGCTCTAGCTTGAGGATCGGGTCTCTATCTCTCTCTGATCTGGATGCGGATTGTCCTATCCCTTCCTCTCCGATCGTCCCCCCTACTCTGAGTGTGGCTACTCCTATTTATAGGCGAAGGCCCTGGGCCTCTTCCCAAATATTGAGCGGGAAGGGCGCCAACAATTGGCCATTTTGAAGGGGAACAGCGGGTACACTTATCCTGACTAAAGTTGGTCCTCGCCTGCCAAAGGCTCTGGTGATGATGCCTGCTTGGGCTCCACGATGACTCCCTTCCAGCCGTTGGGGCTGGTCTTGGTCTTGTTGCAATCAAACGGGTGCCTTTGCTTGATGCTCTCGCTGCGCTTGCTCCCTTTGCACCAAAGAGGAAAGGAGGGGCCAGCTGCTGGCTGGCGCTTTCAGGGCGCCCTTGGTCGTCATGGCTTGCGTCATGGGCACCTCGCGAGGTACCGCCTTGAACTCTCCGCCTCCTCATGAGCCAACCTGACGAGGTCAGGCTCGAGGAAGCTCTTGGTCGTCCGCCCGTGAGGCTTGGCCCCTCGCGAGGGTCTTGAGCTTGTGTTGATGAAGATGGGCTGTCCTGGGCCTCCTTTGAGCCATGCCGCAGGCCGCAGGCAGGCAAGTCTGGGGACCCCCGTTCCCAGAATGCCGACAGCAGCCCCCGGGCCCATGGCGCGCCCGAACTTGGCCGAGCAGAGAGGCGAAAGGGCAAGTGCGAAGCGTCGCGGGCCCTAACATCCTGCGGCCTTGGGCGACACATGGCGGTTGATTGGACGTGTGTGCACTGCTCCCCCACGATGCCTCGGTAACCTCTCGGATTCGACAAGTCCCTGCATGCGGAGTTGGTCATGATTACCGGTGATCGTGGAGGCCGACGGTTGGCCTTCGACAACAATAAGTATGGAATGGCGCGCGCCCTTCCAGTCTATCCTTTCTTGTCTCTCCTTCTTCTCCATGGCTCCACCAAGGAAGTTCTCGGCCGCAGAGAAGGGGAAGGGCCGCCAGGTCGAATCTTCCTCTCCTCCGCCTAAGCGTGGTCGAGGTCGCCTCGCAGCACCCCTTGGCCTCCACGGCGGTCCCCCATGATGCGTGGGGAGGCTCTCAGCGTGGCGACGAGCGGCTGGCCATGGTCGGAGGGCGTGCACCGGCCGCGCGTCCCCTGAGGCCGCGCCTCCATGCTGCTGAAGCGCTGCCGGAGTTCATGGTGAGGGCGGAGGAGCCGTCCGGCGTCCGGCTTCAGCTCCCGTGCTTCCTCCTGGGTGAGCTCCCAGATGGCGCCCTAAGTGGCCTTTGGCTCCAGGCAGATGGCTGCTGCGGCCGGGCTTCGTGGGCTTCTCTGGAGGTCTCTGTTCGCGAGGAACTGTTCCTAAGCCTCGCGTGGCAGACGTTCGCTGCCACAGGTGGTCTCCGCCGCCGGTGCTCCCTGCACTTCAAGTATGATGGCGCCGCCACCCTCTATGTGAGGGTGTTTCGGGGAAGACGGCCGCCGCATGGGGTGCTGCCCTGAAGACGACGACCGCGGCTGAGGACTCAGCCCCGGCGCGGGCGGCTGGCGATGCCCGTGACTCCTCACGCTTCACCAGCTCTTCTTCGGTGATGATTCTTCCAAAGAAGCCGCTGCCAGCCCCCACGCCGCTACCGCTTGGGTGTGGCAGCGGGTCCGCTCGCCGCCACGCCCTGGTGAAGCGCGAGATGGAGTCCGACTGAGCTCCGGAGGCGGCTCGGGCCTTCCAAGAGAGCCGGCACGGGGCGCGCTTCACCTGCTTCTGTCCTTTTCCTTCCTTTTCTCCTGCGTAAAAAAGGGAACAATGTGTGGCCCCGTGGGGGCGCGTTTAGGGCAACGTCGTTAATTATTGTACTGCTTTTGTTATCCTGACATCGCTCTTCGCCAGTCGCCCATTCGCGAGTGAACCCGGCCCGTGGCGCTGGGCGACGACCACTGGCCCCGTGTTCGCGTTGTCTTGCCCGTGAGCCATGGTCGGGAGGGTGCTCCAATGGACCAGGGCCGTGAAAACTTGAGCGATAGGGGCAGGAACGCTCGCGGGGGCTCCCGAGGCTTCCGCCTCATGAGTCCTCGCGCAAGAGAAATCGAGGCAGGAGGGCGAAAAAGATCGAAGAACTACGGACCAAAAAGGGGCGATAGTTTCGATAAAGACTCCAAATGGGAATAACCAGTCAACTGCAGAAAGCAAATGAAAAAGCCGCGTCCGACACCTAGTCTAGTCTTCGACGTCTTCTCACCAGCGCGGAGCTAAGTGCAGCCACTGAGCGTGGGAGGGAGCCCCAGGGCCTGAGGCCGGCGCTCTGAGACTCGGGGTGTACAACCCCAACTCATTATTACGTGAGAGTGTCACGGGCGGCGAAGCTTCACAGCGTTCGCCTTCTTCACGAGCTCGTGCCTTTCTTCCGGGAAGCAAGCTTCACGTGCGTTTGCCCTCTTCACAGCTCCGGGCCTTTCGAACGCTGACAGCTTCACAGCGTTCGCCTTCTTCACGAGCTCCGGGCCTTTCCAAAAGATGAAGTTCACAGCATTCGCCTTCTTCACAGAGCTCGTGGCCTTTTCGAAAAGGTGAACTTCACAGCATTCGCCTTCTTCACGAGCTCGGGGCCTTTTCCAAAAGATGAACTTCACAGCATTCGCCTTCTTCACGAGCTCTGGGCCTTATCTTGAGTGTGTTCCTGCAAATTTGGCGGATGCCGGTGCTTTCACGTCTTCGGGCTGGTCTCGGCCGTTCTTTGGCAAGCCAGTCGCGATGCCATGGACAAGACCAGAGGGTGAGGGCCGAGAGCGGTAGGAGCCCTGAGTCGCGATGCTCGTGCACCCCCTTTAACGCATAAGTCGGATTAGATGACGCAACTCTCGTCCTCGGGTCCGGCTCTCGGGCTGGTCTCAGCCGTCGCTGGCAAGCCAGGTCGCGATGCCATGGACAAGACCAGAGGGTGAGGGCCGGACAGCCGGTAGGAGCCCTGAGTCGCGATGCTCAGGCACCCCCCCTTTAACGTGCAAGATTCCGCAGCCCAGGAAGAGGCACCAAATAACAAGCATGGCGGAGCGAGAGCATAATCCTAAGGAAGAAGCAGGAAGGATACATGCCGCTAGGACTGGCCCGAGCGGCTTGGGGATGATGCAGCCCGAGGGGCGCCCCCAACAGGATAAGCTAAGGACATGAAATAAAAGGGATACATGCCGCAGGGACGGACCCACGCGGCCTGGGAATAATGCGGCCCTGAAGGCGCTCCCAGCCGGAAATAAAACTTAAAGATGTCACCTGGTGATGTTGGGGATGAAGGGGTGTTGGTGTAGCAGACTCAGTGGGCTGCGGGAGCCGATCCTCATGAGCCCCCAAGCACTGGGGCCTCGGGAGGCTCCGGAGGCGTTGGCGGCTCCTCAGGGGCCATCTCCATCTCCGCCAGGGTTGGAGCGTGCTTGACCTCTTGAGCCTCCAGGATGGTCCTCATGAGACGCTGGTACGCGGCAACCGCGTTTGGCAGGCCATAAGGCATGCGTACGTAGCTGTGGGGCGGACCCTCGAAACGTCCCACTCGCGAGGGCCAGAGGCGCTGTTGAGATGCGGCTCGGTTGAGCCCTGGTATGTCGATGCAGACGCGCAGCCCACCATCCTTTCCTGGATGGGGGCCACGGTGAAGCGGCGGCTGCCCCTCATGACCCTTGACTCCTGTAGCTCTGAATGGCCTTGGCCGATGAACTCTTGAGGGTTCTGTCCTCCTGGTCTTGCTCCCGCTATGGAAACATGCTTCGAACACGCCTCCACGTGGTGCCCAAGCGCCTCCCTCGAGACCTTGGCGAGGTCGGCGGCCCTCCAGGGGAGAGCCCCCGAGCCCTGCCTGAGGAGGGCGCCGGGCGCGCTTTCCTATGCGATGGAAGGAGGCTCGCCCTGGCCCAGCGCTAGGTCTGAGAGGACGGCCTTGTCGTCAATGAGTGACCTCGCGCACCGACGACGAGTGCGTCAACGCTGCACGTCCTTTTCTTCCCCGGTGGATCTGAGACCACTAGTGAGGAGGGAGAGAGCGGCTGCCTTTTTTAGACCTGGAGAGAGGGTGATAGTGTGAGAAGCATGTGGGCAGCCCTTAGCAAGAAAGTGCTGAAGCTCCAGCCTATATATCCTTTTTGATACTAGTACTAGAGGTGGATTAGTGGTAGAGAAGTTTATATTTTCTCTGCACATAGTACCAGTTAGTCGTGCTTCAAAACTGAACGGCACACCATTAAAAAATAAAGGTCGATAACTAATGCGGCACCTCAGGCCAACGCGGCCAGATCGCATTTTGCACAAGGCATTACACACCATGTTTCGTTGACACGTGGTCCCGTACCAACATATCAGTGAGACGACGGCGATTTGTACAATTTCCGAACGGACATCTTTGTAGGCCGGGCGCCTCTTCATGTACCGTGGCAACCGTCCACCACCTCTTCGCCTTTCCTCTCAATTTGGAATTGCTGTCGCACGCTCTTCCTCCCTCCCCCATTTGCCTTCACCCTTACTTCTGCCATTGTTCGATAGTCTTCTCCATGGAGGGAACAGGCCGGAAACGACCCCGTTATTCTTGCCACGATATGAAAGATGACGTGCTGGAGAAATTCATTGATCGGTGCGACATCATCACCTCGGCTAGCATGGTAGGTTCGTTCAAGATCATTCTCTACTCAACTAATAACATCATTACAAGGAACCCAAGGGTCCAGGAGCGGCTTGATCTCCCCTATCATCTTTGCCGTGACCCTGCTGACTGGCGCACGGACAACGGAAGCCTCGCCTTGTGCAAGCTGATGCTGCTTGATAATGATACGTGTGATGTTAAGATGCACTACTAGGGAAAAGGCTAGCAGCAGCGCGGGTTTTAGGTGTATCAGTAGCGCGGGGAGTGGCGCTACTAATAAGGCGCTACAGCTAACACATAGGAGTAGCGCGTGCTCACTAGCGCTACTGCTACACAAGTGTAGCAGTAGCGCGCTTAGTGGAAGCTCGCTACTGCTAGTAGCTCTAGCGCGCTTTGCGTGGACGCGCTACTGCTATCATGGCGCCGCTGCTAACTTTTATACACTCGCTAGTGCGAATTTAAGTAGTTTTTTTGTTTTTTTTCTGCATATTTGTTTTGTATTTGAACATGCTTTATAGAAGAATCTTTAGCACATAGAAATGTCATCATGATACACATACAAATGCCTGCGAGACCACAAATGTAATCATAGCATATACGTACAAATAGTCTCATCATAATCATCATCCAACACAAAGTGGTATCTTGTCATCATCTCCAAAATAGCGATACATGCAAGTCTCGAATACTTGCAACTACAACAATGTCATCCATCTAAACAAAGGTATACGCAAGAAGAGCTATTACTATGAGTGAGAGCGGAACTATGCAGTACATGAGGTGGCGATTCTGAGTCCTCTCTCTCGGCGCTATCGTGAACCTCAAGTAACTAGCTTCTCCTTCTTATGCCGCTTTTGAAGCCTTTATGGCTGGCGCCCGTGAACCCATTCACTTGCGCTCACACTCATGTCACTCGTTGTACACCCCCGGAACCTTCCCTTTGTACACGACATAGCAATTCCATCTCGCCATCAAGAAACTAGGTACCTGTTAGAGATGCATGTTCATGAAGAGGATGTACATTCATATATATGCAACAAAATATACTAGACCAACACCGAAAAAGAAAGGGTTAGCAACTAGATGCAACATACATTACGCACATTAATTAACTAGAGGTACGCAGGTCATCATACGCAAACTAACAAAGTAGCGTTACGCAAGTTCGGCAGGGACCGTGGACATCACAAAGTTTCATCGCTACAAAAAGTATACAAGTTCAACCGACACATAACATCATCATCGACATCATAAATCACTAGAAGTTCCATCCTTCCATATCATCGAGGAGGGACCATTGCGTCTTGAAGGGCGTGAGGTCTAGGCGTTGCATGCGTATGCGAGTTCGGACGTCATTTCGCGATATAGGGCCGTGGTGGAACATCCCCTTCTCATCGACGACTTCTTTCATGATGATCGTCGCCAATGTCGCTTTGGATGCGGAAGAAGTCATCTCTAAGTTTATAATCCGCTTCTCCATGAGATTCTAGCCACTTGTGGATATGATCATCATTTCGCTTCTCATGCGAAGCTTTTGGTGATCCGTGTTGAACTGAATCATGAGATGGACGATGTAGAATCCATCCTTCTTGCTTGGTTTTGGGACATGGATGCGGAGAAGTTAGTTTTATGTGAAACCCATCTTCTTGTTCCTTTGTTTCCTGATCTGCACGTGGCCACCTCTAAAGCTGAAGCCTTGAAGAGCATCATCTAGAATATTCATTATGTGGCTGTAGTCTTTTTTCTCGTAGTCTCTGGAAGGGTCAAAATACACGGCGTGGGAGACTTGCAGGAAAAGAACGATAAGGACGGCGTGCCCGTTCTTGTGGGGAAAAGACACCTCAAATTATTCCCCATATGAGAGAGAAGGAATGATTGAAATGTACGAAAGGGTTGTATGGAACTGACTTACTTTGGATGATAAGGCACGAGGACAATTTCCCGGTCCTTATTCTGTACCATGAAGTTTTGGAGGTACTCCCTAGCAGTTTCGTGCTGAAAGTCGCCGAGACTCAAGAAAGACTCGTGCATGTAGTATGGATCCGCCACACAGATTTGCTAGACTTCTTCACTCTTCATGACGGAGCTCATATGTAGCGCAAAAACGCGGACGATTGTAAAATCGAGCCGCCTTGTCAGAAACATCACAAAGATATGGTCAAACCGCAGGAAGAACACCTCCGCGGGCCGTGTCTCGACGTAGCACTTCCCCTCAGGCACACGAGCCGCGTATGTCGGATATCCTGGATCCTTTGATGCTAGTAGGCTTTTCTCAGTCGACAACACATGGTCGCGCAGTCTCCTGAGATCCCCTGATAGTGCCTCCAGCAGTTTCAGCAGTAGCATCGTCTCACCCGTGAGATTGAACATGGCCGCACCTTTCATGGGTACACGCTCTTCAGAATGCATTGTCTGGCTGCTATGTGCTCTGGCTTGTTTGGAGGCAGTTATCTTCCCCGATCTCTTCCTCTCCTTTTTCTTGGGCACACCTTCCAGACCCTTCCTTAACCCCTGCCCCAGTGTTCCCGGGCTAAGTATTGTACGACCCTCGTGCCCGGCTAGTTGAGCCTGTGTTGAGGCGGCATCTTCAGCCGTGTCCTGTGAGGATTTCATGAAGAGAGACTTTTTGCAATCCCTGCTACGACCCTGCCCGGGCATATCATCCATATCCTCATTAGCAAGCTAATAGCCCGATTCATCATATGGTTGACTCATCATATCTATGTCACACCATAATGCGCGTTTGTATTGAGGAAATCCATAGGGTCGACCTCTGTCTCATCATCCATTCTCTGTTCTACGTGAGAAATTGCATCAGCCAAGATTATTGCACCCCTTCATCATGTCGTCCGCCGCTCTCACCCGGCACTACAGAGCTGGTAATTGCGTGGCGGGGTGGTGGTCTCCGCACATGCTTGTTGATGTGTGGTTATTGGTGTGCTCTCGGCGGATCGAGCATTTAATAAGATTCTTCGCCATAGCAGCACCCAACCCTTGCAGCTTCCAATCCATGGCGGGGTCTCGTCGTCCGCTCCCACATCTTTGTCTTTGGAGGAGGCAAATCCTCGTGCCCCGATTTCACACTCGTCAAGCTAACCCTGAAGTTCCCAGCGGGGATCGGCTGGTTGTGGAACGTGGGTTGCGAGGAGTCCATTATCATCCCCTTTCCCATGTCCACCTTCTGGCCTTTGATCAAATAGAGTATGGTGCACGGGGTTTCTTTCGCCTGCAAACACATATGTCTGTGGCGTAAAACAACCGAAAGGCAACAAAAATGGAATATTATATATATATATATATATATGTTGGTGCGACATATAATTACCGTGACGGCGTCGAGCTCAGCTAAAGACGAAGCCCACCTAGTGCGCCAGAGACTGAGGACGGGCTGCTATGAGCGGGAGCGGCTGTGAGAGGAGGCCCGGTTGCGTGAGCAAGTGATGGTGCCATGGTGTTGTTGTGCATGGAGTTGCTCCCGACGAAACTAGGCAACGGGAAATCATGTACCGTCTTGTCTGGATTTTCCTTCGTCCAGTTGATGATAACTGGAACCAAGTTAGTAGCGAAATCATTTCTGCAGCGATTCTGGTGCATTGACTACCTGCTGTAGCAACTTATATTTGTCCTCGGCTGCTTTTTCCGCGTCCTCAACTGATTTTTTCTCGACCGCAAGCTTCACCTTAGCATCGATGTCCGCCTTACTAAACTTCTTTTTCTACTTCTTGGCCTCTGGGCCCTCGTTGTAAAACACCTTCCACGTGGCGCCGTCTCCAGCGCCGTGCACACGACCATATTGCGGCCGCTGGCCCAAAGGGAGTCCCTTAAGTTCGTTCAAGGCCCGGTTGAGAGGGGTGTCCCACTTGGGCCTCATCAGAGAAGTAGGGCTTTCGGCTACAAGCTGGTGTTGCTTCTCCAGTAGTCTAATCAATTTCCTCGTGATCTTGTCCGTGTAAAAAACCTTTTTCTCCTTGTCCCACTTGTAGCGGACCCTGATGAAGTCACGCTCCAAGGGGTTGGTGAACTTCGCGAAGGGGTCTGGGAGACCCGGGGCTTCACGTTCCGCGTTCTCCTTATCCCATATGGGCCTTTTACCGAGGTAGCCACGACTTCGGAGGCGATGCTTCCCCGTGTTCCTTTGCTGAAGGCTCTTGAATTTCGCAGCCTTAGCCTTGGCTGCCTCGGTAGCGCAAGTGTCCTTGAACTTTTCGAACTCCTCTTCCGTAAGTGTCGGATTTTCCTCCAGAATCTTGGACATGGGTTCATCAGCCTCAATAGCTCATTTCACCCTCCCTTTACAGGAAGCCAAATAATTTCTGAACATGCCCATGGCGTGATTGCTAATCTTTTTCATCTTCGGATCATCCCACGCTTGTTCTATGTTATCATCCCGGTCGGGGAACTTGAATCTCTTGTGCAACTTCGTTAGGAGCAACTGCGTCAAATGTTCTTTACTCCTTAAGTCAACGTCGTCGATGCTCGCGCATTCGCGTAGGATGCATCCCACTTGGTTCCCATAGCACTTGCGAGGTTCTTCCGGCTCTAACGGCTCAAACTTGCCAGGTGCCATCTTTGTTATCACAAGTCGTCCAATCCCTAGTTTGTTAGGTTTTCGTATCCTCTACTTCTTATGCTTCCTCTTTTTGGTAGCGGCATCGGGGCCGGTACCTTCCCCGCTGGTATCTTCCCCGCCGGTACCTTCCCCACCGATCTCGGCGCCGCCATCAGTGCCGGCGCCGTCGGTGTCGATGTCGGCGCCAGTACCATCATCGAGGCCGACCTGCAAACCTTGCTTAGTAGTCAAATAGTCGAGGTACTCTTGTTCACCCTCATAATCCATCTCGTCTGCATCTTGGTCAGAAGGCCCAGTTTCTTTGTTGTTCGACATGTTCCTATGATTAAGTGTCCTCATTTATTTCTAAACGTATGAATAAATGAGAAATGACATAAAAAACAAATCTATGTGCCAACACTCGATATGCCAACTATGTAGCACAAATCACGCCTTTATTCACGGGAAATTTCGGCACGACCTTTGCTAAAAAATGGACATATCGAGCGCCTGAAATTCACCGGAACGGAAATTAATCAACATTCCGGCGTAACATAGGCCACTCAGATCATTTTCCAAACATGACATGTCCAAAACATGACATATCCACATATCACATGTCCAGTTCAAATTTGCATATAAATTCAGCTAATTTTGAGACCTAGCTAAATTCATAACTAAATAGATAACCTAATTAACATACTGCCCTAACTAAAACCTAAGTAAATTAACCAAGAACCCTAGCAGAGAGAGGGGGTTTACAGAGGGTGCAGGGCGAGGAGGCAGGCCCGACGACGGCCTAGGTTGGGAGGAGGAAGCAGGAGGAGGCGAGGGCCGACGGTCGAAGCAGCCTTGGGTCGAGGTTGAGGCGAGGGCCGGGTCGGGGCGAGCGCCGGGGTCGAGGCGGCGAGCGACGGGGAAGAGAGTGGGGTTTTGGGGGGAAAAGGCGGGATGAAGCAGGGATAGTGAGAATTTTGGGTTAAGTGGACGTAGCAGCAGCGCGTTTGGACAAAAAGCGCTGCTACTACCTTCAGTAGCTGTAGCAGTTTATACGAAATGCGCTACTACTACCTTCAGTAGCTGTAGCGGTTTAGACAGAATGCGCTGCTAATACCTTCGCTACTGCCAGTTTTCCTTTTTCTTTTCTTTATTTTCTCCCACTTTTATTTCCCGAGAGCAGTGAACGAAGGGAGGGCTATATATATTGCATCATTTGACGGTTAAATATGTATGCAAAATAGGAACATATATATTACATCATTGGACCCATGCATAATAATGGCTAAGTGTGTATACAAAATAGGAACACACACACACACACACACATATATATATACATAGGGCTGGACTATTCTGTTACCGGTAACAGAATATTATTCTGTTACCCTCGGTCCCTCTAAGGGCGCGACGCCAGCCACAGGAGAAACTCCCCGACCCATCCCCAACCTAGCCCGCCTCCCTACGGAGGTCACACGAGGGCGAGCGAGCGACAAGCGGCAGCCGGAGCGAGGGAGCCCAGCGCCGTGGATCGGTCGCTCCGACCCACGCCATGCCGGGCCGGCCGTCCGCATGCCTCCTCACGACGGGCTCGCTGCCCTCCTCCCGCCTTCCCTCCGACAGGCGCCGGCCTCCTCACAAGACCTCCCTCACGACGGATGCCGGATCCACCCAGCGCCTCCCATGCACGAGCTCGCCGGCCCGTCCCAACCTCCGGCGGCTGCCGCGGCCCGTCCCCGCCTCCGGTGGCTATCGTGCGCAATCCCAGCCTCCCTCCGCCGTCGCGCACCGCCATCCCCGCCCCGCACCGCCACCCCGAGCCCCTCCGCCGTGCGCCGCCACTCTGAGCCCCGCCGCCCTCGCTGTCACTCCCCATCTTATAAGAAGATCCTACCGACCGGACCAGCCGGCGAATCGATCTCGCCCGAAGCTTCATCTTCTTCCTCGCCGAGACACGCCACAGCCACCCAGTTCGGACGTAGTAAGTACCTCAAGATGAGTTAAAAGCGATGGTCCGCTCGAATAAAAGAAATGGCAGAAATTCAAATTGTAAAAATTCAAGCAAAAAAGAAACCCCATGAAAATCCTGCTTAGTAAGTACCTCAGTACAAGTCGTAAAATGAGAGAAGTTCAGAACATCGTTGTCAAAAAAATGTTGAGTTCAAAAAAACACATTTTCTTTTTGAATAAAATATCATTCAGTTCGATGATACAAACCATACAAGTACAGGGGCGACGATACAGTAAACCGTTGAAAACTTACAAGAAAAATATTACCCAAAAAACATAGCAAAGTCTAGTTAGTGAAAACACGCTTAGTACAAACCCATGCAAGCATCAGTACAAGTACCATTTTTCAGAACCATCCAAAATTACTCTACAAAAATAGCTCAGTACAAACATACACATATATCAGTACGACTACTCTGTTTTTCAAACGAGAAAACAGCAGGATCTGTCATGCCGTATTCAAAATTACTCTTAAACCGTTGCGAAGTAGAGAAAACGTTCAACATGACTAAGTTCCGAATTTTTGATAGCTATCCAACGGTATACTATTTTCCAAAGTTCGACAAACTTTTTAAAAACATCGCGTTCAAAATCAAATTTGACCGTATTCGAATTCGTTTTTAAACCGTAAGAAATTAGAAAAACATTTCTATACGAAAAAGTTGCGCATTTTCTATAGCTTTCCAACACCGTATCATTTGCGTCAATCCGCCAAACCGTTTGCAAAAAATCGCGAAAATACGTTTCGCCCAAAATTTCACCGTTTTTCAAATTACTTTTAAATCATATAGAATTATAAAAAACAATACATATATGGAAGATGCGGATTTTCACCAGATTTCCAACGCCATCTTATTTGCTCAATTCCGACAAACCGTTTGAAAATTGAGTCCAAAATACGATTCACGTTTTTGGTTTTGAAAAAAATGGTTTTTTCAAAACTGCTCTTAAACCATAATGATTTTGCAAAAACGTTCAATATACTTGAAATATGGTTCTCAAGAGCTTTCCAACGATATATTACATGCCCCGTTCTGACAAAAAAAATTACAAAAAAAGTTTGAACTAAAGAAGACGATCTTTTAAACACAACTGAAAGCATTAGTTCAACCGCTTCAAAAACATCAGTACAACCACACAAAACGCTCGGTTCAAAAGGGTAACAGAATAATATTATTTTACTCGTCACAGAATAGCCTAGATTTATATATATATATATATATATATATATATATATATATATATATATATATATATTACATCATTTGACCGATAACATACGGTTCCTCAACGCTGACGTTTTCGTTTTTGAGTCAGCTTCTTTCCCTTCTTGTTCGTCGAAGAATAATTGAGCCCCTTGTGACTTTGCCTTTTCCATGGAGTACGATTTTTCTTAGGTAATGTAGTATTGATTCTTCTTTTGACGTATACTTCATCATCATCGTCATCTTCCCTCATTGGGTTGTCGTACTGATCATAGTCTTCCTCGTTGGCGACTCCATCAATTCCAATGATGTTCCTTTTGCCTCTCCTCATGACAACACGACTGGGATTGCATGGGTCGGTTATGAAGAAGCATTGTGTCACGTGCTTAGCGTGTACCCATGGCTTGTTTTTGCGATAAGCGTTCACGGTAGCGCTCTTGGCGTCGGGTATACTCATGGTAGTGAAAATCCGGTTTTCTCTTCGACATTCTTTGCCCATCGACACGGAACATCGCCGTGTTGTGCGATCGAGTAGTCAAGCTCCCGGATCTCCTAAACCCTTCCATAAAATCGTTCGATTCTTGCGTTGTTCTTTGCCGGTCATGCATTCCATCGTCACCCTGAGTTACGATCATCACTGTCCATATCTTTGGCCTCCGTGTAGAACGTGTATCCGTTGATATCATATGCCTGATAGGTTACGAGGTTGGGCGAGGGGCCATGTGCTAAGGCGTATATGAGCAATCCGTCCTTAGAGCCATAATATGCTCTTTGAATCAATGCAGGAAAGTGGAGTTGTGCTCTCTAGTAACTTTGGCGTTCGTCCTGCATACCCCCCGGTCACGATACTTCTTTGCGATAATTTCTTTGTGAAGTGCCACGAAAGGATCTACCTCGTCTAGGTGTTGTAGCACTACCAAGTTTGCTCTGTCATAGTCATTGCGTCGATCTGAGTATGCCACGTGCAGTTCCACTGCGACCGTTGCGATGACCATCTCCTTCGAGCCTCCCATCGTGCTTGTTAACGGGCAAACCAACACTAACACCGGCGGCTGGTCTGCGCCATATAGAAAATTCTCACGAGAAGAGATGCATTCTTGTGTCAAATAGCCCTGGACGATGCTTCCATCCGGACGGGACATGTTACGAACGAATCCTTTGATGATCCCATTCATCCTCTCAAACGACATCATGTTGTGCAGGAATGACGGACCCAGGTCTATTATATCATCCACAATATGGACACACAGATGCACCATCACGTCAAAGAACGCGGGCGGGAAGTACATCTCAAGCTCATTCTGTATCACAACGATCTCTTCCTGTAGCCTTCGGAACTGCTTCACACTGATCGACTTTTGAGAGATGACGTCGAAAAAGTTGCAGAGACCAATAAAGCGTGTCGCAGACGTGCTTGTCCATTATCCCTCTAAGGGCAACAGTAGTATCTGCGTCATCATCACATGACAGTCATGAGACTTCATCCCGCTGAACCTTTTCTTGTCCTTGTCTAGATATCTGCTTATCTTGCCACGATGAATCGGAACTAACTTTGACTCGGTAAGGCACTTAAAGAATTGATTGATCTCAGCATGACTTAAGGTGAAGCAAGAAGGGGGGCAATAATCCTCTTTCTTTATTTTCTTGCCCTTCTTCTCCCGTGCCTCTGTCTCCGTCTCTGTATCGTCTGACATTTTACGGGGCGGCATGTGCAGATCTTCCCTGATTTTCAAATCTTGCAAGTCTTTTCTTGCCTTGGCCCATCCTTGGTCTTATCCGGCATGTTCATCGATTGTTGCGAGCAAGCTCTCAAGGACATTCTTACAGATATGCATTTGATCAAGGCAATGTGGTGTATCGAGTTTGTGCGATTACTCCAAGTCCCGAACACAGACCTCGTCTTCCATACCTTCAGCGGCTCTGGCGCCTTTCTCATCGTATTTCGGTAGCGAGGCACTACTTCCAAATTTTCAACAGCTCATCGATTTCGGAACCGCTCCGCATACGTGGAGGTCATCGATGCTCAGCGTGAACATTGAATAGAACTCCACGGTTTCTACACGGGTCGTCCTGTTCAAGCCATCTTCAATGCCCCATGTACACGATTTTTCTAGACCCGCCATCTTTCCTTGGCGTTAGCCTCTTGAGGCGTCGTATCATCCATGCACCGCGTGCATCCGCAATATCCATGGCACACCTGGCCTGCCACATATCCAGAATCGAGATAGTCGTGCCTTTATCGTGATCAGTAGCTCTCTCATGTTGAAATACTACGCCTTTGTCAAGGCGTCCCATGTCTTGGTCGGTGTTTTCCATAACATGTCTAACTCCTCTTGAAGTAGCCCCAGATACAAATTAATATTATTTCCTGGTTGTTTCGTCCCTTGAATAAGCATGCTCATGTGAATGTACTTCGATGTCATGCACAACCAGGGGGGAGGTTGTACATCCATACGAACACGGGCCATGTGCTATGGTTGGTGTTCTGGTTGCCAAACGGATTCATGCCATTGGTACACGCGCCGAGCACGATGTTCCTTGCATCCATTCAAAATACCGATAGAAGTTGTTCAACGCTCTCCACTGGCTTCCATCCTTCACGTGTCTCAGCTTCGGATCATCTCCATCGTTGGGCTTCTTCCTCTCCGCGTGCCAGCGCATTAGCTTTGCTTCCTTGGGATCTACAAGATACCTCTGGAGACGGGGAGTGATATGTAAGTACCATACAACTTTCTGGGGACATTTCTTCCCGGCCTTCTTGTATCGAGAAGCATTGCACACCCGACAGCTTGTTTTTTCCGCGTGCTCCTTCCGATAAATTATGCAATTGTTGTTGCATGCATGGTATCTAACGTGTGGCAGATCAAGAGGGCACACGATCTTCTTGGCCTCATCAACACTAGTAGGACATAGATTACCCGCGGGAAGAACATCCTTTAGGTACGTGAGATGCTCATCGAGGCTAGTGTCGGTCCATTTGTTTTTAGCCTTCGTCTTCACGAGTTGGAGCGTGAAACTCAAGCGGGTCACCTCAGGATTGCAACCATCATACAATGGAGTGTTCGAGTCTACCACCAGTTGCTCCAGCTTAGCCTCCTCTCTATAAGCAGCTCTCTCAGTACTCGTCTCCTTGCGAAGCAATGCTTGAACATGAGGGTCTCGCACGATTGAACTTAGTACCGACGAACTCTGCTGTGTGGAGTCCATGTCGTTCTCTCCGCCGCCATGTCCGGCCCCTTCTCCTCCGCCATGTCCGGCCCCTTCTCCGCCGCCATGTCCGGCCTCTTCCCCACCGCCATTATCGATCATCTCTTCGTCTTGCCCCGTGTCATCATTGCCTGCCCCGTCGGCATCCTCAACATCGTCATCCTCATCTTTAATTATCCACCGAGTATAGCTATCCATGAAACCAGTCATGAGCAGGTGCGCTTCGACACGACCATCGTCATAGGGGTCGAGCCAAACTATTCCTTTGCATTTTTGACACGGACATAAAACCTCTGTCAGGTTATTTTCTTTCATGTCCTGCACCGCCGACCGCAACCACCTGTCCACCATCGTTCCACTGACCATCATGAACGTCTGCACGGTAATAATAAAACAAATTGATTATAAAAATGCGTGCATGCATCAAAGTCATATAAACATTCGGCATGACCTTCCCTAAAAATAGGACATATATGGACCTAGAGTTTGCCACAGAATTATTTGAAGCGGAAATAAATCAACATTTCGGCAAAACATAGGCAACTCAAAAGCACACTTTCGCGTCAACTCATGCCACACACACAATTTCCATAAACATATCACACACACATAAACATATTTCCATTTTGCAAAAGCATGAAATTTTAATCACCTCTATCTCGAGAACGAGCACACGGTGGAGATGATGTTGTAGGGAGATCAAAAGTGCACAAAGCCCTTCTTGACAAAGATAGATCTAGTTAGGGGGAAAATAGGCCACTTAACTAAATCCTACATCTACCTAGCTACCTAATTTGGGAGGAGACAACTTCAACTAGTGGAGGGGGAAAAGAGAAAGGAGATGCATTAATGGAGGTGGTGTAGTTAGGTAGGAGTAATGAAGAGAGAGAAAGGTAGATAGAAGAGAGAGAGTAACGGGGGAGAAGTATTGAGGAAGAAGAAGAGTGAGAGTGGGAGCATGTGGGAGGTAGGGGAAAGGGAAGAGAGGACGGGGAGGGGGAGGGACGGGGGGGGGGGGAAAGGTGGTGGTTTGGTGCGGATTAGCAAGAGCACGTGATCTAAACCGTGCTGCTGCTAAGTAAGTAGCAGCAGCGCGCTTTGGGCAACGGCGCTACTGCTAACCGGGACCAAAAAGTATGCCATTTTGAAATTTAGCAGCAGTGACCTCAAAAAAAGCGCGCTACTACTACATCCATAGCAGTAGCGCGGCTCGCGGCACCGCGCTGCTGCTAAATGGAGTTTGGTGGACACCGCCGGTCGATATTTGTAGCAGCGCGGTTTACACCGAGCACGCCATCGCTAAAAACTTGTCAAGATGGCGAAGTTTCCACACGCAGCGCTACTACTAATTAGCAGCAGCGCTGCTTTTTGAGTCGCGCTGCTACTAAGATTCTGTGTATAGGCTTTCCCTAGTAGTGATGCCATCGCTTGAGGGTAAGGCTTGGGCATGCACAAATGGAGATTGAGTTGTTTATATTGGGTACAACTGCGAGTGGGAACTTGTGAATGTGTAGACTCGTCACCGGGTTCCACTTCCAAAAATCTCAGACTGCCTAGAGGTTGAGCACACCGGTATTCTACGTACGTTCAAATACGATCATGTTGACTATCGTCTATGGAAGATAGCAAATTGTCGAGTTCCCAAACGCTCTTGGGATTACACGAACTATGAAGTTGTTGCTATCTTCGACAAGCTTGTTGCCGTCCTTACTTCCACGCCTCGATGGATATTGCTCAAAAATCAATTTTTGTACACGGATGAGTACTGTGATGCAATTCAGTATGAGGGTCTTCTGTTTGCTACCACCACTTGTGGCACTGTTTTTGCATGGAATGCTGATGCTTTCGGTACGTTTGTATTCCATCTTAATTATAATTGTTTCATCCACATGCATGCGGGTCAGCTAGTTTCCCTTTACTAATTAATCTGCGTGTTTTTCCAAGGTCCTATGAACATTCCACCACCTATACTTGAAAAAATTTATAACCAAGGAGGAGATGACGATGGTGATGACCACGAGCATGAGGACGAGCACGACCCATATACTCAGTCGCACCTGGAAACTTATTACGATGGATCACCTCTTCTTGTCTGTATACAGGGCACTGTTGATGTTACTAAGGAAGCAGGTGTTGTCTCGTATGGTCGCACTCTCCGGACCTACTCCAACATCCAGGGTATTCAGGATGGATACTAGTGTGCTAGCGCCAACACCTTCTCCCTGGTTCAGTATTGATAGTCTTGGAGGAAACTCACTCTTCGTCGGACAAAACTATCCAATGATGGTGAAAGGCAATCCAGCTGCTGTTGACACAATGTTACTACCATTTATGCGAAGCAACTGTATCTATACCTCCAACATTGCTATTTTTCCCTATCATGGCTATCACAATATGTGTCCTGATATAGGCCGCTTCAGCCTGGATGACCAGTCCTGCATTGGTCTCGAGATTGACAATAGCTGGCCCTTCCCAGAGAATCATTTCTGGTTCAAAGCAAGTGTTTCCAACACCGACGAGTGGTTGAGCTGAAGTTCATTTCATTGCTTGTTATTTGTTGTGTGATGAAAACTTTAGTATTTATAATGTATCATCGTTGTCATTGTGGGTTGATGAGCTATTGTATGTAATGCTAAATGATATGCCTGTGATAAACTTACTAAATTTATGACTTCTCAGAGTGGGTGCTACGACGAGGCAAAAAAATATTTTTCGAATACATAATTGTACATGCATTGCAACAGGTTATCAAATGAGTACTATTATTTGTACTAGCTTCACATGCTTCGCGCACCGGGCGGGTGTTTTTACTGTAGCAGTGAATCCCATCATCCTAGGTCATCGGACGAGTCCAGTAGAAATTGCATTTTGATGCTTGGGTTCAAACTTTCAAAACTGCTGCACTATCTCTACGTCTACGTATACGTAATACAACAAGTTTTAAACATGAGAACAGCCATCCACCCTCACAAAGAACACTTTTTAACCCAACACAAATTCCAGGAAATTTCGCCATAGTGTGAGGTGGGCCATATGTTAACGTGTGGAAATTCGGCCAGAGTTTGAGGTGGGCCATATGTTAATGTGTTTGCTGTATGTAACCAGCACTTCGGATCCTCGATATATAGTAGGGTGGCTTGGGCCAGAACAAGCATTCACGTCCGGGAGTACGACACACGCCACCAACATGACTTCCATCTGACACCATATTTCTTGGAGTCCGTGCTATAGCTATCTCTTCAACCTCCTAGTTTCTCTAACTCAGCCATCGCGCGGCGGGCGAGGTGGGGGTTTGTCGATAGTCAGTTTCCTCAACTGCGGTCCCACTTGTAAGGCCAACTCCAACGCACGACCCGAAAGGTGCATGGATTAGTTGCATCAGAGTGCATCATGCATCATGTCTAAATTCCAGTGAAATTTGAATTGAGGGAATTCTCAAGCCTCAGAAAAATCCTTTTAAAAAAAGGGGCAAGAACCCTTAAACTTGCATTCAGTGAAACCAAAATGGCCTTCATTAATGTTTGTTAATTTTGTAAGGGTTTGGATCCAAACCAAAAATAGTGAACATTTTTAAGGAATTATTTTGGCACCGAATTTAAATCATTATTGTATTTTAATTTGGAATTATATTCATAATATATGGGATATATTTTAAAATAACTTTGAAATGTTTTATGTGCTGTTGGAAAAGTCCATCTACCAATATAAATTTTTCAGAGGATATTTGGCACTATTTTGAATTCGTTTAACTTTGAAAACAGTGGCAAAGTAAAAAAACAGAAAGAAGAATAATAAAAGGCAGAAAGCTACCTGGGCTTGCCTCTATGCAGGCCCAAGTGGCCAGCCCAGCCCCTGGCCACTGTCAGTCATCCCCAACCTCCCGCCAGGAGGATTGGGGCGCGTGCTCGCCGCATGCTGGCACAAGCAAGGCCACATCCTGCTTGCCGCCTTCTCCCCGACGCGCCCAGACGCCGCCACGCACCTCCCTGCCTCTCTCTCTCTCACTCTCCCTCGCTCTCACCCCCTTCCCTGGATCTCTCTCTCTCGCTCCCGAGTGCACCGCAGCGCGCCGCCGAGCACCACCGCGGCCATTGGCCACCCCACGCCTCGTCGATGCGCTCAGAAGCTCCGCCACTTCGTCCTCGACCCCCACTCTGAGATAGGCAACACCGGACTCCCTGAAGCCTCGCCAACACTGCCATTCCCGACCTCGGGTGCCGGTGATCCCCGTTGTCGTTTCACCGGACCCCTTGCCTCCCCTGCCTCGCCAGCAGCACCAGAAGAACCGCAGTGAGCCGCTGAACCGTTTCCCCCATGCCCCGTCGCCTAACTCACCCATTAGCCGTATCAACCACCAGAGCCGAGCGCTCCCCGCAGCCGGCCATGTCGCCGCCGCGATTACCACTCCCGCACGTCGCACCAGAGCATGTAGGCGTGCTCAGCACTTCCTCAGGATGCCGCAGACCCCACCACTTCATCTCGAACGCATCGTAGCGCCTAACCCGTCGGTGCCCGAGCTCCGGCCACCGCCATGAGCTCGAGTCCGGCGAGCTCGCTCCACCCTGGCTCCTCCCGCTCACACCGTTCGACATGGCCAGGCCTCCTTGTCACGTAGATGGCTTTGGCCGTCAGTTTAGTCGCTGGAGGGCCCAACCCGAGCCCTTCGCCGTGCCTGCTGTCGCCGGCATCAAGCTGCCGGCCTGTTAGGCCATGTTGACTAGGGGTTTGACCTTCCCTAAGTCAATGACAGGTGGAACAGCCCCTGTTAAGCTAGTTTAGTTTATTTTCTAAACTTATTTAGCCTCTGTGTCACTTACATGTGGGCCCTGGCCACTGACTAACTCTAGATTAGGTTAGTTTTAACACTAATTAACTCTGATTAGTGACCGAGTCACTGACCAATGGGCCCTGCGATCAGGTTTGACCTGGTCCGGCCCTATGGACCAGCTGACGTCAGTGTGACCTGATGCTGACGCAGTAATGGGTTTCTGGATTTAAAATAATTCAGGAAATTCGAGAAAATAGCCTAAACTTCTAAAATTCATAGAAATTAAACCGTAACTCCAAATGAAATAAGTTATATATGAAAAATTATCAGAAAAATCCAATCTATCCATCTGTACTAGTTTCATGCATGATAAAGCAACTTAACCTTGCTGTATAGTTCAAAACATGATAATGCACTTTGGAAATTCATAATTTGAATTTGAATTTGAACCTTTTGTTCAAATCAACTCAAACCCTTCTGTTGCTAGCTGCATTAGCTCAAATCACATCACATTGCCGTGTCACATTCATGCATCATATTGTCGCATTGCATTGATTGTGTTTCCTCTCTGTTGCCGGTAACCGTTCCCCTTCCGTAGACGTGGTTCCGACGAAGAGTTCGATGACACCGATGAAGAGCTATACTATCTTCGGAAGTGTCAGGCAAGCACAACCCCCTTGTTCATTCCAATACAATCCCACTCTCTCGCTTCTGCTCTCTTTTACTGCATTAGGACAACAACGATTCAACTATTACATGATACGGTAGTTGAACCCCTTTTCACTGCATGACCTGTCATTGCCACAATAAATAGATGAAACCCACTAGCATGAGTAGGAGTTGTTTGAGCCCTGATGTTCCTACCCATTCATGCTTGTTTGTCATGCCTTCTATTGCTTAGAATTGTGTCAGGTCTGATTCATCGGGGATGAATTGGAATGTTCTGAACATGTCCTACTGCTGAGAGCTAAGTGTGTGAACACGGTTTGGTAAAGGTAGCGGTGAGAGAACATGTAGGAGTACATGGTGGGTTGTCTCATAGAAACTGTCCTCAGGAACAGAGTTCTGTGTTTGTGATCCATGAACAGCTACTACCACATATTTGGTTCCGGTAACTCGACCCCTCTCGGCTTATTAACCGCCTCGATCTCTGTCCAGGAGTTGCAACTAGTTTCTGGTGTTTGTAGGTTGTGTTAGAAGTCTACCAAGTGGCACCCGGTACAGGTGGGCTTGGGAAAGACTAGGCACAGTGGCACGGTGTACCAAGTGGCACCCGGATGGTGGGCTTGGGAACCCTGCTCATATCGTTTGGGGCTGTGAGTGACACCCCAGCCGGATCTCCTTGCGGATGGAACCCGAATAGGCGATAAACCTGGACTATAGACTTGTGTGGTTAGTCAGGTCATGGCCGACTCCCTCGCCAGGCTTCCGTTGCCGAGATACATGACGTGTACATGGTGGTAAGTGGCGAGAGCGTATGTGAAGAAGTACACCCCTGTAGGGTTAACATCATCTATTCAAATAGCCGTGTCAGCGGTAAAGGACTTCTGGGTTGCATGTATAGTTCATAGACAAGTGAAAGTGGATACTCTAAAATGCGCAAGATAAGCGTGAGTGCTATGGATGGCATTCTCGTAGGAAGACGGGATCGGATCCATAGTGGTGTATTGATATGGTGAATGTGTGGACTCGTGTGCGCCACCTCAAAAGAGTTACTTGCAGTCGTAGTTCAGGATAGCCACCGAGTCAAAGCTGGCTTGCTGCAGTCAAACTCCACCACCCCTTTGTTGATACTGATGCATATGTAGATAGTTCTGATGTAAGTCTTGCTGGGTATATTTGTACTCACGTTTGCTTAATTTACGTTTTTGTAGAGAGACGTCTTTCTCACTAGTAGTTTCGTCTGGACTTCCATGTTTAGTTTGTTACCTCAGCTACGATCTTGTACCCTTGGGAGGGTCTTGGAGATAGTCAGGCTTCTCAGCCTTCTTCATTTGTAGTTGTCTGTACTCAGACAAGTTAAGCTTCCGCATGTGCTTGTTTCTTGTATGCTCTGTATGTTGGGTCATGAGACCCATGCTTGTAATAATTGGCTCGTCGGAGCCTAATGAATAAATACTTGAGTCGTAGAGTTATGTTGTGACCATGTTGTATTTACACATATTGAGCATATTGTGTGTATGATTGAAATGCTTGGTATGTGTGGGATCCGACAACATAGTTGTTTATCCTTGGTAGCCTCTCTTATGGGGAAATGTAGTCTTGTGCTTCCATGAGCCATAGTAGTCTGCTACAGCCCGGTTCTCCGGAGTTCTGCTAGCCCAGCACTACTGCATCGGAACACTTGACTGGCCGGCATGTGATTCAATTCGTTCCTGTGTCTGTCCCTTCGGGGAAATGTCACACGGTGATATCCGGAGTCCTGCCTAGCCTGCTACAGCCCGGTTCACCGAAGTCCTGTTAGCCCAGTGCTACAGCCCGGATTCGCACGCTGCTGACCGACATCCTCGATGTTGATTCATGTATGTCTGTCCCCGTAAGTTCGTGCCACTTTGGGGTCACGACTAGTCATGTCTATCCAGGTTCTCTGTCATATGGATGCTAGCGACACTATCATATACGTGAGCCAAAAGGCGCAAACGGTCCCGGGCCATGGTAAGGCGACACCCGCGGGAATATCGTGCGTAAGGCCGCAAAGTGATATGAGGTGTTTACGGCTAGATCGATGTGACTTGGAATCGGGGTCCTGACAGTCCGTTTGGGTAGGGCAATGGGGTCGTGTCCGAGCCATTTCTCCGATGCGTTGGCCATGCGCCCAACTCGTGGACGCATCCCGGCCGCGTACATTTTTCTTTGCAAACACATATCTTTTTTTCATCATTGTTTTTTGGTACATGGAAATACATCACCAAATTTTGACTAGAAAAGCAAGACCAAAGAAAACAAGAACCACAAGAATACATTTTAGAAGATATCCAACTTCCATAACTGCCCCTGTAAGTTGGATTAGTGCCTTCTCGATGCATTCATTGTTGATCTGCGGAGGCTCGATCTTGCATGCTTCTTTCTTGCTCGAGTGTAAAGAAGTAGACGTTGCTTCCTCGCATCTAGTCTTATGTTGAGCCTCTATTCTATCAACAAGTGCACTAGTCTCATCTCTAGCCTCCATGCTAGCTAAAAGTGGTAGAACATCTACTAAATTGCGCTCTATCAATATATTGATGTACTCTCCTTCCCAATACCCAAAGTTGCATCCTTTCTACACAATAAAATTTTAAGTTAGCACAACTAGTCATATCCGAGAGCACAACCGAAGCTAAAGTAGCACATACCCCATCGGTTGAGCACTTGATGAACACCCATCCGGGATGTTCCGGCGTTGTAGACACGCGGCACAAGACCTTCTTTGGGCAGTCGTCGCACGTAATGAGTGGCAACGGTGTGCTGACAAGCTTTTGGGCCAGCACTGAGCCCGGCCGTCCGCCATTCATGTATCTGCCAGCGGATCGCCGATGGTGTAGATCCGAGCGGCTAGAGGAGGAGTCAGTACCCGCATGCGGCCTTGCGTCCTTGCCGGGGCCTTCCGGCCTAGAGCCCAGCCAGTCCATGGCGTGGCGGGGGCTCCCACAGATGGGTGAGCTCAAGCCCGACCGGATCTGCTCCAAATCTGGTCGTCGGGTGCGCAAAACACGTAACCGTGGTTGGGTAGCTCGGGGGCATTGAGGGAAAGGGGGCTGGGCAAGCGCGCGTCTGAGCTGTACGCACTGGAGTTGGCCTAAGTGAAGATGCAAGACAACACGCGTTTCCCTAGAAGCGTGGCGGACCAACCATGTGGGGGTGCGAAGTGGCTTCGCTCGTGTGGGGGACGGAGGCCATTTGTCGTGTGATGAAAACTTTAGTATTTACTAGAATGTTTTGGTGGAACTAATCTATAATCCAACATGTATCCTCGTTGTCGTTGTGTGTTGACGACTTATTGTATGTAATGAATGGTAGATTTGCATATGCATGTCTAAACACAATTTATGAATGGTTTTCAACTCACTTCTTGGAGTGTGAGTGTCGTAGTATTGTAGCCAACATCCGGTTATATGAAGAGTCCACATCACATGGAGCCAACCTAATATTCGAGTATGCTAGCACAATATTTAGTTCTAGTTAGATCAACTAGAGCTAGGAATGCAAGGAGGCCGAGAAATACGGTGATAGCGTGGCTGCGTGAGGTGGGCTTGTACGTAGTATGATGTAGGCACAGACTTTGCCGTGTTTCCTACTCCTCGGGTCTAAATGTGGAGAAGATTTGGTCGAGTTCTTCCTCCTTTTGCCGACACGTGGGACATCCAGCATCCAGGTCGTGTCATGCAAGAAAATGGAGTGCTAGTTGAAGCCACATGATTTGCATCTTGGGTTAAACTGTAAATAGAATCTTGAGTAACTCCAAAAGCGGCCACCGAAGATCTTTATTGGATTTGTTTTTGATCACCAGCATGTCGAGATGAAAGATGTGCAGGTTCAGTTGGTCCTCTTGCATTTTCACTGACATGTGGGACCGCATGTTAGCAAAAAGACGATGGGCTCTATGCGTCTGGTGGCTGGCTGAGAAGAGAGAGAGGAGGGATGAGCACAGACTCCAGGAAATTTGTTATATGTAACCAACACCTCGATATAGGCTCGATATAGTGAGGTGGCATGGGCCGTAACTAGCATTCACGTCTAGCAGTACAGTACACGCCACCCACACGAGTCCCATCTGACACCAATTTTCTTGGAGTCTGTACAACAACCATATCTTCTTCCTCCTATTTTCTCAGCCATCACGCAGTGGGCGGGGTGGGGGTTTGCCGATAGTCGGTTTGCTCAACTGCGGTCCCACTTGTAAGTGAAAATGAAACACAGCAAGCATTCCCCCTTGAGCGGTGTGGTGGACCAACCGTGTGGGGGTGCAACACGAACACGACAGGCTTAACTTGTAACTTGTCAAGTTTGGTTCTGCTCCATGGCAAGACCGATAGATAGAAATAATGATTTTCCCTAGAGTAATGAGAAGTTTGGTTCTGGCGCGGTTCATGCATGGAGTACGTATGAAAATTATGAAGTTGATGTGGAAGGTAAGATAATTACTAGTAGTACCATATACTACTACATGGATTTGACGGAAAGATAAAGATACATACGGATCCATCAACGACATCCTCACGCCCTAGTGCGCCGGGTCACCAACCGACGTGTGAGGAGCAGCGGCGTTGGCGGTGAGCTCAACGTGCTTCCGAACTGAAGGTGTTTTATATCGACTAGAGGGGGGGTGAATAGGAGATTTTTACAAA
This sequence comes from Aegilops bicornis, assembly GCA_021605145.1. NCBI lineage: Eukaryota > Viridiplantae > Streptophyta > Magnoliopsida > Poales > Poaceae > Aegilops > Aegilops bicornis. The sequence continues at coordinate 340,280,918 of CM038672.1, read as the reverse complement.
TTCGTCACTGAGGAATTTCAGGGTGAGGAAATTCCTAAGTCACCGACAACCAGCAGCGGAATAAGTACTCAGAAATAAGCATAACAAAGCAGTAGCACAGTCATCATGATGAAATGAAAATAAGCAATGAGTACAGGAAGCGAAAACACAGGATAAGCAGGCTGAAGACAAACTGACTGAAGAAATTGAACTGAGGAAATTGAGAAAGTGTTCAGTCAAAGTCTTCAAACAGTAACGATCAGGTACGGAGATACAGAATGAGGAAATGAAAGGGTTGATGAAATAGAGCCAGTTAGCTCGGAGAAGACAGTGATTTGGTAGACCAGTTCCATTTGATGTAGCGGTTATGCGATACGGTTGGAGCGGCTAGGTATTTAAACCTGAGGACACACAGTCCTCACCGTATTCTCCTTGAGCTAAGGTCACACATACCTCGCCCAATCACTCGTGGTAAGTCTTGAGGTGACTTCCAAACCTTCCCAAACTCGGTCACTCGGTGATCCACAGTTTCCTCTTGGATGCTCTAGACCATGACGCCTAACCGTCTGGAAGATGCACAGTCTTCAAAGATAACAAGCATCAGTTCCACACAGGAACAATCTCTTCAGTGATGCTCAATCACTTCGGGTTTGTAGGTGTTTGGGTTTTCCTCATTTGATGATTTTCGCCCAAATTCCTCGAAGGATGGGATGCTCTCAATGAAAAGTGTCAGTTTCTCTCGGAGCAGCCAACCAGCTAGTGATTGTAGGGGCGGCTATAGCCTAGGGAGAAGCCCGACATGATAACACATAAATGCCCTTCAATGATATGACTGTTAGGTGGATAGATATTTTGGGACAGCTGGCCATAGCACAGCAACGGTCGGAAATTTGGCTATCAAATTCCTCAAGGCAATCATGTTCCTCACTGGTAGCAATCCGCACTGGCAATTTCCTAACTCCTTAGTCAGAAAAAATTCCTCGAAGAACAAAAGTACTTCATCTCTGACACTGAAGAAATCGACTGAACTGTATGAGATTTCCAATGGCTTCACTCGAAGGGATTGGTAGGTGTAGGATTTTGAGATGAGCATCACTTGGAAACTTTTCCTTAGTTTTTCCTCGACCCCATTTAACAGTATGGTGTTCCCTATGACTCAAGAAAGAGAAAATGAAACTACGAAAACAAAGTCTTCATGCTTCGTGTTCCTCGCATAAAAATCAAGTCTTCAGGATCACGCCTATTTCTTCACTTTCAAAGTCTTCAGAAAGCCAAAGTCTTCAGTTGAAGACATTCATTTTTAGGGGTCAACTTTCTCTATAAATATCAAACTCCTCATACACTTATAGTCCTGTGTACACTCACAAACGCATTAGTCCCTTAACCTATAAGTCTTCAATACACCAAAATCACTGAGGGGCACTAGATGCACTTACATGAACAATGCCGTCCAAGGTTGCCCTGCGGTCCAAGAAGGCCAACGACCTATCGTCCTCCTCTGGCACATAGTAGTCCTTGTGCACGATTTGTGCATAGACGTGGGTGGTTATGTCGACGGTGTCTTGCTGCGCCAGGCGCTGCGCGGTGAGCGTGACCTCATGGTGGACATTCTCTGGTGGGACGGCGTGAAGTAGCAGGGCCACTAGAGCATCGAAGAGGTTGTCACCATAGAGGCTGGTGAGGGTGGAGGGCATCGCAGAGCCTGGGCGCGTTGGCTGGAGTTGTACGTCATTGTTGTCCGTGAGGTTCTTGACGACGGTGAACTTGTCGAGGAAGCCGACGAGGACCTCGTTGAACAAGGAGACGAAGTTGTCATCCAAGCTGCCTCTCGCCCTGGCGGCCTCCAGCACGAACTGGAGACGTTCCTCGGTGCTGGACCGCGGGCCGGCGTCGTGGACCATCTAGCACAACCGGCTGATGCTCGCGCTCATCGCCTCCATGGGTCTATCTTTGAGTCAACTCATCTTGAGATTGGAGTGATCACTCTTGCCCTTGGTTAGGGTGCGTAGGTGCGTAGGATTTCGTAGATTGGACTGGCAGGGAGCCTTTATTTGAGAAGTGTAGACTGCGTTGCATGCACTTGTGTGTTGGCAATGTACTCCTCGGCCCTCTACTGCGCTTGCCTTTAGCTACATGACAGGTGGGCTAGCCACCAGTTGGGCCCACCTATCATACACCAAAGGCAGGTGGAGTAAGTCAATGAAGCTGCGTCCCTGTGGGACTGAGCTCCGATGCCTTAACCACACCTGCCTTTGGCTGTATGACAGGTCGGCCAGCCACCTGTTGGGCCCACGTGTCATACACCCAAAGGCAGGTGCAGTAAGTCAATGAAGATGTGTCCCTCTCTGTGCCGGTGCGTTATAGTCATCTCACCGGACCTCTAGTTGGGGCCAAACGAGAGAACTTTGATGTTTACTGGTTTATTGGTCCCCTTTGCATTTTGTGCCAAGTTTTGACCTTTGATTTAACTAATAAAATGTTAACGCATGTAACCAAAAATGTTGTGCTAGTCACCTTATGAAAACCAAATAATCCCAAAACACTTAGGCACGGTACATTAACTCCCTCCTCGTTTCATATATCGTGACATAACAACCAACAAGAGATGTGGGCCGTGCATGCTTTCAATGACTTGAGACTACCAAACATAACATGCAGTGGTTAGTTCATTGCATGTAATGCTATTAATTAGCAAAAAGACATTAAGTTCTGTCGCTTTCCCCTTCATCTTGGTCACGGTGCACAACCTATGAGCATGGTTAATAGTATAGCCAACTGCTGGCTATATGATGTTTCCATGTCATATAGAGCCATCACTTGTAGCCACTCATACAATAAGGTTAGCTATAAGGCTGGCTATAAGAGTACTACTTTTTCTCGTTCTCTCTCTCTTTCTTCATATTTATTGTATCGGCCTAGGAATCCGCATATAGCTAGGCTCTTGCAGGAGAGCCCACTCCTGTTTTTCACTTGCTCTAAGATGACTTATATACCTAGACTGAGGGAGTAGTCTCAAGTCATTGGATGCATATGCACCCCACGTCTCGTATTGGGTGATTTCTTTTTTCGTGGCAAAAAAATGGAACGAGGTGGGTAGTTAATGCACCGCACCTAAAAGTTTTGGTATTACTATTTGATTTTCGTAACGTGACTAATGCACCAGTACGGAGGGAGTACAATAGTAGTCTTTGATTGCAATTTTTTGTTGGTAGCTTACCAAGCTGAGCGCTCAGTGAGTACAATAGTAGTCTGATTGATGAGACTTCATATTTGAGCCATCTACCAGAAGGAATAAAACAATACACCATGTATTTATTTACAAAGGGATTAGTACATTTTTTGTGACATGCATTACTAGATATTGCTAGTCAAATACTAACTCCAGATGGACGTGGTAGGACTACTAAATCCAGACGGTGGTGCTAGTACTAGTAGTAGTAGTACCAATGTAGTAGTACTGTACTACCCATTGGTCAAAGTATTACGTGCTGCTCCTCATAGTGAAGTGTGAAGACCCTGCGCCGGAGATGACACCTGAGTGTAGGCGTCGTGTTCGGCATACCATAGTCGGCCTCACCGTCTATGTAGGCATGGCGCCTCTTCGTGTACCGTGGCAACCATCCACTGCCTCTTCGCCTTTCCCTCTTGATTTGGAACTGCTGTCGCATGCTCTTCCTCCCTCCCCCATTTACCTTCACCCTTACTTCTGCCATTGTTTGATCATCTTCTCCATGGAGGGAACAGGCCGGAAACAACCCCGTTATTCTTGCCCCGATTTGAAAGATGATGTGGTGGAGGAACTCATTGATTGGTGCGACGTCATCACCTCGGCTAGCATGGCAGGTTCGTTCAAGGCCATTCTCTACTCAACTAATAACATCATTACAAGGATCCCAAGGGTCCAGGAGCAGTTTGATCTCCCCTATCATCATTGTCGTGACCCTACTGACTGGTGCACGGACGAAGGAAGCACCGCCTTGTGCAGGTTTATGCCGCTTGATAATGATACGTGTGATGTTGAGATGCTATCTCTTGAGGGTAAGGCTTGGGCAGGCGCACATGGAGATTGGGTTGTTTATATTGGGTACAACTGCGAGTGGGAACTTGTGAATGTGTACACTCGTCACCGGGTTCCATTTCCAAAAATCTCAGACTGTCTAGAGGTTGAGCACACCGGTATTCTACGTACGCTCAAATACGATCATGGTGACTGTCGTCTACGGAAGATAGCAATTTGTTGAGTTCCCAACTGCTCTTGGGATTACACGAACTATGAAGTTGTTGCTATCTTCGACAAGATTGTTGTCGTCCTTACTTCCACGCCTTGATGGGTATTGCTCAAAAAACAATTTATGTACACGGATGAGTACTGTGATGCAATTCAATACGAGGGTCTTGTGTTTGCTGCCACCACTCGTGGAACTATTTTTGCATGGAATCCTGATGCTTTGGGTACGTTAGTCTTTCACTGTAATTATAATTGTTTCATCCACATGCATGCGGGTTAGCTAGTTTCCCTTTACTAATTAACCTTCGTGTTTTCACAAGGTCCTGTGAACATTCCACCACCTATACTTGAAAAAATTTATAACCAAGGGGGAGATGATGATGGTGATGATCACGAGCAGGACCCATATACTCAGTCGCGTCTGGCAACTTATTCTGATGGATCACCTATTCTTGTCTGTATATAGGGCACTGCTGATGTTACTAAGGAAGCAGGTGTTGTCCCGCATTGACGCATGGTTGCACTCTCCGGACCTACTCCAACATCCATTGTAGGGTATTCGGGATGGATACTAGTGTGCTAGCGCCAACACCTTTGCCCTGGTTCAGTATTGATAGTCTTGGAGGAAACTCGCTATTCCTTGGACAAAACTATCCAATGATGGTGAAAGGCAATCCAGTTGCTGTTGACACAACGTTACTACCATTTATGAGAAGCAACTTTATCTATACCTCAGACATTTCTATGGTTCCCTATCGTGGCTATCACAATATGCGTCCTGATATTGGCCCTTCAGCCTGGATGGCCAGTCCTGCGTTGGTCTCGAGATTGGCAATGGCTGGCCCTTCCCATAGAATCACTTCTGGTTCAAAGCATGGTTTCCAATGCCGGCGAGTGGTTGAGCTGAAGTTCATTTCATTGCTTGTTATTTGTTGTGTGATGAAAGCGTTAGTATTTATAATGTATCATCGTTGTCATTGTGGGTTGATGACCTGTTGTATGTAATGCTAAATGATATACCTGTGATAAACTTACTAAATTTATGAATGGCTTTCGAGTCGCTTCTCAGAGTGGGTGCTGCGACGAGGCAAAAAAATATTTTCCGAATACATAATTGTACATTCATTGCAATAGGTTATCAAATGAGTAGTACTATTTGTACTAGCTTCACATGCTTCATGCGTCGGACGGGTGTTTTTTCTGTAGTAGTGAATCCCATCATCCTAGGTCCGTGGACGAGTCCACTAGAAATTGCATTCTGATGTTTGGGTTCAAACTTTTCAAACTGCTGCACTATCTCTACGTCTACGTATACGTAATACAACAAGTTTTAAACTTGAGACCAGCCATCCACCCTCACAAAGAACACTTTTTAACCTAGCACAATCTCCAGGAAATTCGGCCACAGTGTGACGTGGGCCATATGCTAATGTGTTTGTTGTACATAACCAGCACCTTGAATCATCGATATATAGTAGGGTGGTATCGGCCAGAACAAGCATTCACGTCCAGGAGTACGAGACACGCCACCAACACGACTTCCATCTGACACCATATTTCTTGGAGTCCGAGCTATAGCTATCTCTTCAACCTCCTAGTATCTCTAGCTCAGCCATCGCGCGGCGGGCGAGGTGGGGGTTTGACGATAGTCGGTTTCCTCAACTATAGTCCCACTTGTAAGGCCAAATCCAATGCACGACCCCAAACGGACGTACGTTTTGCCCAGATTCTGTCCATTTGGGTAGGGCAATGGGGTCATGTTCGGGCCATTTCTGAAATGCGGTGGCCGTGCGCCCAAAGCACGAACGCATCCCGACCGCATACATTTTTGTTTGCAAACACAAGAAAAGGAAGACCAAAGAAAACAAGAACCACGAGAATACATTTTAGAAGATATCCAACATCCATAACTGCCCCTGTAAGTTGGATTAGTGCCTTCTCGATGCATTCATTGTTGATCTGTGGAGGCTCGATCTTGCGTTCTTCTTTCTTGTTCGAGTGTAAATAAGTGGACGTTGCTTCCTCGCATCTAGTCTCATGTCTAGCCTCTATTCTATCAACAAGTGCACTAGTCTCATCTTTAGCCTCTATGCTAGCTAAAAGTGCTAGAACATATACTAAATTGCGCTCTATCAATATATCGATGTACTCTTCTTCCCAATACCAAAAGTTGCATCCATTCTACACAATAAAATATTAAGTTAGCACAACTAGTCAAATCCGAGAGAACAACCGAAGCTAAAGTAGCACATATCCCATCGGTTGAGCACTTGATGAACACCCATCCGGGATGTTCCGTCGTTGTAGACACGCGGCGCAAGACCTTCTTTGGGCAGTCATCCCACGTAATGAGTGGCAACAGTGTGCCGACGAGCTTTTGGGCCAGCACCGAGCCCGGCCGACTGCCATTCATGTATCTGCCAGCGGACCGCCGATGGTGTAGATCTAAGCAGCTAGAGGAGGAGTGAGTACCTGCATGCGGCCTTGCGGCCTTGCCAGGGCCTTCTGGCCCGGTGCCCGGCCAGTCCATGGCGCGGCGGGGCCTCCCACAGCCGGGCGATCTCAAGCCCGACCGGATCCGCTCCAAATACGGCCACCGGGTGCGCAAAGCATGTAGCTATGGTTCGGTAGCTCGGGGGATGGGGGGTCTAAGGGAAAGGGGGAAATTTGGCGGCCTTGTTATGCGCCAGATTCGTTCGCCGCCGGTGTACGCCAGATTATTCATCGTTATTGCCATGTCATTTTGTTGCGTGTTGCACTTTGCCATGTCATCATCTGCATTTCATATCATGTCATCATGTGCATTGCATTGCATACGTGTTCGTCTCATGCATCCGAGCTTTTTCCCCGTTGTCCGTTTTGCAATCCGGCACTCCTATGTCCTCCGGCGTCCCCTTTTTGCCTCTTTTCGTGTGCGGGTGTTAAACTTTCTCGTAATGGCCCGAGGTTTGCCAAGCGGCCTTGGTATACCAACTGGTGAACCGCTTTGTCAAGTTTTGTGCCATTCGGAGGTCGTTTGATACTCCAACGGTTAACCGGGTAACCGCAAAGCCCTCTTTGTCTTGCAGCCCAACACCCCCTCCAAAGTGGCCCAAAACCCATCCAAACCCCCTCCATGCTCTCGGCCGTTCGATCCCGATCGTGTGGGCGAAAACCGTGCTCCATTTGGACTCTCCTAGCTCCCAGAATCTATAAATAGGTGCCTCCCCCCGAAATTCCCGGATGAAACCCTAGCTTCTTCCTCCTCCGTAAGCGGACACGTCCACCCGCCCGGACATATCCGCCCGCTTCCCTCGCCCAATCGCGGCCACGACCGCGTCGCCCGCTGCCCCTCTCTCTCCTCCGCCGCGCCCAGCAGCACAGATCCGGCCAGCATGGGCCCAGCGCCGCCGCCCCGCCGCCGCCGTCCGGACCCATGCGCCCCGCCGCCGTTCGCCGCCGCCGCCCGGCAGCGCTCTCCTCCAGCGCCTCCCTCGCCGCCCGGCAACCTCATCGTCGCCGCCAGCGCCCGCCCCGCCTCCGCCCGCGCCTCCAGCGCCCAGGCTTCGCCGCCGCCTCCTCCCGTCGCCCGGCCTCGACCCGCCGCCTGCTCCCACGCCTCCGCCTTGCGCCTCTCCGCATCGCCCGGCGGACCTCATCCGCCACTCGCGGCTATCGCCGCCGCCTCCTCGCCGGCGCGGCCCGCCACCTCGCCGTGCCCCTCCGCCTCCTCGTCGGCGGCCGCCCCGCCTCGGATCCGGTCGGGTGCGATGAGATCCACCCGACCACCGATCCAAACGCGCCGCCCCGAGCTCCGGATCTCTCCATCCCGTACCACCCCGTCCATTTTTCCCGAGGTGCAATTTCCACCAAGTCCCTGGTTTTGAACATTATCATGCATGTTCATCGCATCATAACTTGCTGCATACTGCTCCGTTTTGTGCGTGTAATATGTCAAAATGTTCGCCATCAGATGCTCTTCATTTCGTTACATTTCATCATTTTCATTTGGGCTCATCTTGATGCCGTAATCATCGTTGCAGGAGTGCTATATAATGTTAATCTGCTGAAACTGTTATAACTTGATAATTTGTCATTTTTGTTGCATTTGATGTGTGCATCCTATGAGGTTCATGTCTACATGTGTTTTGATCTATGTCATGACATCCTTACAGCGGTGCCACTCATGTATTTTTGTGAGCCTTGTAGTGAGTGCATTGAGATCGTGAAGTAGGGTACTTGCTGTTGCTGTTTTCCTAACTGATTCTGTTATATTATGATGCTATGTAAACCTGCTGCTACAAGTCATGCTATGCATAATCTGGAGATGTTCACTAAGGATGTTTTGTTCTACATATCATGGTCTATCCATCCATGCCCCTGGTTGCATTTATAGCTTGCTGTAGCTTGTCGTAATCTTGCTCTCAAATTGCTAAATAATGTTGTTGTCAGCCTGTTAACTTTAAGTTCAGTTTTCCATGAGCTTTGCTAGTGATCCATGTACTCTATGAACTTGCTCTTGCCATTCTTAGCTTCATAGACATGTATTCTTACTGTGAGTTGCCTTTCCATGCCATGTATTGCTCTGTGGTGAGTGGTTCAAGCTCACCAACAGGTCTACTTATTGTTGTTCCTGCCATGTATGAATCTGTAATATAACTTGCCATGTTTACATGAGTACCACCATATTTTCTGTGCCCTTTTGGCTGATGGTCACTGAGGTACTTTTGTTCTATGCAATTATTAGATTCATTCCATGCCTTTTTTGCATTGTTAAGTTCATGTAACATGTTGTTTGATAGCTCTAAACATTGCAACCTGATGTTATTTCTGCTAAGTCTGAAACTGTTATTTTATGCAATCTTGCCATGTCATTTTGAGCATGTTCTAGTGATTTCTGGAGATAGCTCACTGTTCATGTTTTGTCATGCTTTACCTGTATTCCATGCCCATGCCTTTTGTTCTTATGTTGAGAGGCTGTAGCATAGTGTTTTGATGATTGCAATATGCCTAGATGCTGTTTTAGACAGCTTGTCCTTTAAACTTGCATAGCATGTATGTGTTGAACCGTTGCGCCGTTTTGAGTGTGCTCTATATGAAACTTGCTTAGAATTGCATGTAGTTTCATATTATCATGTTGCATCCTTGTTTTGAGGTGTTTGCGTGATGTTTGTATGCATTTTGCATCAATGCCATGCTTATCTTGTTTTGCTCATATCTTCTAGGCCGTAGCTCCGAATTTAATGAACTTTATATGTAACTTGACTAGAATTTCGTGTAGATCATCATGGTGCATCTTAACTTTCTGTTTAACAACTTGAACATAAGGTTTATTCAGATCTGGACCAATTTCGAAATTTGCATATGAGGACTTCACGAATTGTTCTATGTTGTTTCCGGCCTCATTTAAACTTGCTTTGATGTGTTGCTCTTGTATGCTTCATCTTTTGCCATGAGTAGCTTCATGTAGCCTTGTCATGCATCATACTTGGTTGAGCATCATGTCTTGTTCATGTGTGGTGTGTTTACCATGTTGTGTGCTTCTTCTCGATAGTTCCCGTTTTCGTTGCGATCGTGAGGATTCGTTCGTCTACGCTTGGTTAGTCTTCGTGGCTTCATCTTCTTCATGGACACGTTCTTCTTCCTTTCGGGATTTCAGGCAAGATGACCGCTACCCTGGATCTCATTACTATCATTGCTACGCTAGTTGCTTCGTTCTATCGCTATGCTGCGCTACCTATCGCTTGCTCTATCGCTTGCTCCTCAAGCCTCCCCAAATTGCATGAACCTCTAACCTTTGTTACCCTTCCTAGCAAACCGTTGTTTGGCTATGTTATTCTTGCTTTGCTCAGCCCCTCTTATAGCGTTGCTAGTTGCGAGTAAAGATGAAGATTGCTCCATGTTGGATTATGTTTATGTTGGGATATCACAATATCTCTTATATTATTAATGCATCTATATACTTGGTAAAGGGTGGAAGGCTCGGCCTTATGCACAGTGTTTTGTTCCACTCTTGCCGCCCTAGTTTCCGTCATATCGGTATTATGTTCCCGGATTTTGCATCCCTAACACGGTTGGGTGATTTATGGGACCCCTTGACAGTTCGCTTTGAATAAGACTCCTCCAGCAAGGCCCAACATTGGTTTTACCATTTGCCTCACCACCACCTACTTTTCCCTTGGGAGTAATTAACCCAAGGGTCATCTTTATTTTAGCGCCCCCGGGCCAATGCTTGTCTAAGTGTTGGTCCGAACTAGAGCCCTTTGCAGCGCCTCCTTGGGGAAACTCGAGGCCTGGTTTTAGTTGTTCGGACTGCTCATCTGGTCGTGGCCTGAGACGAGATATGCGCGGCTACTATCAGGGTGTCGGCACGCCGGGAGGTCTTGCCGGTCTTGTTTTATTACTGTCGAAATGTCTTGTAGCCGGGATTCCGAGACTGATCGGGTCTTCCCGGGGAGAAGGAATATCCTTCGTTGATCGCGAGAGCTTATCATGGGCTAAGTTGGGACACCCCTACAGGGTTTAAACTTTCGAGAGCCGTGCCCGCGGTTATGTGGCAGATGGGAATTTGTTAATATCCGGTTGTAGTAGACTTGAAGTAAACTCTTCTAAAATACACCAACCGTGTGCGTAACCGTGAGTGTCTCTTTTCGGGGTTGATCGAGAGGAGAACACGGTTTCTGGGTTATGTCCGACGTAAGTAGGAGTTCCGGATCACTTCTTGATCATTACTAGTTGACGACCGTTCCTTTGTTTCTCTTCTCGTTCTCTTTTGCGTATGTTAGCCACCATATATGCTTAGTCGCTGCTGCAACCTCACCACTTTACCCTTCCTTTCCCATTAAGCTTTGCTAGTCTTGATACCCATGGTAATGGGATTGCTTTGAGTCCTCGTGGCTCACAGATTACTACAACAACGATTGCAGGTGCAGTTTTGCGATGCTCATGGCCGAGAGCGATGTTTGCTTGTTTTGGAGTTCTTCTTACGCTTCTTCGATCGGGGATAGGTTCACTGGTCGGCAGCCTGGGCTAGCAGGGTGGATGTCGTTTGAGTTTCTGTTTATGTTTCATCCGTAGTCGGATGTTGATCTTGTATGATGATGATGTATTCTTGTGGCATTCGTGCCTTATGTATGTATCCCTATGTATTATGTAATGTTGATGTAATGATATCCACCTTGCAAAAGCGTCTTCAAGATGCGCTTCTATCCTTGGTGGGACCTTCGAGTTCCTTTAGGATAGGGTCGCCTCTTGGGCGTGACAAGTTGGTATCAGAGCCTCGACCGACCTTAGGAGCCCCCTTGATTGATCGTGTAGTTTGGCCGTTGTTGAGTCTAGAAGTAAACAGATTTCGGAGTTTAGTTATATCGGAGAGTAGGAATTCTTTTTACTCCTCAGCCCCTTCGTCGCTCTGGTGAGGAATCTTGACGTAGGTGTTTTGAATTACTCCTCTTCCCGTTCAAATTTTTCTTTAGGATCACGTGGTTAGTTTCGTGAGTTGTCCATCCTCTTTTGTTCGGTGCATTTCTCGTCAAGTCGACTCGACCATCTTCATCTTTGCCTAGTTCAATCCTCAGTTCTTCCTCCGACGTCGTTGTTTTTTCCTTGTCCGAAGTTGTCCTTGTTTTTCCCACCCTCCCTCCCTTCTTCCTCTCGGAACCGGAGTCCGTAATCGAGTATCCATCCTACTCGTGCGAAGTCTTTGCTTTCTTTCCTCAACGATTTCAACCGGTGTTTTCTCTTCAAGATATTCGTCGGTTCCCCTTCCAAGTTGCCTTTGTTTTCCCGCCCTCCCACCCTCTTCTTCCCAGAGCCCGAGCCTCTTTCGAGCATCAATTTCATTCGTGTGGAGTCTTCCCTCAATTGTTTCAACCGGTGAATTCTCGTCACGTTTGACATTCATTATCTCTTTTTCTTCTCCGGTGGACTCAATTCAAGTTTTTCGGTGTTGATTATATTCTTTCCCTCGGCTCAAGTATTTTACTTGCTCGTTCGCCTCTCGCTAGCTTATCCTTCCGGAGTGTTCAAGACATCTCAGGAAATTCGTCTGTGTTCCAATTAATTCGAGGTTGTCACCTCATTCAAATATTTAAATTATTCCGGTGCATCATCTATCTGTTCAACAATCCCTTTCAACGGTGGTATCTCTTCAGTGGGCCCTAACCCACAGGTCTTTTCCCAGGATCTTACCTGACTCTTCTAGTTATTCCGGAGTTATTCCTAATTCTTTTCAAGTGTGACGTAAGTATGAATTTCATCCGTAAGATGATTTTCCAAGATCTCGTTCAAATTCTTTTCATTGTTGGCTCAACCTATTCGCTTTTCATTCTCCCGGAGTATCTCAGTAATTTTGGTGGTGTTTCTCGTCTTCATTTGAAGACCGAAGTAGAGTTTTCCCTAAATCTTGTCCGTTCTCCCGAAGATTTGTGGTGCTAGCTCGATGTTATCCTATCAATTTGTTTCCAGTTGTGCAATTCTTTTCATCCATCCGGAGTACTTCAGGTGTTGCTTTCGCTCTCAATCATCCGGAGGCCATCTTTTTGGATTGTTTCTTCGTTTCAAGTTCGCAGCTCCGTTCGTTCCTATATTTGTACCAGTGCCTAGTTCAGTTCTCTTTTCCCCAAATTCCCTCAAGTATCTTCGTGCTTTTCTAATTCTTTCCGGCAATCCGTTCTCTTCTCTATGTTCATTTTCATTTTTCACGGTGGTTCGTTCAAGATTCTTTTTCCTTGATTATCATTTTAATCCATTTGTTCTTTCGAATTCCACCGGTGGTTCATGAAGACCTTCTCAAGGTGGCGCTATATCTCTTCTCAATCCTTTTCAAGAAGAATAAGTAGTATGCAAATCCATTGCTTCTCATCAATTTAATTGGTGGAGGATAAGCATAGCATAATTCTTATTCTCATTTCATCGTGGTCAAGTTGATTAATTCTTTCTTTGGAGATTGTTCGTGATGAGTGATTTTCTCGGATCTAAGTCGTTCGTCTTTTCTTTTCCGGAGTTCATATTTCCTCGGCCATTTCGTCGGAACCTCCATCTAAATCATCGTAAGAGTTAATCTTATTCTTTTCATCCTTCATTCAATCTCATAATCCTTTTGTTACCGGAGTTCTTCACGGTGGTTCTTCATGATTTAATTCATTCTTCAAGAGTTCATCAAGTATCATTCCATCCTCTCAAGTTCATGTTCTAATCTTTCTATGTTTAGTCAGAGTGCAGCCTAAATCCTTTCAGTCTTATTCGTTTCTTACCCTGTTCTAATCGGAGTGGTTTCATAGTCTATCTGATTCTGTGAAATTTCGATTCTCGCCATTCTCATCGCTCCTCCCTTCTTCTCGAGTGCTCTCGATTCTTTGCTTCTTCTCTTGAGTTCCTGTTTCACCTCATCCTTTTTCCCTTCCGTCTCGGTCCTAAGATCTCGGGACGAGATCTCTTGTTAGTGGAGGAGTGTTGTAACGCCCCAGATTCGTTGCGCCAGGTGTCTGCCAGTTATTCGTCGTTATTGCCATGTCATTTGCTTGCGTGTTGCACTTTGCCATGTCATCATCTGCATTTCATATAATGTCATCATGTGCATTGCATTGCATACGTGTTCGTCTCATGCATCTGAGCTTTTTCCGCGTTGTCCGTTTTGCAATCCGGCACTCCTATGTCCTCCGGCGTCCCCTTTTTGCCTCTTTTCGTGTGCGGGTGTTAAACTTTCTCAGAATGGCCCGAGGTTTGCCAAGCGGCCTTGGTATACCACTGGTAGACCGCCTGTCAAGTTTTGTGCCATTCGGAGGTCGTTTGATACTCCAACGGTTAACCGGGTAACCGCAAAGCCCTCTTTGTCTTGCAGCCCAACACCCCCTCCAAAGTGGCCCAAAACCCATCCAAACCCCCTCCATGCTCTCGGTCGTTCGATCCCGATCGTGTGGGCGAAAACCGTGCTCCATTTGGACTCTCCTAGCTCCCAGAATCTATAAATAGGTGCCTCCCCCCGAAATTCCCGGATGAAACCCTAGCTTCTTCCTCCTCCCGCCGACGGACACGTCCACCCGCCGCCCGGACATGTCCGCCCCGCTTCCCCCGCCCAACCGCAGCGCTGCATCGCCGCCGCCCCTCTCTCTCCTCGCCGCCAGACCTTGTGGGCAATCCAGAGGCCAGGCCCGCCGCCCGCCCGCCGCCCGTCCGGACCACAGCGCCCCCGCCGCGTTCGCCGCTGCCGCCCGTGGCGCCTCCGTCGCCGCCCGGCGACCTCACCGGCGTCGCCTCCCGCGCCCGCCCGCCTCCGCCAGCGCCTCCGCGCCCGAGCTTCGCCGCCGCCTCCTCCGTCGCCCGGCCTCGACCCGCCGCTGCTCCCACGCCTCCGCCGCGCGCCTCTCACGCATCGCCGGCGGACCTCGTCGCCCGTAGCAGTGCTTGCCGCCTCCTCGCCGTAGCCCGCCACCCTCGCCGTGCCCCTCCGCCTCCTCGTCGGCGGCCGCCCGGCTTCGGATCCGGTCGGGTGGGATGAGATCCACCCGACCACCGATCCAAACGCGCCGCCCCGAGCCCCGGATCTCTCCATCCCGTACCACCCGTCCATTTTTCCCGAGGTGCAATTTCCATCAAGTCCCTGGTTTTTAACATTATCATGCCATGTTCATCGCATTATAGCTTGCTGAATACTGCTCCGTTTCGTGCGTGTAATATGTCAAAATGTTCTCCATCAGACGCTCTTCATTTCAATACATTGAATCATTTTCAGTTGGGCCCATCTTGATGCCTGAATCATCGTTGCAAAAGTGCTATATAATGTTAATCTGCTGAAACTGTTATAACTTGATGATTTGTCATTTTTGTTGCATTTAATGTGTGCATCCTATGAGGTTGATGTCTACATGTGTTTTGATCAATGTAATCCCGTATTTATATAGGTGCCATTCATGTATTTTTGTGAGCCTTGTAGTGACTGCATTGAGCTCGTGAAGTAGGGTACTTGCTGTTGCTGTTTTCCTGACTGATTCTGTTATATTATGATACTATGTAAACCTGCTGCTACAAGTCATTATATGCATAATCTGGAGATGTTCACTAAGTATGTTTTGTTCTACATATCATGCTCTATCCATCTGTGCCCCTGGTTGCATTTATAGCTTGTTGTAGCGTGTTGTAATCTTGCTCTCAAATTGCTAAATAATGTTGTTGTCAGCCTGTTAATTTTAAGTTCAGTTTTGCCATGAGCCTTGCTAGTGATCCATGTACTCTATGAACTTTCTCTTGCCAAGCTTAGCTTCATAGACATGTATTGTTACTGTGAGTTGCCTTTCCATGCCATGTATTTCTCTGTGGTGAGTGGTTCAAGCTCACCAACAGGTCTACTTATTGTTGTTCCTGCCATGTATGAATCTGTAATATAACTTGCCATGTTTACATGAGTGCCACCATATTTTCTGTGCCCTTTTGGCTCATGGTCAGTGAGGGACTTTTGTTCTATGCAATTATTAGATTCATGCCATGCCTTTGTTTGCATCGATAAGTTCCTGTAACATGTTGTTTGATAGCTCTAAACATTGCAACCTGATGTTATTTCTGTTAAGTCTGAAACTGTTATTATATGCAATCTTGCGATGTCATTTTGAGCATGTTCTAGTGATTTCTGGAGATAGCTCAGTGTTCATGTTTTGTCATGCTTTACTTGTAGTTCATGCCCATGCCTTTTGTTCTTATGTTGAGATGCTGTAGCATAGTGTTTTGTTGATTGCAATATGCCTAGATGCTGTTTTAGACAACTTGTCCTTTAAACTTGCATAGGGTGTATGTGTTGAACCGTTGCTCCGTTTTGAGTGTGCTCTATATGAAACTTGCTTAGAATTGCATGTAGTTTCATATTATCATGTTGCATCCTTGTTTTGAGGTGTTTGCGTGATGTTTGTATGCATTTTGCATCAATGCCATGCTAATCTTGTTTTGCTCATATCTTCTAGGTCAGTAGCTTCAATTTAATGAACTTTATATGTAACTTGACTAGAATTTCGTGTAGATCACCGCGGTGCATCTTAACTTGCTGTTTAACAACTTGAACATAAGGTTTATTCAGATCTGGACCAATTTCGAAATTTGCATATGAGGACTTACCGGAATTGTTCTATGTTGTTTCCGGCCTCATTTAAACTTGCTTTGATGTGTTGCTCTTGTATGCTTCATCTTTTGCCATGAGTAGCTTCATGTAGCCTTGTCATGCATCATACTTGGTTGAGCATCATGTCTTGTTCATTTGTGCTGTGTTTACCATGTTGTGTGCTTCTTCTTGATAGTTCCCGTTTTCGTTGCGATCGTGAGGATTCGTTCGTCTACGCTTGGTTCGTCTTCGTGGCTTCATCTTCTTCATGGACTCGTTCTTCTTCCTTGCGGGATTTCAGGCAAGATGACCGCTACCCTGGATCTCATTACTATCATTGCTATGATAGTTGCTTCGTTCTATCGCTATGTTGCGCTACCTATCGCTTGCTCTATCGCTTGCTCCTCAAGCCTCCCCAAATTGCATGAACCTCTAACCTTTGTTACCCTTCCTAGCAAACCGTTGTTTGGCTATGTTACCGCTTTCCTCAGCCCCTCTTATAGCTTTGCTAGTTGCAGGTGAAGATGAAGATTGCTCCATGTTGGATTATGTTTATATTGGGATATCACAATATCTCTTATATTATTAATGCATCTATATACTTGGTAAAGGGTGGAAGGCTCGGCCTTATGCCTGGTGTTTTGTTCCACTCTTGCCGCCCTAGTTTCCGTCATATCGGTATTATGTTCCCGGATTTTGCGTCCCTAACGCGGTTGGGTGATTTATGGGACCCCTTGACGATTCGCTTTGAATAAGACTCCTCCAGCAAGGCCCAACCTTGGTTTTACCATTTGCCTCACCACCACCTACTTTTCCCTTGGGAGTAATTAACCCAAGGGTCATCTTTATTTTAGCCCCCCTGGGCCAATGCTTGTCTAAGTGTTGGTCCAAACTAGAGCCCTTTCCAGCGCCTCCTCGAGGAAACTCGAGGCCTGGTTTTAGTTGTACGGACTGCTCATCCGGTCGTGGCCTGAGACGAGATACGCGCGGCTACTATCAGGGTGTCGGCACGCCGAGGTCTTCTGGTCTTGTTTTATTACTGTCGAAATGTCTTGTAGCCGGATTCCGAGACTGTTCGGGTCTTCCCGGGAGAAGGAATATCCTTCGTTAATCTAGAGAGCTTATCATGGGCTAAGTTGGGACACCTCTGCAGGGTTTAAACTTTCGAGAGCCGTGCCCGCGGTTATGTGGCAGATGGGAATTTGTTAATATCCGGTTGTAGTAGACTTGAAGTAAACTCATCTAAAATACGCCAACCGTGTGCGTAACCGTGAGTGTCTCTTTTCGGGGTTGATCGAGAGGAGAACACGGTTTCTGGGTTATGTCTGACGTAAGTAGGAGTTCCGGATCACTTCTTGATCATTACTAGTTGACGACCGTTCCTTTGTTTTTCTTCTCGCTCTCTTTTGCGTATGTTAGCCACCATATATGCTTAGTCGCTGCTGCAACCTCACCACTTTACCCCTTCCTTTCCCATTAAGCTTTGCTAGTCTTGATACCCATGGTAATGGGATTGCTTTGAGTCCTCGTGGCTCATGATTACTACAACAACGATTGCAGGTACAGGTTTGCGATGCTCATGACGTGAGAGCGATGTTTGCTTGTTTTGGAGTTCTTCTTACGCTTCTTCGATCGGGGATAGGTTCACTGGCAGCCTGAGCTAGCAGGTGGTGGATGTCGTTTGAGTTTCTGTTTATGTTTCATCAGTAGTCGGATGTTGATCTTGTATGATGATGATGTATTCTTGTGGCATTCGTGCCTTATGTATGTATCCCTATGTATTATGTAATGTTGATGTAATTATATCCAACTTGCAAAAGCATCTTCAAGATGCGCTTCTATCCTTGATGGGACCTTCGAGTTCCTTTAGGATAGGGTCGCATCTTGGGCGTGACACGCGCGTCCGAGCTGTACGTGCTGGAGTTGGCCTAAGTGAAGATGCAAGACAACACGTGTTTCCCTAGCGGCGTGGCGGACCAACCATGTGGGGGTGTGAAGTGGCTTCGCTCGTGTGGGGGACGGAGGCCATTTGTCGTGTGATGAAAACTTCAGTATTTACTAGAATGTTTGGTTGGAACTAATCTATAATCCAACATGTATCCTCATTGCCGTTGTGTGTTGATGACTTGTTGTATGTAATGAATGGTACCTTTGCATATGAATCCAAGTCGTGTCATGCAAGAAAATGGAGTGCTAGTTGAAGCCATATTATTTGCATCTTGGGTTAAACTATAAATAGAATCTTACTCTTGAGTAACTCGAAAAGCGGCCACCGAAGATCTTTATTGGATTTGTTTTTCATCACCAGCACGTCGAGGTGTAATATGTGCATGTTCAGTGCCTCTTGCGTTTTCACTGACATGTGGGACCGTATGTGAGCAAATAGACGATGGGCTCCGTGCATCTGCTGGCTGGCTGAGAAGAGAGAGAGAGGAGGGCTGAGCGCAGACTCCGTGAAATTTGTTCTATGTAACCAGCACCTCGATATAGGCTCGATATAGTGGGGTGGCATGGGCCATAACTAGCATTCACGTCTAGCAATACAACACACACCACCCACATGAGTCGCATCTGACACTAATTTTCTTGGAGTCCGTGCTACAGCCATCTCTTCTCCCTACTATTTTCTCAGCCATCGCGAGGTGGGCGGAGTAGGGGTTTGCCGATAGTCGGTTTGCTCAACTGTAGTCCCACTTGTAAGTGAAAATGCAACACATCAAGCATTCCCCCTTGAGCGACGTGCTGGACTAACCGTGTGGGGGTGCGACGTGAACACGGCAGGCTTTTCCTTCTAAACTTGCACCTTGTAAAGTTTGGTTCTGCTCTATGGCGCGACCGACAGATAGAAATAATGATTTTCCCTAGAGTAATGAGAAGTTTGGTTCTGGCGTGCTTCATGCATGGAGTACGTACGAAAATTATGAAGTTGATGCGAAAGGTAAGATAATTACTAGTAGTACTGTCGGTGTACAAAAGAAGGGGCGCACCTTTATACCCCTTTACCTGTCTACGGGCAGTAGGAGCCGCGCCCACGGTCGCACCAAGCAGAACATGGGAGGTGAACCAAGGAAAAACCGAAGCCCAAGACAGCCAGGGCAATGCCAAGACCAAGAACGCAAAGAAGCAGAGGGGCAGAGCAGGGTCTTGTCGGGGACTGCCTCAGCAGTACCGACAAGACTCTTGCCGGGGCAGCGCGCCCAAACACCAATAGGGCGAGCCATCCTTGAGCCCACTTCCCCAACACCATCAGCCACGTGGGGCCAGGGCTCGGGAGGCACCTCCGTGGTGGCATGCAGATCTTTGTGAAGACATATTCAAGATCAGATGAGGATTAGAAGACAACGATCCTCGACAAGATTCTTGCCGAGGAGAGCCACGAGACCCCCGGCAAGGCTCCTGCCGGGGACGACAGCGCGCCACGGCAAGACCCTTGCCGGGCACCCCAGCAAGGCTCTTGCCAAAGAAGCCAGCAGGACCACTGCCAGACCCGCATCAGCCAAGTCTCCACCGCCGTTCACATGCAGCTGCCAGCCCAAACCAGCTGGGCATGCACCTGCGTGGCAACATGCAGCTTCCAGGCCAACTCAGGAGGCCCCTGCATGGCAGCATGCAGATCTTCGTGAAGACCCTACCACCGCACCACCTCAGCTGCCTGCTTACCTACATGGCGCCGCACGCATCGCTGGCCAAGGAGTGTGTCGAAGCGAGGAGGAGCGGCGACGGACGTGACGGGCCTCGCCCCCGTCCCCGATAAAGCTAGGGGACACCTCAGCAGCGCATTAAATGCAACTTGTCCTGTAATACGAGCGATAAGCTCGCAATACTGGACGCCTTTCTGCCTCCTGCATGCCACTATGGCAGCCCCTTTCACCTATAAAAGGAGGCCCATGGCATACTGGCGAAGGATTCGGCTATTTCGAACCATGCATTCACCATAGCTAGTTCGAGGGCTCAAGAACTCTCTGAAATACACCCACCAAAGCAGGACTAGAGTTTTACGCATCCTCGCGGCCCGAACCTGGGGTAAATGATCCTTGTGCTGACTACTGATGCTGCTCTTCTTGCAACCCTGCGCCCCGGCAACCGTAGTAGGGATTCTTGTGATCCCCCAGGTGTCGTTCCACACCGACACCTTTGGCGCGCCAGGTAGAGGGCGCAATTGTGAGAATCTGGTCTAGTAGTTGGCCTAGCAGTTCCTCATCACCATGACTCCCAAGAAGGAGATACCCGGGAGAAAAAGGGCGCCGCCTGCAAACGCTAAGGACGCCAGGGCGGTAGCAGAAAAGCCAAGTCATTCGGAACTTTGAGTTACTTCCTTTTATATATAAGGTTATCGTCCTCGGAGATCTTGCCTATGTATGAGAAACCTGTACGCAAAGGGCCCCCCCGCAATTGGCAACACCCTTGTTTTGTTTCGAGTCTGCTCAACAGCTCAAAGCGGCTGCGTCGAGAGTGGCGGGGTAGCCTTCCGCACTTGGCAACACTCCTAACTCTGACTCGAGTCAAACTCGATAGTTTGGGCGACAGCACTAAGTGCGGTAAGGTGGTTCGCCTGGCAGCAAGCACACCCGGCAGGCCAATGGGGATCCGTCCCCAAGACGTCGCCCTGGGTTTACGCGCCGGCAAACCTACCGGGTAACGTAGGGTGGACACACAAAGGAAAATAGAACGGGAAAATAACATGCATGATATTGAAAGTGCTGCAGAGTCATATTACATCAAATTGTTGCTGCGGTTCTAACGAGAGATAGCAATTGTCTTGGTTGTGAACCTGCAGCGGCGATGAGAAACGGGGCGCCTAATCCCGGCGCTGGCCCTCCACCCTCACAATTCCGCCGACACGGTTGATGATGGGCTTCATTCGCTCCCTGAGCGGCGCGAGGTCGATACCTTCCGGCAAGCTCTCCAGCGTGGCGTCGAAGTCGAGGTCGGGGTACCAGTGTGCCGCCTTGGTGAGAACCTTGGTCATGGCACCCTGGCAAAGCCTCCGGTCCTCGTCAGCCAGCGAGGCCGCCCGGTTGGCGTGAAGCTGCTCCAGGGTCGCGAGAACACACTCGAAGAACAAGGTCAGCTTGGCATTGGAGGTCCCGCTGCGCTCTGGGCGTACCTCACGCTTGGCATCCCCATGGTAGCCAACTGCGTGGTGATCCTGCCGGCAACGTCCTCGAGGCGGCCGATCCAGCGGTTCACGCCCTCCTTGAAATCCTTGTGCTCGGCGGCCTCATTCTTCTGCAGCTGTTTCTCAGTCTCCAGCTCCTTGGCCAGGATCCCCTGCCGGGTTTTGGCCTCCGTGAGCATCCCCTCGAGGCCCTCCAGCTTCAGTGTGAGGTCCTCGACGGACTTGTTAGCCTCGGAGAGCTCCCCAGCCCTACTGATGGCCACGCCCTGTGCCTCCGTCATGGCGATGTTGAGCGTGTCCTTCTCCTGGGACAGCTTCAGGGCCTGCTCCTTCAGCCCGTCCCGCTCCGCCTCCAGCTCCTTCACCTAGTCGGCATGAACCTGGGCCTGGGAATCGAGTGCCTCTTTGTGCCTCTGCTCTAGCTCACTGGTCCAATGCAAGACAAGCTTCTCCACCTCTTCATCCTTGCCGCGAAGCGTGGCGGCAAGCTTCTCCTTGCGCGTGGCAAGGTCCTCTTCCTGAGAGTTCAACGCAGCCTGGTGCTGGGTTCGGGTGGCCTCGTCTGCCGCGGCCAAGCCCGCCGCCGTCTCCCGAGACTTCTCGATGTCGGCCAGCTTCACGGTGAGCTCCACATCACGCTTGGCCAGCTCACCCTGGGCGGCCTTCAGCTCGTCACGAGCCTCGCGGAACCAGTCCTGCATCTCGGCGACGTGCTTCTGGAGGTCCGCCTCCGCCTTCTCCACCACCGCCGTCCTGGACTTAGCCTTGTCCAGGAGGGCGCGGTGGAGCGCCTAGAGCTTCCGGAAGCTGGCGCCGATGGCGTGGAGGAGCCGCTCTTCCTGCAAGCCGTCGCCACGGACGCTCGGCTCGTCGACGACCTCAAGCCCGGCGGCGGCAAGCATTTCATCATCGAACACCTCTCCTTCGACGGGTGCCCTGGTGCTCGACGCACCTGGAAGGTGGACGAACAAGTCGTCACTCACCCTCAGGTACTTGCCAGAGCCGGAAGCAGTAGAGGAGGAAGGCTGGTCATCAGCCACCTCCTCCTCCTCGGTAGCGGCCCTGCCAGCCTCCCCGGCAGGCCCTTTGCCGGTCTCCTCAGCAGTGGCGTTGCCGGCCTCAATGGTAGGCCCCTTGGCGGCGTCCTCAGCAGCACCCTCGGCGGCCTCCTCAGCAGCGATCCTCCTCAGCGGCCTTGGCGACGTCCTCGATGATGGCGTCCACGTCCTCTGGGTTCACCAAGGAGGAATTGGACACTGAAGAAGGGGGGTAAGGCAAGGACAAGACCAAGGGTCAGCAAGAAAGAAAAAGGAACAACGACGAGAGGCGAGCGACTTACCAGCGCCAGTACCAGGCTGGGAAAAAGGAGTCCCCTCCCCGCCAACATTTGGCGTCGAGGCAAAGCTGCCAGCACCCAAGTTCTCCTCCTCCTCCTCCATGTGCATGGGCTCAGTGCTTGGCGCCCTTTCCGGAGACGCCCCTCGGGGCGGCGTGGTTGATAGGGACGGCGTGTTGCGAGTAGCCTTCTGC
Source organism: Aegilops bicornis (assembly GCA_021605145.1). NCBI lineage: Eukaryota > Viridiplantae > Streptophyta > Magnoliopsida > Poales > Poaceae > Aegilops > Aegilops bicornis. Next base: position 340,257,998 of record CM038672.1, on the reverse strand, counting down.
GGCTCCCCCTGCTGCCGCTCTCCTCCTGCATACCCGGCAAGGTCAGCACCAAAGTATCGCACCCCTGACACATGTCGACGAGGGGAGGGTAATGCACTTACGCTGGGGGATGTGCCGGAGGAGGAGAGGAAGGTGGAGCCTGGGCGCGCTTGGGCGAAGAGGAGGCAGATGCTCTCTTCTTCGCCGCCGCGGCCTTCACCACTTTCATTGCCGCGCGACCCTCGTCTGGCGCGGGGACTCCTTTGAGGACTTCGGGCGCCGCGCCACCTTGACGGGCCGCACCGGCTCGCCAGAAGTGGCCCGCCGCAGGACTCGCCCTCTCCCCGTGGTCGGAGGGTTAACATCCCCGCCCTCCTTCTCCGACGATGACTCGTTGGCCGCATCCTCAATGAGAGGAGCCTCGGTGCCGGCGTTGCTGGCCTCCCCAGCGGCCTCCGCCCACCTGGCGAGCTCCTCCTCCTCCGCTGCCGACGCGTCGTTGTCCTCAACACCACCGGCGCTGCCGGCCTCCTCGGCAAGCTTCGCCTCCATTGCCCTGGCGGCGATGTAGTCCAGCTCCGCTTGGGTAGTGTCCTGGACAAGCAGCCGCTTGGTGTCGGTGTTGAGATGTCCCTCGTGCAGGGTGTTGAAGAACTGCTGCACCTCGGCGTCCTCCGGCTCAGCCCAGCTCTGGTCAGGGCCATGCGCGTTGCAGTCCGGCATCATGGCGATGATGCCGGTCCGGCGCGAATTGTTGCACAACGGGACCACTCCCTCCGGCAACTTGAACAAGGGCCCCTTGAAGACCTTGTTGGCCTTCACGGCGGCCCTTGCGACCTTGCCAGTCCGCTCGACCTCGCCGTCACGGCCCACATCAAGCTGGAAGATTCACTGGCAGAAGTGGGCATGCCCCATCACCGTGAAGTTGTGGTCGAGGCCGGGGTGAAGCTGCATGATGTCAGCGGGGTTGGTGAAGAGCCAGGATGGCCTCCCCTTGTTGTGTAGTGGGGCGATCCGGCGGCGGATGAAGTCCGCCCCGATCATCTCGAGGGTAAGCCCGCCCTCGGTCAGCCGAAGGATCCTGGTGGCGACGGTGAGCTTCCCGTCGTCGGCGTCGACATCGCTCCAATCACTTCTGCGGACCGGCGGCGCCCGGCGAACATCGCAGAACGCCGGCGGGTCCTTCTCTTTGATCCAGCACCACCGGCCCCACCATTCTTCCCACCTCTCCTTCATGGCACCCTCCGGATACACCCCCTTGAACCTTGGGATCCAGGTGATGCAACCGGAGATGGCGCCCCCTGGTTGGATCCGAGGGGAGAAGTAATGGCCAAAGAGCGCTGTGTTGGGGTGCACCCCAGCAAAGCCTTCGCAGAGTTGCGTGAAAAGGGCCATGCACGCCACCGCATTCGGGGTAAAATCTAAGAGGCGGAAGCCACAGGTGTGCATGATGTCGCTGAAGAAATCGGAGAAGGGAGGACAAAGCCTGCAGGAAAAATAGTCAACATAGAAGGGGTACCGATTTTGGGCAGCCTCGGCGCAATTGGCGGGGATGACGCGCGTGGCTGGATGCCTCGACTTCTCTCCCCCCGTCTTCACCCCCCACAGGGGCTTGAAGGCTTCCCGAAGCTCGAACACGTCAACTGTCGAGGGGAAGAGGGCGCATTGCGTCCGATGCACCGCCTGCGCACTCTACGGCGGCTCTGCCGCTCCGGCATCCTTAGCCACACCCTTGCCCTTGACGGATTTTGGCGCCATGGCTGCTGGGGGAGGGCGAAGCTTGGGGAAGAAGAGGAATACGAGCGGAGGCTTCCGAGATTGGGGTTGCGCGAAGGGTAAAGGAACAGTGCGCTCGCGGTTATCCCTTTTTATGGGGAATCCGCGGGCTGCGCTCCCCATTTACTGCGATGTGACGCATGCGTGCAGGAACCGCCCCACGAATGCCGCCCACGTCACGTGCACCCCTCCACACCGCGCCATGCCGCGCGTGGGTCGTGGGAAGCGAAGCGCGCGAAAAGTTTTACCGCAGTAAAAACTGCCCCGCCTACTCGCGCACCGTTTTGGGCCTGGCCCAACAACGTGTCGCGCTTACGTGTGGCCCAGGCCCGGGGGCTCCTATCGGTGTACAAAAGAAGGGGCGCACCTTTATACCACTTTACCTACGCACGGGCAGTTGGAGCCGCGCCCACGGTCGCACCAAGCAGAACAGGGGAGGTGAACCAAGGCAAAACCTAAGCCCAAGACAGCCAGGGCAACGCCAAGACCAAGAACGCAAAGAAGCAGAGGGCGGAGCAGTTTCCCCCATCAAGACCCTTGCCGGGGACTGCCTCAGCAGACCCGGCAAGACTCTTGCCAAGGCAGCGCGCCCAAACACCAACAGGGCGAGCCACCCTTGAGCCCACGTCCCCAACACCATCAGCCACGTGGGGCCAGGGCTCGGGAGGCACCTCCAAGGTGGCATGCAGATCTTTGTGAACACATATTCAAGATCAGATGAGGATTAGAAGACAACGATCATCGACAAGATGCTTGCCGAGGAGAGCCACGAGACCCCCAGCAAGGCTCTTGCCGGGGACGACAGCGCACCACGGCAAGACCCTTGCCGGGTGAGGGAGTCCTGGATTAGGGGGTCCTCGGACAGCCGGACTATATCCTTTGGCCGAACTTTTGGACTATGAAGATACAAGATTGAAGACTTCGTCCCGTGTCCAGATGGGACTCTCTTTGTCGTGGAAGGAAAGCTTGGCAATTCGGATATGTAGATCTCTTCCCTTGTAACCGACTCTGTGTAACCCTAGCCCCCTCCTGTGTCTATATAAATCGGAGGGTTTAGTCCATAGGACCAACAACAATCATAATCGTAGGCTAGCTTCTAGGGTTTAGCCTATACGATCTCGTGGTAGATCAACTCTTGTAATACTCATATGATCAAGATCAATCAACCAGGAAGTAGGGTATTACCTCCATCGAGAGGGCCCGAACCTGGGTAAACATTGTGTCCCCCGCCTCCTGTTACCATCTGCCTTAGACGCATAGTTCGGGACCCCCTACCCGAGATCCGCCGGTTTTGACATCGACATTGGTGCTTTCATTGAGAGTTCCACTGTGCTGTCACCATAAGGCTTGATGGCTCCTTTGATCATCGGCAACGATGCGACCCAGGGTGAGGTTTCCCCCCTGACAGCTCTTCGTATTCGACGGCTTCATACTACGGGCCAACTCGCTTGGCCATCTGGAGCAGATCGAGAGCTACGCCCCTGACCATCAGGTCAGGTTCGGAAGCTTGAACTATACTACCGACATCTGCGGAGACTTGATCTTCGACGGATTCGAACCCATGTCAGGTGCGCCGGACAGTCACAATTAGCACGACTTAGCTCTGCGTCGGGCAGTGTTCGGGAGATACCACCTATAGCTACTCCGGCTCTCAATGTGGAGCAGATTGCGCCGCCCGAGGACGGGTGGATGGACCCCATCATAGAGGCCGCACACTCAGTGGCGATAGAGCTGAATACTGACTTCACCACCTATGAGACCCGTGTTGCCGGACACGTGGATTCGTCCTCAGCCACGGGCCCCGAACCGCCTATGTCTGTGCCTATCGAATCTGATTGGGCACCGATCAAGGAGTTTTCCTCCATGGATATCTTTCAGCACTCGCCACTGGGCGACGTGCTAAATTCATTAAGGTCTCTCTCCTTGTCTGGAGACCCTTGGCCGAACTATGTCCGGCTTGAGTGGGAAGCGGACGACGAAGAAATTCGTTCCCCACCCACCACCCACTTAATAGCCACTTTCAACGACTTAACCGACATGCTTGATTTCGGCTCTGAAGACATCGATGGTATGGATGATGATGCAGAGATTTAACAGGAACCACCGCCATGTATGCTGGACTGCCACCTCATCATATGATATATACATGGTGGACACCCCCAAATAAGGCGATGTCAATAAGGCAACGGAGGATAATCCCTCCAAGAAGCAATCCAAGCTCCGGCATCAGCGGCGCCGCTCTAAGTCCCGCCATAGCAAAAGCAGCGATACCGGCACAAGAGACAATAATGCTCCGGATAGTGCTGAAGACGAAGACAATCCCTTCAAGCTAGGCCTCGAGTGGGAGGATGGGCAAGCTAGCCCTCAAGAACATGCAGCAGACGGAGAATCAGAGGATGACAATTACATGTGAGGGAGTCCTGGACTAGGGGGTGTCCGGATAGCCGAACTATCATCACGGCCGGACTCCAAGACTATGAAGATACAAGATTGAAGACTTCGTCCCGTGTCCGGATGGGACTTTCCTTGGCGTGGAAGGCAAGCTTGGCGATACGAATATGTAGATATCCTACCATTGTAACCGACTCTGTGTAACCCTAACCTATCCGGTGTCTATATAAACCGGAGGGTCTTAGTCCGTGGGGCGAACAACAATCATACCATAGGCTAGCTTCTAGGGTTTAGCCTCCTTGATCTCGTGGTAGATCTACTCTTGTACTACCCATATCATCAATATTAATCAAGCAGGAGTAGTGTATTACCTCCATCGAGAAGGCCCGAACCTGGGTAAAAACATCATGTCCCTTGTCTCCTATTACCATCCGCCTAGACGCACAGTTCGGGACCCCCTACCCGAGATCCGCCGGTTTTGACACCGACATTGGTGCTTTCATTGAGAGTTCCTCTGTGTCGTCGCCGATAGGGCCGATGGCTCCTTCGATCGCCGACAACGACGCGGTCCAGGGTGAGACTTTTCTCCCTGTACATATCTTCGTATTCGGCGGCTTTGCACTGCGGGCCAATTCGCTTGGCCATCTGGAGCAGATCGAAAGCTATGCCCCTGGCCATCAGGTCAGATTTGGAAGTTTGAACTATACGGCCGATGTCCGCGGAGACTTGATCTTCGACGGATTCGAGCCACAGCCGAGCGTGCCGCACTGTCTCGATGGGTATGATCTAGCACCAGCATCCGCTCCGACCCTTAATCCGGAGCCGGATTCCCCGATCGAGGACGAGTGGTTGGACGCCGCCTTGGGGGCTATGATCTCTATGGCGATTGAGCCGAACTCCATCCCTGTCCTTTGCGAAGACCTTGACTCCAGGGTGCCGGACTCCCCTCCGGACTCCGAACCCTCCGCGCCCCTGCCAACCGAATCCGATTGGGCGCCGGTCATGGAGTTCATCGCGGACATCTTTCAGCACTCGCCGCGACATCCTGAATTCACTAAAGTCTCTCTCTTTATCCGGAGAGCCATGGCCGGACTACGGTCAGGAAGGTTGGGATGCGGACGACGAAGAAATTCAACGCCCATCCACCACCCACTTCGTAGCCACTGTCGAAAGCTTACACGACGTGCTCGATTTCGACTCCGAAGACATCGAGGGTATGGACGACGATGTAGGAGACAACAATGATCCAGCGCCTATAGGATGCTGGACAACCACCTCATCTCATGATGTATACATGGTGGATACACCTAAAGGAAATGAAGACGTGGAACAACGGGACGCTACGAAGGATAAATCCCTTGAAAAGCAGTCAAAACGGGAACGTAAACGCCGAACCAAGTCCCGCCTCAACAAAGACCCAGCCATAGAGCAGGGCGAACCGGTGGACGACGAACATGCTATCGAGCAATCGTCCGAACAAGACAACTTGGATAAACAACCCGTCCCCGGCGAAGATAACAGTCCGGACGATCTCACGCCGGACAAATTGTTGGAGCAGAATAACCTCCACAAAAGGCTCGCCGCGCTGTAGCGTAGCCTGAAAAAGCAGAAGCGGAAGCTCAAAACAGCGGAAGATGCACTCAGAATCAGATGGAGCAAAGTATTCAACACCGCAGAAAAATATGGCGACAGTCGCCGACCAAAGAGCTACCCAAAGAGAAAACTACTGCCCGAATTTGACGAGGAGGCCATAGAGCCCCCACAATCAAAAAGTAAGAAGGCCACCCGGTCGGATGAACGACCCCACGGCAAAAAGAGAGCGGCAAATGGCGCCGCACACAAGCCGGTACGCGATACGCATAAGGATTCACATCAAAAGGATGGCCCAGTTAGGTCCATCTATGGGCCGAGAAAGCAAGCTCTTCAAAGCAATGCAATACGCCAAATATCCGAACATCACGGCACACCCAAATATAGGGGCGCCGCACACCCCCTGTGTTTCACCAATGAGGTGCTGGATCACGAATTCCCAGCGGGATTCAAACCCGTAAACATAGAGGCATACGACGGAACAACAGACCCTGGAGTCTGGATTGAGGACTATATCCTCCACATACACATGGCTAGAGGAGATGATCTCCACGCCATAAAATACTTACCCCTCAAGCTCAAAGGGCCAGCCAGGCATTGGCTCAAAGGCCTGCCCGAAAATACCATTGGAAGTTGGGAAGAGCTCGAGGATGCTTTTCGGGCAAATTTTCAAGGGACTTATGTCCGTCCTCCGGATGCGGACGATTTAAGTCTTATAACTCAACAACCTGGAGAGTCAGCCCGCAAATTCTAGAACAGGTTCCTCACCAAAAAGAACCAAATAGTCGACTGTCCGGACGCCGAAGCCTTAGCAGCTTTCAAACACAACGTCCGAGATTTAATGGCTCGCCAGACACCTCGGCCAAGAGAAGCCGAGAACCATGGCTGCATTAACAAGCCTCATGACCTGCTTTTGCGCGGGAGAGGATAGCTGGCTAGCAAGATGCAGCACCAGCGACCCAAGTACATCCGAAGTCAGGGATGGAAATGGGAAACCACGGTGCAACAAGGACCAGCGCCGTATTAAGGGGAACGGTCCAAAGAGCGCGGCAGTCAACGCCGGATTCAAAAGCTCACGGCAGAACAATAAAAAACTGCCCCTTAAGGACAATAGAGATGAGCTATCCAACCTAAACAAAATCTTGGACAAGATATGTCAAATCCACAGTACTCCCGGGAGGCCTACAAACCATACCCACAGAGATTGCTGGGTCTTCAAACAGTCCGGCAGACTCAACGCCGAACACAAGGGGCTCGACACACCAAGTGAAGATGATGACGAGCACCACAAGCAGAGCCCCGGAAAACAAAATAATTTCCCACAAGAGGTTAAAACAGTAAACTCACTTCACGTGATCAAAGGGAAAAACAGAGCGGGACCCACTAAAATGCGCGCCGCACAAACTACCCTAGCGTAGTACCAACACTGGTTGTCAAAACCAATCACCTTCGACCATCAGGACTATTCCGAAAGTATCCGGAACGCAGGATGGACTGCCTTGATATTGGATCCTATAATTGACGGATTCCAATATACACAAGTCCTCGTGGATGGCGGCAAGGACATAAACCCGATATATCGTGACACAATCCGCAGCATGGAGATAGACCCAACCAAAATTCTCCATAGCAACACCTCCTTCAAAGGGGTAATGCCCGGCCCGTATGCCCATTGCACGGGCTCCCTTCTACTAGAAGTTGTGTTCGGCTCATCCGACAACTTCCGCCGCGAAAAGTTAACCTTCCACATCGCCCAATTCGGCGGTAGCTATCAAGCACTACTGGGGCGTGAAGCTTTCGCCCGCTTTAAGGCAATACCGCATTATGCATCTCTTACACTTAAAATGCCCGGTCCACGCTGCATCATCTCATTAAAAGGGAGTATTAAGTGTTACTCGAGCACGGAGGAATGTGAGACTGCCTTGACAGCCCCACACCTATCCGGCTCCGCTAGTCAAAGAACCTGAATAGGTCATTCAAACCCCGGACACGGCTAGACGAGTCCGGCGCCTACTAGCGGCATACCCCCATACAAGGGGCTGCATGCAAGAGACAATAAAGTTCAATTTTATTCACTTCTTCGAATCGTACTCTGTTTATTTCATATAAAGTACATCTTTCACACGATCTTTTTTCTTTTAAACTAAGTTCCTCTATTTTATAGATGAACAATGTGCTACACCCGTCCAGGATACGGCACAACGGAGACACAGGCGCAGACGTGCAGTAGGGACCCGTTGCAAGGATTGTTTTCAGATTAAGACCCTGTGTAAACCTTTTTTACTGTCTCTTGTTGATATACATCCCCCGGTTTCTTACTATAACCGAGGAGGAGGCTGGCGTTTTGGCATTGGCCGCACCAGAATTTTTGCACGTACCTGGACACTAGGGGCTTAGGGCATTATTCTGCCCGTTTTTATAAAGACCGAATACCTTAGGGAGTATTCGGCGCGAGTTAGGCCTTATATGCATCAGCTCCGAATCATGTCTTTGGTCAAATGTTGGGTTTGCCCGGCTCTACCTGCATTAAGCATACAAGTAGTACGGCATGGGCGTCAAGCCCCCTTACCAGGTGTCCGCGTAGAAGTCGCATACCTTGTGACTCGTCAAACCGTTTATTGACCAGCGCGATGTCCGCATCCACCTCGTCAAGTTGCCGCTTTAGTTCGGCATATTCATCAGTCCGGCTGGCCACCGGACGCCCCGCCACCTATTGAGGAGCGGCGATATGTTATAACTGAGATTATGATCCTCGGCACGCTGTCAATTTTGACAACATACCGAGTCTCAGGGGCTACTATCTATACAGGGCACATTCTATATGCATAACTGTCATAAGGTACATCATTTTTGCGTACCTCAAACCCCGTCAGTAAACTTCTGGCGGCTTCATGAAATCCGCTCTAAGCGGATGCAATTCTTTCAATCACCGTACCCATTAGAGCACGGTGATCTTCTGAGATAGCCGCTCGCCCGAGCAGATCCTTCAGCTCCTCCGACCGCACGCCAGTTGGCGCCGGACCTTCTGGCCCCGCCGGACTTGGGGAAACCCTCCGTGACGACACCTTAGGGTCGTCCGCCTCACATGAGGGTGCGACAGGTGGAGGGGCGTCGTACCCATAAAATGTTGGAGCGCTCATGGTCCCTCCGGATTAAATTCCCACAGGCGGAGGGGGCGACGTTTGCAGGGAAGAAGGCGTTGAATCAACATAACCTGCGCCACTGCAACCAGATTGATCTCTCTTTCTTGGAGGTCTCGAATACGGTCCTGCAACAAAGCAATGTCCTTGGACGGCCCCCAGTCGAGCCCCTCGTTGACCCATGACGCCAGCCGTTGTGGTGGACCTGAGCGGAAGGCAGGAAGCGCCACCCATTTGGTGCCCCTGGGAGCGGTGATATAAAACCACTCACGTTGCCACAAACCAAGCTCCTCTTGAAAAGAGACTTCGGGCCACGGAGCATCAGCACACTTGCTTATGACCGCCCCTCCGCACTCTCCTTGTTGCCCCTCGATCATCTTTGGCTCCACCTTGAAGGTCTTGAGCCACTATCCAAAGTGAGGGGTAATATGGAGGAAGGCCTCACATATGACAATCAATAACGAGATATGGAGGATGGACTCCGGATTCAAGTCATGGAAATCCAGCCCATAATAAAACATGAGCCCTCAAGACAAAGGGATCCGTCGGGAAGCGTAAACCCGAAGGAAGTGAGACACGAACACCACGCTCTCGCCCGGGCTCGAGAGTGGGAATGACCTGCCCTGGAGCAGGCAGCCTATCGCAAATCTCGCGGTTAGATACCTGGCGTCTCGCAGCTTTAGCACATCTTCTTCGTGACGGAAGAAGACATCCATCGGCCGTGCTTTGGTCGGAGCCGACATCGTCGAAGGTCCGAAGCGCCTAAATCTGAAGCTTTGGGTGTTAGAACTCGAAGCGCGAGGCGAACTCGACGGAGGGTGTAAAAAAGAAGAGGGCCTTGGTCTCATTATAAAGAGGTTGAATACCAGGAGCCCTCCCCGTGGTCGATTAGGACTCGCCTTTGGTAGAGGAGGCGTGCCAACGGGCACGGTTGGGTTACCCACGTCCGTATTGATGGGAATCCCGGAATAAGGGGGCACGGTCTATGCTTTGAAAAAGACGTGCCAAGGAAACCACCTCGCTAAACGCGCTAAGGTGGAACAGTAAAAAATGATTCATATAAAGGCTTGGCCGTGGTGTGATGTCACGCCGCGGAATACGTCAGCAGATCTGTGCAAAAGTTATTCCCTCTACGGTAGTATGTGGAACTTGTTTTGCAGAGTCGGACACTATCCTGGTGTTCAAAACCTTCTATGAAGTATTCGGAGGAGGAACCCGCCTTGCAATGCCGAAGACAATATGCGCGCCGGACTCGTCGTCATTAAATCCTGGTTCAGGGCTACCGAGGAGTCTGGACTAGGGGATGTCCGGATAGCCGAATTATCATCACGGCCGGACTCCAAGACTATGAAGATACAAGATTGAAGACTTCGTCCCGTGTCCGGATGGGACTTTCCTTGGCGTGGAAGGCAAGCTTGGCGATACGGATATGTAGATCTCCTACCATTGTAACCGACTCTGTGTAACCCTAACCTCTCCGGTGTCTATATAAACCGGAGGGTCTTAGTCCGTAGGACGAACAACAATCGTACCATAGGGTAGCTTCTAGGGTTTAGCCTCCTTTATCTCGTGGTAGATCTACTCTTGTACTACCCATATCATCAATATTTATCAAGCAGGAGTAGGGTATTACCTCCATCGAGAGGGCCCGAACCTGGGTAAAAACATCGTGTCCCTTGTCTCCTGTTACCATCCGCCTAGACGGACAGTTCAGGACCCCCTACCCGAGATCCGCCGGTTTTGACACCGACAACATTCCTCTCTCCGAAGACGAGGTGAGCCTCGGCGACGAAGAATTTATCGTGCCTGAGGATCCCGTCGAGCAGGAGCGCTTCAAGCGCCGGCTTATAGCCACAGCAAATAGCCTGAAGAAAAAGCAACAACAGCTTCGAGCTGACCAAGACCTGCTAGCGGATAGATGGACCGAGGTCCTGGCGGCCGAGGAATACGAACTCGAACACCCAACCAAGAGTTACCCAAAGCGCAGGTTGCTACCCCAACTCGAGGAGGAAGCATTAAAACCTACATTACCAGCGTATGATGCGGCTGATCGGCCACCTCGTGGCCGAGACAGAGTGGCATATCAGCCCGAAGTCCAGCCCGCACCCCGCCGCCATTCAAACAAAAATACCAAGGCCCGGGGCAACACGCGGGACCTGCGAGACGTATTGGAAAACAAAGCAGGACATACAAGATTGATCTACGGATCATGGGGGGGGGGGGGGGCGCCCCAACGCGTGATGATGATCGTCACGCCAGATACATTAAAAGCAAATCGGGTCGGGCCGAATACAGCATACAAGACTCGTACGAACTGCGTCGTGACATAGCCCGGCACAGAGGCGCCGCACACCCCCTATGCTTCACCGATGAAGTGATGGATCATGAATTCCTAGAAGGATTCAAACCCGTGAACATTGAGTCATATGATGGTACAACATACCCCGTTGTATGGATCGAGGATTTCCTCCTCCACAACCACAGGGCCCACGGTGATGATCTACATGCCATCAAGTACCTCCCACTAAAACTCAAAGGACCAGCTCGGCATTGGCTGGATATCCCGCCAGCAAACTCCATTGGCAGTTGGGAGAATTTGGAAGATGCATTCCTTGACAACTTCCAGGGGACTTATGTGCGACCAACGGATGCTGATGATTTGAGCCACATAACCCAACAGCCAGGGGAATCGGCCAGGAAATTCTGGACTGGGTTCCTAACTGAAAATAACAAAATTGTCGACTATCCGGATGCCGAGGCCTTATCAGCGTTTAAACATAACATCCGGGACGAGTGGCTCGCCCAACACCTCGGCCAAGAGAAGCCTAAGTCTATGGCAGCCCTCACGACAATCATGACCTGCTTTTGCGAGGGCGAGGATAGCTGGCTGGCTCGCAGCAACGACACATCAAGAAATCCTGGCAATTCAGATGCCAAAGATACTAACGGCAGACCACGTCGCAACAGACACACACACTGCAACAACGGCGACAACGCCGAAGACACGGCAGTCAATGCCGGATTCAGTGGCTCTAAATCCGGTCAGCGGAAAAAGCCGTTCAAAAGAAGCAATCCGGGCACGTCCAGTTTGGACCACATACTCGATCGCTCGTGTCAAATTCACGGCACCCCCGATAAGCCAGCCAATCACACCAACAGAGAATGTTGGGTGTTCAAGCAGGCCGGCAAGATGAACGCCAAAAACAAGGCAAGGGGTTGCATAGCGATGACGAGGAGGAGCCTCGGCCGCCGAACACAGGAGGACAAAAGAGGTTTCCTCCACAAGTGAAAATGGTGAACATGATATACGCAACCCATATTCCCAAGAGGGAACGGAAGCATGCACTAAGGGACGTCTATGCGATGGAGCCAGTTGCCCCAAAGTTCAACCCATGGTCCTCTTGTCCGATCACCTTCGATCACAGGGACCACCCCACTAGTATCCGTCATGGCGGTTCTGCCGCATTGGTCCTTGACCCCATCATTGACGGATTTCACCTAACTCGAGTCCTTATGGACGGTGGCAGCAGCCTAAACCTGCTCTATCAGGATACAGTGCGTAAAATGGGCATAGACCCCTCGAGGATCAAACCCACTAAAACCACCTTTAAAGGTGTCATCCTGCTACCTCTTGAGCACTGCGTTGGATTTCCTTGAAGAGGAAAGGATGATGCAGCAAAGTAGCGTAAGTATTTCCCTCAGGTTTTGAGAACCAAGGTATAAATCCAGTAGGAGGCTACACGTGAGTCCCTCGTACCTGCACAAAGCAAATAACTCCTCGCAACCAACGCGATAAGGGGTTGTCAATCCCTTCACGGTCACATACGAGAGTGAGATCTGATAGATATGATAGATAATATTTTTGGTATTTTTGTGATAAAGATGCAAAGTAAAATAAAAAGCAAAGTAAAAGCAAAGGAAATAAATATAGTGTTGGAAGATTGATATGATGAAGATAGACCAAGGGGCCATAGGTTTCACTAGTGGCTTCTCTCAAGAGCATAAGTATTTTACGATGGGTGAACGAATTACTGTTGAGCAATTGACAGAATTGAGCATAGTTATGAGAATATCTAGGTATGATCATGTATATAGGCATCACGTCCGAGACAAGTAGACCGACTCCTGCCTGCATCTACTACTATTACTCCACTCATCGACCGCTATCCAACATGCATCTAGAGTATTAAGTTCATGAAAACAGAGTAACGCCTTAAGCAAGATGACATGATGTAGAGGGATAAATTCATGCAATATGATAAAAACCCCATCTTGTTATCCTCGATGGCAACAATACAATACGTGCCTTGCTGCCCCTCATCCTTTGGGAAAGGACACCGCAAGATTGAACCCAAAGCTAAGCACTTCTCCCATTGCAAGAAAACCAATCTAGTAGGCCAAACCAAACTAATAATTCGAAGAGACTTGCAAAGATAACCAATCATACAAAAAAGAATTCAGAGAAGATTCAAATATTATTCATAGATAATCTTGATCATAAACCCACAATTCATCGGTCTCAACAAACACACCGCAAAAAGAAGATTACATTGAATAGATCTCCACGATAGAGGGGCAGAACTTTGCATTGAGATCCAAAAAGAGAGAAGAAGCCATCTAGCTACTATCTATGGACCCGAAGGTCTGAGGTAAAATACTCACATTTCATCGGAGGGGCTATGGTGATGATGTAGAAGCCCTCCGTGATGGATGCCCCCTCCAGCGGAGCTCCGGAACAGGCCCCAAGATGGTATCTCGTGGGAACAGAAGGTTGAAGCGGTGGAATTAGGTTTTTGGCTACTGTTCTAATCGTTTGGGGGTACGTAGGTATATATAGGAGGAAGAAGTACGTCGGTGGGGCAACATGGGGACCACGAGGGTGGAGGGCGCGCCATGGGGGTTGGGCGCGCCCCCTACCTCGTGGCTTCCTCGAAGCTTCCTTGACTTAGGGTCCAAGTCTCCTGGATCATGTTCGGTGAGAAAATCACGTTCCCGAATGTTTCATTCCGTTTGGCATCCGTTTGATATTCCTTTTCTGTGAAACTCTGAAATAGGCAAAAGACAGCAATTCTGGGCTGGGCCTCCGGTTAATAGGTTAGTCCCAAAAATAATATAAAAGTGGAAAATAAAGCCCAATATTGTCCAAAACAGTAGATAATATAGCATGGAGCAATGAGAAATTATAGATACGTTGGAGACGTATCAGGCATCCCCAAGCTTAATTCCTGCTCGTCCTCAAGTAGGTAAATGATAAAAACAGAATTTTTGATGCGAGTGCTACTTGGCATAATTTCAATGTAATTATTCTTAATTGTGGTATGAATATTCAGATCCGAAAGATTCAAGACAAAAGTTCGTATTGACATAAAAATAATAATACTTCTAGCATACTAATTAAGCAATTATGTCCTCTCAAAATAACATGGCCAAAGAAAATTCATCCCTACAAAATTATATAGTTTAGTCATGCTCCATTTTCATCACACAAGAATGCTCTCATCATGCACAACCCCGATGACAAGCCAAACAATTGTTTCAATACTTTAGTAATCTCAAACCCATAAAATTTCACGCAATATTTGAGCGCGAGCCATGGACATAGAACTATGGGTGGAATAGAATATAATGATGGGGGTTATTGGGAGAAGACAAAAAAGGAGAAGGTCTCACATCAACGAGGCTAACCAATGGGCTATGGAGAAGCCCATCGATTGATGTTAATGCAAGGAGTAGGGATTTCCATGCAACGGATGCACTAGAGCTATAAAAATGTATGAAAGCTCAAAAAAAGAAACTAAGTGGGTGTGCATCCAACTTGCTTGCTCACGAAGACCTAGGGCACTTGAGGAGGCCCATTGTTGGAATATACAAGCCAAGTTCTATAATGAAAAATTCCCACTAGTATATGAAAGTGACAAAACAAGAGACTCTCTATCATGAAGATTATAGTGCTACTTTCAAGCACAAGTGTGGCAAAGGATCGTAGCATTGTCCCTTCTCTCTTTTTCTCTCATTTTTTGGGCCTTCTCTTTTTTATGGCCTTTTCTTTTTTTATTCCTCACTTGGGACAATGCTCTAGAAAATGATGATCATCACACTTCTATTTATTTACAACTCAATGATTACAACTCGATACTAGAACAAAGTATGACTCTATATGAATGCCTCCGGCGGTGTACCGGGATATGCAATGACCAAGAGTGACATGTATGAAAGAATTATGAACGGTGGCTTTGCCACAAATACTCTGTCAACTACATGATCATGCTAAGCAATATGACAATGAATGATGTGTCATGATGAACAGTGGTGGAAAGTTACATGGCAATATATCTCGGAATGGCTATGGAAATGCCATAATAGGTAGGTATGGTGGCTGTTTTGAGGAAGATATAAGGAGGTTTATGTGTGAAAGAGCGTATCATATCACGGGGTTTGGATGCACTGGCGAAGTTTGCACCAACTCTCAATGTGAGAAAGGGCAATGCACGGTACCGAAGAGGCTACCAATGATGGAAGGGTGAGAGTGCGTATAATCCATGGACTCAACATTAGTCATAAAGAACTCACATACTTATTGCAAAAATCTACAAGTCATAAAAAACCAAAGCACTACGCGCATGCTCCTAGGGGGATAGATTTGTAGGAAAAGACCATCGCTCGTCCCCGACCGCCACTCATAAGGAGGACAATCAAAGAACACCTCATGTTTCAAATTTGTTACATAACGTTTACCATACGTGCATTCTACAGGACTTGCAAACTTCAACACAAGCATTTCTCTAATTCACAACTACTCAACTAGCACGACTTTAATATTATTACCTCCATATCTCAAAACAATCATCAAGCATCAAACTTCTCTTAGTATTCAACACACTCATAAGAAAGTTTTTACTATTGTTGAATACCTAGCATATTAAGATTATTTGAGCAAATTACCATGCTATTTAAGACTCTCAAAATGATCTAAGTGAATCATGAGAGATCAATAGTTTCTATAAAACAAATCCACCACCGTGCTCTAAAAGATATAAGTGAAGCACTAGAGCAAAACTATATAACTCAAAGGATATAAGTGAAGCACAAAGAGTATTCTAATAATTTCCAAATCATGTATGGCTCTCTCAAAAGGTGTGTACAACAAGGATGATTGTGGTAAACTAAAAAGCAAAGACTCAAATCATACAAGACGCTCTGTGGTGAATAAAAATATAGCTCCAAGTAAAGTTACCGATGGAAGTAGACGAAAGAGGGGATGCTTTCCGGGGCATCCCCAAGCTTTAACTTTTTGGTGTCCTTAGATTATATTAGGGGTGCCATGGGCATCCCCAAGCTTAGGCTCTTGCCACTCCTTGTTCCATAATCCATCAAAAATCTTTCACCCAAAACTTGAAAACTTCACAACACAAAACTCAACAGAAATCTCGTGAGCTCCGTTAGCAAAAGAAAACAAAAAACCCATTCAAGGTACTGTAATGAACTAATTCTTTATTTATATTGGTGTTAAAACTACTGTATTCGGTTTATAAACTATTTTACTAGCCATAGATTCATCAAAATAAGCAAACAACACACACAAAACAGAATCTATCAAAAATAGAACAGTCTGTAGTAATCTGTAACTAACGCAAACCTCTAGAACTCCAAAAAATCAGCCAAAATAGGAAGACCTAGGAAATTTGTTTCTTGATCAGCAGCAATTGGAATCACTATATTATCACGTTCTGGTGATTTTTAACAATTATTTTCGTGAACAGAAAGTTTCTGGAAATTACAGCAAGATCAAATAACTATCATCCAAGAAGATCATATAGGTTTAACTTGGCACAAACACTAAATAAACATAAAAACACATCTAACCAGAGGCTAGATCAAATATTTATTCCTAAACAGAAGCAAAAGCAAAAAAAACTAAAAATAAAATTGGGTTGCCTCCCAACAAGCGCTATCGTTTAACGCCCCTTGCTAGGCATAAAAGCAAGGATAGATCTAGGTATTGCCATCTTTGGTAGGCAATACATAGGTGGCTCTCATGATAGATTCATATGGTAATTTTATTTCTTTCTTAGGGAAGTGTAGAAATTGGAATCTAATATTCCCTTCCTCCATATCAATAATTGCACCAATCGTTCTAAGAAAAAATCTACCAAGAATAATAGGACATGAAGGGTTGCAGTCTATATCAAGAACGATAAAATCTACGGGCACATAATTCCTATTTGAAACAATAAGAACATCATTAATTCTTCCCATAGTTTTCTTAATAGTGGAATCCGCAAGGTGCAAGTTTAGAGAGCAATCATCAAAATCACGGAAGTCTAGCAAATCGCACAAAGTTTTGGGAATAGTGGAAACACTAGCACCCAAATCACATAAAGCATAAAATTCATGATCCTTAATCTTAATTTTAATAGTTGGTTCCCACTCATCATAAAGTTTTCTAGGGATAGAAACTTCCAACTCAAATTTTTCTTCATAAGATTGCATCAAGGCATCAACGATACGTTTAGTAAACGCTTTATTTTGACTATAAGCGTGAGGAGAATTTAGCACGGATTGCAACAAGGAAATACAATCAATTAAAGAGCAACTTTCATAATTAAATTCCTTGAAATCCAAAATAGTGGGTTTAGCAACATCTAGGGTTTTGCTTTTTTCAATCCCACCTTTATCAATTTTAGCATCAAGATCTAAAAACTCCGAATTTTTGGAACATCTTCTAGGTAAAGGTGGATCATATTCAGTCCCATCATTATCAATAACTTTTAGATCTTCATCTTTATTTTCATAGAAATCCGGGTTAGCAGCCATCTTATTAACTAAGGTAGCCTGCTTATCCGATATTTCATCTATCAAATTTTCAAGGAGAGCAATTTGGGATCTACACCATCAAATTCTTTAGACATATCATCGAGCTCTTTATTCATATAACTCATAAAGCTTTTTTCTTCCTTAAGCTCGTTTCTTAAGAAATTATTATGCTCAAATTGCAAAACCATAAAACTCCTGACGTTGCTTTCAATCTCATCTAACATTTTAAGGTGAAGATCACCAAATCTAGGTAGAGCCATCACGACAGACAAGCAATCCAACACACGGGCAAACAAAAAGCAAGCGAGAAAAAGGCAAACAGAAAAGAGAGGGCGAATAAAATGGCAAGGGTGAAGCGGGGGAGAGGAAAACGAGAGGCAAATGGCAAATAATGTAATGCGGGAGATAAGGGATTGTGATGGGTACTTGGTATGTTGACTTTTGCGTAGACTCCCCGGCAACGGCGCCAGAAATTCTTCTTGCTACCTCTTGAGCACTGCGTTGGATTTCCTTGAAGATGAAAGGATGATGCAGCAAAGTAGCGTAACTATTTCCCTCAGTTTTTCAAAACCAAGGTATCAATCCAGTAGGAGGCTACGCGCGAGTCCCTCGTACCTGCACAAAGAAAATAACTCCTCGCAACCAACGCGATAAGGGGTTGTCAATCCCTTCACGGTCACTTACGAGAGTGAGATCTGATAGATATGATAGATAATATTTTTGGTATTTTTGTGATAAAGATGCAAAGTAAAATAAAAAGAAAAGTAAAAGCATAGGAAAAAATAAAGTGTTGGAAGATTGATATGATGAAGATAGACCCGGGGGCCATAGGTTTCACTAGTGGCATCTCTCAAGAGCATAAGGATTTTACGGTGGGTGAACGAATTACTGTTGAGCAATTGACAGAATTGAGCATAGTTATGAGAATATCTAGGTATAATCATGTATATAGGCATCACGCCTGAGACAAGTAGACCGACTCGTGCCTGCATCTACTACTATTACTCCACTCATCGCCCGCTATCCAGCATGCATCTAGAGTATTAAGTTCATGAAAACAGAGTAACGCCTTAAGCAAGATGACATGATGTAGAGGGATAAATTCATGCAATATGATAGAAACCCCATCTTGTTATCCTTGATGGCGACAATACAATATGTGCCATGCTGCCCCTCATCCTTTGGGAAAGGACACCGCAAGATTGAACCCAAAGCTAAGCACTTCTCCCATTGCAAGAAAAACCAATCTAGTAGGCCAAACCAAACGGATAATTCAAAGAGACTTGCAAAGATAACCAATCATACATAAAAGAATTCAGAGAAGATTCAAATATTGTTCATAGATAATCTTGATAATAAACCCACAATTCATTGGTCTCAACAAACACACTGCAAAAAGAAGATTACATCGAATAGATCTCCACGAGAGAGGGGGAGAACTTTGTATTGAGATCCAAAAAGAGAGAAGAAGCCATCTAGCTACTAACTAGCTCAGCCGAAGGTCTGAGGTAAACTACTCACACTTCATCAGAGGGGCTATGGTGATGATGTAGAAGCCCTCCGTGATGGATGCCCCCTCCGGCGGAGCTCCGGAACAGGCCCCAAGATGGGATCCGATGGGTACAGAAGGTTGCGGCGATGGAATTAGGTTTTTGGCTCCTGTTCTGATCGTTTGGGGGTACGTAGGTATATACAGGAGGAAGAAGTACATCGCTGGAGCAACATTGGGCCCACGAGGGCGGAGGGCGTGCCCTGGGGGGTGGGCGCCCCCTACCTCATGGCTTGCTTGAAGCTTCCTTGACTTAGGGTCCAAGTCTCCTGGATCATGTTCGGTGAGAAAATCACGTTCCCGAAGGTTTCATTCCGTTTGGACTTTGTTTGATATTCCTTTTCTGCGAAACTCTTAAATAGGCAAAAAAAAGAGCAATTCTGGGCTGGGCCTCCGGTTAATAGGTTGGTCCCAAAAATAATATAAAAGTGGAAAATAAAGCCCAATATTGTCCAAAACAGTAGATAATATAGCATGGAGCAATAAAAAATTATAGATACGTTGGAGATGTATCACATCCCAGGTGTAGAGGCCTGTTGCACGGGCTCAATCATACTGGAAGTGGTCTTCAGATCTCCGGACAACTTCTGAAGCGAGGAGTTAATCTTCGATATCGTCCCCTTTTGCAGCGGCTATCACGCACTGCTCGGATGAACCGCATTTGCCAGATTCAATGCGGTACCGCATTATGCATACCTCAAACTCAAAATGCCAGGACCACGCGGGGATATAACAGTTAATGGAAACACAGAGCGCTCGCTCCGCATGGAGGAGCAAACTGGGGCCCTCGCAGCAGAAGCGCAAAGCGGCCTTATTAGGCAAACCGCCAATTCGGCGAAAAACACCCCGGACACCTTCAAGTGAGTCCGGAGCACCCCGCAGGAGGACCGCCAGGCATGGTTTGAGCTCGCCTACCACTTCGGCCTCCTTCCTAGTCCCAGTCAAGCGGCGAAATTTGCGCCGCGCGTACATAACTACGCACTCAAGATACCATGGGCATAGGTGGAGGCACGGCCACGACACGTCCCACAATGCGGCTCAACCGCCCCAGGGGCCGTATACCTTTATCATTTTCTCTCTTTCAGGACCTTACTCTCTGGAAGCCCTTTCCAGCAGTCTGATTGTTGGACCCATCGCGGGAAGGAAATACCAAGGAAGCAAGACGCTCTGACGTACAAGGGAATCCCCAGGTGGTCTCTGATAGCGATCGATATACCTCTTTTACATACCCATACATAGCTTGCCCTTGGATAGGACATGTCAAATAGTCCTATTTTTTGCTTATTGCACTACTTTTATCTGTGCGCTTTGATGTATTATTTAATAACAATGCATAACGCTAGCCTATTATTGCATTTCCTTTTTTTCCTTGTCTTCTTATTTACACAAATTGCACCCATACATTCAGGTACGACCAGTGCGCCAGGGGCTTCAGTGTACCCCATAACACGGCATGAAAAGTCCGAACACTTTCAATAGTGCGGCACCCCGAGCTTATAGCATTATATGCATCAGCTCCAAATCATGTCTTGGGTCAATAGTTGGGTGTGCCCGGCTCCCATGTTTTGGTATCTTACATTCCGCTATATCGGCTAAGGTAGCACTGGGAGAACTACTGCGATTGTGTCCCGGTTCTTCCGGACAAGCACCTCAGTAGAGAAAGCCGAAAACTGACTGTCATGATGCGGCAAGAGCTGGTCGCTGTTCGAGAGGTTTCAAATCCTTAAAGATTTTTTCCGCTTCGGGCGAGGAGTCAGCCTTGTCCGATTTAGGCGTACATAGCGCCCCAAGTTCGTCCTTCCGAATACTAGGGGCTTCGCCAAAATTTAAATTGTAGACTTCTATGGCTAAGTGGGAGTGATAAAGCCTTATAGTCCGACTGCCTAGTTCGTTGTGCTGAACACCTCCTTTGAAGGACCCAAAACTGCGATAAAGAGTGATCAGGCTTATACCAAACACCCTAGTACTAGTTACATCGGGGCAGAAGCCGACGACATGCCAACTCTCAGATTTTGTAAACGGCCGCACAGAAGGTAATATTTTAAATTAACAAAGCTTACATAGCGCACATGAACTCGTTTCATATTACAGGATCACATGAGTACATTCATTCAAATATTACATCCTTAGCAAATTCCTCCGCCACAAGGCGAGCACCCTTCAGGACACTGTCATAATACTTTTTTGGGGTGGCGATGTTACTTGCCCTCCGGCAGCTCCTCTTTCACCAGCTTTTCGGCGTCCAGCTTCACCCAGTGCACTTTCGCCCGGGCGTAAGCCCTGCGCGCACCTTCAATGCAGATGGACCGCTTTATGACTTCAAACCGGGGGCAGGCATTCACAAGCCGCCTCAGCAGGCCGAAGTAGCTGCCAGGCAGGGGCTCGCCAGGCCACATCCGGACTATGAGACCCCTCATGGCTAGTTCGACCGCCTTGTGCAGCTCGACCAGTTGCTTCAACTGGTCGCTCAGGGGCACCGTATGTTCGGTCCCAGTATACTGAGACCAGAACAACTTCTCCGTCGAGATCCCCTCCTCGGCCCGGTAGAACTCCACAGCATCCGACACACTGTGGGGTAGATCTGCGAACGCTCCTGGAGAGCTCTGAACTCGGGTAAGTAAAAGGAAAGTTTCCTTCACATGCTTGCTTTGCATAATGAATGCCTTACCCGCCGCTATCTTCTTAACCGCCTGAATCTCCTGGAGGGCCTTTTGGGCTTCGGCCTTGGCATGTTGTGCATTCTCGAGGGCCTTTTGACCCTTGCGTCTTAGAGTCACGCTCGAAGGACTCGTATTTTTTGACGAGAGCCTGGAGCTCTTGCTGCACCTCGCCGACTCGGGCCTCTTGCTTCTTTCGCTCGATGAGCTCCTTGGCTGCTTTGTCTTCGGCCTCGGACATCGCCTTCTTCAGGGCCGCCACTTCGGTCGTGGCCCCTAGCAAAATTCATGATGATCTTGTTATTCAAAAACCACATTTTCCTTTATCAATATACAGACGAGGTATCACTTACCTTTGTTCTCTTCGAGCTGCCTCTTGGTAAGGCCGAGCTCTTCCTTGGACCGCTCAAAGTCCTGCTTCAGTGCTGCGACCTCCGTAGTACGAGCGGCATCGGCCAGCAGTGAAGCCTGCTTATTCACATAGACACATTCAGATTAGACTCCTGCGGCTATTATTTGATCCTCTATTCGGCCTTTCTTCGTGAACGCCAAACAGAGCATCAGGGGCTACTGTCTATGCTGTAACATTTTCTTATAATTTGATTACTTACCTCAAAGCCTGTTAGGAGGTTGGCACAGGCTTCAGTCAGTCCGCTTTTGGCGGTTTGAACCTTCTTGACCACCGCACTCATAACAGTGTGGTGCTCTTCGTCGATGGAAGCGCCGTGAAGCGCTTCCAGCAAGTTGTCCGATGCCTCCGGATGGACGGAGGCATCGGCACGGACGGCTCGCCCCCCTTGGCGAGGGGTTGCCTGATAGAATCCAGAACCACTGGAGGTTCCGACACAGTATTCGGCTCGGGGCTAGGCTTGCTACCCCCGGCGTTAGGGCCCAGAGGAGTTGTCGGTGTCAAAACCGGCGGATCTCGGGTAGGAGGTCTGAACTGTGCATCTAGGCGGATGGTAACAGGAGACAAGGGACACGATGTTTTTACCCAGGTTCGGGCCCTCTCGATGGAGGTAATACCCTACTCCTGCTTGATTAATATTGATGATATGGGTAGTACAAGAGTAGATCTACCACGAGATCAAGGAGGCTAAACCCTAGAAGCTAGCCTATGGTATGATTGTTGTTCGTCCCTACGGACTAAGACCCTCCGATTTATATAGACACCGGATAGGTTAGGGTTACACAGAGTCGGTTACAATGGTAGGAGATCTACATATCCGTATCGCCAAGCTTGCCTTCCACGCCAAGGAAAGTCCCATCCGGACACGGGACGAAGTCTTCAATCTTGTATCTTCATAGTCTTGGAGTCCGGCCGTGATGACAGTTCGGCTATCCGGACACCCCCTAGTCCAGGACTCCCTCAGTAGCCCCTGAACCAGGCTTCAATGACGACGAGTCCGGCGCGCATATTGTCTTCGGCATTGCAAGGCGGGTTCCTCCTCCGAATACTTCATAGAAGGTTTTGAACACCAGGATAGTGTCACGCTCTGCAAAACAAGTTCCACATACTACTGTAGAGGGAATAACTTTTGCACAGATCTGCTGACGTATTCCGCGGCGTGACATCACACCACGGCCAAGCCTTTATATGAATCGTTTTTTACTGTTCCACCTTAGCGCGTTTAGCGAGGCGGTTTCCTTGGCACGTATTTATCAAAGCGTCGATCGCACCCCCTTATTCCAGGATTCCCATCAATACGGACGTGGGTAACCCAACCGTGCCCGTTGGCACGCCTCCTCTACCAAAGGCAAGTCCTAATCGACCATGGGGAGGGCTCCTGGTATTCAACCTCTTTATAATGAGACCAAGGCCCTCTTCTTTTTTACACCCTCCGTCGAAGGTTCAAGGCTCGAGTTCTAACACCCAAAGCTTCAGATTTAGGCGCTTCGGACCTTCGACGATGTCCGGCTCCGACCAGCACGGCCGATGGATGTCTTCTTCCGTCACAGAAGAAGATGTGCTAAAGCTGCGAGACACCAGGTATCTAACCGGCGAGATTTCGCATAGGCTGCCTGCTCTAGGGCAGGTCATTCCCACTCCCTAGCCCGGCGAGAACGTGGTGTTCGTGTCTCACTTCCTGCGGGGTTTAGGCTTCCCGGCGGATCCCTTTGTGCGGGGGCTCATGTTTTATCATGGGCTGGATTTCCATGACTTGAATCCGGAGTCCATCCTCCATATCTCGTCATTCATTGTCGTATGTGAGGCCTTCCTCCATATTACCCCTCACTTTGGATTGTGGCTCAAGACCTTCAAGGTGGAGCCAAAGATGATCGAGGGGCAACAAGCAGAGTGCGGAGGGGCGATCATAAGCAAGTGTGCTGATGCTCCATGGCCCGAGGGCTCTTTTCAAGAGGAGCTTGGTTTGTGGCAACGGGAGTGGTTTTATATCACCGCTCCCTGTGGGCACCAAATGGGTGCCGCTTCGCCTTCCGCTCAGGTCCACCACGGCCGGGCGCCATGGGTCAACAAGGGGCTCGACTGGGGGCCGTCCAAGGACGTTGCTTTGTTGCAGGACCGTATTCGAGACCTCCAAGAAAGAGATATCAATCTGGTTGCAGTGGTGCAGGTTATGTTGATTCAGCGCCTTCTGCCCTGCAAACGTCGCCCCCTCCGCCTGTGGGAATTTTATCCGGAGGGACCACGAGCTCTCCAACATTTTATGGGTACAGCGCCTGTGGAGATGCATAAACTGTTCCTCGGATCACAAGAGAAGTGTCCGGACCTGTCTGAGGACGCCGGACTGAGCTGCAATCGCCCAAATACTCAAGTAAGTAGTCTTGTACCCGGACAGGCTGTCCATTCATTTATTGTAAACTTGCCCTTAAAGGAGTTGTTTCTTGAACAGGAGTGGATAGCGAAGGCAAAGTTGATAAGGTGTCCGGTTCCCCTCCCAGAGACCACGCCGGATCCCATGCTGACCAAGATGTTGAAGGCCGCGCCTTTTAAAGAAGGCGAAGGGGGGAGCAGGGAAGCAACTGCCTCCACGAAGGAGGCTTCTGAGGAAGGAGGGATCAAAACTCCCACCCTCCAAGGAGAGAAGAGGACCGCTTCGGAAGAACCGGAGGTCAAGGCCTCAAAGAGGGGAAAGAAATCTTCGTCAGAGAGTCCGGCACTGGGAAGTATCCCAGCCACACTATTTCCCCAAGGGGATCAGCCCTCCAGCGAGCCATAAGTAAAAAGAAGGGGTCTTGTAAATAAAGAACGTCCCTGTATTTATTTCTAAAGATAACCGAAATTGTACCTTGTAGTTCGGATCTCAGCCCTTCGCAGCAGAGCTCGTCTTTGGGGGATCTTCTTTCGGAGATGATGGAGAGCGAAACGCCTCCACCTGCCGCACCCTCATGCGAGGCGGACGACCCTGAGGTGTCGTTGCGGAGGGTTTCCCCAAGTCCGTGAGGCGGAAGGTCCGGCGCCAACTGGTGTGCGGTCGGAGGAGTGAAGGATCTGCTCGAGCGGCGGTTATCTCGTAAGATCACCGTGCTCTAATGGGTACGGTGATTGAAAGAATTGCATCCGCCGAGAGCGGATTGCATGAAGCCGCCGAAGTTTATCGACGGAGTTTGAGGTACGCAAAAATGATGTACCTTCGGCGATTATGCATATAGAATGCGCCTGTATAGATAGTAGCCCCCGAGACTCGGTATGTTGTCAAAATTGACAGCGTGTCGAGGATCATAATCTCGATTATAACATATCGCCGCTCCTCAATAGGTGGCGGGCGTCCGTGGCCAGCCGGATGATGAATATGCCGAACTCAAGCGGCA
Organism: Aegilops bicornis; assembly: GCA_021605145.1. Classification (NCBI taxonomy): domain Eukaryota; kingdom Viridiplantae; phylum Streptophyta; class Magnoliopsida; order Poales; family Poaceae; genus Aegilops; species Aegilops bicornis. Next base: position 340,232,328 of record CM038672.1, on the reverse strand, counting down.
ACTTGACGAGGCGGATGCGGACATCGCTACCGGTCAATAAACGGTTTGACGAGTCACAAGGTATGCGACTTCTCTGGCGGACACACTGGTAAGGGAGCTTGACGCCCATGCCTTACTACTTGTATGCTTAATGCAGGTGGTCTTTGCTGCTGTGGAGGAATCATACGGAACTTGCCCGAGCGAAAGAGCAAGCCGTAAATAGTAATGTCGGCCGCTTTAAGAGGCGGCCGAAGAGCTAAAAGCTGAACGGGCTGCTCACCGCCAAGCAAAGAGGAAATGGCCGATATGGCCATGAAGTTGAAGAATACTACCGACCGCTGCGAGGTTCTTGAAAAAGAACGTCAAGCTGAGCAAGAGGGCCTGAAAAAGGCCACCGCCGAATCCAAGGATGCCCGTTCCGCTTTGAGAGCTGCCAAGGAGGAGCTGAGTTAGGCCGGGGCTATTGCGGCTGGAAAACCGTTTCTGCTGCGGAGGAAATATACAGATCTGAAGTATGCTCAGTTGGACAAGTTGTGGAGTTCGGAGGATGCTTATCTGGACTTAGCGGCGAGCGCTGCGGACGCGATTGAGCACTTCCGAGGCCAGAAGGGGCACAGAAGGGAAGAGCTATATTGGTCGCAATTCCATAGTGCGGAGCGTCCTCTTCCGTTGACCGATCGGTTGGCCGAATGGGCCGAGCTGAATCGATTATCCGGACTTTCCATGAAGCATGTAATGACTCATTTGTGGCCAGGCGGACCCCAGCCGAAGAGTTATTTTGGTTTAGTGCAGCAGTTCCTTGGTGTGGTACCGCGTATCGACGCAATGAAGCGGTCGGCGTGTATTGTGGGAGCACGGATGGCTCTGGCCCGTGTCAAGACATACTGGGCGGAGATGAAGGCCACCGACGTTGCATCCCAAGATTCGGACAGGTTTAGTACCCGCCGAGCACTATTTTGAGGAAGTCCTACAGGCCGTTCGTTTAATAGAGACGCAGTGCTCGAAGGATATTATGTTTAAATGACATGTATGATTTGTGAAAACAATGTTTCAATATAATATAAGAGCTTTTTATACTTGTGCGTTCAAGTAGTAAACTACTCCCCTGTCGGCCGTTGATGTATATGTATATATAACTCGAAGATGGCAGTCCTTGGCTTCAGCCCCCACGCACATAGTGTGGGGGTGTTTGCAAAGAAGGCGCTTTTTCACACTGAATCCAACGTCTTGGTCCTGTTAAGGAGGTGGTAGCGTAGCAAACTAGGCAACCGGACTATAATGCTTTATCACTTTCACTTAGCCATAGGAGTTCGAGGGTGGGGCTACTATATAGCCCTTGGGGGCACCACACTCTCCCGAATTCGGGGTGCGTATGTGCCTGACCAAAAAATGGTCCTTCGTTAATGCGGAGGAATTCTAAACATTCCGGTGAGTCATCGAGTGGTTGACCAGTCTCTCGCTATATCATGACAGTCAGTTTTCGGCTTTCTCTACTGAGGTGCTCGCCCGGCCGAACCGGGGCACAATCGCAGTAGTTCTCCTGGTGCCACGTTAGCCGATAAAACGGAACATAAGGCAGCAAAACACAGGAGCCGGGCAAACCCAACATTTGACCAAACACATGATTCGGAGCTGATGCATATAAGGCCTAACTCGAGACGCCGAATACTCCCTAAGGTATTCGTTCTTTATAAAACGGGCAGAATAATGCCCTAAGCCCCCAGTGTCCGTGCACGCGCAAAAAATTCTGGTGCGGCCAATGCCAAAACGCCAGCCTCCTCCTCGGTTATAGTAAGAAACCGGGGGATGTATATCAACAAGAGACAGTAAAAAAGGTTTACGGAGGGTCTTAATCTGAAAAGAATCCTTGCAACGGGTCCCTCATCGCACGCCTGCACTGTGTCTCCGCAGCCGTATCCTGGACGGGTGTAGAACGTTGTTCATCTGTAAAAGAGAGGAACTTAGTTTAAAAGAAAAAATATCATGCGAAAGATGTACTTTATATTAAATAAACAGAGTACGATTCTAAGAAGTGAATAAAATTGAGCTTTATTGTCTCTTGCATGCAGCCCCTTGTATGGGGGTATGCCGCTAGTAGGCGCCGGACTCGTCTAGCCGTGTCCGGGGTTTGAATGACCTATTCAGGTTCTTTGACTAGCGGAGCCGGATAGGTGTGGGGCTGTCAAGGCAGTCTCAAATTCCTCCGTGCTCGAGTAACACTTAATACTCCCTTTTAATGAGATGATGTCACGTGGACTGGGCATTTTAAGTGTAAGAGATGCATAATGCGGTATTGCGTTAAAGCGGGCGAAAGCTTCACGCCCCAGTAGTGCTTGATAGCTACTGCCGAATGGGGCGATGTGGAAGGTTAACTTTTCACGGCGGAAGTTGTCGGATGAGCCGAACACAACTTCTAGTAGAAGGGAGCCCGTGCAATGGGCATACATGTCGGGCATTACCCCTTTGAAGGAGGTGTTGCTATGGAGAATTTTGGTTGGGTCTATCTCCATGCTGCGGATTGTGTCCTGATATATTAGGTTTATGTCACTGCCGCCATCCATGAGGACTTGTGTAAATTGGAATCCGTCAATTATAGGATCCAATATCAAGGCAGTCCATCCTGCGTTCCGGATACTTTTGGAATAGTCCTGATGGTCGAAGGTGATTGGTTTTGACAACCAGTGTTGGTACTCCGCTAGGGCAGTTTTTGCGGCGCGCATTTTAGTGGGCGCCGCTCTGTTTTTTCCTTTGATCACGTGAAGTGAGTTTACTGTTTTAACCTCTTGTGGGAAATTCTTTTGTTTTCCGGGGCTCTGCTTGTGGTGCTCGTCATCATATTCACTTGGTGTGTCGAGCCCCTTGTGTTCGGCGTTGAGTCTGCCGGACTGTTTGAAGACCCAGCAATCTCTGTGGGTATGCTTTGTAGGCCTCCCGGGAGTACTGTGGATTTGACATATCTTGTCCAAGATTTTGTTTAGGTTGGATAGCTCATCGCTATTGTCCTTAAGGGGCAGTTTCTTATTGTTCTGCCGTGAGCTTTTGAATCTGGCATTGACAGCCGCGCTCTTTGGACCGTTCCCCTTAATACGGCGCTAGTCCTTGTTGCACCGTGGTTTCCCATTTCCATCCCTGACTTCGGATGTACTTGGGTCGCTGGTGCTGCATCTTGCTAGCCAGCTATCCTCTCCCGCGCAAAAGCGGGTCATGAGGCTTGTTAATGCAGCCATGGTTCTCGGCTTCTCTTGGCCGAGGTGTCTGGCGAGCCATTCGTCTCGGACGTTGTGTTTGAAAGCTGCTAAGGCTTCGGCGTCCGGACATTCGACTATTGGTTCTTTTTGGTGAGGAACCTGTTCCAGAATTTGCGGGCTGGCTCTCCCGGGTTGTTGAGTTATATGACTTAAATCGTGCATCCGGAGGACGGACATAAGTCCCTTGAAAATTTGCCGAAAAGCATCCTCGAGCTCGTCCCAACTTCCAATGGTATTTTCGGGGAGGCCTTTGAGCCAATGTCGGGCTGGCCCTTTGAGCTTGAGGGATAAGTATTTTATGGCGTGGAGATCATCTCCTCTAGCCATGTGTATGTGGAGGATATAGTCCTCAATCCGCACTCCGTGGTCTGTTGTTACGTCAGATGCCTCTATGTTTACGGGTTTGAATCCCTTGAATTCGTGATCCAAAGACCTCATCGGTGAAACACGGGGTGTCTTGGCGCTTCTATATTTGGGTGTGCCGTGATGTTCGGATATTTGGCGTATTGCATTGCTTTGAAGAGCTTGCTTTCTCGGCCCATAGATGGACCTAATCGGGCCATCCTTTTGATGTGAATCCTTATGCGGATCGCTGCGTCGCTTGTGTCTTGGCGCCATTTGCTGCTCTCTTTTGCCGTGGGGTCGTCCATCCGACTGGGTGGCCTTCTTACTTTTTGATTGTGGGGGCTCTATGGCCTCCTCGTCAAATTCAGGCAGTAGTTTTCTCTTTGGGTAGCTCTTTGGTCGGCGACTGTCGCCGTATTTCTCTGCGGTGTTGAATACTTTGCTCCATCTGATTCTGAGTGCATCTTCCGCTGTTTTGAGCTTCCGCTTCTGCTTTTTCAGGCTACGCGCAGTGGCGACGAGCCTTTTGTGCAGGTTATTCTGCTCCAACAATTTGTCCGGTGTGAGATCGTCCGGACTGTTATCTTCGCCGGGGACGGGTTGTTTATCCAAGTTGTCTTGTTCGGACGAGTGCTCGATAGCATGTTCGTCGTCCACCGGTTCGCCCTCCTCTATGGCTGGGTCTTTGTTGAGGCGGGACTTGGTTCGGTGTTTACATTTCCGTTTTGACTGCTTTTCGAGGGATTTATCCTTCGTAGCGTCCCGTTGTTCCTCGTCTTCATTTCCTTTAGGTGTATCCACCATGTATACATCATGGGATGAGGTGGTTGTCCAGCATCCTATAGGCGCTGGTTCATTGTTGTCTCCTACATCGTCGTCCATACCGTCGATGTCTTCGGAGTCAAAATCGAGCACGTCGTGTAAGCTTTCGAAAGTGGCTACGAAGTGGGTGGTGGGTGGGCTTTGAATTTCTTCATCGTCCGCATCCCAACCTTCCTGACCGTAGTCCGGCCATGGCTCTCCGGATAAAGAGAGAGACTTTAGTGAAATCAGGATGTCGCCAAAGGGCGAGTGCTGAAAGATGTCCGACGATGAACTCCATGACCGGGCGCCCGATCGGATTCGATTGGCGGGCGCGGAGGGTTCGGAGTCCGGAGTGGAGTCCGGCACCCTGAGTCAAGGTCTTCGCATAGCGGACAGGGATGGAGTTCGCTCAATCGCCAGAGATCGTAGCCCCGAGGCGCGTCAACCACTCGTCCTCAATCGGGGAATCCGGCTCCGGATTAAGGGTCGGAGCGGATGCTGGTGCGGCCTCCATGGCACTGTTCGGCGGCAGAGCTAGATCATACCCATCGAGACAGTGCGATACGCTCAGCTGTGGCTCGAATCCTTCCAAGATCAAGTCTCCGCGGACATCAGCTGTATAGTTCAAACTTCCAAATCTAACCTGATGGCCAGGGGCGTAGCTTTCGATCTGCTCCAGATGGCCAAGCGAATTGGCCCGTAGTGCAAAGCCGCCGAATACGAAGATCTGTCCGGGGAGAAAAGTCTCACCCTGGACCGCGTCGTTGTTGACGATCGAAGGAGCCATCGGGCCTATCAGTGACAACACAGAGGAACTCTCAATGAAAGCACCAATGTCGGTGTCGGTGTCAAAACCGGCGGATCACGGGTAGGGGGTCCCGAACTGTGCGTCTAGGTGGATGGTAACAGGAAACAAGGGACACGATGTTTTTACCCAGGTTCGCGCCCTCTCGATGGAGGTAATACCCTACTCCTGCTTGATTAATATTGATGATATGGGTAGTACAAGAATAGATCTACCACGAGATCAGAGAGGCTAAACCCTAGAAGCTAGCCTATGGTATGATTGTTGTTCGTCCTACGGACTAAGACCCTCCGGTTTATATAGACACCGGATAGGTTAGGGTTACACAGAGTCGGTTACAATGGTAGGAGATCTACATATCCGTATCGCCAAGCTTGCCTTCCACGCCAAGGAAAGTCCCATCCAGACACGGGACGAAGTCTTCAATCTTGTATCTTCATAGTCTTGGAGTCCGGCCGTGATGATAGTTCGCTATCCGGACACCCCTAGTCCAGGACTCCTCGGTAGCCCCTGAACCAGGCTTCAATGATGACGAAGTCCGTGGCGCATATTGTCTTCGGCATCGCATAGGCGGGTTCCTCCTCCGAATACTTCATAGAAGGTTTTGAACACCGGGATAGTGTCCGGCTCGCAAAAAGTTCCACATACCCGTAGAGAGAATAATTTTTGCACAGATCTGCTGACGTATTCCGCGGCGTGACATCACACCACGGCCAGGCCTTTATATGAATCGTTTTTTACTGTTCCACCTCAGCGCGTTTAGCGAGGCGGTTTCCCTGGCACGTCTTATCAAAGCATAAATCGTGCCCCCTTATTCAGGTATTCCCATCAATACGGACGTGGGTAACCCATCCGCGCCATTGATTATGGTGTTTGGGAGATAAGCGAGTTTTACCAGGCTGGTGGGGGACGCATAGCTTCGTCCGTCCATATAAGGGGATAAGGATCCACCTTTTCACCCTCGCCTTCTTCCTCCTTTACTCATCCATTTCCGCGCACTTGAGCTCCAGCGCCCAAGTCCGCACATCCCACCTCAACCTTCTCCAACCATGTCCGGAGCGGGAGGCAGGTGGATGGCCTCCTCCATCACGGAGAGGCACATCACAAGCTGCGGGAGGCCGGATACTTGTCCAGCAACATCGCGCACATGCTGCCCGACGCGGGGCAGCTCATTCCAACCCCCAGGCCCCATGAGAGGGTGGTGTTTCTCCCCCACTTCCTCCGCGGACTAGGTTTGCCACTTCACCCATTTGTCCGGGGGCTCATGTTCTACTACAGCCTGGACTTCCACGACCTGGCCCCGAATTTCATCCTCAACATCTCGGTGTTCATCGTCGTGTGCGAGGCCTTCCTCTGCATCCAGCCCCACTTTGGCTTATGGCTGAAGATTTTCAATGTCAGGCCGAAGGTGGTGGGCGGCCGTCAAGCGGAGTGCGGAGGCGCCATGGTTGGCAAGATGGCCAAAGTCCTATGGCTCGAGGGCTCCTTCGTGGAGACAATAAAGGGGTGGCAATCGGTGGTTCTATATCACCGAGCCGCCGCGACTCCAAATGGGCGGCGGCCCCGAATTCAGATCTGGCTTCCCACGGCTCTCATCATGGAAAGAGACGGGCTGGCGTGGGGAATTCAGACGAGCTATCCGGACTCCAAACATGCGTCCGAAACCTGGTGGACAAGAATCTCAGGCTTGTCAACGTAATCCAGGTGATGCTCATCCGCCGGATTCTCCCATGCCAACAACAGGCCTTCAAATTGTGGGAGTTCGATCCGGCACAGCACCCAACTCTGACAAGGCTATTTGACACTACGTACGAAGATGCCTGGAAGGTACTGTTCAAGGGCGCCGAGGCTCCCACATTCGCTACCGAAGATTGCGGATTCAGCTCGCAGCGTCAAGCCAGCAAGGTGAGTTATTTTACCCTTTATGGGACTCTTTTTTCATAGTTTGACTCTATGCGGGATCTAAAACTCCCTAACCTTTAACAGGACTGGCTGAAGACGTCCGGACAGATTAACTGTCTGGCTCCTTTGCCGGAAGACCCAGCGGACGCCCAATTGACGGGGCTGCTGGCTCCGGTACCCCATGTGGTGCCGGAGAAGAAGGCCAAAAAGGAGGCCACGGGAACTCGAAGGAGCTTCCGACGACAGTTGCTGTCAGATTCTGAAGTAGAATCTTCTCCTGAGAACGAGGAGGAGGAAAAGGAAGCCTCTCCCAGTGAGGAGAGGAAAGGAAGGCCGCCTAACCTGGGAGGCCGGAGGGTCCAAGAAGGAAGGACCCTTCCTCCAGACTTCTCCACCAACATCGACAACGACGAGGAGGATTGGCCAACAAGGGCCAAGCCCCTGGCGAGATCGTAAGTGTCCGGATACCCATGGCTTTTTATTGCATAGTGTTCTCTAATGCCGAACAATCATGCAGCCCGCCCAAGGGCGAGTTCGCCGCTTCGTCGAGCGGGTCCCTGGGTTCATCGGAAATGGAGAGTACTTCACTTCAGGCCGCCTCATCGCCTCACGGTGCGGACGACGCCGAGGTGGTGCCCCAAGGGGGGCCTGGTCAATGGGAGGTGGCGCAGGAGGCGCCGCAAGGCGACCTCCCGGACTCCAGGCGCGTGGGGGGCGAGACCCCCAGGGGCTCTAAGCCCGACCCTCGTCCGAACTCCATGCCGGAACCTTCAGGTTCCGAGTTCGGCAAGCGGTCCCTTCAGAAGAAGGGTAAGACGCCGGTGTTTTCCGGCCCAACCGGAGGCACCGGATAGCTTCGGAGGCGCTTAACAAGGTGCCTCCATCAGGAGGAGCACCGCACTATTATGAGTGTGGTGATCCGGAGTTCGGTCTGCCAAAAGCGGGCTGACTGAAGCCTGTACCAGCCTTCTAACAGGCTTTGAGGTAAGTTTAGAATATGTAAAAATATTACCGCATAGACAGTAGCCCTGATGCTTAGTTCGGTGTTCGGAAAGAAAAGCCGGACTAAGGATCTAAAAAGATATATGTAGGAGTCTAACATAAATATGTCAATATGGGAATGCAGGCTCTTGACCTCTGCCGACCGACCGCAGAGGTCAATGCATTGAAGCAGAGCCTCGAGCGGTCCGAGAACGAGCTCGGCCTTGCCAAGAAGCAGCTCGAGGACAAGGAAGGTAAGTAATACCTTATTAAAGAAATACCTTATAGAAAGGTTTCGGTTGCGAAAAAAATATCAGGAATAACATGGGTACTGCAGGGGCCACGAACGAGGTGGCGACCCTGAAGGAAGTGGTGTCCGTGGCCAAAAGCAAAGCTTCCGCGGAGCGCACCGAGGGAGAGAAGGGGGAGGCGCGGCTGGCGGAGGTGCGGCAAGAGCTCTAGGCTCTCGTGAAAAAACACGAGGGTTTGGAGCGTGACTCGAAGACCCGAGAGTCCGAGCTTGCCTCGGCTCTTGAGAGTTCCAAAGCTGCTAAGGACGAGGCCCAAAAAGCCCTCCAAGAAATTGAATCATTAAGGAAGATAGCAGTGGGTAAGGCATTCTTTATGCAAAGCAAGCATGTGAAAGTGAATTACCTATTACTTACCCGGATTCGGAGCTCTCCAGGAGCATTCGCAGATCTGCCCCGTAGTGTGTGTGATGCTGCCGCATTCTAGCACGCCAAGGAGGGGAGCTCAATGGAGAAGGTGTTCTAGTCTCAATATGCTGAGGCCGGACATCCGGTGCCCCTAAGCGACCAGCTGAAGCAGCTAGTCGAGCTCCACAAGGTCGCCGAACAGGCCATGAAGGGCCTCATAGTTCGGCTGTGGCCATTGGAAGCCATGCCTGGGAGCTACTTTGGGCTAGTGCGGCGGCTGGTGGACGCCTGTCCACGGATTGAAGTCATCAAGCGCTCCGTCTATATTGAAGGTGTCCGTCGGGCCCTTGCCCGTGCTAAAGTGCACTGGGGCAAGCTGGATGCGGAGAAGCTTGTGACGGACGGGCCACCGAAGGGCAAGGAGCATCGCACGCCCGAAATGTACTATGAGGGCCTCCTGAAGGGTGCCCGCGGAATAGCGGATGAGTGCTCCAAAGATGTAATTTTTGAATAGACTCGCATTTGTTATCCTGTACGCTGAAAACTTGTTCATATGCGCTAAGAAACGCTTGTTAATTTAAAATATTACCTTCTGTGCGGCCGTTTATCAAATTTGGGAGATGGCAAGTCGTTGGCTTCAGCCCCCATGCCACGAGTGCTGGGGTGTTCAGGATAAACTTGAGCACTCTTGTTCCCATTCTTGGGTCCATCTAGGGAGGCGCTCAACGCAACAAACAAGGCAACCGGACTTATAATGCTTGAACACTCTCACTTAGCCATAGAATTCTATAATTTTAAATTTCGTGAAGCCCCTAGTATTCGGAAGACCGAGTTCGGGCGCTATCCACGCCTTGGCCGGACAATTCGGTTCCTCGCTCTAAGGGCATAAGTCTTTAAGGACCCGAAAAAACCTCTCGAACAGCGATCGGCTCTCGCCCTATCATGACGGTCAGTTTTAGCTTTCTCCACTGGGGTGCTCAACCCAGCTCAACGGGGCACAATCGCAGTGGTTCTCCTAGTGCTACCTTAGCCGATATAACGGAACGTAAGGTACCAAAACATAGGAGCCGGGCAAACCCAACTATTGACCCAAGACATGATTCGGAGCCGATGCATATAATGCTATAAGTTCGGGTGCCGCACTTGTGAAAGTGTTCGGACTTATCACACCATTCTTTTGGGGTACTTGAGCCCCTGGTGTATTGGCCGTACCAAAGTGTACGGGTGCAACATGTCATGAAATGAACATATATATAGATAAAGAAAGGAGTGCAATAATAGGCAAAAGCTATGTATTGGTTATTCGAAAAGGTACTGCAATGAAGGCGAACGATACAAATAGTGCGATAAGCAAGGGATGGGACTATCTAACATGTCCCCCTCCGAGGTAAGCTGCGGGATGGTATGTAAAAGCAGGTATAATGCTCGTAATAGAGACCACTGAACACTCGGCGTAGCTCTCTGCTTCCTGGCTGTTGCATCGTGAGTTCGGCGATTCTAGTGCTTGAGACAGGACTTCAAACAGAGTCCTAAAAGTAAGAAAAAAAGAAAAAAGAAAAAGAAAAAGAATGACACAATCGGAGCCCACAGTGCGGTTGAGCCGCGTGCAGGCGTGCCGTGGTCGTGCCCTCCCCTTATGCCCATGGTATCTCCGGGCGTAGTTATGTACGCGTAGTAATCGCTTCGCAATTTCGCGAGGGCTAGGGTTGGGGTCGGATTGCTACTCTGGCGTGCTTTAATCGTGCCAGCGGTCTTGTTGTAGGTTACTCCGGCGCTGCGATGTTGTCCGGACGCTTAGCGGCCGGACTCGAGAATTGCTGTGAGAGGCTGCTTTGCACCTCCGCCGCGAGGGCCGCCGTGTGCTCCTTCGTAGTGCAAAATGGGGTGGGGGCTTTATTCTATTTAGCTTTTTCGTTTTCCTTTTATTTAATTGCCGGAGAAGGAAAATGATTTATCTGGGGACCCTAATGATTTAGGAAAAATTTGGAACTGGATCATGAAAGTCCAGTGCATTTTTAGGCACCGCCTCAATTATTTCTGGGAGAGGTTTAGATCCATTTAGAATTTTCATAAAAGAATTTGCATTTTAAATTGCTAGAATGGCACTGTTATAAATTTTAGTGTCCATTTTAGCATAAGAGTGATGTTGTTTTTCTTTACATCAAATTGTATTGTAATATTTGCTAAATGATGAACATTTTTCCAGCAACTTTTGTGCAACTCAAGTTTCACTTATAATTTGAATTTGAATTCAGATGGGATTTGAAAAGAGATATTGAACAAAGGTGATTAAGCATTCTTTAGCCAAATGATTAGTCTTAATCATAGAGGGTTACTGTAGCATGACACTGGGGGTGTTACAGGCAAGTCCTTCTTGGGCGATGGCCATGGTGGGATAGACAAGGTTGCTTCTTCGCAGACCCTTCATGGGTGGAACACTCCGTGGAATCGCGCAACCTTACCCTTCGTGGGTTGAAGTCTCCATCAACCTGGATGTACCATAGCACCACCTATCGGAACCACGGAAAAAATCTCCGTGTCTACATTGCGTTTGCATACTCCAATCTCGTCCCTTTACATTCTTGCAACTTGCAAGCTTTACTTTCCGCTGCTCATATAATCTTTCCATGCTTGCTTGAAATGTATTGTGAATGTTTAAACTTGTGCTAAAACTCCACCTTAACATGAAGAAACTAAAAACTTATACTTTTCTTTGTTGAGGGTCCAATTACCCCCCTCTAGACACCTCTTCTCGATCCTTTCAAGTGGTGAATTGTGCGCGAGTGCGTCTGTCACGCGAAAGAAGTGTGCCCTCAATTTACTAGTGTGTGGGGTGCTACCCCGAGTGGTTTCAACTTTGTTTACTTCACCGCGTGTCTGATGGGCCTCTAGTTTACTTATTTTCACCCACTGCCACATAGGCCAGCACACGAAGATAGAGAACATGAGCTGACAAGGTAGCATGTGGACTAGTTGACTGGTCAGCTAAACAATATACGGAGCTATACACTGACACAGTGACCGTATAATCCGTCGATATAGAGAGTTCGAGTGAGAGGGGGGGCCCGTAAAAGATAGCAGAGAGAGAGAAAGAGCTACTCCGTCCATTCGATAATGTAGTGCCAACATTTTTTTAAAAGAATTTTTTTGGAAACTTTGACCAAGTTTATAAAGAAATTACTTATATCTACAATACCAAAGACAAATGATAGTATGAAGTAAGTACATGTTTTGATGAATCTAAACATCGTTCCAGATGTAAATGTTTTTCTCCACATATACCTGGTCAAACTTTTCTGAGGTTTGACTTTTCAAAACATCCATATGCTTATGGACGTGAGAGAGTACCTAACTAAAGAGAGAGTGCGTGAAATAGAAAGAGTGGCTAAAAAAGTGTGTGTGCGTGTGTGAAAGAGACATGGACAACACATGATAAAAGTAGAGAAAAAGCGTGTGTGTCTTATGCAAACATATCACACATGCATCCTCGATAGCGGAATCAAGGTGAGGAGATAGTGTGTGGTTGCTTGCAACTGAGATAGATAGACCCCTAGCACATGGCCAAGAGGGGTATAACAAACAAGGGAGAGAGGACCAGAAAGATGTACGGAGAAAATTCAGACATGGGGAGGAGAGAGTGTATGTTTGTCATAGAGAGATCCCTTGGAGATCGTGACAGGACTACATGGGTGGGAGATTGAGTGACAAGGTGTGTGCACGATAGAAGATACCCCGAGAGATATCGAGATAGACGTATGGATGGAAGGAGACAATACGTGTGTTTCTGATGGCTAGGGAGAGATAATCATATTTAGGGGGGAGTGCGTGCACCTATGATGGAGTGAGGGATTATGCTACTTAGGGGGGGTGCGTGTCACATAGAGAGAGAACAAGGGTGGAGAGTGTTAGATGGGTCTATGTAGTGCGAGCGAGACATGTGTATGTGTGAACCAGGGAGATACAAAGTTTGAGAGAGATAGAGGAGCCCCGATAAGGCTGACTGGTGCGTCAGATAGCTGAGAGGGGTAAAGAGGTATTCCATCCACGCGATAATGAAGTGAATATAATTTTTTTAGAAGTTGAACTTTGGAAGCTATGACCAGGTTTACGCAAAGGTTATTTATATCTACAATATCATGTTGGGGAACGTAGTAATTTCAAAATTTTCCTACACACACGCAAGATCATGGTGATGCATAGCAACGAGAGGGGAGAGTGTGTCCACGTACCCTCGTAGACCGAAAGCGGAAGCTTAGCACAACGCGGTTGATGTAGTCGTACGTCTTCACGATCCGACCGATCAATTACCGAACGCATGACACCTCCGAGTTCTGCACACGTTCAACTCAATGACGTCCCTCGAACTCCCATCTAGCCGAGCTTTGAGGGAGAGTTCCATTAGCACAACGGCGTGGTGACGATGATGATGTTCTACCGATGCAGGGCTTCGCCTAAGCACCTCTATGATATTATCGAGGTGGACTATGGTGGAGAGGGGCATCGCACACGGCTAAAAGATCCAAGAGATCAATTATTGTGTTTATGGGCTGCCCCTCACCTCCGTATATAAAGGGGGGAGGACAAGGCCGGCCAAGGGGAGGAGGCGCGCCCAAGGGGGGAGTCCTACTCCCACCGGGAGTAGGACTCCTCCTTTTCCTATTTGGAGAGGGAGAGGGAAGGAAGAGGAAGGAGGGAGGAAGGAAAGGGGGGGCGGGCCCCCTGCCAATTCGGATTCGGCTTGGGGGGGCGCGCCCCCTCCCTTGCTCCTTTCCCCTCCTTACCACTAAAGCCCATTAAGGCCCATATATTTCCCGGGGGGTTCTGATAACCTCCCGGTGCTCCGGTATTATCCCGATCTCACCCGGAACCATTCCGATATCCGATTATAGAAGTCCAATATGTCGATCTTTACGTCTCGACCATTTCGAGACTCCTCGTCATGTCCGTGATCACATCCGGGACTCCGAAGAACCTTCGGTACATCAAAACACATAAACTCATAATATAACTGTCATCGAACTTTAAGCGTGCGGACCCTACGGGTTCGAGAACTATGTAGACATGACCGAGACACGTCTCTGGTCAATAACCAACAGCGGAACCTGGATGCTCATATTGGCTCGCACATATTCTACGAAGATCTTTATCGGTCAAACCGCATAACAACATACGTTGTTCCCTTTGTCATCGGTATGTTACTTGCCCGAGGTTCGATCGTCGGTATCTCAATACCTAGTTCAATCTCGTTACCAGCAAGTCTCTTTACTCGTTCCGTAATACATCATCCCGCAACTAACTCATTAGTTGCAATGCTTGCAAGGCTTGAGTGATGTGCATTACCGAGTGGGCCCAGAGATACCTCTCCAACAATCGGAGTGACAAATCCTAATCTCGAAATACACCAACCCAACAAGTACCTTTGGAGACACCTGTAGAGCACCTTTACAATCATCCAGTTACGTTGTGACGTTTGGTAGCACACAAAGTATTCCTCCGGTAAACGGGAGTTGCATAATCTCATAGTCATAGGAACATGTATAAGTAATGAAGAAAGCAATAGCAATATACTAAATGGAATGGGTCAAGTCAATCACATCATTCTCCTAATGATGAGATCCCGTTAATCAAATGACAACTCTTTGTTTATGGCTACGAAACATAACCATCTTTGATCGACGAGCTAGTCAAGTAGAGGCACACTAGTGACACTCTATTTGTCTATGTATTCACACATGTATCATGTTTCCGGTGAAGACAATTCTGGCATGAATAATAAACATTTATCATGATATAAGGAAATAAATAATAAATTTATTATTGCTTCTAGGGCATATTTCCTTTAATAAACATTTATCATGATTCTAACACCCATGGAGCCTTGGTGCTGATCATGTGTTGCTCGTGGAAGAGGCTTAGTCAACGGGTCTGCAACATTCAGATCCGTTTGTATCTTGCAAATCTCTATGTCTCCCACCTGGACTTGATCCCGGATGGAGTTTAAGCGTCTCTTGATGTGCTTGGTTCTCTTGTGAAATCTGGATTCCTTTGCCAAAGCAATTGCACCAGTATTGTCACAACAGATTTTCATTGGACCCGATGCACTAGGTATGACACCTAGATCGGATATGAACTCCTTCATCCAGACTCCTTCATTTGCTGCTTCCAAAGCACCTATGTACTCCGCTTCACATGTAGATCGCGCTACGATGCTTTGTTTAGAACTGCACGAACTGAAAGCTCCACCGTATAATAAAAACACGTATCCAGTTTAAGATTTAGAATTGTCCGGGTCAGTGTCAAAGCTTGCATCGACGTAACCATTTACGACGAGCTCTTTGTCACCTTCATAAACGAGAAACATATCCTTCGTCCTTTTAAGGTATTTAAGGATGTTCTTGACCGCTGTCCACTGATCCACTCCTGGATTACTTTGGCTCCTCCCTGCTAAACTAATAGCAAGGCACACATCAGGTCTGGTACACAGCTTTGCATACATGATAGAGCCTGTGGCTGAAGCATAGGGAACATCTTTCATTTTCTCTCTATCTTCTGCAGTGGTCAGGCATTGAGTCTTACTCAAATTCACACCTTGTAACACAGGCAAGAAACCTTTCTTTGCTTGATCCATTTTGAACTTCTTCAAAACTTTGTCAAGGTATGTGCTTTGTGAAAGTCCAATTAAGCGTCTCGATCTACCTCTATAGATCTTGATGCCCAATATATAAGCAGCTTCACCGAGGTCCTTCATTGAAAAACTCTTATTCAAATTTCCTTTTATGCTATCCAGAAATTCTATATCATTTCCAATCAACAATATGTCATCCACATATAATATCAGAAATGCTACAGAGCTCCCACCCACTTTCTTGTAAATACAGGCTTCTCCAAAAGTCTGTATAAAACCATATGCTTTGATCACACTATCAAAATGTTTATTCCAACTCCGAGAGGCTTGCACCAGTCCATAAATGGATCATTTGGAGCTTGCACACTTTGTTAGCTCCCTTTGGATCGACAAAAGCTTCCGGTTGCATCATATACAACTCTTCTTCCAGAAATCCATTCAGGAATGTAGTTTTGACATCCATTTGCCAAATTTCATAATCATAAAATGCGGTAATTGCTAACATGATTCGGACAGACATAAGCATCGCTACGGGTGAGAAGGTCTCATCGTAATCAATCCCTTGGACTTGTCGAAAACCTTTTGCAACAAGTCGAGCTTTATAGACAGTAACATTACCGTCGGCGTCAGTCTTCTTCTTGAAGATCCATTTAATTTATATGGCTTGACGATCACCGGGAAAGTCAACCAAAGTCCATACTTTGTTCTCATACATGGATCCCATCTCAGATTTCATGGCCTCAAGCCATTTTGCGGAATCTGGGCTCACCACCGCTTCTTCATAGTTCGTAGGTTCGTCATGGTCTAGTAACATAACCTCCAGAACAGGATTACCTTACCACTCTGGTGTGGATCTTACTCTGTTTGACATACGAGGTTCAGTAAAAACTTGATCTGAAGTTTCATGATCATCATCGTTAACTTCCCCACTAATTGGTGTAGACGTCACCGGAACCGGTTTCTGTGTTGAACTATTTTCCAATAAGGGAACAGGTACTGTTACCTCATCAAGTTCTACTTTACTCCCACTCACTTCTTTTGAGAGAAACTAATTCTCTAGAAAGGATCCATTCTTAGCAACGAATGTCTTGCCTTCGGATCTGTGATAGAAGGTGTACCCAACAGTTTCCTTTGGGTATCCTATGAAGACACATTTCTCCGATTTTGGTTCAAGCTTATCAGGTTGAAGCTTTTTCACATAAGAATTGCCGCCCCAAACTTTAAGAAACGACAACTTTGGTTTCTTGCCAAACCGCAGTTCATAAGGTGTCGTCTCAACAGATTTTGATGGTGCCCTATTTAACGTGAATGCGGCCGTCTCTAAAGCATAACCCCGAAACGATATCTGTAATCAGTAAGAGACATCATAGATCGCACCATATCTAGTAAAGTATGATTACGACGTTCGAACACACCATTATGCTGTGGTGTTCTGGGTGGCCTGAGTTGCGAAACTACTCCGCATTGTTTCAAATGGAGACTGTGACACTCCAAAAAAATTTATTTGGTTTTCAGCAAAAACTTTGTTGGTTTTGAAGAAGGTCATTTAAACCCTTCCAAAAACCTCTCTCTCAAAACTTCTCCCTTGGCAAGGATTTTATTTTTGATATCTTCTTCAACCCTGGTGTTTCGTTATTAAAAACCTTTCTTCTGATTGTCCCCTTCTCAAATTTATTTTTGGGATTTATTTTCTTTAAAAAAAGAGAAACACTAGGAGTTTTGGGACTTCTCTTATATTGAAACCATCCATGGTTTTTACCATGCCTCATGTGGTAAATCTTCCCAAAACCCCTCCTTCCACTTTGGGGCAATCCAAACATTCTGTTCCTACAAGTCCAACCCATGTTTGGATTTTATTTCACTTATTTTATCTCCCAAAACAATTCTGTCATTTATTTTAAGCCTAGGTGATTTACATAGCAAGTACTTAATTCCCTTTGAGTTTTGATCTCAAACCAACCCCTCTGGATAGTCTTTAGCACCCACAACCTAGATCCATCAAGATCCACTCTTCCTCTTTTCAAAATTTTCAAATTTTAACCTCTGCAAGTTTGGACCAGATTTGTCAAATTTGGTGAAATTCATATCTTCTCTTCTCAAAAAATTCTACCAAAATTCAGGCAGCCCCCAGATGCAGTGAGAGGCCACCCCACCAAAAATCAGCTCAAGGAAAATTTCCCACATACCAAAATCAATTTGTCGAACACTTGGCCAGCACTGTTACTGTGCACTTTCAGAAAGTTCAGAGTTTCAGAGAAGTTCAGTGTCGTTTTTCGTCAGAGTGTCACCGATCAACAGTGCACCCTAGCGCGTTGCGCACGGCCTCTCCTCCCTGGCCAGAGCACCGCACGCCCTTTTGGACGGGTGCAGGTGTCGGTGGCGGTGAGCATCACCGACGCCGACAGCTTCTGCGGTGGTAGAGCCACCCGTGGCGGCCAACGGAGCCAACGCCAGCTCGCTACGCCGTTCTGCGCCGCCCAACACTCCCTTGCCCTCCGCGTGGCCTCACGCACGCCAGCGCACCCCGCAGAACCGTCGCCGTGGCCCGGCAAGCACAGGGCGCGCCCTCTGCCGCCGACGGGCTCCGCGCCTGCCCGTTCGTCGAACCCACCCGAGCACCTAGTCCGAACTTCGTTTAGCGCCTAAACGGAACCGGTGGAACTCCACGTTGGCGCCCAACTCCCTAAACTCCCGACCAAGCTCTGCGCCCGTAAACATCGCCGGAGATCTCCGTTCCACGGCCACCGCCTCGGATCGCCTATAAAGGAAGCCTCGAGCTCGTTCTCGAGCACGCACCACCACCTGCACCTCACCAACACCCGCCAGCCACTAGGAGGACCTCGAGGAGGTCTCCTCCCCAACTCCGGCCGCCCCGATCCGCCTCGGCCACCATCTCGATCCACTCCGGTGAGACCATCCCCGACGCCCAAACCTCGTCAGTAACCTCCTCGAGCACCCAGTGAGCTAACCCAAGATTCTATTTGACCTTTGCAGCCCTCCCCGACGAGATCCAACTCCACCCGAGCCGCCATCCGCCGGAGCCAGGGCCGCCGTCGACGTAGTGCTTGCCGGCGACCACCACCACCACTCACCGACGCGGAAGGTCACGCTGAGCACGTAGGTAACGCCCGATCCCCCTGCCTCGCCATGGATCGCCGCCGGCGACCACCGCAGCTCTCGGGCGCCGACGAGCTCTGTTTTCCCCATTTGAAAATTCAAACCTGACGGGTGGGACCCGCCCGTCAGCCTCTGTGTTCTTTTTTTCGACCTGTTTTCTAAAAACGTATTCGGGCAAATACGCTTTCAGTCTGAAACGTTTTTCTGGTCTTTTCTGTTCAGCCCCCTGAAAAGTTTCTGTTTCATTACAAAAAGGTCCCTGGATTAAAACCCTTATAAGTTTTAAACAGAAAAGGATTTTTGATTGATTCTTTGTCTGTCCTCTTTAAAAATTTGTCTAGTCTTTTATCAGATTTATTTGAAAAATATTTGGAATATTTTTGTGCACCTCACGGTATTTACGATAGTGCGTGTATTTCTGTATACCGTAGATACCGGAGGAGGTGACGGAACCATGAACTTCATCGAGCTAGGCTCGACTACTCCAAACCAGGCAAGCATGTTTGAACTTTTGATATGATGAGTGTCTTTGGCATGTTTGCATTAAGTAGTTCCATGGCATGTTTATGAACATCTCGATGAGGGTTATATTCCATGCAAAGTTGAGGCAAGTGAGTTTCGAAAATCCATAAGTTGTTGGAGATGAGTTTGGATGGCCAAGAGATAGCTCGAGAATAGGTAAGATGGCAGTGTTGTAGCATGCCAGTCTTATGCCAGACCATTTGACCCAGTGTCAACATGAATCAGTCCAGTTCCCGTCTGTTTTCCCTTTTCGTACTACCACATGTTTTCCGCAAGGGATATGGCTTAGTAAGTTGCAAACCGCTTTCCTGGTACACACCAAACCGAGAGGCCGGGATGAGGGTTCCATGGCCCTGGATTAAAGCCTATCATGCGGTCAGGGGGCATGGGTGTTTCCGGTTGGGAGCCCCCTTAGAGCGCGCGTATATAAATTTGATCCCATGCTATTCGAGATTGTGATCTCCCCGTCTCAAAGTTTTTCTTGAACGCTGTCTAGGGTGATTCCTGGCATCGTGAGGTGGGATGGGTGTGTACTGGTTAAATATGTTTCTTCCGAAATACCGTAAATGGAACTAGTCCTTCGTGACTACGGAAATCCGTTGGCTGTGGGTAATTTAGTACAAACTCTTCAGAGTCAAGAATCCTTGAAATCATCTTATCCATGTCCAAGTACTTTGTTCATCTTATCTTGTCAAGTGTCAGTCTCGGTGATAGAAACTCCGGAGAACCACATGAGTGTTAAGTCCGGTAAAATGTTTATTCCTATGGATGGACTAACCCGTTTATTATCATGTGTTGAATATTTTTTTTCTATGAGAATTATTCTTGCAAGTTTAACGGATATGAATAATGGATTTAAGCCCTTTCTGCGATGTCGCTCAGACGTCCGATCGCGGGCACACTTGTTATTTACTTTGATATAAGCCCTTTCTGCGATGTCGCTCAGACGTCCGATCGCGGGCACACTTGTTATTTACTTTGATATAAGCCCTTTCTGCGATGTCGCTCAGACGTCCGACTGTGGCACACTTGTTATTTACTTTGATATAAGCCCTTTCTGTGATGTCGGTCAGACGTCCGACTGTGGAACGCTTATTATTTTACCTTGGATATAAGCCCTTTCCGCGATGTCGCTCAGACGTCCGACTGTGGCACGCATATTATTTACTTTCAATATAAGTCCTTTCTGTGATGTCGCTTCGACGTCCGACTGTGGCACGTATTTCTATTACTTTCAATGTAAGCCCTTTATGTGGTGTCTCTTAGGACGCCTCGATCGCTGACATGATTTATTTATTTGTTCACCCTTCGAGGCGTCGCTTCAGACACCCGATCGGTTTTCAGTTATTTTTGTGGATTTCGGGAGGACTACCGACTGACTTCCTTATTACTAAATAATGTTGTGCAAGATCATCATTTGAATGTACATTACTAATTGCTCATGACGCATTCATGCATGCATTCGTTATATCTTATGTCCGAACTGTCTTGCGAGTACTTTCAAAGTACTCACCTGGCTTGTTGATTTGGCTAGATGCTGAAGGCGATCTCATGGATGAAGAGTTCAATAGTGAGTCCGACGCCTAGAGGAGTCCCTCAGTCTCGTGCGACCACTGGATTTGGTCATCATGTTATATCCGCTTCCGCTACCCAAATAAATTCATCGAGCCTCACCTCGACGCCGATGAGCCGCCATTTAGGAGTCATATTATCTACTCCACTTGTGTTATTTCACCACCACTTTTACCTCGAGTCGAGAGTATGCCACCACACCTTTGTGTCATATCCGCCATTATGTATAATTATTGGCGTGCTTGTAATAAATTGTTGAGCACCCCCAGCTCGACCCTGTAATATATTTTACTATTGGCTTACTGTATCAAGATTTTGTCTACCAGTCAGGAGGATTTTCCTCGTACTGGACTCAAAAGGTCGGTTTCTCAATAAGCATTTTATTGGAAAACCGTTCGTGACAAGCTTGGTACCAGAGCCAGGCTGACTGTAGGAAGCCACTAGGTGCGATCACTAATCGGTTATTAGCATAATAGAGCTAATTCATATTTTTGCAAATGTAGTCATTTTCTGACAGTCAGCATAACTTTATGAACTGACCACTCCGAATTTTTGCCTACTTTTGTAGATGGCTGGCAACGACTGCGAGGCACAGATGTTCGCCAACATGCCTGATGGGTTCGTCAAGCTTCTCTCCTTCATCGTCCAGGTCGCGATGGGGCCATCTATGCACCCAGTCTTCACACTCTACCAGCACAAGGTCAACGACAGTCTGACCATGCACCAGGCCACGGTGCAATTCAAGGGAGGGCGTGTTGAGTTACGCCGCTTCCGATTCTTGGGTAGAGCCATGCCTATGGAGAAGCATGCGATGCAGATGGCAGCCCGTGAGGCGATAGCTCGTCTCAGGGATGTCCTTCCTTCGATGAAGACTCGTCGTTACCGCTACCTTCCATGCCACGTGCCATACACCTGTCACTACACGTTCTCTTGCCCCAGAGGAGAACGAGATGAGGCTTTTGAGATGATTATCGAGTATCTCCGTGCTCTGGAGGCAGCCTTCGACAACCTGGTGGACGACCTTGTGGCTGCCCGCATGGACTCCATCCATGGCTGTGCCGCCAACAGGAGGGAGCTCCTACACACCGCACCGCCACTGACTTTCGTCTCGTCATCCACATATTTTGCACCTACTACTCTCGCCACTGCTCGTCGCCTTCCTACCACCGAGGAGTTCAACCAAGTCATTGCGCCCACTCCAGTTTGTTCTGCACCACCTATTGCGCCTACTCCTATTCGTGTCGCTCCACCTTTGGCACTCGCTCCATCAACTCAGCGCAGCACTTCACGTCTGGAGCCTATTAGCAAGGAGGAGGTTGAGTCCCCAGCCTCACTGCGCCTCACCCTCGGCAGGCCAAGGGAAATCCTTACCATCTCCGACTGAGTACGCTTAGCCGCCATGCGATGTACCGACTTGTACGACATGTTTATATGTACATAGGTTGTGAGAAGTAGCTTGTTTGCGCATCATGTAGGAACTAGGAGAAGTGCACTAGTCTAAATAACATGTCAGGATTATGTACGCATATCCTGAGTGATGTATTGTATAATTACTGCTTATGTAAGATATGTAATGAGCAGTCCTTCTCCGTATGCATAAGCGTTTATTCTGTTGAAAAATCTTGGAGCATTTAAAATTTCCCGTCTTCATGAATTTATTGACTTTTGCGACTCAATTTCCTTTCTTATGAGTTTTACAAAATATATCCCCAGAGTGAAAAATGTCTCATCCTTGGACGCGCTCCATGCCAACTCCGCCAGAGCAAAATTATGGCACACAACCAAGCAACAATTTCACACAGGCGATCAAGTCAACAGGACAGTGAAACAGCACTTTCCCAAATGTGCCGTCTTTATGAGCAAAGTCAGCAACAATATCAGGAAATGATGAACCAAGTCATCAATATGGGAAATCACCATGGACGGTATCAGCAGCAATCCAAGTTATCTGAGCTACAGAAGACGCAACCCCAAACATTTTCTCATACTGACAAACCTCTTGAGGCCGAGGACTGGCTTCGAGACATGGAAAGAAAATTAATTATTGCACAGTTTTCAGATCTTGAGAAAGTGCTATATGCACCGCACTATCTCACTGGAGCAGCTGCATCGTTGTGGGAAAATTTCCTACACATGCACCCCAACGAAAATAATATAACCTGGGAGGAGTTCAAAGAAGGTTTTCATGGGGCACATATTCCTAAAAGTCTTATGAAGATCAAGAAGAGAGAATTTGATGATCTCAAGCAAAGGACCATGACGGTGTCAGAATACAACAGTCAGTTTACTCTGTTGTCTCGCTACGCCAACGAGGAGCGTATGGTGAAAAGCAAGAAGATGGAAAAATCCTAGACGGTCAAGCGCCTCGTGACTTAAATGCCAACTGGTTGTGCACACCTTCCCAGATTTTAAAACGCAGGTGGATAAGGCCATTACCTTGGAAAATGAGAGACGCATCTTGGAAGATTTCCGCAAGCAAAAAAGGGACCAAACTAATCATGCTCGCAACCACCGAAGCAAGACATATTTTCAGAAAGGTGGGACACACAAACCCACGACAAACGTCTCACGCCCAATCAAGAATTTCCATGCAAGGGACAAGGAGTTCACATATCGCCCAGGCGTTACTTGCTACGCTTGTGGAGAAGAAGGACACTATGTCAAGCAGTGCCCCAAGCCAAGGAACTCGACCCCAAAGCCGAACAACGGTGGAAATAATTCAGCGCCAAAGCGCAACAATTTCAACCCCAATAACAACCACATGAAGGGTCATCTAAACCACGTGACCAGAGAGGAAGCACAGAATGCCCCGGATATCGTGCTCAGTATGTTCCCTGTCAACACAATACCTGCCATGGTTTTGTTTGATTCTGGAGCTTCCCACTCATTCATTTCGAAATTTTTTGCCTTGCAAAATAATTTTTCGATGCTTCCCTTGGAAAAATCCATGATCGTCAAGTCCCCTGGGATTAAGCAAGTTACCCAGAGTTATTGCCAAGGTGTGGTTATTGAATTTGAAGGATTGAAGTTTCACGCCAACCTTATTGTATTAGAAAATAAAGGACTGGATGTCATCTTAGGGATGGATTTGTTAACCACCAACAAAGGTTTTATTGACTGCTTCAACCGGACCGTAATTCTCACCCACCACCACGGGAAGACAATAAAGGTTTCAGCCAAAGAAAGAAAAATATCCCGGCAACCGAGATTGAACAAGGTGGATATTTCTGAATTAAGCAAGGTTCTAGTAGTGTGTGAATTTCGGGCGTATTTCGAAGAACTACCGGGCATGCCACCGGCATCGAGAGATAGAATTCAGCATTGAGCTAGCACCGGAACCGCCCCCATATACAAGAAACCATACATAATGGCACCATCCGAATTGGTAGAAATGAAGAAGCAAATAAAAGAATTACTGGACAAAGGATATATACGAGCCAGTTCCTCACCTTGGGGTTCACCAATTTTATTTGCCAAGAAAAAGGATGGGACACTGAGGTTGTGCATAGACTATCGAGCACTTAACATGGTCACAATCAAAAATAAATACCCAATGCCAAGGATAAATGATTTATTTGATCAGCTCGCTCAGGCCAAGGTCTTCTCAAAAATTGACTTAAGGTCGGGATACCATCAATTAAAAGTACGAACAGAAGATATCCCCAAGACGGCATTCACCTCCAGATACGGATTGTATGAGTTCACAGTAATGCCATTTGGACTAACAAACGCCCCGACATATTTTGTACACCTCATGAACAAAGTATTTATGAAGTTTATGGACAAGTTTGTTGTAGTATTCATCGACGATATTCTGATATACTCCAAGACGCCAGAAGAGCACGCTGAACATCTCCGAATCGTGCTAGGAGAACTAAGGAAACATCAATTGTACGCCAAGTTCAACAAGTGTGAATTTTGGTTAAGACAGGTAGGTTTTCTGGGCCACGTACTGACCCAAGAAGGTATTGTCGTAGACCCGGAAAAATTCAAGGCCGTACTTGGCTGGAAACCACCAGCCGGTATGTGAGACGTCTGAAGTTTCTTGGCAATGGCAGTATACTACCGAAGATTTATTGAAGTATTCTCCACCATAGCAAAGCCAATGACGCAGTTACTCAAGAAAGACAAGAAGTTTGAATGGACGAAAGCTTGTGAGAAAAGTTTCCAAGAGCTAAAAAAGAAGTTAACGACAACACCAGTATTAATTGTGCCAGACATACACAAGAATTTTGAGGTATATTGTGACGCATCCCGAAAGGGCCTCGGATGCGTGTTGATGCAAGAAGGCAAGGTGGTCGATATGTCTCCGAACAACTTCGCAAGCATGAAGAAAATTATCCTACTCATGACCTAGAATTGGCAGCAGTCATCCACGCACTCAAGGAATGGAGACACTTTTTACTTGGAAATTGTTGTGAAATATACACGGACCATAAAAGCCTCAAGTATATTTCACAAAACCGGAACTCAATTTACGGCAACGACGCTGGTTGGAATTAGTGAAGGATTTTGATGTTGGAATCCACTACCATCCAGGAAAAGCAAATGTAGTGGCAGATGCTCTAAGTCGGAACCCTAGCCCGAACGAGCGACAACCTACCAAACACGAGACCTGAATTTCAGCAGGAGTTTGCTAAACTCAACTTCTTTGGTGGTTACCGAAGGCAGCGTATCGAATTTAGAAATGCAGCCTACCCTGATAGAAAAGATTAAAGAGGCTCAGCATGGCCACCCCAGCATTGAAGGCATTAAACGGAAAGTGAGTTTGGGCAAGGCCTCAGAGTTCCTTATCGATGAGCAAGGAATATTTTGGTACGGAGATAGACTTTGCGTACCAAATATCGAGGATTTTAAACAGCAAATCTTAGCTGAAGGCCACACCGCCCCGTATTCAATCCATCCTGGAGGAACAAAAATGTACAAAGATATTCAGGAAAATTTTTGGTGGCACGGTATGAAAAGGGACATAGCCACGTTCATCGTGATGTTGTGACTCTTGTCAACGCATCAAGGCCGAGCACCAGAAACCAGCCGGACTTTTGCAGCCAAATAAGACACCCGAGTGGAAATGGGACGAAATTGGAATGGATTTTATTATTGGACTACCTCGGTCACGACACGGGAATAATGCCATATGGGTCATCACTGATAGGCTGACTAAGGTGGCACACTTCATCCCCGTAAGGACAACCCACACCACTCAGAAGCTTGCCAGGCTTTATCTTTCCCGTATCATCTGTTTACATGGAGTCCCAAAGACGATTATATCAGACAGAGGCACTCAATTCGTCTCCCGATTTTGGGATCACTTGCAACAAGCTCTGGGAACTCAACTGGCATTTAGCACCGCATACCACCCGTAGACTGATGGACAAACTGAACGAGTAAACCAAATTCTAGAAGACATGCTGAGAGCATGTGTCCTCACTTATGGAACCAGTTGGGAGGAAAGCTTGACATACGCAGAGTTCGCATACAACAACAGTTACCAGGCCAGCCTGCAAATGGCACCATTTGAAGCCTTGTACGGGCGGAGATGTCGTACCCCGCTAAATTGTTCAGAGACCGGAGACAGCCGTATCTTCGGCCCAGACATGCTCAAAGAAGACGAGGAAAAGGTCAAGCTAATCAAGGACCGACTCAAGACAGCTCAAAGCCGGCAGAAGAGTTATTACGATCGGAAACATCGTGGGGTCAGTTTTGAACCCGGTGAATTTGTGTACCTGCGAGTATCTCCTATGAGGGGCCTGCAACGATTCAAGGTTAAGGGAAAGCTAGCACCAAGATTCATCGGACCATTCTGCATAGTGGCACGAAGAGGCACGGTAGCCTACCACCTAGACTTACCCGAAGAATTATCTGATATCCACGACGTGTTCCACGTCTCGCAGTTGAGGAAGTGCGTATGCAACCCAGAGAAGCAAGTATCCCATGAGAACATTGACGTGCAACCAGACCTCACCTATCGGGAACATCCAGTAAAAATATTGGAGGAGTCTGAAAGGAGGACCCGACAGAAAACCATCAAGTTTTTCAGAGTTCAGTGGAGCAATCACACCAAGAGTGAAGCCACTTGGGAAAGAGAGGATTTTCTTCGGACAGAGCACCCACACTTATTTGAGGATCAGCTGAAATCTCGGGGACGAGATTTTTCCTAAGGGGGTAGGTGTTGTAACACTCCAAAAAAAATTATTTGGTTTTCAGCAAAAACTTTGTTGGTTTTGAAGAAGGTCATTTAAACCCTTCCAAAAACCCCTCTCTCAAAACTTCTCCCTTGGCAAGGGTTTTATTTTTGATATCTTCTTCAACCCTGGTGTTTGGTTATTAAAAACCTTTCTTATAATTGTCCCCTTCTCAAATTTATTTTTTGGATTTATTTTCTTTAAAAAAAAGAGAAACCCTAGGAGTTTTGGGACTTCTCTTATATTGAAACCATCCATGGTTTTTACCACGCCTCATGTGGTAAATCTTCCCAAAACCCCTCCTTCCACTTTGGGGCAATCCAAACATCCTGTTCCTACAAGTCCAACCCATGTTTGGATTTTATTTCATATATTTTATCTCCCAAAACAATTCTGTCATTTATTTTAAGCCTAGGTGATTTACAAAGCAAGTACCTAATTCCCTTTGAGTTTTGATCTCAAACCAACCCCTCTGGATAGTCTTTAGCACCCACAACCTAGATCCATCAAGATCCACTCTTCCTCTTTTCAAAATTTTCAAATTTTAACCTCGCAAGTTTGGACCAGATTTGTCAAATTTGGTGAAATTCATATCTTCTCTTCTCCAAAAATCTACCAAAATTCAGGCAACCCCCTGTGATGCAAAGTGGAGAGGCCACCCCACCAAAAATCAGCTCAAGGAAAATTTCCCACATACCAAAATCAATTCGTTGAACACTTGGCGGCATCACATCGCACTTCGTAAAGTTGAGTTTGAGAGAAGTTCGAGGTCGCTTTTCGTGAGTGTTGTCACCGATCAACAAGCAGTGTGCCCTGTGGCGTTCGCACGGCCTCTCCTCCTCGGCGCAGCACCGCACGCCCTCTTGGACGGGTGCAGGTGTCGGTGGCGGCGAGCATCGCCGACGCCGGCAGCTTCTGCGGTGGCAGAGCCACCCGTGGAGGCCAACGGAGCCAGCGCTAGCTCGCTACGCCGTACTGCGCCGCCCAACGCTCCCTTGCCCTCCGCGTGGCCTCACGCATGCCAGCGCACCCCACAGAACCGTCGTCATGGCCTAGCAAGCATAGGGCGCGCCCTCTGCCGCCGACGGGCCCGCGCCGCCCCGTTCCATCGAACCCACCCAGAGCACCTAATCCGAACTCGTTTAGCGCCTAAACGGAACCAGTGGAACTCCACGTTGACGCCCAACTCCCTAAACTCCCCGACCAAGCTCTTCGCCACCGTAACCATAGCCGGAGATCTCCGTTCACGGCCACCGCCTCGGATCGCCTATAAAAGGAAGCCCCGAGCTTGTTCTTGAGCACGCACCACCACTTCACCTCACCAAGACCCCGCCAGGCCACTAGGAGGACCTCGAGGAGGTCTCCTCCCCCAACTCCGGCCGCCCCGATCCGCCGCGGCCACCATCGCGATCCACTCCGATGAGACCATCCCCGACGCCCAAACCTCGTCAGTAACCTCCTCGAGCACCCAGTGAGCTAACCCAAGATTCGATTTGACCTTCGCAGCCCTCCCCGACGAGATCGAACTCCACCCGAGCCGCCGTCCGCCGGAGCCTGGGCCGCCGTCGACGTAGTGCTTGCCGGCGACCACCACCACCACTCACCGACGCGGAAGGTCACACTGAGCACGTACGTAACGCCTGATCCCCCTGCCTCGCCGTGTATCGCCACGGCCACCAGACTCTCGGCGCCGACGAGCTCTGTTTTCCCGCTTGAAAATTCAAACTGAGGGGTGGGACCAGCCGTCGACCTCTTTGTTCTTTTTTTCGAACCATTTTCTGAAAACGTATTCGGGCAAATACACTTTCAGTCTGAAACGTTTCCGTTCTTTTCTGTTCAGCCCCCTGAAAAGTTTCTATTTCATTACAAAAAGGTCCCTGGATTAAAACCCTTATAACTTTTAAACATAAAATGATTTTTGATTGATTCTTTTTCTGTCCTCTTTAAAATTTTGTCTAGTTTTTATCAGATGTATTTGAAAAATATTTGGAATATTTTTGTGCACCTCACGGTATTTACGATAGTGCGTGTATTTCTGTATACCGTAGATACTGGGAGGAGGTGACGGAACCATGAACTTCACCGAGCTAGGCTCCGACTACTCCGAACCAGGCAAGCATGTTTGAACTTTTGATATGATGAGTGTCTTTGGCATGTTTGCTTTAAGTAGTTCCATGGCATGTTTATGAACATCTCAATGAGGGTTATATTCCATGCAAAGTTGAGGCAAGTGAGTTTCGAAAATCCATAAGTTGTTGGAGATGAGTTTGCATGGCCATGAGATGGCTTGAGAATGGGTAAGATGGCAGTGTTGTAGCATGCCAGTCTTACGCCGGACCGTTTGACCCAGTGTCAACATGAATCAGTCCAGCTCCCGTCCGTTTTCCCTTTCCGTACTACCACATGTTTTCCGCAAGGGGTATGGCTTAGTAAGTTGCAAACCGCTTTCTGGTACACACCAAATCGAGAGGCCGGGATGAGGGTTCCATGGCCCTGGATTAAAGCCTATGCTTGCGGTCAGGGGGCATGGGTGTTTCCGGTTGGGACCGAGAGGGGGGCACCCCTTAGAGCGCAGATATAAATTTGATCCCATGCTATTCGAGATTGTGATCTCCCGTCTCAAAGTTTTTCTTGAGCGCTGTCTAGGGTGATTCCCTGCATCGTGAGGTGTGATGGGTGTGTCTTGGTTAAATGTGTTTCTTCCGAAATACCGTAAACGGAACTAGTCCTTCGTGACTACGGAAATCCGTTGGCTGTGGGTAATTTAGTAAAAACTCTGCAGATTCAAGAATCCTTGAAATCATCTTATCCATGTCCAAGTACTGTGTTCATCTTATCTTTTCAAGTGTAAGTCTCGGTGACAGAAACTCCGGAGAACCACATGAGTTTTAAGTCCGGTAAAATGTTTATTCCTATGGATGGACTAACCCGTTTATTATCATGTGTTGAATATTTTTTTCTATGAGCATTATTCTTGCAAGTTTAATAGATATGAATAATGGATTTAAGCCCTTTCTGCGATGTCGCTCAGAGTCCGATTGTGGCACACTTGTTATTTACTTTGATATAAGCCCTTTCTGCGATGTCGCTCAGACGTCCGACTGTGGCACACTTGTTATTTACTTTGATATAAGCCCTTTCTGCGATGTCGCTCAGACGTCCGACTGTGGCACACTTGTTATTTACTTTGATATAAGCCCTTTCTGCGATGTCGCTCAGACGTCCGACTGTGGCACGCTTGTTATTTTACCTTGGATATAAGCCCTTTCTGCGATGTCGCTCAGACGTCCGACTGTGGCACACATATTATTTACTTTCAATATAAGCCCTTTCTGTGATGTCGCTCCGACGTCCGATCAGTAACGTATGTCTATTACTTTCAATGTAAGCCCTTTACGTGGTGTCGCTTAGGCGCCCTCTATGACATGATTTATTTATTTGTTCACCTTCGAGGCGCCGCTTGCATAATCCGATCGGTTTTCAGTTATTTTTGTGGATTTCGGGAGGACTACCGCCTGACTTCCTTATTACTAAATAATGTCGTGTAAGATCATCATTTGAATGTACATTACTAATTGCTCATGACGCATTCATGCATGCATTTGTTATATCTTATGTCCGAACTGTCTTGCGAGTACTTTCAAAGTACTCACCAGGCTTGTTGATTTGGCGAGATCTTGTGAAAGGCGATCTCATGGATGAAGAGTTCAATAGCGAGTCCGACGCCTAGAGGAGTCCCAGTCAGTCTCGTGCGACCCTAGATTTGGTCACTGTGTTATATCCGCTTCCGCTACCCAAATAAATTCATGAGCCTCACCTCGACGCTCGATGAGCCGCCAGTTTAGGAGTCATATTATCTACTCCACTGTGTTATTTCACCACCACTTTTACCTCGAGTCAGTAGTATGCCACCACACCTTTGTGTCATATCCGCCATTATGTATAATTATTGGCGTTCTTGTAATAAATTGTTGAGCACCCCCAGCTCGACCCTGTAATATATTTTACTACTGGCTTACTGTATCAAGATTTTGTCTACCAGTCAGGAGGATTTTCCTCGTACTGGACTCAAAAGATCGGTTTCTCAATAAGCATTTTATTGGAAAACTGGTCGTCACAGAGACCAAACTCGTAACTCAAATATTCTCCTCCACGATCAGATCATAGAAATTTTATTTTCTTATTACGATGATTTTCAACTTCACTCTGAAATTCTTTGCACTTTTCAAATGTTTCAGACTTATGTTTCATTAAGTAGATATACACATATCTGCTTAAATCATCTGTGAAGGTGAGAAAATAACGATACCCGCCGCGAGCCTCAACATTCATTGGACCACATACATCAGTATGTATAATCTCCAATAAATCAGTTGCTCGCTCCATAGTTCCGGAGAACGGTGTTTTAGTCATCTTTCCCATGAGCTATGGTTCGCAAGTACCAAATGATTCATAATCAAGTGATTCCAAAAGTCCATCAACATGGAGTTTCTTCATGCGCTTTACACCAATATGACCCAAACGGCAGTGCCACAAATAATTTGCACTATCATTATCAACTCTGCATCTTTTGGCTTCAACATTATGAATATGTGTATCACTACTATCGAGATTCGTCAAAAATAGACCATTCTTCAAGGGTGCACGACCATAAAAGATATTACTCATATAAATAGAACAACCATTAAATGAATAACCGTCTCGCATCAAACAAGATCCAGATATAATGTTCATGCTCAACGCTGGCACCAAATAACAATTATTTAGGTCTAAAACTAATCCCGAAGGTAGATGTAGAGGTAGAGTGCCGACGACGATCACATCGACTTTGGAACCATTTCCCACGCGCATCGTCACCTCATCCATAGCCAGTGTTCGCTTAATTCGTAGTCCCTGTTTTGAGTTGCAAATATTAGCAACAGAACCAGTATCAAATACCCATGTGCTAATGCAAGCTCTGGTAAGGTACGCATCAATAACATGTATATCACATATACCTTTGTTCACCTTGCCATCCTTCTTATCCGCCAAATACCTGGGGCAGTTCCGCTTCCAGTGACCAGTCTGCTTGCAGTAGAAGCACTCAGTCTCAGGCTTAGGTCCAGACTTGGGTTTCTTCTCTTGAGAAGCAACTTGTTTGTTGTTCTTCTCGAAGTTCCCCTTCTTATTCCCTTTTCCCTTTTTCTTGAAACTAGTGGTCTTATTTACCATCAACACTAGATGCTCCTTCTTGATTTCTACCTCCGTAGCCTTTAGCATTGCGAAGAGCTCAGAAATCGTCTTATCCATCTCTTGCATGTTATAGTTCACCACGAAGCTCTTGTAGCTTGGTGGCAGTGATTGAAGAATTTTGTCAATGACGCTATCATCCGGAAGATTAACTCCCAGTTGAATCAAGTGATTGTTATACCCAGACATTCTGAGTATATGCTCACTGACAGAACTATTCTCCTCCATCTTGCATCTGTAGAACTTATTGGAGACTTCATATCTCTCAACCCGGGCATCTGCTTGAAATATTAACTTCAACTCCTGGAACATCTCATATGCTCCATGACGTTCAAAACGTCGTTGAAGTCCCGGTTCTAAGCCTTAAAGCATGGCATACTAAACTATCGAGTAGTCATCAGCTTTGCTCTGCCAGACGTTCATAACATCTGGTGTGTCTCCTGCAGCAGGTTTGGCGCGGTGCTTCCAGGACGTAATTCTTATGTGCAACAATGAGGATAATCCTCAAGTTACTGACCCAGTCCGTGTAATTTCTACCATCATCTTTCAACTTTGCTTTCTCAAGGAACGCATTAAAATTCAACGGAACAACAGCACGAGCCATCTATCTACAACAAACATAGACATGCAAAACACTATCAGGTACTAAGTTCATGATAAATTTAAGTTCAATTAATCATATTACTTAAGAACTCCCACTTAGATAGACATCCCTCTAATCATCTGAGTGATCACGTGATCCAAATCAACTAAACCATAACCGATCATCATGTGAAATGGAGTAGTTTTAATGGTGAACATCACTATGTTGATCATATCTACTATATGATTCACGCTCGACCTTTCGGTCTCAGTGTTCCGAGGCCCTATCTGCATATCCTAGGCTCGTCAAGTTTAACCTGAGTATTCTGCGTGTGCAAAACTAGCTTGCACCCGTTGTAGATGGACGTAGAGCTTATCACACCCGATCATCACGTGGTGTCTGGGCACGACGAACTTCGGAAATGGTGCATACTCAGGGAGAACACTTTTATCTTGAAATTTAGTGAGAGATCATCTTATAATGCTACCGTAAATCAAAGCAAAATAAGATGCATAAATGATAAACATCACATGCAATCAATATAAGTGATATGATATGCCAATCATCATCTTGTGCCTGTGATCTCCATCTCCGAAGCACCGTCATGATCACCATCATCACAGGCGTGACACCTTGATCTCCATCATAGCATCATTGTCGTCTTGCCAACAATTGCTTCTACGACTATCGCTACCGCTTAGTGATAAAGTAAAGCAATTACAGGGCGATTGCATTGCATACAATAAAGCAACAACCATATGGCTCCTGCCAGTTGCCGATAACTCGGTTACAAATAATGATCATGTCATACAATAAAATATAGCATCATGTCTTGACCATATCACATCACAACATGCCCTGCAAAAACAAGTTAGACGTCCTCTACTTTGTTGTTGCAAGATTTACGTGGCTGCTACGGGCTGAGCAAGAACCGTTCTTACCTACGCATCAAAACCACAATGATAGTTCATCAAGTTAGTGTTGTTTTAACCTTCTCAAGGACCGGGCGTAGCCACTTTTCAGTTCAACTAAAGTTGGAGAAACCGACACCCGCCAGCCACGTAATGCGAAGAACGTCGGTAGAACCGGTCTCGCGTAAGCGTCTGGCGTAATGTCGGTCCGGGCCGCTTCATCCAACAATACCGCCGAACCAAAGTATGACATGCTGGTAAGCAGTATGAATTGTATCGCCCACAACTCACTTGTGTTCTACTCGTGCATATAACATCAACGCATAAAACCAGGCTCGGATGTCACTGTTGGGGAACGTAGTAATTTCAAAAAATTTCCTACGCACACGCAAGATCATGGTGATGCATAGCAACGAGAGGGGAGAGTGTGTCCACGTACCCTCGTAGACCGAAAGCGGAAGCGTTAGCACAACGCGGTTGATGTATTCGTACGTCTTCACGATCCGACCGATCAAGTACCGAACGCACGGCACCTCCGAGTTTTGCACATGTTCAACTCGACGACGTCCCTCGCACTCCGATCCAACCGAGCTTTGAGGGAGAGTTCCGTCAGCATGATGGCGTGGTGACGATGATGATGTTCTACCGACGTAGGGCTTCGCCTAAGCACCGCAACGAGGTGGACTATGGTGGAGAGGGGCACCGCACACGGCTAAAAGAACCAAGAGATCAATTGTTGTGTCTATGGGGTTCCCCTCTCCTCCGTATATAAATGGGGGAGGAGAGGGCCGACCAAGGGGAGGACGCGCGCCCAAGGGGGGAGTCCTACTCCTCCTTTTCCTATTTGGAGAGGGAGAGGGAAGGAAGAGGAAGGAGGGAGGAAGGAAAGGGGGG
Organism: Aegilops bicornis; assembly: GCA_021605145.1. Taxonomy (NCBI): domain Eukaryota; kingdom Viridiplantae; phylum Streptophyta; class Magnoliopsida; order Poales; family Poaceae; genus Aegilops; species Aegilops bicornis. Next base: position 340,197,970 of record CM038672.1, on the reverse strand, counting down.
GCGGCCCCCCTCCCAAATCGGATTGGGCTTGGGGGGGCGCCCCCTCCCTTGATCCTTTCCACTAAAGCCCATTAAGGCCCATATACCTCCTGGGGGGGTTCCGGTAACCTCCCAGTGCTCCGGTATTATCCCGATCTCACCCGGAACCATTCCGGTATCCGAATATAGTTGTCCAATATATCGATCTTTACGTCTCTACCATTTTGAGACTACTCGTCATGTCCGTGATCACATCGGGGACTCCGAACAACCTTCGGTACATCAAAACACATAAAATCATAATATGACCGTCATCAAACTTTAAGCGTGCGGACCCTACGGGTTCGAGAACTATGTAGACATGACCGAGACACGTCTCTGGTCAATAACCAATAGCGGAACCTGGATGCTCATATTGGATCCCACATATTCTACGAATATCTTTATCGGTCAAACCGCATAACAACATACGTTGTTCCCTTTGTCATACTTGCCCGAGATTCGATCGTCGGTATCTCAATACCTAGTTCAATCTCGTTACCGGCAAGTCTCTTTACTCGTTCCGTAATACATCATCTCGCAACTAACTCATTAGTAGAAATGCTTGCAAGGCTTAAGTGATGTGCATTACCGAGTGGGCCCAGAGATACCACTCCGACGATCGGAGTGACAAATCCTAATCTTGAAATACGCCAACCCAACAAGTACCTTTGGAGACACCTGTAGAGCACCTTTATAATCACCCAGTTACGTTGTGACGTTTGGTAGCACACAATGTGTCCCTCCGGTAAACGGGAGTTGCATAATCTCATAGTCATAGGAACAGGTATAAGTCATGAAGAAAGCAATAGCAATACACTAAACGATCAAGTGCTAAGCTAGCGGAATGGGTCAAGTCAATCACATCATTCTCCTAATGATGTGATCCCGTTAATCAAATGACAACTCTTTGTCTATGGCTAGGAAACATAACCATCTTTGATCCACGAGCTAGTCAAGTAGAGGCATACTAGTGACACTCTGTTTGTCTATGTATTCACACATGTATCATGTTTCCGGTTAATACAATTCTAGCATGAATAATAAACATTTATCATGATATAAGGAAATAAATAATAACTTTATTATTGCCTCTAGGGCATATTTCCTTCATACCAAAGATACATCGTACGAAACTACATCTCATGATGAATGTAATGGTATATGTTTGCCGTTCTAGATGTAAATTCTTTTCTCCACGTACATGGTCAAACTTTGTGATGTTTGGCTTTTCAATAAATCTATATGCTATGGACGAAAGAGAGTGCCTATGTTGAGAGAGATCAAGTGCGTGTGAAGGAGAATGAGTGGGTGTGCAAAAAGAGTATGTGTGTGAAAGAGAAAGGGACAACAAACGATAAATTAGAGAGAGTGTGTGTTTGTTCGTTTCTTATGCAAACATATCATGCATGCATCTCCGAGATAGAAAAGCGAGGTGAGGAGATACACGAAGATAGCTAGTGTGTGATTGTTTGCAACATGGAGAGAAACACCTATAGCACATGTCCAATAGTGGTCTGGCCAACAAGTAACAAAGGTCGAGAGGAACACATGGAAAACATGGATGCATGGGGAAGGAGAGAGGGTGTGTTTGTGATAGAGAGACCCCCTCGAGATCGTGAGGGGACTATATGGGTGGGAGATCGAGGGACGATGTGCGTGCGCGATAGAAAGATGCCCCGAGAGAAATCGAGATAGACCATGCACATGTTTGTGATGGAGACTAAGAATTATCTAGTCATATACATATAGGGGGGACTGCGTGTGCCTACAATTGAGTGAGAGACCATCATACTTGGCTAGACATGAGATTGTGTGTGCGTGCGTGTGAGATGGAGAGAGAACGAGGGAGAGAGATAGAGTTTTAGATGGGTCTATCGAGTGCGAGTGAGATATGAATGTGTATGTGTGATCCAGGGAGATGGAGAGTTTGAGAGCGAGAGGGAAGAGCTCCGAGATGACAGAGTGGTGCGTGAGAGAGTTAAGGGCAATGAGCCAAGGAATTTGTGTGCGTACGATGAGTGCACCCAAGATATTTAGCTTGGACGAGAGAATCATACATAGTGTGCGAGAGAGACCTATAGATGGAGCATATATGCATGCGAACTAGAAAGACCCCCCCCCCCACAGAAACAAAGAGAGAGAGAGATGGAGAGAGAGGGAGAGGGACCAACAAGGTTTGTGTGTTGGATGCGTGTGACAAAATTGAAGATTGTCGGTCGGAGAGAGAGAGAGAGGGAAGGAGTCCGGGAGAGGGGGAGGTCGCGTTTTATGCATCAAAGGCTGATATAAACCATGTTTCGATATAAACTTGCATTCAACTATTTAAATTGGAGAAGATGTTGTCTGCAATCCACACATGAACGGAGATATGCGTATATAAAACAAGTTCAATAATTTATGTTCATGGAGTACTATAATACTGTACAACATGCTACTCGATTGAGGTGTTCAATTTTGGATTTAGTTCACTATTTTGACCTGGTGAACGAGCTATTTCATTGAATCGAGATATTTCAGTTTGGGTTTGATTCCCGTTTTTGAGTGGGTCAACAATTTTTCATATAGTAAATCGTTAGCAACGAGCATGTAAAAACACATTACTCCCGAGCATCATCTCTCCATCTAAAAAAGAAGTGGCAAGCTAATATTTCAAAATTTGATTCGAATCGACTAGGTAAGGTAGACGTGGATGCTCGTTCTCCCAAAATTTGAACGAACCATTAAACACCCTCTGCTCGATGGAATTCGTCCGAGCAAATAAATGGGAGACGTGAAATTACCGGCCTATGTGGGACATGCATCAATTGGCCCATTGTACATCGAGGGTAGGTTCGTAACTTCATCCAAGCACGCCTTCTCCTCGGCCGAAATGACATGTGCTGCATAATTCATAAACCATGGTCGGCAAGACACCCTCTCCTCGCCCAAAATCGCTCGTGCCGACTATTTGAAAACACGCCCTCCTCACCCGAAATAGCTCGTGCCCACTATTTCAAAACACGCCCTCCTCGCCCGAAATCGCTCACGCCCACTATATTTCCAAACACGCCCTCCTCGCCCGAAATCGCTCGCGCCCACTATTTGGGAGAAGCAAAGTTACTCGACTATCCCCGACCCTCAGGCCGTGTTGCTAAGTGGGCAATTGAACTTGGACCTCATGGTTTGAAATATGTGCCAAGGACAACCATCAAATCTCAGGCTTTGGTGGATTTCATAAATGACTGGACTGAGTTGCAGATACCTAAGGAGAAGCCTGACAACACATATTGGACAATCCACTTTGATGGGTCCAGCCAATAAGAGGGCTCGAGGGCTCGAGTTAATTTTGACTTCCCCGCGAGGTGATAAATTTTGTTATGTGTTAAGGCTAATGTTTCCTTGTACTAATAATGCAGCTAAGTACGAAGCTTTACTGCATGGCCTTCGTATGGCCAAAGAGACGAATTTAAGCCGGGCCAGGTGTCTGGGCGACTCAGACCTTGTGGATCAGCAAGTGGGACTCTAAAGACCCGCTTATGGCGGCTTATCACTGGATGGTTGATAATATTGCTTGTCATTTTAAGGGTTATCAGGTGGATCAATGATAACCCACAAGGATAGGGGATCGCAACAGCTTTCGAGGGTAGAGTATTCAACCCAAATTTATTGATTCGACACAAGGGGAGCCAAAGAATATTCTTGAGTATTAGCAGTTGAGTTGTCAATTCAACCACACCTGGATAACTTAGTATCTGCTACAAAGTGTTTAGTAGCAAAAGTGGTATGATAATAAAGGTAATGGTAGCAAAAGTAAAAATAAATGTTTTTGGGTTTTTGTAGTAGTTGTAACAGTAGCAACGGAAAAGTAAATAAGCGAAGAACAATATATGAAAAGCTCGTAGGCAATGGATCAGTGATGGATAATTATGCCGGATGCGATTCCTCATGCAATAGCTATAACATAGGGTGATATAGAACTAGCTCCAATTCATTAATGTAATGTAGGCATGTATTCCGTAAATAGTCATACGTGCTTATGGAAAAGAACTTGTATGGCATCTTTTGTCCTACCCTCCCGTTGCGGCGGGGTCCTTACGGAAACTGAGGGATATTAATGCCTCCTTTTAATAGAGAACCGGAACAAAGCATTAACACATAGTCAATACATGAACTCCTCAAACTACGGTCATCACCGAGAAGTATCCCGATTATTGTCACTTCGGGGTTGTCGGATCATAACACATAATAGGTGACTATAGACTTGCAAGATAGGATCAAGAACACACATATATTCATGAAAACATAATAGGTTCAGATCTGAAATCATGGCACTCGGGCTCTAGTGACAAGCATTAAGCATAGAAAAGTCATAGCAACAATAATCTCAGAACATAGTGGATACTAGGGATCAAACCCTGACAAAACTAACTTGATTACATGGTAAATCTCATCCAACCCATCACCGTCCAGCAAGCCTACGATGGAATTACTCACGCACGGCGGTGAGCATCATGAAATTGGTGATGGAGGATGGTTGATAATGACGACGGTGACGAATCCCCCTCTCCAGAGCCCCGAACGGACTCCAGATCAGCCCTCCCGAGAGAGATTAGGGCTTGGCGACGGCTCCATGTCGTGATACGCAATGAAACTTTCTCTCTGATTTTTTCTCCTCGAGACGGAATATATGGAGTTGGAGTTGAGGTCGGAGGAGGTCCAGGGGGCCCACGAGATAGGGGCGCGCCCTAGGGGGGGGCGCTCCCTGTCTTGTGGACAGGCCCTGGGCTCCCTGGTGTATTTCTTTCGCCCAATAATTCTTATAAATTCCAAAAAGTGCCTCCGTGGATTTCCAGGACATTCCGAGAACTTTTCTTTTCTACACATAAAACAACATCATGGTAGTTCTGCTGAAAACAAGCGTCGGTCCGGGTTAGTTTCATTCAAATCATGCAAGTTAGAGTCGAAAACAAGGGCAAAAGTGTTTGGAAAAGTAGATACGTTGGAGACGTATCAATCAACTTGACTGACAGAAGAATGAGGCGGCTGATGCCTTAAGCTGGCTTGGATCTGAACGTAAGACAGTGTCTCCTAATGTGTTCCAGGATGTGCTACACAATCCGTCTGTCAAGTTACCGTCTGTAGAAGACCTTGTTGTTCCTGACCCGGAGGCGCAGTTGGTGGCAGCTCTTCATGTTGTTCCATATTGGACGTTGCCTTATCTGGCTTATATAACTCGGGGCGAGTTACCTAAGGATGAAACTTTGGCAAGGCAGATAACCCGATGGTCTAAGTCTATGACGAGTTACACCACTACAGTGTGATAGGTGTATTCCAACGTTGTGTTTCTCCTGAGGACGGTTGTGAAATTCACAAGAGATTCATGAAGGCGGTTGTGTTCATCATGCCGAATCAAAATCTTTAGTTGCTAAGGCATTTCTTCATGGGTTTTATTGGTTGATGGCTCATGCAGATGCAGAAGATATCGTCAGCAAGTGTGATGGATGTTAGAAATTTTCTCGATCGTCGGTATCTCAATACCTAGCTCAATCTCATTACCGGCAAGTCTCTTTACTCTTTCCGTAATGCATCATCCCGCAACTAACTCATTCGTCACATTGCTTGCAAGGCTTATTGTGATGTGCATTACCGAGAGGGCCCAGAGATACCTCTCCGACAAACGGAGTGACAAATCCTAATCTTGATCTATGCAAACTCAACAAGTACCATCGGAGACACCTTTAGAGCACCTTTATAATCACCCAGTTACGTTGTGATGTTTGGTAGAACACAAAGTGTTCCTCCGGTAATCGGGAGTTGCATAATCTCATAGTCACAGGAACATGTATAAGTCATGAAGAAAGCAATAGCAGTAAACTAAACGATCAAGTGCCAAGCTAACGGAATGGGTCAAGTCAATCGCATCATTCTCCTAATGATGTGATCCCGTTAATCAAATGACAACTCATGTCTATGGCTAGGAAACTCAACCATCTTTGATCAACGAGCTAGTCAAGTAGAGGCATACTAGTGACACTATGTTTGTCTATGTATTCACACATGTATTATGTTTCCGGTTAATACAATTCCAGCATGAATAATAAACATTTATCATGATATGAGGAAATAAATAATAACTTTATTACTGCCTCTAGGGCATATTTCCTTCAACACACCCGCAGCCACGCTTGGGCGGGAAGAGGAATCAAAGACTACCAGAGCCGTGCTCAAGACCAGAAGCATGAAGAGCTGAGGGGCGAGGTGAAACTCCCCCGGCAAGGTCCTTGACGGGGCGGCCTTCACGGCCCCGGCAAGAGCCTTGCCGGGGCAACTTGCCCAACACCAGCGGAGCCGCCACCCTTGAGCCTCAGAGTTCCGATGTCCTCAACCACATTGGAACCAAGGCTCAGGAGGCGCCTCCATGGTGGCATGCAGATCTTTGTGAAGACCAAGAACATACAATGCTGGATGAGGACCAAAAGACGGAGACCCCCAGCAAGATGCTTGCCCGGGACACCTACGAGGCCCCGGAAAGGCCCTTGCCGGGGACATCTGCGGGGCCGCAGCCAGGCCCCCACCTACCAAGGCTCCACCGTCGTTCCAACACAGTGATCGACCCGCCAACAAGGCATGCGCCTACGTGGCGACGTGCAGCTTCTAGGACAACTCAGCAAGCACCTACATGGCGGCATGTAGATCTTCATGAAGACTCCACCACCGTGCTAACTAAGCAGACAGCTAGCATGGCGCTGCGCACCTAGTCAGCCTGGACGCGCGTCAGAGCGAGGCGAAGCGGCGACGGACAGGACGGGCTTCATTACCACACCCGATAAAGCAAGAGGACACCTAAGTAGCGCATTTAATGCGTTTTGTTCTATGATGTCAGACGATAAACTCGACCACTGTACAACTTTCCACCTCCTATGTGCCACTGTGGTAGCCCCTTTGACTATAAAAGGAGGCCCGCGGTGTTCTGAGAGAGGATTCGGACTTTTTGGCCCCGGCACGCTTTGTAGCTAGTCCAAGAACACCAGATAAACACAAGCCAGCAGGAGTAGGGTGTTACGCATCACTTGTGGCCCGAACCTGGATAAACTTCCCATGTTGATCTCTTAAGCCCGCTCTTTCCACAGCCCCGCGCCCGCCAACCGTAGAAGGGACTCCCCGGGATCCCATAGGTGTCATTTCCACCGACATCTTTGGCGCGCCAGGTAGGGGGCGCAAGCTGTGAAAATCTGGTTTTGGAGCCAACCTATCGACTCCCTCGTCGCGGGGACAATCAGCCGCACTTCGATGCCGTCCACGGCAGCAATGATCATTGGCGTGGTCGCAAAAAGCTAAGTTTGGCAAAACCTTGACTAATTCCCTTTTCTTTTATAAAGCTGTTTCCTCGAAAGGTCTCGCTGTTTGTATGGAAAACCTGCACGCGATGGGACCCTCCCGCTATTGGCAACACCCTTGTTCTTTTTCGAGTCCGCTCAACAGTTCGAGCGGCCGCGTTGAGATCGGCAGGGTGGCCTAATCCGCTATTGGCAACGCCCTTGTCCTGTTTCGAGTCTGCTCAACAGTTCAAGTGGCCACGCTGAGAGTGGTAAGGTGGTTTGCCCGGCAGCAAGCACACCAGGCAGGCCGCTAAGGATCCGTCCTCAAAGCGCCGCGGCTTGGGTTTATGCGCCGGCAAGCCTGTCCAACTAAGCATAGGGCGTACATACCAGAAAAGGTCGAACAGGAAAATAGCATGCATCGTTTAAAAAAGTACAACAGAGTTATATTACATCAATTGTTGCTGCGGTTCTAACTAAAGATAAAATTGTCTTGGTCATGAACCCGCAACGACGATGAGAAATGGGGCACCTAGTCCCGGCCCTGGCCCTCCACCCTCAGGACTCTGTCGACGCAGCTGATGATGGGCTCGATATGCTCCTCGAGCGCCGCGAGGTCCACATCCTCTGGCAAGGTCTCCAGCACGGCGACGAAGTCGACGTTGGGGTTCCAGTACGCCACCTTGGTGATGGCCTTAGTCAGGGTGCCCTGGCAGAGCTTCCGGGCCTCGTTAGCCAAAGAGGTCGCTTGGTTGGAACGGAGCTTCTCCAGGGCTCCAAGAACGCCCTTGAAGAACAGAGTCATCTTGGCATTGGGACTCACGTTCGGCTCCTGGGTGTACTTGACATTCGGCATCCCCATGGCGGCCAGCTTCGTGGTGATCCTGCCAGCGATGTCGACGAGGCGGCTGATCCAACGGTTTATGCCCTCCGCGAACTCCTTATGTTTGGCGGCATCATTCCTCCGCAGCTGCCTCTCATCCTCCAGGACCTTGTTCAAGGTCTCCTCACGAGCCCCGACCTCTGAAAGCTTCCCCTCCAAGCCATCTAGCTTCATCTTTAGATCATTGATGGAGTCGTTGGCCTCGGAGAGAAGCTTGACCTTGTCAGAGACGGTGGCCTGGGCATCCACCAAAGAACAATGGGCCGTGTCCCTCTCCTTCGTCAGCTTCGAGCCCACCTTCTTCAGCTCCTCCTGCTCCTCCTGCTCCAGCTCCAGCTTCTTCATCTTGTCGGCATGGAGCAGGGCCTGAGCATTGAGGGCCTCCTTGTGCCTCTACTCCAGCTCCTGGGTGCGCTGCACGACAAGCTTCTCGACCTCCTCATCCTTGCCATGAAGCGTGGCGGCGAGCGCCTCCTCGCGAGCGGCAAGGTCCTCCTCCTGGGAGTTCAACTGAGCCTGGTGCTGGTGTCGAGCGGCCTCGTCCTTGGCGTCCTGTACCTTCGCCGCCTCCTAGGCCTTCTCGGCATCAGCCTACTTCAAGGTGAGCTCCTGTTTGCGCTCAGCCAGCAGATCCTGGTCAACCTTCAGTTCTTCGTGGGCCTTGTGGAACAAGGCCCGCGTCTCGGTGATGCGCTCCTCAAGATCCGTCTCCGCCTTGTCCGCCACCACCATCCTGGATTTTGCCTTGTCCAGGCGGGCACAATGGAGCGCTTGGAGCTTCTGGAAGTTGACGCTCATGGCCCGAAGAAGCTGCTCCTCTTGGCAACCGCGACCGCCGGCGCTCGGTTAGTCAATGGCAAAGGTGAGCGCCTCGTCGTCAAATACCTCCCCCTCGGTTGGCGCCCTGGTGCTCGCCGTTCCTGGGAGGTGAACGAATAGGTCATCGCCCACCTCCAAGTACTTGCCCGAGCCAGAGGCAGCAGAGGAGGAAGGTTGGTCGTCAACCACCCCCTCCTCGGCAGCAGCCTTGCCGGCCTCCCGGGAGGCCCCCTGGCGGCATACTCAGTGGCGGTCTTGGCGGCCTCCTCGGTGGTGATCTTGTCGGCCTCGGCCTCTACGTCCCTGGCGACCACCTCGATGACGGTGTCAATGTCCTCCCGGTCCGAAGAGGAAGGGTCTAGATACCAAGAAGGGGAATGAGCCGGGGCCATGGTCAATGTTCAAAAAGAAGAGGAAAAAAACAGGGACGGGAAGCAAACGACTTACCCACACCGGGCTGGGAAGAAGTGGCGCCCTCCCCGCCAGCGTTCGTTGCCGTGACAGAACCACCTGCGCCCAAGCTCGCCTTCTCCTCCTCCATATGTGTGGGCTCGGTGGTGGATGCCCTTGCCGGGGACGCCCCTCTGGGTGGCGTAGTCGAGGGGGCGGCGTGTTGGGAGGGGCCCTTGGCAGCTCCTCCTGCTGTCGTTCTCCTCCTAAAAACCCGGCAAGGTCAGCATCAAGAATTCACACCGCAATGTTTATCAATTAAGGAGTGAGTGATGAGCTCACGCTGGGGCTGCGTCGGGGGCTGCTCTCCACCAACACCGGCGTACACAAAGTACCCATTGGGGGCTTGTCGCCTGTCGAGGCCTTGGCCCTCTTCGCCACCCTCTGGGCCAGTGTCTCCACATCCCTGCCAATATAACATCAAAACAAGTAAGTATAATGCAGGCGTAAGGTCAGGAGATGGCGGGGGGTGAAATACTTACTCTCTCTCTCCAGCTCCCCCTCCACTGGCTTCCTCTTCCTCTTCGGGCTAAAAGACCCGAGGTCGAATTCGGCCTCCAGGATGTTGTCCGAGGGAGAAGGAGAAGGGGATGGAGTCCAGCGCCGCTTGGACGAGGAGGAGGCAGTTGCTGTCTTCTTTGCCACTGCGGCCTTCACCGCCTTCTTCGCTGCCGCAGCCTTCATCGCCCTCGTTTGGCGCATGAGCTGCTCTTGAGCCGGTTGTCGCTGCGCGGTCCTGCCGGGCCGGACCGGCTCGCTGGAGCTAGCCCGCCGCAGGACGCGTTTCTTCCCTGCGGACGGAGGGTCGTCCGCTTCGGATTCCTCTTCGGGCGACTCGTTGCCCGCGTCTTCAATAAGGAGGGCCCTGCGTGCCGGTGCCGCTGGCCTCCCCGGCAGACTCCGCCCACTGGGTGAGCTCCTTCTCCCCCACGGCCGCGCCGGCCTCATCCTCCACGGTGCTGGCACAGCTGGCCTCCTTGGCAAGCGCTGCCTCCGCCGCCCTGGCGGCGATGTAGTCCATCTCCTCCTTGGTGGTGTCGCGGATGAGCTCCAGCTCGTTGCGGACATAGCTCTCCGACAAGTTGTCGAAGAACTCCTGCACCTTCTCTGCTAGCGGCTCGACACAGGCCGGGTCGAGGCCGTGTGCTTGGTAGTCCGACATCATGGCAATGATAGCGGACCGACAGAGTTGTTTCTCCGCGGGACCACCCCCACCGGCAACCCAAACAGGGGCCCATTGACGGCCTTGCCGGACTTCGCGGCCCTGCCGGTCCTCTCAGCCCAGCCGTCATGGCCCACATTGAGCTAGAAGAGCCTCTGGCAAAAATGGGCATGCCCCATCACCTTGAAGTTATGCTTCAGGCCAGGGTGGAGCCTCATGATGTTGGCCGCATTCCTAAAGTCCCAGGCTGGCCTCCCCTTGTTGTGCAGCTGTGGCACCCCGGCTCAGAGCAACCGGTTTACCCTGCATTGCCAGCCCAGAGATCGAGTCTTCTAGCAATACACAACAACATGGTACAGAATTAACCGCTTTATTGATACTAGCGTGGTACAAAGGTCTGATACTACATCGAGATTCGAGGCCAAGCGGCACACACGGTGCTGCTGGACAGTATGTACATTATTTAATGAACATGGCTAGGGCCTCGATCATATGAAACTACGCGGCAGTGGAAGAACGACGTAGTGGAACTCCATGGCACAGGGACACCGACGTGGACACGGCCTAGACACGAGATGTGCTCCGATGCGAATCAACTTGCCTAAAAGCTGGCATGACATGCCAGGTCAGTACATTGAATGTACTTGCAAACTCACAACAAACATAATTAATCAAGTTAAATTAATGCAGGAAATTACTACAAATGCAAAGCTATGCAAAGAAACTAAACATCGCACCGAGTCACACGGACTTGCTTACCAGACGGTTACCTCGTAACCAAATGGTGACCACACCGGGGTCACACCTGAAACCAATCACTCATGAACACCTCGAGTGTTCAAGGTTCACCACGAAACAATGCATCACAACAATTATTAGTTTGCAAGATTAATTATAAAAGTTGATCCATGGTGTGACTTACTCCCGAGTCTTGCCCATAACCGAGGGCGCGGCTATCGATAGATTAAATACACTCTGCAGAGGTAGCGCACTTTACCCACACTACGGAATACCTGGCCTCATACTCCCATTCGGGTGGACCAAGGTATTCCGACAAAACCCTCCCTTTGCCATGCACTCTCCCCGGCCACTCCGACCATCTGCCTCTCAGGGCTAGGTCTTGGGTGGCCCCGTGTCTACCAAAGACACCAACGGCCACCGTCATGGCAAAACGGTCCCAAACGGGGACAAGGTACCATAAAAACAAAACGAGCACACAAGGTTATGTCTGCCTACCGGGCCAGGGTATGAACGCCCATAACCTTCCCTCGCGGGAGGCAACGGTGAGAGCCACGACAAAGGACTGAATCAAGACCTTCCCATTAGGTAAATGTGGTCGCACTGAATTAAAAACCCGATTCAGTGGCACCATGATGTGATCAACATCATATTCAGGTTGAACGTAATCAAGTATTAACTTTCAGAAAAACTTTTTATTACTAACATGGCATCATACCGGAAATCATGCAACTACTCGTCACACAGAGCAACCAACTCTTAAGCATGGATCAAAACAAGCAACATAACTATCTTGCAATACTAAGATCAGAAACTTCTCTAGTTATAACTCATTTCTGTCTACAAACAACATTTTTATTAGTTCATCATTTAGTTGAAAACTATTACTAGCAAAAATAGCTACCATAACTTACCATAACAAAATATCTAGTGCAAAATGTTACTCTACTTAGCCAAACAATTCTATGAACTCAACTAGAAGCTAAAACAAGCATATCAAGCATCATAAAAACAACTAGCAATTAACCATATTAATTTATCAAATTTTAAAAGCAAATAAAGACTCGTATTCAAGTAGAAAATCATAGATATTGAAATAACACCATCCGAATGATGATGTGGCTTGCCTTAGCGCAGAGGAGGGTCACACTCCTCCTGGTTAGCTTCAAGGCAAGATCCTCCTTCTGAAAATATTTTAAAACCACAAAAATAAATGTCAAAACACATTTTGAAAATCACCAGAAATTCTAGATAGCAAGGAAAAATCCACCTTTTGGTGTGCTGCTAGAGCTTTCTGTAACAAAGACAATGCAAAAAAGAATCAATTCATTTGGACTTATTGTTTAGAAATGGTGGCTGGTCATATTTAGTCAAATTTCCAAATTAAATTTGAATAAATAGAAAATCCTGGGGGGGGGGTGATGTCGAAGGCGTAAAGTGGGAGTGCGCCTCCACTCGTATTGCTTCGGGCACGAGTGGGAGGCTGACACTGGGCCCCACTAGTCAGGAGAGAGGGAAGGGGATCGAGATCAGAGGGGAGGCGGTGCTTCACCGGAGCTCATGCCGGCGATGAGGGGGTTGGATGCTAGGCTAGAGGGATAAATCGGAAGCGGGGCTCGCGACGCACCTGCCCGTACCCGTGGCTTGGTGAAAGGTGGACGGAGCTGGTCGCAGTCGAGCTCGCAAGCTTTGGTGGCGGACGGGGTTCACCGGAGAGGTGGAAAACGGTGGCTAGAGGCAACTCCGAGGGCTTGGCGGGGTCCAGGCAGCTCCAGCAGACCACCAAGGCCCTGCCCAAGCAGCTGCTTGAGCTCGAGAGGCCCTGGAGAGCGGCAGCTGGCCTACGGGGATCACCAGAGTCCTCGGGTTGGGGCGACGGCCAGAGGCCTGCCCGACCGGGCTTCTGCTCGCCTACGTGTTCGTGGAGGTGGTGTGGAGTGGTGCGTGGCTAGCAAGGGAGGAGGGGTGGCTTTATATAGCTGGAGCAGGGGGGGCGTGTCGCCGCCGGAGCGCTCTGGACACGCGGCGAACATCGACGAGAGGCTCAAACGCGAGGAGACGGGGTGCAGCGACAACGCCGGCGCTTGCCCATGCTCGCGGACGAGCACAGGAGGCGGTTTGAGATGGGGCCAAGCACACGCGCGCACTGTGCCATTTTTGCCGCGACTTGACGAGCTCCGGTGTCGGCGAGCGCCAGGGAGGGGTCATGGGTGATGGGTCGAGGGTTGTGGCACGTTGCGGCAGTCGGAGGCGAGCGCTTGCATGCACACACGCGAAACAGAACGCAAAGCGTCAGCCAGAGCGCATTGAGACACTGCCAGGCGCTGTGTCCTCGTGCGGCCACCAAGCTGGCATGGCCAAAACGACGGCCAGGAGCGGCAAAACCATGTCTACGAGCTCGACCGTGCAGTGCTATGTCTAGGAGAGGTGATGGATCATACCCAGGCCGACCAGACGCGACTCTACCAAGCTGGCAAGTTGCTGGCCAGAAACTTGGTCGCCAAGTTTGGCCACCTTCTAGAAGGCCATTAGGGCTAATCTCCTGGGGTTTAGGGTTTCTTAGGAAGGTCTTTGAGCTCAAGAAATCTCAAGGCCAAAAGCTCAAGGAAAAATGCACTTGATGTACAAAGTGCATTTCTGGTCCAGAAGTGAAAAGATTTTCTACAGCAAAAATATTACAAAAATTGATGCAATATTTTTGCATGGGAAGATGTGCCATGGTCCTAAGAATATTTAGGAATTATCTCAGATTTTTCTGAACAAGAAAAATTGAGGTTGCTTTGGAGCACAAAGTTTTGAAATGAGATTAAGAGAGAAAAATGAATATTTTCCTTTTAGGAAAAATATTCATTTTATTATTTTGGGAATTTGTGGGAGGAATAAGGTAGATAGGTCACTTGGGTGAAAGCCAAGGATATGCCCAAGTGACAAGTCCATTTGAATTGATCCAAAAATCCAAATCAAATCAGGGCAAAAACCATGATGAAAACCAAGTCCGGAAAGAGAGAAGGCAAAATCCAGGCTGTCTCAGCAGCGGGGTGATTCGGCGAAGGATGAAATCCGCCCGACTCATCTTGAGGGTGAGCCCGACCGTGGTGAGGTGATGGATCCTGATGGTGGCGACCGAGAGCTTCTTATCGTTGGCGTCGAGGTCGCTCCAGTCCCTGCGGCGGGTCGGCGGGCTCTAACGAACTCGACAGAACTCCTGTGGATCCTCCTCCTTGATCCAGAACCACGGGCCCCGCCACTCCTCCCACCTCTCCTTCTGGGCACCCTCCGGGTACGTGCCCTTCTACTGGGTCCTCGAGATCCAGGCGATGCTCCCAGAAATGACATCCCTTGGCTGGATGCGAGGATAGAAGTAGTGGCGGAAGAGCGCCGTGCTGGGGAGCACTCACGGCAAAGCCCTCACAGAGATGGGCGAAGAGAGCCATGCACGCCACGTCATTCGGCGTGAAGTCGAGGAGGTGAAAGTCGTAGGCGTGCATGATGTCGTTGAAGAAATCAGAGAAAGGGGGGCAGAGCCCGCAAGAAAAGTAATGAATGAAGAAGGGACACTGATTTGGGCCGGCCTTGGCGAAATTGGCAGGGATGATGCGTGTGGCAAGGTGCCCTGTCGTCTCCCTCCCCCACAGGGGCTTGAAGTAGTCCCTGAGGTGGACCGCGTCGACCGTCGAGGGGAAGTAGGCGTGCTGCGTCCGAAGCACCGCCAGCTCGCTCTCCGGCGCCTCCTTCTCCTGGGCATCCTTGGCCGCTCCCTTGCCCTTGCTGGTTTTGGGTGCCATAATCGCTGGAAGAGGGCGATGAATCAAGAGCAATGGGGACGCATCGACGGTGAGCGGAGGCGAGATCTTTGAATCTTTCGCCTGAGGAAGAAGAGGTGAACGGCAGTTCCGAGATTGGGAAAGGCGTAGAGGGTAAATGAGCGGCGCGCCTGCGGTTTTTCCTTTTTACGAGGAAGGCGTGGGCCGCCTCTTTACCATGATGTGACGCATGCGTGCAGCAACCGCCCCACGCATGACCCCAACATCACACATTGAACGCGGGTTGTGGGGAAGTGCAACGAGCGAGGGAGTTACTGCAGTAAAAACTCCGCCACAAGGCCTCACAAGACCGTTCGGGCCTGGCCCAATAACACCTCACAAGATATATCTGGCCAGGCCCAGGGGCTCCTGTCGGTGTACAAAAGTAGGGGTCCCTTTTTGTACCACTTTACTTGTGCGCAGGCAGTCGCAGCCACACACCCACAGCCACGCTTGGCGGGGCAGAGGAAGCAAAGACTACCAGAGCCGTGCTCAAGACTAGAAGCGTCAAGAGCTGAGGGGCGAGGTGAAACTCCCCGGCAAGGTCCTAGCCGGGGCGACCTTCACGGCCCCGGAAAGAGCCTTGCCGGGGCAACTTGCCCAACACCAGCGGAGCCGCCACCCTTGAGCCTGAGAGTTCCGACGTCCTCAACCACCTTGGAACCAAGGCTCAGGAGGCGCCTCCATGGTGGCATGCAGATCTTTGTGAAGACCAAGAACATACAATGCTAGATGAGGACCAGAAGACGGAGATCCCCGA
Source organism: Aegilops bicornis (assembly GCA_021605145.1). NCBI lineage: Eukaryota > Viridiplantae > Streptophyta > Magnoliopsida > Poales > Poaceae > Aegilops > Aegilops bicornis. Next base: position 340,182,036 of record CM038672.1, on the reverse strand, counting down.
CAAGATCCTTGCTGGGGACACCTACGAGGCCCCGACAAGGCCCTTGCCGGGGACATATGCGGGGCCGCAGCCAGGCCCCCACCTGCCAAGGATCCACCGCCGTTCCAACACAGCGATCAACCCGCCAACAAGGTAAGCGCCTGCATGGCGACGTGCAGCTTCTAGGCCAACTCAGCAAGCACCTGCGTGGTGCCATGCAGATCTTCATGAAGACTCTGCCACCACGTCTACTTAACAGCCAGCCAGCCAGCATGGCGCTGCGTGCCTAGTCAGCCTGGACGTGCGTCAGAGCGAAGAGAAGCGGCAACAGACAGGACGGGCTTCGTTACTGCCCCCAATAAAGAAAGAGGACACCTAAGTAGCGCTTTTAATGCGTTTTGTCCTGTGATGTCAGGCGATAAATTCGAGCACTGTACAGCTTTCCACCTCTTGTGTGCCACTGTGGCAGCACCTTTTGACTATAACAGGAGGCCCGCAGCGTACTGAGAGAGGATTCAGACTTTTTGGACCCAGCACGCTTTGTAGCTAGTCCAACAACACCAGATGAACACAAGCCAGCAGGAGTAGGGTGTTACGCATCACTTGCGGCCCGAACCTGGATAAACTTCCCGTGTTGATCTCTTAAACCCGTTCTTTCCACAGCCCTGCGCCCGAAAACCGTAGAAAGGATTCCCCGGGATCCCATAGGTGTCGTTTCCACCGATAATATTTGATTCTGTTATCTCACTAAGACCCGGCTTATCTTATCAGTTAAAGCCGGCCCTTGGGGACTACAGACTCTGTTCTATAAATGCAATGAAGACCCGGCTTGTCTATTCAAGACAAGCCGACCCTTGGGGTCTAATATGGACATATGTATACACACAAGACTAAGGAGAGATTGGATATTTACCTCATTGTAAGTGCATCTAGTGCCCCTTAGTGATTTTGGTGGATTGAAGACTTATAGGTTAAGGAACTAATGCGTTTGTGAGTGTACACAGGTCTATAAGTCTATGAGGAGTTTGATATTTAGAGAGAAATTCGAATTCCTAAAATGAAGTTCTTCGATCAAGACTTTGATATTTTGAAGACTTCTTCAAGATTTTGAAAGTGAAGAAATTGGTGTGACCTTGAAGACTTGGTATTCATTTGAGGAACATGAAGCGTGAAGACTTTTGTTTTCGTAGTTTCATTTTCTTTTTCTTGAGTCATAGGAAACACCGTACTGTTAAAGGGGGTCGAGGAAATACTAAGGAAAAACTTCCATGTGATGCTGAACTCAAAATCCTACACCTACCAATCCCTTCGAGTGAAGCCTTTGGAAATCTCATACAGTTCAGTCAATTTCTTCAAAGGATGTGAGACGAAGTTCTTCTGATCGCTGAGGAATTTGTTCTGACTGAGGAGTTAGGAATTCGCCAGTGCGGATTGCCTACACAATGAGGAACATGATAGCCCTGATGAATTTGATATTCAAATTTCTGACCGTTGCTGTGCTGCGCGCCAGCTGTCCCAAAATATCTTATCCACCTCACGGTCATATCATTGAAGGGCATTTATGTCTTATCATGTCGGGCTGCTCCCTAGGCTATAAATAGCCGCCCCCTACAACCACTAGCTGGTTGGCTGCTCCGAGAGAACTTGACACTTGTCATTTGAGAGCAACCCATCCTCCGAGGACTTTGAGCAAAAATCATCGAGTGAGGAAAAACCCAAAACCAAAACCCTACAAACCCAAAGTGATTGAGCATCACTAAAGAAATTGATCCTGCATGGATCCGACGCTTGTTGCCTTTGAAGACTGTGCTTCTTCCAGACGGTTAGGCGTCATGGTCTAGAGCATCCAAGAGGAATTGTGGATCGCCGAGTGACCAAGTCTGTGAAGGTTTGGAAGTCGCTCAAGACTTACCACGAAAGTGATTGGACGAGGTCTGTGTGACCTTAGTTCAAGGAGAATACGGTGAGGACTTGGTGTCCTGAGTCTGTGTGCTCAGCGACTCGGTGTCCGGATCGTGTGTCCTCGAGTTTAAATACTCACCGCTCCAACCAGACGTACAACCGAGACAAATGTTTGGAACTGGTCTACCAAATCATTGTCTTCACCAACCTAACTGGTTCTATCTCCTCAACCCTTTCATTTTCTCATTACTGTGTTGAGTGTTTGTTCATATCTGTGTTTGAAGACTTTGACTGAAGACTTTCTCAATTTCCTCAGTTCAATTTCTTCAGTCAGTTTGTCTTCATCTTGTGTTATCCTCGTGATTACGCTTTTCTCTGTGTTTGTCTTCATTTCATCATGATGACCATGCGTGTATTCTGTTATGCTTACTTCGAGTACTTATTCCGCTGCAAATAGTTCTTCGCTAAGGAATTTCCTCACCGCAAATTCCTCGATGAAGAATTCATAAAATCGCCTATTCACCCCCCCTCTAGTCGATATAACGCACTTTCAATTGGTATCGGATCAAGGTACTCCCTTGTTACGTGTGATTTTGGTTTAACCACCGAGTTTTAGTTATGTCGACCGCAGTATGATCAAGGTCTCAGCAGGTGTCCTACCTTTGATGGGACGGACTACCCCCCATCGAAGAACAAGATGTGAATGCATCTTGAAGCAATTGACAACGATCTACGGTATGTTGTGGAAAATGGTGTTCCCTCACCACACCTTCTCCGAATGCTGGATGTGAAGATATTCAAGCAACTCGATTCTCACGCGAAGAATATCATATGTGGCCATCTGAGCAAAGGTCAATATGGAAGAGTGAGTGCTTTGGAAACTGCCAAGCTCATCTGGGACAGGCTGTCCAAAGTAAATGAAGGAGTCTCAACTCAGCATGACTCCCGAGTTGATGTTCTTCGAAATCTCTTCAAGCGCTTCAAAAGACTCGACAACGAAAATGTTCAACAAACCTTCGATCGCCTCACTGACATCTCAAATGAGTTTCAAGCACTTGGCGCCACTGACATCACCGACCATGAGGTGGTGAAGAAATTGTTAAGATCGCTTGATTCCTCATTTGACACTCGCACCGATGATACAAGAGCGTCGACTACAAGTCACTTGATCCTGCCGATATCCTCGAGAGGCTAAATACTCATGAGTTCCAAACTTCTTTGAAGAGAGATCTCTATGGTTCTAGCTATGGAAAACACGTGCCACGAAGGCCAAGGATGTGTGCGAATCTGAGTGTGAAGACTACGGTAGTAGCCTTGGAGATCCTGAAGAATTAGGCCAGGAGCTAGCACTGCTCGTGAAGAAATTCCAGTTCTCAAGACGTGGTCGATTTGGAAAATCCTCAAGGAGCAGTGATTCCTCATCCAGTGACTATAAGAGAAGACTTTGTCACAAATGCAAGAAACCTGGTCACCACATCCAAGATTGTCCTCGGTGGGAAAAGGAATTAAAGAAGAAAAAACACAAGGATTACAGTTACGATGACGCCAAGAAGAAGAAGAAATCATCGAAATCTTCATCATCAAAATCCTCAAAGCCTTCTTCTCACAAGAAGGGCAGCTCCAAAAAGGCTCGGGCATTCATTGGCAAGGAAATGGACTCAAGCTGAATCGAGGAACATGAGGAAGAGGAGGCATCGAAGAATCTGAGTTTGGTGTGGCGAGTCTAGCTCTCGCCATCGCTTTCGTCGACAAGTCCATCTTCAACTCAAGAAAATGACCTCACCAACAATGCCGATGAAGATAGTGATGACTACACTCCCACCTATTGCTTCATGGCAAAGGGTGCCAAGGTACTCAAATATACCTCCTCCGAATCTAGTGAAAATGAATCGATGAAGATCTAAAGCCCGATTATTCAAAACTTGCTAAAATTGCTGTAACACAACAAAGGGCTTTGGAAAAGGTTCAAAACATGCTAGATAAGAGTGATGATATGTTAGGTGAAGAAATGGATCGTGACTAAAGCCCTGATCGAAAATCTTCAGAGACTTGGCCTAGGTTTGACAGCCTTCAAGGTCATCATAACACTCTCTTATCGATCATGAGAAACTTTCTTATGAATTTCTTCAAAGAAAGCAAGATCTTGAGAAGCTAAGAGTGAGTTATGAAGATCTTCGTAGGAGCGCGATTCATTACTTACTCAACAAATCAGCGCTTCCCGTGAAGAATTTGTTCCTCCATGCTTAAAGTGCATCGAACGTGAATCGCTAATTCTTCACCAATGTTCAAATGCTTCAACTGTTACAAATTCTTCACCTGCCTCTGCTATCACTAATTCCTCATCTGAGGACATTGCTAGTATCACTGACGATGCAGGGCTGAAGGAATTGTATATGACAGGCATGTACAAAAGCTTCAAAGGGCATCATACTCTTTGTGATGTGCTTAAAAATCAGATCCTCAAGAGGAACCCTAGGAAAGAGGGTATTGCCTTTGAGAGGAAACTCAATGCTGATGGAACATATTGGAAGCCTGAGCAGTATCCCAAAACCTCATGGGTTGCTGCAAAGGGACCTCTAGTTGATCCATCTAACTTATCTGGCTTTACATGCGAATCTCCTCATTCTTCTGATGAGTCATTTGACTCCAACTATAAACTGTTCAAAAATCAGAATGGTGAAGTATTTGCTAGATATGTTGGCACTAACTGCAGGAACGGTTCCCCTATGAAGAAAATCTGGGTTCCCAAGATGTGCCTTGAAAGTCTTCAGGTAAATGTCCTCATGAAACCACCTGTGAAGAATAGGAACCCCAGATCAAATTCTTCATATGGACCAAATTCTTCATATGGATCCAAGTCCTCATACAGATCAAATTCCTCACGTGGAACAAATTCCTCAAAAGGATCAAAGTCCTCATATGATTATCATCGTGCTAACAACTCTGTTTCGCAGGGTAGAGCTAAGGGCTATGAATATGTGCATTATTCTTCAAACCAATATGTTCATAAGTCCTGAAGAATTTCTCTGCTTATTCATATGCTTACCCTAACCCCTCTTATGTGAAACGAAATGGTTTGGCTTCTATGCCACCATTCTCGTATGGTGCTCGCATGAGTGATGAACTCTTTGCCACCCCTTCAGATGTGGGTGGTGAAGAAAAAGAACTAACCTCTTCTGCAGGGTCAGGTCTCCAGACGTGCATTAAACGTCTGAAGAATTTGCTGGGGACCTGACGAAATTGCCTGAAGGACGCAGGCTAATCATGATGAAATGAACTTTCATTTCACATGTTCTCATACTGCTTATCAGTTATACTGACCGGTGAAATTCATCTGATGAACTTGATATCATATTCTTCACTAATGAAGTATATGAGATCGTAAGTTGTACTAATTCATCTGCAGGATGATCAACCCAAAGCCACTGAGTGGGTTCTCGATAGTGGTTGTACAAATCACATGACTGGAGACAAGAATCTATTGATGCTCCCTTATCACCGTCACATCTGAAGCATATCATCTTTGCTGACAAAGGAAAAATTCAGGTATTGGGTCTTGGTAAGGTTGCGATCTCTAAGGATAAAGACATGGACAAAGTCATGCTTGTTGAGTCCTTAGGATACAACCTCATGTCAGTCTAAATGCTTTGTGATCTTGATATGGTTGTTATCTTTGGCAAGTATCGTTGTGTTGTAATTATGGAAGCTGACAATTCCTAAGTCTTCAAGGCTTTAGGAGAGGAGACTTGTATATTGTTGATTTCTCTCTGTGACCACAATCAGCCGTGTGTATACTTGCAAAAGCTTCGTATAGGCTGGGTATGGCATCGGCGACTTGGTCACGCAGCATGAGGAATTTGCACACGCTTGCGAAGAAGAAGCATGTCATTGGCATTGAGAATGTCAAATTCCTCAAGGATCACTTATGCGGAGCCCGTGAAGCTGGAAAAATGACCAAGGCCAAGCATCCAAAGGAAGACTATCATGACCACTACTCGCCCCTTCGAATTGCTTCACATGGACCTCTTTGGTCCCAATCATTACTCAAATTTGTCGTTAATGATGCATCTCTATATGGCTTTGTTATTGTTGATGATTACTCTCGTTACACATGGGTACACATTGTTACTTACAAAAATCAAGTGCGGTGAAGTCTTCAAACGATTTTCCTCGAGGGCTTCAATTAACTTTGGTGTGAAGATCAAACACATCAGGAGTGACAATGGAAGTGAGTTCAAGAATTCCGGTCTTGATGACTATCTTGATGAACTTGGTATTACTCATGAGTTATCTGCTCCTTATACTCCTCAAAGAAATGGCGTCGTGGAGCGCAAGAACAGAACTCTTGTTGAGATGGCTTGCACTATGCTTGATGAATACAAGACGCCTAGTCGTTTTTGGATTGATGCAATTGATACGGCGTGCCACATCATCAACAGAGTATATCTTCACAAATTCTTCAATAAGACTGCCTATGAACTCCTCACTGACAAGAAACCCAATGTAAGCTATTTCAAAGTCTTCGGTGCTAAATGCTGGATTAGAGATCCTCATCACAATTCTAAATTTGCACCGAAAGCACATGAAGGTTTTATGCTTGGTTACGGAAAGGACTCGCACACCTACAGAGTCTTCAACATCACTCCTCACAAGATTGTTGACATCAGATGTGCGGTTCGATGAAACTAATGGCTCGCAAAGAGAGCACCTACCTTCTGTGTTAGATGAACCAGCACCTAAGGAATCTATCAAGTTCAAGGCAACTGAGGATGTCATCCCTACTGAAGAAACTACTGAAGAATTCATTCCTCAGACGCGAAGAACGACGAGCTGATGCACCTGAAGATAATGCTGAAGACAATGGTGCTGAGGAAAATGATCAAATTCCTCGACGACAACCAGCTCATCCTCGCGTTGCAAAAGAAGTGCAAGTGGAGAAGATCATCGATGACATTAAAGCGCCATGTCCTCTCACACGCTCAAAAGCTTCACATTTATCTAACTTTTGTGGGCACTATGCTTTTGTCTCTATCACAGAGCCCACTAAGGTAGATGAAGCATTTCTGGAGCCGGAGTGGATTCAGGCTATGCAAGAAGAATTACATCAGTTCAAGCTCAACAATGTCTCGAACTGGTCAAACGTCCGGATCCTCGCAAGCATAATATCATTGGCACAAAGTGGATCTACCGCAACAAGCAAGATGAAAATGGCCTTGTGGTGAGTAATAAGGCACGACTAGTAGCTCAAGGCTACACACAAAGTTGAAGGAATTGATTTCGATGAAACTTTTGCACCTGTTGCTAGACTTGAGTCTATTCGCATATTACTCGCCTATGCTAACCATCACAATATCACTTTATATGAAATGGATGTGAAAAGTGCATTCCTCAATGGTAAGCTTGAGGAAGAAGTATATGTTGCTCAACCCCAGGTTTTGAAGATCCAAAGAATCCTGACAAAGTCTTCAGACTTAATAAGGCCCTCTATGGTCTCAAACAAGCCCCACCAAGCGTGGTATGATACATTGAAGGAATTCTTTGTGAAGAATGGCTTCACACCGGTTCACTCGACCCTACTCTCTTTACTAAATCTTATGATGGTGAACTGTTTGTGTGCCAAATATATGTTGATGATATTATCTTTGGCTGTCAGATCGACCAACGTTATAGTGATGAATTTGCCTATATGATGAGTGAAGAATATCAAATGTCTATGATGGGAGAGTTGAAATTCTTCTTAGGTCTTCAAATTAAATCAACAACACAATGGCATATTCATATATCAAGAGAAATACCTCAAAGATGTCCTGAAGAAATTCGGCATGCAAGATTGCAAAGGCGTCAAAATTCCTATGCCCACAAATGGCCATCTATGCACTGATGAAAATGGTATTGACTTCGATCACAAGGTATACCGCTCCATGATTGGTTCTTTATTGTACTTATGTGCATCTAGGCCAGATATAATGCTTACTGTTTGCATGTGTGCCCGATTTCAAGCTACACCGAAGGAATCACACCATAAGTCTGTGAAGCGTATTCTTCGATATCTAGCTCACACACCAACACTAGGATTATGGTACCCCAAGGGCTCTGTTTTTGATCTCATTGGATATTCTGACTAAGACTATGCTGGTGATCATGTGGACTGCAAGTCAACTTCCGGCACTTGTCATTTCCTCGGACGATCTTTGGTCTGTTGGTCCTCGAAGAAACAGAATCATGCGTATCACCGCTTCATCGCGGAACATGAATACATTGCTGCTGGCTCTTATTGTGATCAATTGCTGTGGATGAAGCAGACTCTCAAGGACTATGGCATCAACGTGAAGAATGTGCCTCTCTATTGTGACAATGAGAGTGCCATCAAGATTGCTCACAACCCAGTTCAACACTTGAAGACAAAGCACATTCAAATTCTTCATCATTTTCTTCGTGATCATGTGTTGAAGGGCGACATCTCTATCGAAAGCACGTGAAGACCAAGAACAGCTAGCCGATATCTTCACTAAGCCCTTGGATGAGAAGAGATTTAGCAAGTTGTGGTGTGAGCTAAATATCTTAGAATCTTCGAATGTTCTTTGAAAAAGACACACATCCTAACACTTATGCAAAATTGATGACTTAGATGTGCAACACATGAAGAAACGTTTTTCTTCAATCAATGAAGAATAACACTCTAAGTGTGAAGAAATTAATGAAGAATTTGTTTCTCAGAACCCTACGGCAATTGTACGCGGTGTCTGAAATCATCATTCTTATACGGTGGGTCACGCCACCACCAAAGTTGAAAATCTTCAATTTGAGTTTTTCCTTAGTTTTGAAATTCTTCAGTTTTCAAATTCTTCAACTTTCCAAAATCTTCACTGTTTCCGTCGTCTTCCTTCATTGGCTATATATATATATATGGGTTTATGTCCTCTACTGCATTCACTTATAGTTATTTCTTCAAGTCGTCTTTTTCTGCTAAGTGAGTGTGATCGGACCCTTCCCCCTCTATGCTAGACTCAACCCAATCTATTCACAAATTCTTCATGTGCGTTCTATTTGAAACTCGTTCAAAATCTTCACTGTGTCCTTGTCATTTGAAGAAATTGCGAACGGAACTTTAAAACTGATCTTATCCAAACTTTCGGTTTTGCCACTCAAACCGTTCCGCATCCCACGATGCATTATTTTACTCACCCACGATCGTACACGATCTCCACTATACAGTACGTGGGTGACACATGCCGCGTGAAGGAGAAAGGGCAGGGGCACGTTAGTCCCAAATCTTCGGGCGAACAGTTTTTCACCTTGTCTATAAATACCCCTCTCCTCTTCCTCACTTATTTTACCCCACTCGACCTCTCTCTCCCGCTCGAGCTCCTCAAACCCTAGCGCTGCCGCTACTCCATCGTCGCCGGTGAGGAAGAGCTTCACTGCCTCGACCTCGTCGCCGTCGTACTCACGCCGACCACGAAATTCCTCACTCCACCGCCGCCGTAGCTATCTTCCTCCGCCAATTTAGGGCGTGGAAGATCTGAACAGACGAGCTTCACATCTACAACACCCAGTTCGTCGTGTTCTTCATTTAGGGTAAATAAAAGTTACTTTTATTACTCGCTTTGATTCTCAAGCTTTCTGAAAATCTTCAAAGGTGTTTATTCTTCAAATCCTCACACACAAACACCTCACAAGCTATCTGCTCTTGATTCGTTTCTCTAAGCAATCATTTTCTTCAAGATTCCTTAATTGTGTGGATCCTCGATCTGTACAACTCTGGAACCTAAGTCAAAGAACGCTTAGTGAAATTCTTCAAGACTCATCTGGTCAAAATCCTCAAAGCTTGTTCTTTTTGAAAAACCTTCTGAGAACGCATATGACCTCTCCAAATTCCTCGCAACTATACTCTGTTCACAGGTCCACATGTCCGTCTTTGAATCACTAGGTTCTCATCAACTTAACTCATTTGCAGCGTTCCTCGAAGAAAAAGCGCATACTTCTTCAGAAAACTCAATTGTTCAAATTCCTCAACTGAAGAATATGGCAGACGGGAAGAAGCAATAGAAAGGAGGAAAGAAACCTGAGGTTATGACTGCGTTTGAGATCCCTGAGGAAATCTATGCTGAATATTGCACACCTGATGAAGAAAACAAAAATCAGCGCAAGGTGCGTATTCAGAAGATTGAACGGAGATGGGCAAGGGAATGGATGGAATACAGATATGTGACTCCAAAGTACATGAAGAAATTCGCTCTCAATCCTCCATGCCCAAGAGCTCCATTGGCACCTGGCCAGTAGTCACCCCACCAAAGATCAAGCGTGGTGAGGACTTTCCTGAAGAATGGGCTAAGCGCCAAGCTAAATTGGCAAGACAGGCCAAGGAGGCAGTGAAGAAATTCAATGAGGATTCTGCCACTGCTACTGCTACTGAGGCCTAGGTCAAACCGAGGAAATCCATGCCAAAGAATTTTGCTCAATAAGCCAAGTGCTTCACCATCAGCGCCCTCACGACCAAGTTCCTCAGCAGCGCCCTCAAGGCAAATTCCTCACACTGCTACAGCTCCACCAAAGTCCTCAACAACTCCATCAAAATCCTCAGTTCCTGTGCATCTGGCTACATGTCAAAGGACTGCCGGTTTCTCGATTGCCTCTGGAGTTTCAAAGAATTCTCAAGAGCACCAATTTCATCATCCGCCCGACTCACCAAGACCAAAGCAACAATTGGACGAGGTCCTCGGCCAAGTCCAAAGAAACAGGTTGCATTCCATGTGCCTTCGATGATGAAGCCTCGATGATGAACTTGCGGAAATCATCGAGATCGCCAAGAAAGGGCCGCTAGAGCCAAAGGTACATTTGTGCCATCGCTGTTGGATCCAAGAAAGTCCTCGATTATATTGATCTACGGCACAAGGATCCCAATACCCCTATGCCCGACTTTCATCTCGACCCTGGACAAAGTCATATGTCGACCCATTTCATCGTCAAGAGAAATGGAAGTTTGAAAAGGCAAGAGAGATCAAGAAGGCTCAATACGTAAAGGAGAAGTTCCTCAAGAAAACGTTGTCAAAATGACACCGAGGAACTTCTCAAGGTCCAGACTGAAATTCAAGACCTCAAAGAAAACTTCGATTCTTATTATGCTGATTGGCAAGGAGCCAACGCCGATTCGCTAACTGACGAAGAAATTCAGTAATGTTGCTGCCCCAACGCAACATGAAATTCCTCAGTGAAGCCTCACTCAACCGATCAAGAACATGCCAAGACCACCGATGAAGTTCAGGCGGCCGATGAAAATGCTAGTTCCAGGCTGATGATCCCATTCCAAATTACCGAAGAAATTGCTGTGGCATCCACTAGTGGTGCGCTCAAGAAAGCCCGAACAAGACAGCAAGCGTGCATCGATTCTTTGAAGAAATTCAACCAAATTCCTCGGCTCCTCCGCGCCAACACTAACTCCAATTCTTCCATCAGCCTCCGATGTGAAGAAAACCAAGGCCGCAGAACGAGCTGCAAGTGAAGAAAAGGAAGGCATCACCGTGTCACATTCTTCGGCTGCGAAGAAAATGAAGCCAATGACCAGCTCATTTGAAAATCCAATTGATGTTGTTCTGATTTCCTCCATGCCATCAAAGGACCTTGTTCCTTTTGGAGAAGACTATGAGATCCCAATCGGATCTGATGAAGAACATCATTCTGCTGCTTCGTCAGAGCAGATTGATGAAGAAATTGAAGTGGACGCAATCCCTTCAACCCCAGTCATTTCCTCACCTATGCCTCAGTTCACAGCTGAAAGAGGCTGGTGTTGAGGAAATTGAAGATGAAGATGTGGATATAGGGTGAACCACACCAGTGATGAATGATGACTTTTGCTAAAGTCTGCATCCCAATACTCCTCTCTTCACCCCGCTCCAACAGATTCCTCAGTCCCTCGCACAACAAATTCAAATGGACTCAAGAAACTCAACCCACTTGCTCAGGCATGAAGAAATTCCAGCCACTAGTGCCGATGAACTCGCTGATCCTCAGATCGCACCTGTTGAGGAACAAGAAATTCCTCACCAAGAACCTGAACTTGCGATTCCCGAGGTGGTGATGCAACTCATCGACACCCTCTGCCCAAGCAAAAGAATCCGTTCTCAAGCAAACAAAAGTTCAAGGTCGATGATTTCTTTGCCGAGCACGTATTCTTCATCGACTATAATCCATATGATTCTCGCCGCATTAGGAAGAGGCGTTTACAGTCCGCCACCAAGCCAACTTCTATTCCTCGGCTCTTCAACAAAGATAAAGTCTTCGATCATGCTCATATTCCTCATGTGGACATGGAGTCTCCGCCGTGCTTTGAGCCAGTCCTCGTTGTTCTTCATGACGCATGACTTCAATTTCTGCACCGATATCTCGTGGATCGAATAAAGAACTCATTCTTCAGTTCTATGCCACGCTGCACATCACCGGAGACGCTCAAGACGTGAACTCATGGGTATTAGACCGGATGTCTGAAAATACTCACTACAAGGCACCAAAGAATCGAATTGCTTCGTGCTCTACCACTAAGTCCTCCACTTGATGGTGCACGTTGTATCTACAACGAACCGTAACTTTCAAATCACTATATGCAAGTGCCGATGAAGCCTTTGAAGCCAAGGCAGGCCCTAAGAACCAAATTCCTCGTCAAGGAATTATTGTATGTGCCTCGCACCGCCTATCGGATTCTGACGAAGACAATGCGTCCTATCAAAGGTCACGACTCGAATGATGAAGAAGTTGTTGGCATCATGAAGATTATGCTTTTCAACATCATCCATGGCATTCCCGTCAACTTCCATGATTTCTTCATGAGGACTCTGGCAAACGTTGCTATGTCACCATTTGAGCTGAAGCCTTATGCGCCTTGGATAATGAGATTCATCAGACAAGGTCTTCACTCAATTACAAGGTCGATACTACGAACCATCGCAGCTACTTGCCCCGGTTGAAGTCCTCAAACGGACATTTACCTCGAGATGATGACAAGGGCAAGGCTATCGCTGTGATCGATGAAGGCATTCGTCCATTGGATGGACAGTTTAAAAGCAGCATCCTACTCCACCAATGATGACTCGCCACACATGACTCTGCCAAGCAAATACCTCACCAAGCAAAGTCCTCAAGCTATCGCACCTGTGGTGATGACTGATCGTGAGTTACTTCTCAGTCTTCATCGAAAGGTTGATCGCAATCATAAATGGGTCAAGCGTCAGTTTGGTTCAATTCTTCACAACATGACCTCAACACACAATGCAGTGAAGAAAAACCACTACTACCTCCATGAAACCTTCAAACGCATCTGGGCTGTTCTTTCACATGTCTACAAAGGCGTAAGAACCGACATCAATGGGACTCAAGGAAGAATTTGACTGGTCTGCACCTCCTCCAAGAAATACAAGAAGGTCAAAGTTCCTTCCTTGGTGGCTAGCTCCTATTCTTCATCGCGCGACACCGATGAAAATGAAGACTTGGACGACACCGCGGCAGGTCCTACTACAACAACCGAATTCTAACAACGCCGGGCGCTCCTTCTTCAACTTGAAATTCTTCAGAGCGTTAGTCCTCAGTTTCGATCCTTTTGGTCATTTGATGACAAAGGGGGAGAAATTTGAGTTAGTCTTCAAGCGGGTCTAGTTTATTGCCTATACACAGTAATTTATTTTTGTTAAGTTACAACTCTCGTTCTTCTAAAACTTTTATTGGATCGAGTTGTAATCTTAAACCCGATAGTGCTTTGATACTTTTGATGCATTATTCTCTTGCACTACGCTCTGATTCTCTTGCTTGAGCTCCTTGAAAATCTTCATAGCAAATCTATTTGAGCTCTGATACTCTTGATGCGTTATTTTGCATGCTTGTTCCTCATTAATGTTATCGCACGCATGCTGAATTACATCAAGCACCATATTTCATCATGCATTTCAAATTCTTCATACTATATGTCAAATGCGTGTATGAATTACAAGATATAGGGGGAGATCTCCATGATTTAACTCTTCAAATGTGCACTGCCTCAAAAGCAAATTCCTCACTATGCACATCTTCAGGGGGAGTTCTTCTATATCTTGCAATCAAATTCTTCATTATCAGTATTTACACTTCATATGGTTATCCCCATTGAAAACTTAACCTATATTGTCATCAATCACCAAAAAGGGGGAGATTGTAAGTGCATCTAGTGCCCCTTAGTGATTTTGGTGGATTGAAGACTTATAGGTTAAGGAACTAATGCGTTTGTGAGTGTACACAGTCTATAAGTCTATGAGGAGTTTGATATTTACAGAGAAAGTTGACCCCTAAAAATGAAGTTCTTCGACTGAAGACTTTGATATTTTGAAGACTTTCTGAAGATTTTGAAAGTGAAGAAATTGGTGTGACCTTGAAGACTTGGTATTCATTTGAGGAACATGAAGCGTGAAGACTTTTGTTTTCGTAGTTTCATTTTCTTTTTCTTGAGTCATAGGAAACATCAGATCGTTAAAGGGGGTCGAGGAAATACTAAGGAAAAATTTCCATGTGATGCTCAACTAAAAATCCTACACCTACCAATCCCTTCGCATGAAGCCTTTGGAAATCTCATACAGCTTCACCAATTTCTTCAAAGGATGTGAGACGAAGTTCTTCCGATCACGAGGAATTTGTTCTGACTGAGGAGTTAGGAATTCGCCAGTGCGGATTGCCTACACAGTGAGGAACATGATGCCCTGATGAATTTGATATTCAAATTTCTGACTGTTTCTGTGCTGCGCGCCAGCTGTCCCAAAATATCTTATCCACCTAACGGTCATATCATTGAAGGGCATTTATGTCTTATCATGTCGGGCTGCTCCCTAGGCTATAAATAGCCGCCCCTACAAGCACTAGCTGGTTGGCTGCTCCGAGAGAACTTGACACTTGTCATTTGAGAGCAACCCATCCTCCGAGGACTTTGAGCGAAAATCATAGAGTGAGGAAAACCCAAAACCAAACCCCTACAAACCCAAAGTGATTGAGCATCATCAAGAAATTGATCCTGCGTGGATCCGACGCTTGTTACCTTTGAAGACTGTGCTTCTTCCAGACGGTTAGGCGTCATGGTCTAGAGCATCCAAGAGGAATTGTGGATCGCCAAGTGACCAAGTCTGTGAAGGTTTGGAAGTCGCCTTAAGACTTACCACGGGTGATTGGACGAGGTCTGTGTGACCTTAGTTCAAGGAGAATACGGTGCGGACTTGGTGTCCTGAGCTGCGTGCTCAACGACTGGGTGTCCGGGACTGTGTGTCCTCGAGTTTAAATACTCAGCCGCTCCAACCAGACGTACAATCGAGACAAAGCAGCTTGGAACCTGGTTTACCAAATCATTGTCTTCACCAACCTAATCGGTTCTATCTCCTCAACCCTTTCATTTCCTCATTATCGTGTTGAGTGTTTGTTCATATCTGTTTGAAGACTTTGATCAAGACTTTCTCAATTTCTTCACCGCTTTGTCTTCATCTTGTGTTATCCTGTGATTACGCTTTTCAGACTTCGTGTTTGTCTTCATTTCATCATGATGACCATGCGTGTATTCTCTTATGCTTACTTCGAGTACTTATTCCATAAGTAGTTCTTCGCTAAGGAATTTCCTCACCGGCAAATTCCTCAGTGAAGAATTCATAAAAATCGCCTATTCACCCCCCCCCCTCTAGTCGATATAACGCACTTTCACTCATACTTTTGTTTCATCAATTCAATCAGTCCGTCCTCCATACCCCTGGCGGTGCTAAGGTGGCTCGGATAGTGCGCGTACAGGTCATCCGCACTGAAGGAGGAATAGCTCTCCAGGTCTAGTTTGGCTTTTCCTTTCTAAAGTAAAGTCATCTCTTCCTTGGCTGGGTGCTTGGCTAAGACTCTGGAGACCTCGGGCAGCTTAAAAGATGACCCGGCAAAAGTGACATCGCCAACATCAGTAGTGGCAGGGTTCTTGTTTGTCGGATCGGCAGGAATGGGCGGCTTAGGACTTGGCGGGTCTTGATAAGCAGCCGGGTTAATCTTAGTATGCATCGCCTCAAAGACGGCGGTATCATCTTGTGGAGGTGGGTCATTGACAAGATCTTCAGGAATGGAAGCCTCGGGCACCTGCTTCTCCGGCTCAACATTTTTTGGGTCCTTTGAAGAGCCGCCCGCCTTTTGATTTTTACCCGCCTTTTGGCTATTTTTCTGTGACAAGAATACAAGAGTGTATGAGTATATCATTACAAGATCATTTATGAACAAGTGAAAGTACCTACCCATGGGTAATCTTGAAGACAGGCATTTGAGTTCTGGTTGAGTCACCGGAAGAAGGTGGCGACCCCTGGTAGTTAGAGTCATAGGAATTAAGAGGGCGTCTTATAAGACCGACTTTGGACAAAAGCAAGGTTGGATGTGTGGTACCTCAGCTGGGCATTAAAGGGCAGAGGGATCATTAGTTAACTCGGCCAGTAATTTGCCTGAGCCGCTGCTCCGAGTCTGGCATCTAGTATCATGTTGAGCCTTCTTCAAAATAAAGTGTGGATCTAAGTGAGCATCTGGGTGAGAAAACTTTACTTTCCGGACAACCCACCGCACTTTCTTTGAAGGGGTGGAGTCTGAACCGGCTGAAACGGGAAATACCTCAATATCGTCTGCCCGGCTTGTAGTAGCCTCTTCCTGTGATGAAAGAATGTCATCTAGTTCAATAAAGAGTTGACCAAGCGAGTCAAGTTCTACCTCTGATGGGTTCTCAACATCTGCTAACTCGCCGACAGCTGTCGGCTTAGTAATAGTAACCGCTTTGTTCTTCTTTAGCTTGTTATTGGTCCGAGTCTTGGCCATGACAGTCTTTGGTTTTTTGGTCCAGAAGGAGGAGTCAGCCTGAATGAGTATAGAAAAGATTAAGCAAGGCATAATGCAGAGTTAAACCGTATTAAACGAGATAAAGATAAATACTTATAGGTGGAGCTGGGTTTTTTTAAAGAGTGGCGGTAGGCTAACTTTATTATAGTTCTCCTGAGACTCGCCAAGTAGGGTTCTGACGGTTTAAAGACTTGTTCGGCTGTAAAATTGTCTTCAATATACCATTGGGGGTCATTTGGTTCGCCAGAGTACTCACACATTAAGCCGGGACGGAGGCTTAAGGGGAGTATCTTCCAAGAGACCCAGCATCGGGTCAAATCAACTCCAATTAACCCATTAGCCAATAAACCCTGAGCTCTGGAGAGAATTGGAAAGGCCTCTGCATGTTCTTCTGGGATAATCTTAATTGGCGGGTCAAAATCCCTGGAAGACGTTCAACTCTAAACCCGAGCAGAGAGTTCTCAGTGGCTGGAGCAATGTTTTTGGAGTAAAACCAGGTGGTCACCCATACTTTAGGGTGGCTTGGCAAGACAGTGGATGGAAAGGTGTTGTCTCTCTGTCTCTGAATAGAAACTCCACCTAATTCTTGACTGGGGCCATTTTGACATTCAGTATGGCAGTTTATGTAAAAGAACTCTTTAAAGAGAGGAACAGTAGGTGATGTTTGCAGGTAAACCTCATAGAGATTTGGAAGTGGCAGATGTTGGAAACAGAGTTTGGACCTATGTCTTGAGGGTGCAAGTTGAAGTAGTGGAGGAGGCCTCGAAAGAATTTAAACCCGGGGGGCGGGGGGTTAAATCCCCTAAGTATATGATCAGTGAAGATTACAATTTCATCCTCAACAGGAGTAGGGATTGTTTCCCCATTGCTAACCCGCTAACCGATTTCCCGTTGACTCGCCAATAGACCCTGGCTTACAAAATCATTGAGGATTTATTTAGTAAGAAGAGAGCGTTCCCAGTTGCAAATGGTCATGTTGAGGAGCCTAAAGGTATGAAAGTAAAATATAAATAAGAAAGGATGATAAGGAACAGTAAATCATGGCGGGTTAGAAAAGTCAAATTTAAGTCGCCCGTAAGATGAAGGGCGGGTCAGCTACAATTGAGAGTATGGCGGATCAAGTTGTAAAGTATGAATTAGCAAGGTATCTTTGGAATTCTCGGTGGGTTACAATTTTGATTATTAAGCCATCCTTATAAGTGAGAAGATGGCTCTCAAGTTCATTGATAAGCTAGCGGTTTACAAAATTCCTAGACAAGCCGGCCAGGTGTTGGCGGGTTAAAAGATTATTATTAAAGCCGCCCGAACGGAGAATGGCGGGTAAATGACCTGTTGATTCAAGGATTTCTGAAATTTTGCTAAGGGTTAGGCAAACAAGTTTTGCAGATCGCAGCTATAATTGTGGATCTATGGCAGTTCGGGAAAAGGAGAATAATTCCTAAACCTGAAAATGCAGTAGCGGGAAAAGTGGCATGATACGTCCATTTTGCATCATGTTTATTACTGTTATTTATAATGTTTTTATCCATAATAATGCTTTTTGGAGTAATTCTAATGCCTTTTCTCTCATAATTTGCAAGGAACACACCAAGAGGGAGAATTCTGCAGCTAGAAATCTAAAACTGGAGAAGCTATGTCAGGCCACCTATTGTGCACAACTCCTAATAAGCTGAAACTTCAGAGAGATTTTTTTATGGATTATTTAAGAAATATTGGACCCCATAAACACCAGAGGGGGGCCACTAGGTGGGCACAACCCACCTGGGCGCACCCTGGTGGGTTGTGGCCTCCTCGGCCCACCTCTGGTGCCCATATTTTGGTATATAAGTCATTTTGACATAGAAAAAATAAGGAGAAGGCTTTCGGGACGGAGCGCTGCCGTCTCGAGGCGGAACTTGGGCAGGAGCACTTTTTCCCTCCGGGGAGCGATTCTGCCGGGGGAACTTCCCTCCCGGAGGGGGAAATCATCGTCATCATCATCACCAACAACTCTCCCATCTTGGGGAGGGAAATCTCCATCAACATCTTCAACAACACCATCTCATCTAAAACGCTAGTTCATCTCTTGTGTTCAATCTTGTTACTGGAACTACAAATTGGTGCTTGTGGGTGACTAGTAGTGTTGATTACAAGTTGTAGCACTACAACAAAAATACACTTCCGTGATGATACGTGTTTCACAGTAGGTCACGTTTTCTGTCATGCATGTATGTCGGCGTTCTGGGAACGGGGGTCCCCAGACTTGCCTGCCTGCGGCCTGCGGCGTGTCTCGAAGGAGGCCCAGCACGGCCCATCTTCATCAACGCAAGCTCAAGACCCTCGCGAGGGGCCAAGATTACATGAGGCGGACGACGAGGAGCTTCCTCAGCACGGCCTCATCAGCTGGCTCATGAGGAGGCGGAGAGTTCAAGGCAGTGGTACCTCGCGAGGTGCCCATGACGCAAGCCATGACGACCAAGGGCGCCAGGCGCCAGCCCATGAGTGTCCTCCTTTCCTCTTTGGTGCAAAGGGAGCAAGCGCAGCGAGAGCATCAAGCAAAGGCATCCGCTTGCTGCAACAAGACCAAGACCAGCCCAACGGCTGGAAGGAGTCATCGTGGAGCCCAAGCAAAGGCGTCATCACCAGAGCCTTTGGCGGCGAGGACCAACTTTAGTCGAGGATAAGTGTACCCGCTGTTCCCTTCAAAATGGCCAATTGTTGGCGCCCTTCCCGCTCAATATTTGGGAAGAGGCCCAGGGCCTTCGCCTATAAATAGGAGTAGCCACCCACAGGGTAGAGGCAGTTGGATCGAGATCGGAATCCTCATAAAGAAACAAGTAGCTAGAGCGACTGAACCCCACCTAGCAGTTCATCGCACCCGCCAAGAACAGACCCTCGCGAGGCTGTTCTTCCTTGTATTGTTCCTCATCAGCCCAAGAGGCAATCCACCACACCACACACTGGAGTAGGGTATGACACCACAATGGTGGCCTGAACCAGTATAAATCCCGTGTCTCTTGTGTTGTTCCGTTCAGTAGTTTAGGTCCCAGCGATTCGGCGAGGAGCGAGACGGTGGAGGGTTGGATCTCCGCTAGCACCCCAGTGTTCGAACCTCAAGGGTCTGCCGGAACCCGAAATCCAACATTTGGCGCGCCAGGTAGGGTGTGCCGGAATCTGCCTTTCGTCGCCCCGTTCTTCCCCGACCACCGCGACCATGTTCGACGCCTGGCCGGGCTCGCACCGAAGCGCCGAGCCGCCCTCGCCTCCCATGTCGCCTAGACAGCTCCCGTCGTGGCGCCCTCATCGTTTCGTCACCTGCCGTCAACGCCGCCATCGGCCCGGCGGGAACGATCAGCAAGCATCGCCCCAAAGACCCGTCCATGAGGCGGGACGGCCGCACCGCCACGCCTTCGCTCACCCCCGCTGGTTCTTCGTCACGCCCGCCCCGCGCGGCCATGGAGGCCCGAGCTGCGCTCATAGCGGCAAACGAGCTCCTGCGGTACCGCCCCGTCGATGACGTCTACGAAGAATGGCTCGACCGAGTCGCCGAGCTCGTCCGCGCTGCAGGATGCGCCCCCGCACCATCCGTCTCGCTGCACCGCACCCCGCCTCGCGCGGGTGATGAAGCTCCCGGGGCGCCTCAGCCGCCTCCTCCTCAAGAAGGCGCCCTGGCCCCCAAGGCGCGCGACCCCTGGGCGGAACCCGCACCGCCAGTGCCGCGCGCAAGAGCAGAGCTGTCAAGAAGTTCTCGCCCACGAGAAGCTGCCCGAAGCGCTCCCGCTCCAAAGACGTCAGACCTGCGCTGCCCCCAGCCGCGGCGCAGGGAGGCCCGCAAGACCAAGCTCTCTGTCGTCCGAGGCCCCCCGTGGCCACGGCGGGCTGCCGCGCCTTCACCTCCGAGCTGCGCAGCGTCACGTGGCTCGCCAAGTTCAAGCCAGACCTACCTCCTCGCTACGACGGCACGGCTGACCCTACAGAGTTCCTCCAGCTCTGAAAGCGTGGCATCGAGGCTGCCAACGGGATGAAAAGGTCATGGCGAACTGGTTTCCATGGCGCTCAAGGACGGAGCCCGCACTGGCTCCCTGAATCTGGCCCTGTGCACGCATCTCGCCCCTGGCCGAGATGTGCACCCGCTTCATCGCCAACTTCCGTGGTACTCGCGACCGCCACCCGCCGTGAGCGACATGCACCGAATCAAGCAGCAGCCTGGGAAACCCCTGCAAGTACATCCAGCGCTTCAACAACGCTACGCCTCAAGATCCCTGTGGTAACGGAGGAGGCCATCATCTCTGCCTTCTCCGACGACGTCATGACGTCAAGATGAAGGAGGAGCTGGCGATGCATGAAGATCTGTGCACCTCCTTGGAGCTGTTCAACTTGGCGACCAAGTGCGCCAGGGCTGAGGAGGGGCGACTCTCCCTCCTCGAGCTGCCTGCCGCGGACCCCGAAGAAAAGAAGTCCAAGGCAAAGGACGTGAAGCGCAAGGGGGCTGCCGTACTCGCGGCCGAACCAGACACCAAGCGAGGTAGAGATCAGCCCGAGTCCTCCAAGGGCAACGGTATCAAGCGTGTACCACGACCTCCACACCCACAACACCAATGAATGCCAAGAGCTCTGGGTCAGACGCTGAAGGAAGGGTGGTCGGCAGACGCCCAGCGCAGCGACTGGGCTACGGCCGAGGAGGAGGAAGGAATGCAGGGGGGCCTGGAAGACCGCGACCAGCGCCAAGGGTGGCGCGACCAACCTCGCGAGGACTGCTGGCAAGACCTACCACGAGGGAGGCCGGAGGATCAGCCTCGCGACGATCGCCCCATAGGGGAACGCAGAGCCTCCCTCCACTGCCGCCGCAGCCAATGAGAATTGAGGACCGCCATCAGACGAGGGGCTGGGGCTTCAGAACCGCTGCGTGCGATCGCTCAGATCCTGGGCGGAGCTCAAGCCCCAGCCTCTCAACGCATCTTCAAGCAGTTCGCCTGCCAAGTGAATGCGGTTCTCCCAAGCTCGAGGCCACGCCGCCTCTCAGTGGTCGGCGTGCGCCATCACGCTCAACTCAGCGGATCAGCTCAAGTGCGCGCCACACCGGAGTTCTCCGATGCTTTGTTCCCCAATCGTCGACAACGTGCTGGTCACCAAGACCCTCATCGACGGGCGGGCAGGACTCAACGTCCTGTCCGTGGAAACATTCAACAATCTTCAAGTGCCTTACAGTCAGCTTCAGCCAACCAAGCCTTTCTCCTGAGTCACCGACGGCTCCACGGTCCCGATTGGGCAGGTCTGCCTTCCTGTCACCTTAGGGGCTCGCGACAACTACCGCACCAAGCTCATCGACTTCGACGTTGCCCACATTCGCCTGCCGTACAACGCCATCCTCGGGTACCCGGCGCTGGCCAAATTCATGGCCGTAACCCACCACGGCTACAACGTCCTCAAGATGCCGAGAAGCGGCGGGTCATCACGGTGCCTTGTGAAGAGAGAGACGCGGTGTGCTCAGCCGCATCGCTAGAGGACCTGCACCACAAGCAGCAGGAGGCCTCCCGAGGCCGCACTCCAAGAAGAAGAAGACATCGACCGCCCGGCTCCTCAAGAGGCAGGTCCCTCGTGGCCCGCAGCAGCCAGGGGAGCCTCCTTCCATCGCATAGGAAAGCGCGCCTGGCGCCTCCTCGTGCCGGGCTCGGGCTCTCCTCGATGGCCGCCGACCTCGCCAAGGTCACGAGGGAGGCGCTTGGGCACCACGTGAGGCGTGCTTGAGCACGCTTCCGCAAGCAGGAGCAAGGCAAGGAAGGCCGAACCTCGTGAGCTCAGCCAAAGGCCATTCAGGAGCTACAGGAGTCAAGGGTCATGAGGGGCAGCCGCCGCCACTGGCCGTGGCCCCCATCCAGCGAGGATGGTGGGCTGCGGCTCTGATCGACATACCAGGCTCAACCCAGCCGCATCTCAAGAGCGCCTCTGGCCCTCGCGAGTGGGACGCTATGCAGGGCCCGCCCCACATCTACGTGCGCATGCCTCACGGCTCGCCAAACGCGTTGCCGCGCACCAAAGATCACATGAGGGCCATCCCGAGGCTCGAGAGGTCGTGCACGCCAGAGCCCCTGGCAGAGATGGAGATGGCCCCGAGGAGCCGCCAGCCGCCTCGAGCCTCCCGAGGCCCCGGCCTAGGGGCTCGTGAGGATCGGCTCCCGCAGCCCACCGAAGTCTGCTACACCAACACCCCTTCGCCCTCAACATCACCAGGTTTAAGTTTTATTCCTACCGGGAGCGCCTTCAGGTCAGATTATTCCTAGGCAGCGTGGGTCCGGCCCTCGCAGATGTATCCCTTTTATTTCATGTCATTAGCCTATCTCTGGGGGCACCCCTCGGCTGCATCATCCCCAAGCCGCTCGGGCCTGTCCCAAATGGCATGTATCCTTCTTACGTTTTCCTTAGGGTTATGCTCTCGCTCCATCATGCTTGTTATTTGGTGCCTTTTCCTGGGTGACGGAATCTTGCACGTTAAAGGGGGGGGGGGGTGCCTGAGCATCGCGACTCAGGGCTCCTACCGGCTCTCCGGCCCTCACCCTCTGGTCTTGTCCATGGCATCGCGACCTGGCTTGCCAGCCACGGCTGAGACCAGCCCGAGAGCCGGGACCCGAGGACGAGTTTCATTATCTAACCCAGCTTATGCGCGTTAAAGGGGGTGCCCGAGCATCGCGACTCAGTGGCTCCTACCGGCTCTCCGCCCTCACCCTCTGGTCTTGTCCATGGCATCGCGACCTGGCTTGCCACCGACGGCTGAGACCAGCCCGAGAGCCGGACCCGAGGACGAGAGTTGTCAGCATCTAACCCAGCTTATGCGTTAAAGGGGGTGCCCGAGCATCACGACTCGGGGCTCCTACCGGCTCTCCGGCCCTCACCCTCTGGTCTTGTCCATGGCATCGCGACCTGGCTTGCCGGCCGACGGCCGAGACCAGCCCGAGAGCCGGACCCGAGGACGAGAAGCACCGACATCCGCCAAATTTGCAGGAACACACTCGAAGATAAGACCCAGAGCCAGCGCAACCCGCCTTTGAGGTAGGGCCTCATGAGCCCTGCTACTGCTCACGGGTCCCCCAACACACCTCGCGAGGCCTCTCGCGCCTCTCCCAAGCAACTAATGGCAGAACTAACGATCGCCACGGCGAGCTCTTGTTCCTTTTGTGGTGAACCTGCAGGGTCCCTCCAAGGAGCACGAAACGACCTCGCCATGCAATTTCTCGCCGGCCTAGGCATGGACCTAAGCGCCGCACCAGAAGCATTGTCCCGACCCTCGAGATAAGTCACCCCGGACGCACTAGTTATCGCAACACCATCCCCACACTCAATGCAACCCCGTGTTAGCAACGTCGCTCTCCTTTCTCACCGAATGATGGCTGCTTGAGCGCCAAGGGGGACCCCCTGAGCATCGCGACTCAGAGGCTCTTAGCGGATCTCGGGCCGCTCACCTCCTGGCCTTGACCACGGCATCGCGACCTGGTATACCAGCGACGGCTGAAGCCGCCTTGGGCTTGGGACCTGTCGGCGCAGAGCATCAAGCCCTCACGAGGTCTGAAAGGAGGAAACTAAGCTAAGACGGGATAAGCATCTCGCGTTGCTTCACAATAAGGATCATATTGACAAACGAAGCTACAAACATCTTACAAGCCCCCGTGGGGTATATTCTTGGCCCCTCGCAGGAACAAAAGGCCCCTCGCATCCTAAGGAATCCTAACTACAGGGAGCATCACGGCAGATGCCATCATCAATAGTGGGCCACCCGGTCCGGCGCCAACCCCATCCAGATCAGGGGCGGCGACGACCTGACGAGCCCGCCCTGCTCCGGGAGCGGCGCAGGCTCGGAGGCTCGTAGCTGTCGTCGCTCGTCTCCGGCATCGCGAAGAGCTCGGCGGAGTCGCTGGATCCTCCGGCGCCTTCGTCGCCTGAGGAGCTGCCGAGGGAGTGGTCGGTCGGCCTGTGTCTCACCGCAGCAGGACCCCGACCACCTCTCCCGGGGCAGCACTCCAGCCGACGACCCTCCGCGTCGAAGACCTTGAAGGACACCACCGAAGCACCATCGTACTCCAGGTGGATCGTGAGGGCGCCCCTCGTCCTGCAGACCCGGGCGACCTCGCCCCAACCTCGAGTCATGAAGACCTTGCCTGGCGCAACGACCACGACCTCCGCCCCGGTCGCGAGGGTGCCGCAGCCGGCTGCAGCCTAGAGTCCTGGGGTTCCTTCGCCGGACGGCGGAGGCAAAGAAAGAAGGAAGACGAATCCAAGATTTATGAGGAGTGGCGACGTGAAGCACGAACTCCCGGCAGGAGCCCTTGGCGTGGACTCCAGGGGGAAAGACGCACACCTTCGTGACCAGCCGGCGTCGGCGGCGGCGCCGCTCGTGGCGCCCGGCGTCGCCTCCTTCAGAGTCGCCGATGTGCCCGTACAAGGGAAGAGAGAACCCTGGTGGTGGCCGCACGCACCAGGGCATGGGCGCCTCCTGGCGAGCGCTCTTGCCCTGACACCAGAGGACAAGCCGCTTCTTTGGGGGGAGCAGGTCAGGATCCTCTTGAGGAGCCTTTCCCTTCTCTTCCGTGGAGAGCCGGCGGATCGGAGCCATGGCAACTGCATTTAAACGAGGAGGAGGAGAAGTAGAAGGATAGACTGGAAGGGCGCACGCCGTCCCTGCACTTATAGCCAGCGAAGGCCAACCGTCGCCTCCACGATCACCGGTAATCATGACCGACTCGCATGCGTGGACTTGTCAAATCCGGGTGGTTACCGAGGCATCATGGGGAAGCGATGCGCCGCGTCCAATCAACCGCCACGCGTCGCCCAAGGTCATTGGCTGTTAGGGCCCACGACGCCGCACTTGCCCTTTCGCCTCTCTCGCCGGCCAAGTTCGGGCGCCGCCATGGGCCCGGGCTACTGTCGGCGTTACGGGAACGGGGTCCCTAGACTTGCTCTGCTGCGGCTCGGCGTGGCTCGAAGGAGGCCCAACACGGCCCATCTTCATCAACGCAAGCTCAAGACCCTTGTGAGGGGCCAGATTGGGGCGGACGACGAGGAGCTTCCTCGTGCACGGCCTCATCAGCCGGGCTCATGAGGAGGCGGAGAGTTCAAGGCGAGGTACCTCGCGAGGTGCCCATGACGCAAGCCATGACGCACCAAGGGCGCCCGAGCGCTAGCCCGCCGCAGTGTCCTCCTTTCCTCTTTGGTGCAAAGGGAGCAAGCGCATGCGAAAGTGCATCAAGCAAAGGCATCCGTTTGATTGCAACAAGACCAAGACCAGCCCAACGGCCGGAAGGGAGTCATCGTGGAGCCCAAGCAGGCCATCACCAGAGCCTTTGGCAGGCGAGGACCAACTTTAGTCGTAATAAGTGTACCCGCTGTTCCCCTTCAAAATGGCCAATTGTTGGCGCCCTTCCCGCTCAATATTTGGGAAGAGGCCCAGGGCCTTCGCCTATAAATAGGAGTAGCCACCCACAGGGTAGAGGCAGCTGGATCGAGGTCGGAATCCTCATCAAGAAACCAGTAGCTAGAGCGACTGAACCCCACCTAGCAGTTCATCGCACCCGCCAAGAACAGACCCTCGTGAGGCTGTTCTTCCTTGTATTGTTCCTCATAAGCCCAAGAGGCAATCCACCACACCACACACTGGAGTAGGGTATTACAGCACAATGGTGGCCTGAACCAGTATAAATCCCGTGTCTCTTGTGCTGTTATGTTCAGTAGTTTAGGTCCCAGCGATTCGGCGAGTTGCGAGACGGTGGAGGGTTGGATCTCCACGCGCACCCCAATGTTCGAACCTCAAGGGTCTGCCGGAACCCGAAATCCGACAATGTACATCCATCACAAATTTATGATAGAATCAAGATAGTCATACCTGTGCTGTCGTAGAAGTGTTCCATGACATTAGCAAAATTATCATCACGGAAGTGTTCACTGCCATGACGATAAATCGCGCGTCACAGAAGTGCTTTCGTCAAGGGTGACCGACACGTGGCATCCACCGTAACGGAAAGCCGTTAAGCTATCGGGTCCGGTTTTGGATCCAATAACCCGTTAACAGCCCCGACCAATGGGGATTTTCCACGTGTAAAATCATCATTGGCTGGAGGAAACACGTGTCGGCTCACCGTTGGGACAGATGACATCCACTCATTGGACCCAAAGCTCCTATGATATGTCGACACGTGGCACGGCCCAACAAAGGCCCATTCCTGTGAAAAGGCCGGCCCGTTTGACTTGGTCAAAAGGTGGCGGGCTGGCCCATGGCAAGCCTGTTAACGGCATGTTCGCATATAGCCCATTTACAGCCTGCTAACCTAGGGCCCATTTACGGCCTATCCGAATTAGGCCCAGTAGCGTCATCTGGGCAGTCCAATATAATTCCAGCCCGTTTTAACTTCCGGCCCATGTATGGCCCATGATGTCTTTCGGCTGATATGAGTCCCTTAGTAACTCTCCGCCCATTAATGGCCCGTGGTAAAACTGGCCCGTAACGAACAGTGTATCACTCTATACCAATTAACGGCACGTGGTGAAACTGGACCGTAATGAACAATGTATCACTTTATACCCATAAACGGCCCATTATTCCGTTGGGCCGTTTCCAGCCCATGTTATCTTTCAGCCTTCTCAGGGCCCATTTATTCTTGGGCTCATTTCGAGCATTCCTTTACTTACGGCCTGTTACTGTCATTTTCTGCTAATGGGCCAAATTCAGCCCGTATTTACAGTAGGCCCGTTTGTGGCCCATTAATACATTGGGTCGTTTGCATATCATCATCAAATACGGCCGATTAATGACAGCCCATTATGGTCCGCCCATGAACGGACGATTTCAACTATAGCCCATTTACGGCCATAATGTGGTTTGTCATTGGCCCATGTTTGGCCAACTGATCATATGGCCCGTAGAAGGCCCATTGATGATATGGCCCGTAGAAGGCCCATTGTGTCGACGGCCCATATAAGGCCCATTGTTTCTACACCGCAGAAGGCCCATTGATGATATGGCCCGTAGAAGGCCCATTGTGTCGACGGCCCATATAAGGCCCATTGTTTCTACACCGCAGAAGGCCCATTGTTTCTACGGCCCTTAGAAGGCGCATTGTTTCTACGGCCCGTAGGAGGCCCATGTTAACTACAGTAAATATGTAGCCCATGGTTATTGTGGCCTAGTGTCGGGGAAACGACACCTATGGAATCACTGGGATTCCTTCTATGGTTGGTGGGCGCGGGGTTGTGCAAAGAGCGGGTCTGACAGGAAGCACACAGATCGTTTACCCAGGTTCGGGCCGCGAGGATGCGTAATACCCTAGTCCTGCTTTGGTGTATGTATTTGAGTGTTCTTGTTTTCTTGAGCTAGCTACGGGGTGTAACTTGCCCAAAAGATCCGAATCCTCCACCTGGTCGCCTCGGGTCTCCTTTTATAGGCAAAAAGGGGTTGCCATAGTTGCACACAGGAGGTGGAAAGGTGTATAGTGGATGAGTCTATCCTCTGGCACCGTCAGACAAACGCATTTAATGCGCTGCCGACATGCCCCTCTCACTTTATCGGGGACGACAATGAAGCACGTCCCAGCTATCGCCGCCTCGCCTGGCTTCAACACGCGCCCGGGCTGACGAGGCGTTGTAGCGCCACGTTGGTTGGCTGCTGGGCTGGTGTAGTGGTGGAGCCTTCATGAAGATCTGCATGCCACCACGCAGGTGCTTGCTGGGTCGGTCGTGGAGGCCGCTCGTCGCCACGCAGGTGCCTGCCCAGTTGGTCGAGCTGGCAGCTGCACGCGGACGGTGGTGGAGTCTTGGCAGACGCGGGTCCTGCTGCTGCCCCGTAAGTATCTCCGGCAAGGGCTTTGCTGGGGCCCCGACAAGGGTCTTGCCGTGGCATCGTTGTCTTCCTCGGCAAGCGTCTTGCCGGGGGTCTCATGGATTTCCTCGGCTAGGATCCCGTTGTCGGTGTCAAAACCGGCGGATCTCGGGTAGGGGGTCCCGAACTGTGCGTCTAAGGAGGATGGTAACAGGAGACAGGGGACACAATGTTTACCCAGGTTCGGGCCCTCTCGATGGAGGTAATACCCTACTTCCTGCTTGATTGATCTTTATGATATGAGTATTACAAGAGTTGATGTACCATGAGATCGTAGAGGCTAAACCCTAGATGCTAGCCTATGGTATAATTGTTGTTGTCCTACGGACTAAACCCTCTGGTTTATATAGACACAGGAGGGGGCTAGGGTTACACAGAGTCGGTTACAAGGGAGGAGATCTACATATCCGTATTGCCAAGCTTGCCTTCCACGCCAAGGAGAGTCCCATCCGGACACGGGACGAAGTCTTCAATCTTGTATCTTCATAGTCCAACAGTCTGGTAAAAGGATATAGTCCGGCTGTCCAAGGACCCCCTAATCAAGGACTCCCTCAGTAAACCCCGAACCAGGCTTCAATGGCGATGAGTCTGGCGCACAGATTGTCTTTGACATTGCAAGGCGGGTTCTTCTCCAAATTCGGAATACTTGTTTGAGTAGTGTCCGGCTTCCCATAAATTTTGCACTCCTTGGCTTCCGCGCCTAATAATGGATATTCTCCACGCCGTCGGCGAATGCGAGAAGTCGGGGCATTTTTACAATTGCCACCCTAGCCATGTGGGTAAATCGTCTATTAAAGAGACGGGGATTCTCAGATCCAGATCACACTATCCTCCCACAGTGAGTATCCATCGGAGCACCCCCGGAAAAAAAAATCCATTCCAACATGGCCGGTCGTTGCAGCTCCTCCTCTAGCTCCTGTAGCCCTAAGCCTGACAATTAGAAGAAGTGTTCTGTCCCCCACAGCCAATTAGTAGAGTTGCAGACAAGGGATTTCTCCCTCCAGCGTATATGGTCCCCGTTTGAGCCGGGCTCGCCACCTATAACGGCGGGGAGCAACCGGAGATCTTTGCCAGCGCATCCATGGGGGAGCGGGTATGCCTCGTCCCTTACTTATTAAGAGGGCTTGGATTTCCAATTCATCCGTTCCTCCGCGGGCTCTCGGAGTTCTATGGCCTCCAAGTGCATAATATCACTCCGCCTCCATATTACACATTCTTTGGCTATGTCGCCTTTTATGAGCTGTTTCAGACTCTGAAGCTCATTTAGAGCTATGGAAGAGGCTATTCTTCCTCGTACCCCGTACACAGGAGGGGTCACTGTATCAAGTGGGCGGAGCCGAAATATGGCGCATCGCTGGGACCGGATACCTGTCCGGTACTCCGAAGAACACATCCGAGGTCTGGCCTTCGGAGTGGTTTTATATGGAGGATGTCCCCCTTCCTGACCCTATTCAGATGGGCCTCCCTGAGTTCGACAATGCTCCCCTGAAGAAACGCCACAGCTGGCGCCCTCGGAGCCATCAGGAGGAAGATAACGGAGAAGTCCTTTACCTGATGGGCCGGATAAAAATGCTGGCTCAATCAGGACTGACAATAATCGAGGTTATGTCAATATGTATAATGCGGGGGGTACAACCACTTCAATATCGAGGGCACCTGAGGGAGTCCCGGATTAGGATTAGGGGGTGTCCGGATAGCCGAACTATCACCGTTGGCCGGACTCCTGGACTATGAAGATACAAGATTGAAGACTTCGTCCCATGTCCGGATGGGACTTTCCTTGGCGTGGAAGGCAAGCTTGGCGATCTGGATATGTAGATCTCCTACCATTGTAACCGACTACATGTAACCCTAACCTATCCGGTGTGTATATAAACCGGAGGGTTCTAGTCCGTAGGACGAACAACAATCATACCATAGGCTAGCTTCTAGGGTTTAGCCTCCTTGATCTCGTGGTAGATCTATTCTTGTACTACCCATATCATTAATATTAATCTAGCAGGAGTAGGGTATTACCTCCATCGAGAGGGCCCGAACCTGGGTGAAAACATCATGTCCCTTGTCTCCTGTTACCATCCGCCTAGACGCACAGTACGGGACCCCCTACCCGAGATCCGCCGATTTTGACACCGACATTGGTGCTTTCATTGAGAGTTCCTCTATGCCGTCGCCGTCGGGTAGGATGCCTCATCCCGTCTTTAAAGACGATACTATCGCCAAAGGAGCCTTGGCTGCTGGTCAGACTCTTCGGCTAGGTGGTTTTCTTATGACCGCCAGCCGGTTAAATACCGATGATGACCTCTCGAGTCATCAAAACCAATCTCCATGTTAATTCGGAACTTGCCGAACAGTTAGATCTGATCGAGCTCTCTTCCGTAAACGAGCTCTTGGATCCATCGCCGCCCTGGGAGTCGCCACAGACTACGACCGGGTCGGGCCTAACACCGATCTGAGAGAGATCAACTCTCCCCAGGCTACCCATCATGTTGCTGTGATAGAGGAGCAATGCGGCGATTCTTCTTCTATCTTAAGGACTAGCTACGTCCGGATTCCCGATCCCTCCATGTCGGATTCCCGCAGAGGGTTGGACTCATTGGATAACACTCAAAAATCCAAACTTCCGAGTTCGGAAACTTCTCCGCCCGTGAGTCCTAAATTGGACGGGGTTCCGGATCTGGTTCCACCCGCCCACCCAAACATTAGCGATCTCCCTCAAATTCGGCAAGAGCCCGCTGAAACAGTACATCATTACTAGGCTAGATTCCTGCTGGTTATGAACAGGATAAAGGACTGCCGAGAGGAGGACGCAATCCCAATTTTCTGCAATAATTGCACGGACAAGGGAATCCTAAACGCCATAAGTCGTCGCGAAATTACACGCTTTGCTGACTTGGTGACCATAGTACAAAAGTATCGTCGATGGAGAGCGCTCGGAAAACCGAAAGTAAATTTTGGGATAATCCGCCCCGAATACATCCCTAGTGCAAAATAAAAGGGTGCATCATTATCAAGCACCTGGGTTAAATACCAAAAACCAAAACCCCTAAAGGGTAATGGAACCCGTCTTTGGAGGGTTGGCTAAACGGACTCGCAAAATTCATAGCACAGGGCGCCACTCCAACTCATAGCCTTCGAGCATGTTGGATACTACGGCAGTGGCCAAAAGTGGCGAAGAGCTTCTAGCTCCGAATCCCAAACAGAACACCGATGCAGTGCTAACGGTCTTGAGACTTTCGCATCAAATAACATGCAACGAACACTCCGCAACCTTGCGAAGTCTACCAAGTAGCAACAATAAATCCATGGAGTGACACGGCTATTACCTTTAATGCCGATGTGGACCTAAATTCTGAACAGCCCGAGCACCAGCCGCATTGGTCCTCAGTCCGATAGTGCACGGCTTTCGCCTTACTAAGGTACTCATGGATGGCGGCAGCGGACTAAACCTCATCTATGAGGAAACCCTCTGAAAAATGGAAATAGACTGGAACCGCATTGAGCGAAGCAGCACAACCTTTAGAGGAATAATCCCTAGCGGGAAGCATCTTTGCCGCGAGGAAAAATCACTGCTGGCGTAGTGTTCGCTCATGGACAATTACAGTCCGAGGAGGTCACATTTGAAGTGGCCCGTTCAACAATGGATATCATGCTTTATTAGGACGAGAGGCATTCACAATTTTTCAAGCTATACCCCATTATGGGTACATGAAGCTTAAAATGCCGGACCTAACGGAATCATCACTCTCGCTAGTGATCCGAACATAGCACTCCGCGCCGAAAACAAGACAGCCGCACTAGCCCTTGAGGCACTATCCGAAGCCCTAGCGGCCGAGGAACTCACCGTGATGCACTCCACGGTGAACAGGGACGATGTGATACTTGATAAAAGATCCAAGTCCACCTCTTTCAAACCAGCGGATGAAATAGTCAAATTCCAAGTCCACCCAACGGACCACCGCAAAGGCGGCCTCCATTGGGGCACAATTAAACCCTGATGTAGACGCCAGCACTACGAGAATTTCTCACGAGAAAAGCGGGACATCTTTTCTGGCACCCTTCGACATGCCAGAATCCCACGTCGGTGGCGAGCACAGCCTAAATATCCTAAAAGGATTCAAGCCCGATCAAACAGGCTCTTGGCGCTTTTCCGAACCCAAGAGACAGGCCATGGGAGAGGAGCTAGCCAAACTTTTGGAAGCCGGATTCATCAGAGATATAAAACATCCGGACTGGCTAGCAAACCTGGTGATGGTACCAAAGAAGGATAAATCCTGGCGCCTATGTGTTGATTTTGAAGACCTTAATAAGGCTTGCCCAAAGGATCCCTTCCCCCTCCCTCGAATTTATCAAATTATTGACACTATAGCAGGACACGACTCATTGTGCTTCCTCGACGCGTACTCCGGCTACCACCAAATCAAGATGGCGGAGCTGCACCAAGCTGCAACAGCATTCATCACTCCATACGGCCCGTTCTGCTTCAACACAGTGCCCTTCGGGCTCAAAAACGCCGGCGCAACATATCAGCGCATGATTCAGACATGTCTGGCGAACCAGATCGGCAAAACAGTGGAAGCATATGTAGATGACGTGGTCGTCAAAACAAAGCACGTCGAAACTCTAGTAGACGACTCGAGGCTCACATTCGACAATCTTCAAAAATATGACATCAAGCTCAATCCTGAAAAATGCGTCTTCGGCGTTCCAGCCGGAAAGCTCCTGGGCTTCATTGTGTCCGGTAGAGGAATTGAAGCAAACCCAGCCAAGATCCGAGCTCATCACAATTGGATATTCCAAAAGACCTCAAACAAATACAAAAATTGACGGGATGCGTGGCGGCTCTAAGCCGCTTTATTTCCCATTTGGGAGAAAAGGCGTTACCCTTTACCGCCTCCTCCGCCAAGATCAACACTTCGAGTGGACGGATGCCGCAACGGCCGGACTCGAAGAGATAAAAGCTATATTGGCAACAAATCCGGTTCTGGCCGCGCCCAACGTGGGCGAACCATTGCTATTATATATCGCTGCAACACATCAAGTTGTCGTAGCGGTGCTTTCGTTAATCGAGCGAGAAGCGACGGACACGGTTCCCTCTTCAAAAACCGGTTTACTATGTGTCCACTGTCCTAACTCCATGCAAGTCCCGGTACCCACACTACCAAAAGATAGCATACGCGGTGTTCATGGCATCCTGGAAGCTGCGACACTACATTCAAGAGTGTTCGATAACGGTAGCCTCCGAAGTACCTCTTAACGACATTATAAACAACTGCGACGCGACGGGCCAGATTGCTAAATGGGCCATAGAGCTCCTTCCATTCGACATAACTTATAAGCCACGACAAGCTATTAAGTCGCAGGTTTTGGCCGACTTCGTGGCCGAATGGACCGGGAACTCCCTAAAGAGTACGGCGCATACTCCAATTGATCATGCACTTCGACGGCTCCAAAATGTTGGCCGGCACGGGGCATCGTCCTGACGTCCCCAACCGGAGACACAGTCCAATACGTCCTTCAGATAATGTATACGGACTCCAACAACGCAGCCGAATACGAGGCCCTTCTGCACGGCCTCCGGATGGCAGTCTCCATGGGCATTCAACTCCTAGAGGTGCGCGGGGATTTGAACCTCGCAATATCTCAAATAAACAGAGACTTTGATGCCAAAGATCCAAAAATGGCAGCATACCGCAATGCGGTCCTAAAAATGTCAGCACGGTTCGAAGTGCTCGAATTTCATCATATAGCCCGGGATAACAACCAGGCGGCGGATATATTGGCACGCATCGGTGCAAAACGCGATGCCGTCCTGCCCAACATCTTCCAGGAGTTGCTGTTCAAGCCATACGTACTATGGGAAGGGGAGTCCGGCAATAACAATCCGGACCCAACCGCACTGCCTGACGCCGAACACTCTGACACAACCGGAGGCTCTGCCCCCGAGATAACACCCTCCACTCACGAAATAATGGAGGTTATCGCCCCGTGGACGGAACCATTCCTAGCCTATACCTAACTAGGCAGGAACTTCCCGAAGACCAAAATAAGGCTCGCTGCATAGTACGGCGATCTAAAGCCTATAAAGTCCATGAGGGAGAGCTTTATAAGAAAAGCACTACCGGAGTCCTTCAAAAGTGTATCTCAAGAGGAAGGGCGAAACCTCTGGCTGAAATTCATGCCGGATGGGTGGGCACCACGGGCGCAGCCCGGCCCTTGTAAGCAAGGCCTTCCAGACAGGATTTTATTGGCCCGGCGGCCGAGGCAGAATCTTGCGCCGGACTTAGTCCAACGATCGTCGGTTGCCAGCTTTTTGCTAACCAAAGCCACATTCCACCCACCGCCCTTAAAACTATACCCATCACCTGGCCGTTCATGATGCAGGTGCTTGACATGGTTGGACCCCTTAAGGGAGGAACCCACAAGCAAAAATACCTATTGGTCATGGTGGATAAATTCACCAAATGGATAGAGGCCAAGCCTGTTAAAACGGCCGAATCTGGACCGGTGATAGACTTCATATCAGGGGTAGTGCACCGTTACGGTGTCCCAACGGCACCAACTTCACGGCCGATGAGGTCAAATTATGGTGCAAAAACATGGGCATCAAGCTCGATTACGCCTCAGTCTATCACCCTCAAACCAACGGCCAAGTCGAGCAGGCAAATGGTCTAATCATGAGCGGCATTAAAACTAGACTAGTGCGGTCCCTCAAGGAATCTAACACGCCTTTGGGTTGAGGAGCTCGACTCCGTACTGGGGGCTACGGACCACGCCGAATCGTACTACGGATTCACACCATTCTTTATGGTGTACGGCGCAGAGCAGTCTTGCCTGCGACATAATACATGACTCACCTCGGCGTGCGCATGTATGAAGAAAGAGAAGCCGAGCTTCGATCGGTAGGACAGTTTAGACGCATTGGAGGAGGAGCGCGACGTGGCAAAAGCTCATTCCGCATTCTATCAACAGCGAGCTCGAAGATATCAAAGCAGGGAAATGCGGGCCAAAGCTTATAACATTGGCGAACTAGTTCTCGCTCACGGACAAGAAAAAGGACAAACTCAAGCCCAAATGGGAAGGTCCCTTCATCATCGACCAGGTCCTGACCGGCGGAGAATACCGTCTGCGAAACGCATCGGATAACAGACTCGAGCCGAACCCATGGAACGCAGCCCGTCTACGAAGATTCTACGACTAAGCGCCGGACTCCAAGTTCGTCTCCTTCCTCCGTCCACATTTTCTATTTTTGCTGTCTTTTATTTCTCTCCTTCCTCCTCCTTCTTCTTGAAGCCTCTAGAGGCTCGTTTGCGCTTTTTTCGCACATACTCGACGCGCTGTTCGCGCTCACTATACCTGGTGGCTTCTTTAACAGAAGCTTATTTATACGGGCTTCATGCCCAACACATGCGTTAAACTTCCGCATGTACCTTTTATTCACCATTATATGCATCGATATGACTTAAGTATTGGCCAAGCTGGGTTTGCACGGCTCCTGTGCTTACGCCTCGTTCTGATTGTTCGGCTAGGTGGTAAAGGGAGCACCTCTGCGATTGTTACTACCGAATTCGATCGGATGTGTACCTCGAGACCGGGTGAAGCCGAAAGCTAAGCGTTCTTAAGGGAATATTCGGTCGGTGAACTGAAAGTTGATTTTAATTATTTACCCATCTGCCCCAGATGATTTTACGCTTTCATAGCAGCTTTGACACGCACTTTAGGGCATGCATCCCAGCGGAAGGAACCCTTAACGGAACTATTCTCCCTGGAAGATGTTTCTTACTACCCATGTAATATAACATAACTAGTTGGGCACTTGTCTGATACAGCAATAATGACCCCTACGCCTTGTCTCCATGCATACCCAGGTTCTTATATAACCACGAAGGTATTCGGACACACTCCGGACTATTGGGTCCTGAGGTCGAAGCGAAAAGATCCGCTATGACAAACGATCTACAATCCGGCTAGAAGACATTTTTTCATGTCATATTTTTACATAGTCAACTCGACTCATTGTATTCCTCCTCAATGCCATCTAATAGGCTATCTAATTTACAATCTTGCTGGGAATACTTGGCGGCCAATTCTACTTGGCCGTACACTAAGCTTACAGGGATCTCCATCCCATCAGGCCCCACAGGTCCGACCTCGGCCATGTGGTTTGGGTCAGCCTTCGTGTACTGCGTCCTTACCATGGCCCAGGCCTCCCTGGCGCCTTGATGGTAGGCCGATATCTTCCATAGTCGGAAGCGCCGCCGTGCTACTTGAAGCCGCTATGCCAGCTCCCCAATGCCTTCAGGTAGGGAGATAGATGGCCACAAGGCCTGGCTGACGCCTTTCATCACCTGCCGGACTCGTTCGTGCAGCTGACGCAATTCGGGAAGAAGATCACCCGAAGAATTGGGCATCTCCTCCTCAGGACGACCTGTGAGCAAACCTACATACATGTTTATGTTAGTCGCCTTCCTCGCCGAACTCTTTCAAAGTTCGCTCAAGCACTTACCGAAAATGCCGGGACGAAGCCGCTGATTCTCCTTCTGGTCGGACAACTGGGCATGAACATCCTTTAGTTCCTCACCCAGCTTGGTGTTGGCATCTTGGAGGTTATTTTTCTCTGCCGCACCCTGCAAGCATGCTCTCGCTGACCTTTAGCTGGCGCAAGAGCTATTACTTGTCCCGATCTAGTCCGGCGCCATCTGCAATGTTTTTGTCAGTTACACACCGCCGCACTTCATAAACTATTTATCTTTTGAAGTGTATATTACCGAGGGGTCTCTGTGGCTCCCTCATGGCGGCTAGTGCGGCCTCAAGTTGGGCCTTGCACTCTTCAAGCTCCTGGGACGATCGGGTACTCTTTTGTAAGATCACTGCATAACAAATGATCCTTAAATCAGTTATTCTAACTACTTTAAGTCTCGAGACTCTTGGCATATATAAGCTGTCAAATTTCCTTACCAGTATGTCTTTTACATATCGCTCAGGTGGCTCTGCCTAGACCATCTTGAGCGGCACGGAGGTGCGCATCTCCCGAATTGAAGGCATTCAAGGCCTCTTGGGAGAAACATCGTCCACGAAGAACTGTCCGCGGCGGTTTGTGATTCAAGGCGCTCTCCACCTCGGAGTTGGTGGCGGACAATCTGTCGGCATCCTCTGTCGGAGGAGCATCCGACGTACGCCTCATGTTCGCCTCCGCTTCTGGACCCGGCTTTGGAACCTGGCTGGCGGAGGTTCGATTGGCAACCTCTCCGGACTCAGTCCGTCGAGCGCTCTTTTTCCTGAAAAGAGCGTCAGCGTTAGTACGCCTTCCAGGAATCAATCCTAGGAACATGGTGACACTCCATACCGTTGCGGCGGAGTTTCGATCCGGACCGCACTCCTTTTTAACCTCTTGAGGCGTCTTGCCCTGATTGGCCAACCGCCCATGAGCTCGGCTTCCTGCCTCGAAGGTACCCCCTGCGAAACATCATTGGTATACGGTGATCGAGAAATATGCACGGATGGGTCATTATCATAATATTGGGACCTTGGTCTCAGTTACCTGCGAGGCTGGAAGTATTCCGGGGTAATCGGCCATAATGGCAACCAAAGCATTGTTGATGCTAAGTTGGTGGAATACCCCGTCGATCAACTCCACCTTTATATCCGGATCCTCTTCGGAGGTCGGATCGAGGGACCGTTCCGGATCCTCGGGTTGTGGGGGTGGGCTGTGTATCTTCTCCTGATCCGGCGCGATTCTGCTTGTGAGAAACCATGAAATGAGATATTTAACCACGGGAACATGGATCGGACGGTCACAAAGATGTTTGCTTACCCAGCTTCAAGGATTATTCAAGAAAACTCCTTGATTGGATTGACACGGAGGAAATCCTCCTCCTCCCTTAATACATGGCGCACAAGATCTTCACCGGTTCGGTGACCGATCCCGCCCTTTGCGGACATGGCGGGTGGCATCGTCCTCCCGTTGAAGTCCCACATGGGGTGGCCCCTATATTGGGCGGCTGCACTCCCCTCATAATGCAGATTGCCATGACCCGATCATGGTCAATCCGGCATGAGCCAAGAACCTTATTCGGCTCATCAAATAGAGGACATCCGGTCATTTTCCCTCCGGGGCTCACGAGGGCCTTGACTTAGGCGCTTCTTGAGAGGAGCATTGCTGAACTCCGGAAGGCCGATTGGAACAGATCCGGCGTGGGGCGTCCTCCATGTAAAACCATTCCGAAGGCCAGTCTTCGGACGCCTTCTTTGTGGTTCCGGATAGGTATCCGGTCCCGGCGATGCACCATAGCTCGGCTCCGCCCACTTGATATATTGACCCATCATAAGAACGGGGTACTAGGCAGAATAATCTCTTCCACAGCCCGAAATGAGCCTCGACGCCCAAGAACAGTTTGCAAAGGGCCAGAAGCCCGCGATGTGCAAAATGGAGGCAGGCGTAAGGTGGTGCAACTGGAGGCCGTAGAACTCCTAGAGCCCCCGGAGAAACGGATGGATTGGAAATCCGTGTCCTCTTACTAGATAAGAGATGAAGCATACCCGCTCTCCTTTAGAGGGATCGGGGACACTCTCCGCTTGCTTTCCGCCCTTGTAGATGGCAAGTCCGGCTCGAACCGGAACCAAGAAGGCCGGGGGAAGGAATCCCTTGGTTTGGAGTATAACTAGCTCGCTATGCGGGATCGAGCATCTCTCCCAATTTCAGTGAGGGCCGGGAGCGCCGAAGGAGGAGCCACGTCGACCGTCCATGATGGAATGGGCTTTGGTCGAGGCGCCTGATGAAAGCTTCATGAAGGGGGATGGTGTTACTCAGATCTAGATCCTCGCCCCTTTTATAGGCAGCTCATTTGCGCAGCTTGGGGGGTAAATGTAAAAATACCCTGGCTTTTCGCATTCATTCAAACATGTGGAAGATGGCCATTATTGGGCGTAGAAGCCAAGGAGCGCAGCATTTATCAGAAGCCGGACAGTATTCGACAAGTATATGGAATTTGGAGAAGAACCCGCCTCGCAATGCCGAAGACAATCAACGCACCGGACTCATCGTCATTGAAGCCTAGTTCGGGGGCTACTGAGGGAGTCCCGGATTAGGGGGTGTCCGGATAGCCAAACTATCACCGTTGGTCGGACTCCTGGACTATGAAGATACAAGATTGAAGACTTTGTCCCGTGTCCGGATGGGACTTTCCTTGGCGTGGAAGGCAAACTTGGCGATACGTATATGTAGATCTCCTACCATTGTAACTGACTCTGTGTAACCCTAACCTATCCGGTGTATCGGAGGGTTTTAGTCCGTAGAACGAACAACAATCATACCATAGGCTAGCTTCTAGGGTTTAGCCTCCTTGATTTTGTGATAGATCTACTCTTGTACTACCCATATCATCAATATTAATCAAGCAGGAGTAGGGTATTACCTCCATCGAGAGGGCCCGAACCTGGGTAAAAACATCGTGTCCCTTGT
Source organism: Aegilops bicornis (assembly GCA_021605145.1). Taxonomy (NCBI): domain Eukaryota; kingdom Viridiplantae; phylum Streptophyta; class Magnoliopsida; order Poales; family Poaceae; genus Aegilops; species Aegilops bicornis. The sequence goes on along the minus strand of CM038672.1, from coordinate 340,142,011 downwards.
CTCCTGTTACCATCCGCCTAGACGCACAGTTCGGGACACCCTACCCGACATCCGCCGGTTTTGACACCGACATCACCCCATGTGGCACATTAATGGCGAAGATGATGCCACCCGCTGTGGGCGTAAGGGACCGGACTCAGTTGCTGCTCTAGCAAAAATTCTGTCCGATTTGTACAAGGGAGAGGAAGAGGAGTTCATCCGCATTAAGCCACGGGATGGATTCTCCATGTACAACCCTCCAAGCTGGGTGAGCTATCACTTTTTACTCCCAGCCTTCCTGCATTCTTCGTCATAAGTACGTACCTTGCCGTTTCATGGCAGGAACTATGAAAAGCTGTAAGGGAGGTCAACAGCCCGCCTCCACAACCGGAGGACCCTGACCGGGCGCTCGAACCGAGACTCGGAGAGGATCCGGACATATTTGTGGAGCTCATCAACAGGACATTCTATCAATTGAGCTGCGATGATGCCATGGTGGCCATCGTAGACGACTATCCTGGGCTACTCCCTGCATCACATGTAAGTAAAACCGGAGTCCCAACTTCCAAGAAGGATCCCCTTTTTTGCACTTCACTTACCGTACACATATGGTATCTTACAGGGAAGGCCCACGGGACGCCATGCCGAACCATGATGACTTCGCCAACAAGGGGCACGAAGCCGGAGTAGGCTAAAAAGGAAGGTCGTCGGGGCTGAGGCAGCCGTCAGCAGGTATGATCTGAGAACCTCGCTCCGTGGTTGTCGTCTTTTAAAATATAATAACATCCATGTTTCCTAGTAGGAAAAATGCTCGCCGGACTATGTCCGAAGAGGTTGCCGATCACGCCTCCACCAGTCGGGCTCCAGGGCCGGACATAGAGGCAGCAGCTAACACGGGGCGAACACCGGATGCTCCTCCTACAGAGGATGTGGATAGATTATCCGCTACAAATTCCAAAGTGGAGAGCGCCATGAATCACAGGCGTCGCTGGGCCGTACTCCGTGACGCTTGTTTCTCCCAAGAGGCGTTTGATGCCTTCAACTCAGGAGACATGTACAGCCGTGAATGGTCTTGCCAGAGCCACGGGCCAGTATGTAAAGGATATACGGGTAAGAAAATCTGATGATTATATATATCAGTAGCCCCTGAGACTTGAAATAGTTGACACAACTAATTTAAGGATCATTATTTGTGCAGGTTATTACAGAGAAGAATACCTAATTGTCTCAAGAGCTGGAAGAGTGCAAAGCCCAGCTACGGGCCGCAGTTGCCGCGTTGAAGGAGTCCGAGAAGGCCCCCTCTAGTAACACTTGTTTCCATTGCAAAGAATGACAGGTACCAGATAGTATATGCATGCACGCAAATCTAACAATAGATGTTGCGGATGACTCGAGTGAATCCGGAGGCCGTGCGAAGGATGCGCATAGCGTGCTAATCGACAGCTAAATCTTTGGCCGGCGCGTGCTTCTGGCAGGTTAGGCAGGAGAAAAATGATCTCCAGGACGCCAATATCTAGCTGGGCGTGGAACTGAAAGATGTTCGAGCCCAGCTTGCGGACTCCGTGAAGGAGAATAAGCGGCTTCGACGTGGCATTTTCAGTAAGTGCTTGAACGAACTTTTGAAAGAGTTTGGCGAAGAAGCCGACTAACAGAGTTATGTCTGCAGGTATGCTGACGGGTCGTCCCGCGGAGGAGATGCCTGTGTCTGCGGTGATCTTCTACTGTAGCTCTCACAACTGCACGAACAAGTTGGGCAGGTGATGCGGTATTGCCCAAGCCTTGTGGCCATCCGCTTCCCGCCAGAGGCATGGGGAGCTTATAGAGCAGCTCAAGGGAGCGCGGCGACGCTTCCGATTATGGAAGATATCAGCCTACCGACAAGGTGCAAGGGAAGCCTGGGCCATGGTGAAGACGTGATATACCAAAGCTGACCTAAACCACATGGTCGAGCTCGGACCTATGGGGCCCGATGGGAAAGAGATCCCCGTCAGTTTGGTGTATGACCAAGTAGAATTAGCCGCAAAGTATTCCCAACAGGATTGTAGGTGACTGTGTACTTCAAGTGACATATATTGTCCCTAGCCAGATTGTAGATCATTTGTCATGGCGGACCTTTTCGCTTCGCCTCTGGACCCGATAGTCCGTAGTGTATCCGAATACCCGCTCAGTTATGTAAAAACTGAGGTACGCGTGGAACCAGGCGTAGGGGTCATAAGTGCTTGAACAAACAAGTACCCAACTAGCTATGTTATGTTACATGGATAGTAAGAAACATCTTCCAGGGAGAATAGTTCCGTTATGGGTTCCTTTCCCTGGGTATGCATGCCCTAATGTGCATGTCCGAATCATGAAAAGAGACGCAGGCTATAAACATCTGGGGCATGTATTGAAATAAATAAAAGTCATCTTTTGTTCATCGACCGAGTATTCCCTTAAGAACGCTAGCTTTCGGCTTCACCCAGTCTGAGGTACACATCCGGCTGACCCGGCAGTAACAATCGCAGAGGTGCTCCCCTTATGCCCTAGCCGAATTAACGGGAACGTAGGCCATAAACACAAGAGCCAGGCAGCCCAGCTTGGCCAAAACTTAAGTCATATCGATGCATATAATGGCGAAAAAAGGTACATGTGGAATAATAACACATGTGTGGGGAATAAAGCCCGGAAAATAGTTATATTAAGCTTACAGATAAGAAGCCCCTCAGTATAATGGTAGCGGCTAAGCGCGTCAAGATTGTGTAGTCAAGAAACAATTTAGCCTATTAAGGCCTTGAAGAAAAGGAAAAAACAAGAGAGAAAGAGAGAAAAGACAGATAACGGATATGTAAAAAATTGACGGAGGTAAGGAGACGAACATAGAGTCCGGCAATAGGCGTAGAACCTTCGGAGTATGGCTTCGTTCAATGGGTTTGGCTCGAGTCGATTATCCGATGCATCCCACGGACGGTACGCTCCACCAGTCTGAACCTGGTCAATAATGAAGGGACCTTCCCATTTGGGCATGAGGTTGTTCTTTTTCTTCTCCGGTAGGCGTAGAACGAGTTCGCCAACGTTATAAGCTTTGGCCCGTACTTCTCTGCTTTAATACCTTCGAGCCTGTTGCTGATAGTATGCGGAATGGGCTTTTGCCACATCACGCTCCTCCTCTAGGGCGTCCAAACTGTCCTGCCGATCGAGCTCGGCCTCTTTTTCTTCATACATGCGCACTCGAGGTGAGTCATGAATTATGTCGCAGGGCAGTACAGCCTTTGCGCCGTACACCATAAAGAACGGTGTGTATCTGGTAGTGCGATTCGGCGTGCTCCGCAACCCCCATAGTACAGAGTCGAGATCCTCTACCCAGTGCATGTTTGATTCCTTTAAGGACCGCACTAATCTGGGTTTAATGCCGCTCATGATAAGACCATTTGCTCGCTCGACTTGACTGTTAGTTTGCGGGTGATAGACAGAAGCATAATCGAGCTTGATGCCCATGTTGCTGCACCAAAGTATTACCTCGTCGGTTGTAAAGTTTGAGTCGTTGTCGGTGATGTTGTTGTGGGGGATGCCATAACAGTGTACAACCCTAGATATGAAGTCTATCACCGGTCCGGATTCAACCGTTTTGACTAGTTTGGCTTCTAACCATTTGGTGAATTTGTCTACCATGACCAATAGGTATTTTTTCTTATGGGTTCCCCCTTTGAGGGGTCCGACCATATCAAGGCCCCAGACCGCAAAGGGCCAAGTAATGGGGATTGTTTGGAGAGCGGTAGGCGGCATATGGCATTGGTTTGCAAAAAGCTGGCAACCGACGCAACGTTGAACAAGGTCCTGTGCGCCTGCTCGGGCCGTCGGCCAATAGAGACTTGTATGGAAGGCCTTGCTTACAAGGGCCCGGGTTGCGGCGTGGTGGCCGCCGAGTCCAGCATGGATTTCTGCCAAAAGCTTCCGCCCTTCCTCTTCGGAGATGCACCTGTGAAGGACTCCAGTAGTGCTTTTCTTATAAAGCTCTCCCTCGTGGACCTTGTAGGGTTTAGACCGCCGCATTATGCAGCGTGCCTCATTTTGGTCCTCGGGTAGTTCTTGCCTGGTTAGGTAGGCCAGGAATGGTTCTGTCCACGGGGCGATGACGGCCATTATCACGTGAAATTTGAAGGTGTTATTTCGGTGGCAGAGCCTCGGATTATGTCGGAGTGTTCGGTATCTGGTGTTGTGGCCGGGTCCGGACTATTGTTACCGGTGTCCCCTTCCCATACCACGGATGGCTTAAACAGCCTTTCCAAGAAGATGTTAGGTGGTACAGGGTGGCGCCTAGTGCCGGTATGGGCGAGGATATCCACCGCCTGATTGTTTTCCCAAGCCACATGGTGGAATTCAATCCCCTCGAACCGAGCTGACATTTTGAGGACGACGTTGCGATAAGCCGCCATTTTCGGATCCTTGGCATCGAAGTCTCCATTTATTTGAGATATTGCGAGGTTCGAGTCCCCACGCACCTCCAGGCGTTAAATGCCCATGGAAACTGCCATCCGGAGACCATGTAACAGGGCCTCGTATTCGTCTGCGTTGTTGGAGTCTGTGTATAGTATTTGGATTATGTATTGGACTGTATCTCCAGTGGGGGACGTCAGGACGACGCCAACCCCCAGACTAGCCAGCATTTTAGAGCCGTCGAAGTGCATGATCCAATTGGAGTACATGCCGTATTCTTTAGGGAGTTCAGTTTCTGTCCACTCGGCGACAAAATCGGCCAGTACTTGCGACTTAATGGCTCGCCGTGGTCTATATGTTATGTCGAATGGGAGGAGCTCGATAGCCCATTTGGCAATCCGGCCAGTGGCATCGCGGTTGTTTATTATGTCGTTGAGTGGTACTTCTGAGGCCACCGTAATTAAACACTCTTGAAAGTAGTGTCGTAATTTCCGGGATGCCATAAATACCGTGTATGCTATCTTTTGATAATGTGGGTATCGTGATTTGCATGGAGTGAGGACAGTGGATACATAATATACCGGCTTTTGAAGTGGGAATTTATGTCCGTCCGTCTCTCGTTCGACTACGAGCACTGCGGCTTACAACTTGGTGAGTTGCCGCTATATATAACAGCATTGGTTCTCCGACATTTGGCGCGGCCAAGATTGGGTTGGTGGCCAGGATGGCTTTTATTTCTTCCAATCCGGCCGTGGCCGCGTCCGCCACTCGAAGTGTTCGGTGCGCTGAAGAAGGTGATAAAGGGGCAGTGCCTTTTCTCCTAATTGGGAGATAAAGCAGCTTAAGGCCGCCATGCATCCAGTTAACTTCTAGATTTGCTTGAGGTCAGTTGGGATAGCCAACTGTGACAGAGCTCGGATTTTAGCTGGATTTGCTTCAATTCCTCTACTGGAGACGATGAAGCCCAAGAGCTTTCTGGCGGGCATGCCGAAAACGCATTTTCCGGATTGAGCTTGATGTCTTATATTCGGAGATTGTCGAACGTGAGCCTCAAGTCATCTATTAAGGATTCGACATGTCTGGTTTTAACGACCACATCGTCTACGTATGCCTCCACTGTTTTCCCGATCTGTTTTTCCAGACAGGTCTGAATCATGCGTTGATATGTTGCACTGGCGTTTTAATCCCATAGGGCATTGTGTTAAAACAGAAGGGGCAATATGGAGTGATAAATGCCGTTGCGGCTTGATCGGACTTTGCCATCTTAATTTGGTGGTAACCAGAGTATGCGTCGAGGAAGCACAATGAATCGTGTCCTGCGGCACCGTCGATAATTTGATCGATGCGAGGGAGGGGGAAGGGATCCTTTGGGCAAGCCTTATTTAGGTCCTTGAAGTCGACGCATAGGCGCCAGGATTTGTCCTTCTTTGGTACCATCACCAGGTTTGCTAGCCAGTCCGGATGTTTTATTTCTCTAATGAATCCGGCCTCCAGTAAGTTGGCTAGCTCCTCTCCCATGGCTTGTCGGTTAGGTTCAGAGAAACGCCGAAGAGTCTGCTTGACCGGCTTGAATCCGTTTAGAATGTTCAGGCTATGCTCGGCCAGCCTGTGTGGGATCCCTGGCACGTCTGAAGGATGCCAGGTGAATATGTGCCAATTCTCGCTCAGGAACTCCCGTAGTGCGGCGTCTACAGCGGGGTTTAACTGTGCCCCGATGGATGTTGTTTTTGAAGGGTCCGTTGGGTGGACTTGGAATTTGACAATTTCATCTGCTGGTTTAAAAGAGTTGGACTTGGATCTTTTGTCGAGTATCACGTCGTCCACATCCCTTTGTGGAGTGCAGTCCGATTAATTCCTCGACGCGAGGGCTTGGATAATGCACGGAGGGCTAGTGCGGCTGTTTTGTTTTCGACGCAGTGCTATATGCAGATCACTAGCTAGAGTGATGATTCCATTGGGCCCGGGCATTTTGAGCTTCATGTACCCGTAATGGGGTATGGCTTGGAAGATCGTGAATGCCTCCTGCCCTAGAAGGGTGTGGTATCCTCTACTGAACGGGGCCACTTGGAATGTAATTTCTTCGGACCTATAATTCTCCGGCGTGCCGAATACCACATCTAGTGTGATTTTTCCAACAAGATCGTGCCTCCCGACTAGGGATGATTCCTCTGAAGGTCGTCTTGCATTGCTCAATGCGGTTTACATCTATTTCCATTTTTGAAGAGTCTCCTCATAAATGAGGTTTAATCTGTTGCCGCCGTCCATGAGCACTTTAATAAGCCGAAAGCTGTCCACAATTGGACTAAGGACCAAGGCTGCTGGTGCTCGGGCTGTTCGGAATTTAGGTTCGTCACTGGCATTGAAGGTGATAGCCGTGTCGCTCCATGGATTTATTGCTGCCAATTGGCGGACTTCGGCAAGGCTGCGGGGTGCTCGCTTACGCCTATTATTTGACGCGAAGGTCTAGAAGACTATCAATATTGTATTGTTGTTATCCACGGGGTGGTGCTCTGCGGTATTTTTAATGAGGAGATCCTCACCGCTCTAGGCCACCTGCCGGAGTACCCAACATGCTGTAAGGTTGTGTTGGTATGGTATCAGCTGTACTGTGAATTTTGCATGGCCCATTAAGCCATCCCTCCAATACGGTTCCACGCCCTGTAGTGGGCTTTTGCTTCTTTGTAATTGAGTTGGGCGACTTATGAGAGTGCACCCTTTTAGTTGGACTGGGGTTTTGTCGAGCGAATTATCCCAAAATTTTGTTTGGGTTTTCGAGCGCTTTCCATCGCATACATTTACGTACTATGGTCGCCAAGTCAGCGAAGTGTGCTATGTCACGGCGACTTATGGCGTTGAGGATTCCCTTGTCCGTGCAATTATTGCAAAAGAATGAAATTGCATCTTCCTCGCGACAGTCCTTGACCTTGTTCATTACAAGGAGGAATCTGCCCCAATAGTGATGTACTGTCTCCTGGGGCTCTTGCCTAATGTGGGAAAGATCGTTTATATCTGTGTGGGTGGGTGGATTTAAGTCCGAACCTTGACCCGATCTGAGACCCGGGGGCTCCTGGATGTTGCCCAGTGGGTCGGGCCCGCTTCTTGATTCTAGGTTCAGGGTTTGGGCGATGTCCTCCCGTAGACGGGTATCCGGCTCAGAGAGCTCGAGAATCCGGACATGGTTTGTCCTCAAGATAGAGGAAGAATCACTGCATTTCTCCTCCACCACCGCTATCTGATGGGTGACCGGCAGAGAGTTAATCTCCTTTTTGTCAGGTTTAAGCCCAATCCGATCATAGTCCATGGCGACTCCCAGAGCGGCGATGCGATCCAAGAGCTCGTTCAAAGAGGAGAGCTCCATTGGATTCATCCGCTCGGTAAGTTCCGAGCCGATGTGGAGGCTCTTTTCGATGACCCGAGAAGTCATCGTCGGCGCAGCGGCCGAACGGGCGGTCATGATGAAGCCGCCTAGTCGGAGAGTTTGGCCTACAGCCAGGTCTCCCCTAGAGGTGATGTTGTCCCTGACAACGAGACGAGCCATCCTTCCTTATGATGACGGCACAGTGGAACTCTCAATGAAAGCACCAATGTCGATTGTCAAAACCGCGGATCTACGGTAGGGGGTCCCGAACTGTGCGTCTAAGGCGGATGGTAACAGGAGACAGGGGACACAATGTTTACCCAAGTTCGGGGCCTCTCGATGGAGGTAATACCCTACTTCCTGCTTGATTGATCTTGACGATATGAGTATTACAAGAGTTGATCTACCACGATATTGTAGAGGCTAAACTCTAGAAGCTAGCCTATGGTATGATTGGTGTTGTCCTACAGACTAAACCCTCCGGTTTATATAGACACCGGAGGGGGCTAGGGTAACACAGAGTCGGTTACAAGGGAGGAGATCTACATATCTGTATTGCCAAGCTTGCCTTCCATGCCAAGGAGAGTCCCATCCGGACACGGGACGAAGTCTTCAATCTTGTATCTTCATAGTCCAACAGTCCGGCAAAAGGATATAGTCCGGTTGTCCGAGGACCCCCTAATCCATGACTCCTTCACCCGCCGAGGATCGTTGTCTTGTGATCCTCATCTGAGCTTGGGTGTTTATGATCTTGACGAAGATCTGCATGCCACGACAGAGGCGCCTCCCGAGCCTTGGTTCCAATGTAGTTGGCTAGTGGTGTTGGAACCCGCGGGCTCAAGGGTGGCCTGCTCTGCTAGTGCTGGGCAAGTTGCCCCGGCGAGAGTCTTTTCCGGGGATTCTACCTCACCCTTTTGCTCTTTGTGTCTCTGGTCTTGGCATTACCTCTGGTCGCCTTGTGCCTTCGGCTTCCCTCTTCTGCCCTGCTTAGTGTGGCTGTGGGCGCGGCTCCTACTGCACGTGCACAAGTAAAGGAGTAAAAAGGAGAGCCCCTACTTTTGTACACCGACAGGATCCCCCGGGCCTAGGCCACACATAAGCGCGACACGTTGTTGGGCCAGGCCCAGAACGGTGCGCGGGCAGGCGGGGCAGACTTTTACCGCGGAAACTTTTCGCTCGCTTGCGCTTCCCCACAACCCGCGTTGAACGCGCGTCGTGGAGGGTCGCGCGTGACGTGGGGGTCATGCGTGGGGTGGTTCCCGCACACATGCGTCACATCATGGTAAAGAGGCGGCTCGCGCCTTCCCCATAAAAAGAGGGAGACGCAGAGGCGTCGCTCATTTACTTGGTGGACTCGGGTCGTGGTTTTCAAGGCGTCTGCGATCCTCGATCACGGGGTGGGGAGCGGTCGCCTCACCCCTCCCCTCGATTCTGCTTGCTCCCCACGTGTCCCCCATGCAGGTGGCAGGCGGTGGAGGCAGGAAACCGGGCCGTCGCTGATTGGGGCAGCGGGTCGGTCTCGATTCCCTGTGCCCCTGATGGCCAGGTTGGTTGAGTGGGGCGGCCGAGCCCCGACCCCGCCCCTTTATAAGAAGGGGGAGGGGATGCCATCCCACATACTTCGAGCATCCATCTCCTTCCACTTCCTCTCCTTTCTTCCATCTGCCATGGCGAGAGGGGGTGCAGGCCCTTCAACGGTGGCAGCGAGGGTCGCTACTCGACAACGCATTCCTCCTCCCCAAGAGCTCGCAGCGGTGGAGCCGACCATGAGAGGAAGGGGGAGGGGGCGAGGGCGAGGTCGTCGTGGCTCTTGTGGGAGATGGGGACAGGGCGGCGCACCGGCCTTGCCTCCGCCGATGATGCCTCCCCCAATGGAGGGTCACGTTGGGGACCAGCCTCGTGAGTTCGTCATCAGGCTGCGCTGGCCACCGCGTCATCGTCTTCGTCTCCCTACCCCATTTTCTCGGGAGATGGAGCTCGCCCCAGACCCTCAGGTTGCACATGAGGGGTTGTGGGAATGGCGGCATGCGGGTTGACGTCGACTTACCCGCTCCTCACTCCATGTACCTCCGTTGCGGATGGAAGACGTTCACTCGTGTCCACAGCCTGACGGCGGGGCTCGTTCTCTATTTCAAGTTAATGGAGAACGGCCTGCTCTCCGTCAAGGTCTTTGGAGATCTTGGAACTCGCCAAAAGTGTTGCGTGGAGAGCTCCTCTGACGATGAAGATTCCTCCTCAAGCAGGAGTGACCAGGAGGACAGCGACAACAACGACGAGGGCGTCGAGCGGTGGGACGCCGACCTCGACTCCGACTCACCGCGTTGCCCCTCCCTCGGCCATGCGCCCTGCCGAGGGCCTTCCTCGTCAAGCTCTCCATTAGCGTGTTCCCCGTCGCCTCCTTGGGCGGCTGGTGTAGGTGGGTTGGAGAAGGCGAAGAAGGCGGGTGGCGGCCGTCAAGTCAGAGTACGCGGGCACCGACGCCTTCGTCGCGTATTGTCGGCCCGCTGCCTCATCTTCCAGCTCCCCTCCCGGCACCGGGATGTTCTCTTGGTGCCTTCTGCTCCTCGTACCTTGCCTAGGCGCTCTTTTTGCCCTCCCACTATCCTGTTCGACCTTCTGAGGAGAGGGACAAGAAGGGGATTACGGGCACCTTGTTTATTTTTTAGTTTGTAAGCCTGCGGCTACTTGTTAATCTTAAGACTTGTAATCCACTTGCTCATGTTTTTCATTCCGTATGAACTGTACCTGTATGGGATGTTTTTAATAAAAAGGGTGTTTGCCGGGTTCTTTGTGCGCGGGCGAGGCCCATGCCAAGGAGTGAATCCTTGTTATTTTTAAGATAAACACTATCGCTCGGCAACAGGCCTTGCCGTACCCTTACTTTGCTCGACCATTCTCGTGCTCGTGGCGGAGGCAGGGGCGAAGTAGAGTTAGGCCCCTCGTTTATTTCCTCGCCACCGCGACTACGACCCGGTTCCGATCCAGGGACTTGGGTACCGGAAAAAAAGGGGAGCACAGTGGTCTAGGAGTAGAACGGGGGTTTCATATGTCCCGACTTCATACGGAAATGCACAATAGAGGATAAAAGACTTATCTGAATCTGCAGCCCCCGGCAGCCTTGGCTTGCCATGGTTGGATTCTTGTATCTAGAGCCCCCGGCAACCCTGGCTTGCCGAGGCAGGAGCACCGGCTCGTTCTCTTTCTTCCAAACAGCTCAGTAGTAATGTCCATGGACCCTGCGAACCAAAGAGGACGGAAAGGAACAAAGAAACGCAAAATCGACCTCGATGCTAGGGGTTAGTCGCTGCTAAGCACTGTCAACCCTAACCGAGGGAGAGACTCAACCTAGCATGCATGCTATAACTTAGGGCGCCAGCGCTTCATTTATTTATGCTTAGGGTCTGCGCCTGGCTTTGTACAGAGGGTTACATGCCTTGCTGGCAAGGCTTGTACAAAAGGTGGTTTGCCGAGGTGGGTAAAACTTGCGAAGATGTTCAATGTTCCAGGAGTTGCTCACTGGAATAGCATCTTCGGTCTCCAGGCGGATTGCGCCGGGCCTGGTGACTCGTATTACCCGATAAGGGCCTTCCCTTTTTGGCATCAACTTGTTGGAATTCTTGGCCAATTGAACGCGCCGAAGAACAAGGTCGCCTTCCTCAATGCTTTGGGCATGAACCTTGCGGCTATGGTAGCGGCGCAAGGCCTGCTGATAGCGCGCTGCTCTCACAGCCGCCTAAAGACGATCTTCCTCAAGGAGCGTTGCGTCACCTTGCCGCAATTGCTCTTGCTCAAGCTCGTCATAAGCGAGCACTCGAGGTGACCCGTATGTGAGTTCCGTGGGGAGAACTGCTTCTGCCCGGTATACTAGGGCAAAGGGTGTCTGGCCGGTGGCTCGATTTGGTGTCGTTCTGATCGACCAAAGAACCGCCGGCAACTCATCAATCCAGCGCCTTCCGCTCTGGTGCAGCCTGTCAAAAGTCTTGGTCCTCAGGCCTCACAGTACTTCAGCATTTGCCCTCTCCGCCAGGCCGTTGCTCCGTGGATGTGCCATGGAAGCGAAACAGACCTTGCTACCGAGGTCTTGGATGTATTGCATGAAGGTGTGGCTTGTGAAATGCATGTCATTGTCGTGATGCCTCTGTTTGGCACACCAAAACGGCAGACTAGCCCCTTGAAGAACTTGATGGCCGACTGTGCTGTCACCTTCCTCACTGCTTCAACCTCCGGCCACTTTTTGAAGTTGCCGATTGCAACATACAAGTACTCAAAGCCCCCGACAACGCGGGGGAAAGGGCCTAGTATGTCGATCCCCCGGACCGAGAATGGCCAGGAGAGAGGAATTGTTTGAAGGGCTTGAGCCGGTTGATGAAGCTTCTTCGAATGGAACTGACACGCTTCACACTTGGTTACTAGTGACGTCGCATCCTGGAGGGCAGTGGGCCAGAAGAAACCTTGTCGGAACGCTTACTGGGAAGGACCCTCGACCCTATGTGGGAGCCACATATGCCTCCGTGTATATCTGCCAACAGCTCCAGTACTTCCTCTCGGGGAATGCACTTCAACTTCACACCGTTCGATCTTTTTCTGTATAGGACATCATCAACGAACTGATACATAGCAGACCGACGGGCTACTTTATCCGCTTCTTCCTGCTCCTCGGGAAGATCCCCTGTTTGGAGGAATCAGACGGTATGTTGTGCCCATGCCGGAGCCTGGGGCTCGACGGCAAGGACTAAAGGCATTTCTTCTACCATGGAAGCAGCCGTCTCTACGGCCAGGGCTTGACGCCCTGCTGGAGTCAGTTGCCCCTCGGCAGGCTCAGTACCCACGGCAACACCCTTGCCGGCGTCCCCAGGGGGCTCGGCGGGAAAGTACTTGCCAGGGCCTGATTTCCTCTGCTTGTTCTGCTCTGTTGATGGTTCGACGGATGGTTGAGTTAACCGAAGCACAAAAGTACCTAGTTCCACAGGTAGTTTGAAGGCAGTGCCCTTCGACAGGTAATAGGCGGTGTTGTTCTCCGCTCGAGGAATGTGCTCTGCTTGTATACCATCAAAGCGCTCTTCCAGCTTCCTCACCTCATCTACGTAGGCCTCCATCAATGGGCTCTGATAATCTTTGTTAACTTGCCTGATGACAAGCTGTGAATCACCCCTGACGATGAGCTTCTTAACCCCGAGGTCTGCTGCGATCCTGAGACCTTAAAGCAACCCCTCGTATTCAGCAGTGTTGTTTGTGGACATCTCCCTGGGAAAGTGCATTTGCATTACATACTTGAGGTGCTCTCCGGTGAGCGCGATGAGCAGCACACCAGCACCGGCGCCTTGCAGCGAGAAAGCCCCGTCAAAGTACATGATCCAGTTGCGACTTGCTTCCTTGTCGGGGAGAGTGGTCTCCTAGATTTCTTCGTCAGGCGTTGAGGTCCATTCCGCAATGACCTCCGCCAAGACCCTGCTCTGGATCGTCGAAGTGCTTTCAAACATAAAACCAAAGCTCGACAGCTCCAAGGCCCACTCCACAATCCTCCCGGTTGCGTCTGGGTTATGCAATATCTGTTGCAATGGGAGCCGGGTGACGACTGTGATTTTGTGTGCTTGGAAGTAATGATGCGGCTTCCTGGAGGCCATAAGGAGGCCGAAGAGCAATTTCTGCACACTAGAGTACCTTGACCTAGCATCTTGCAAGAGGGAGCTGACAAAATAAACCGGGTGCTGCATCATATTCTTCATTTGCATCACTTCTTTCGGTCGCGCAGGCCCTGCCCTGTCAATGTCAAACTCTGCCAGGGGCCCGCCTTGCCGGCACCAGGCCCTGTCGGGGGAACCTCCGGCACGCCATCCGCTGGTCCTGCCGTTGCCACCGCCTCTTTGTTGACCTCCCTCTGCGCCACTAGCGTAGCGCTGACCACTTGATTCGTCGCCGCCAGATACAGCAACAACGACTCTTGTGGTTTAGGCACACCCAGTATTGGCGTATAGGAGAGGTATTTCTTCAAATCCTGTAGCGCTGCTTCAGCCTCTGGGGTCCACTCCATTGGGCCTGCCTTTTTCAAGATTTTGAAAAAGGGAAGGGCGTGCTTGGCAGACTTGGAGATGAATCTGCTCATGGCGGCAATGCAGCCAGTGAGCCGACGCACATCCTTGATCCGCTTGTGCGCCTCAATTTGCTCGATGGCCTTGATCTTGTCTGGGTTTGCCTCGATCCCACGCTGTGACACGAAGAATCCGAGAAGTTTGCCAGACGGAACGCCGAAGACACACTTCTCAGGGTTCAACTTGAGGTTGATCTTGCGCAGGTTGGCAAACGTCTCTTCTAAGTTTTGTACAAGAGTTTCCTTGTCCTTGGTTTTGACCACTATGTCATCCATATAAGCTTCCATATTTCTATGTAGCTGGGGCTCAAAACCAATTTGGACCGCCCTTGCGAACGTTGAGCCAGCACTCTTCAACCTGAAAGGCATTCATAAAAAGCAATACGTACCACATGGGGTGATGAATGCTGTCTTCTCTTCGTCTTCTCTTGTCATGAAGATCTGGTGGTAGCTCGAGTAGGCATCGAGGAATGATAACAGATCACACTTGGCCGTGGAGTCAACAATCTGGTTAATGCGCGGCAACGGGAAGGGGTCCTTGGGACAAGCCTTGTTGATATCTGTGTAGTCAATACACAACCTCCACTTCATGTTTGCCTTGCGCACCACCACCGGATTGGCCAACCACGTCGGATGGTGCACTCCTCTCACCAAGCCTGCCAATTCCAACTTCCTGATCACCTCTGTGATGAACTCCTGCCGTTCCAAAGCTTGCTTCCTGACCTTCTGCTTGACGGGTCGCGCATGGGGACAGACAACAAGATGGTGCTCAATCACTTCCCTAGGAACGCCGGGGATGTCGGATGCTTTCCATGCAAACACATTGACATTCGCCCGCAGGAAAGTGACGAGCGCGCTTTCCTATTTGCTGTCGAGGGTGAATATTATGGTGAAAGCCCCTCCTGTGCGATCCTCCTTGACGGACACCTTCTTGGTCTCTGGTGGTGCAGCTCTGGATTTCTTGCTCTTGCCGGTGGAGCTCTCTGGCATATCCTCGACGGTAGCACAACACCCCGAAGAGGTGCGCTTGCCGAAGTGGGTGCGAGAGGTCTTGCCGGCCTTCTTCTTTCTGTCGGTGTTCTGGGAACAGGGTTCCCCAGACTTGCCTGCCTGCGGCCTGCGGCGTGGCTCAAAGGAGGCCCGGGACAGCCCATCTTCATCAACGCAAGCTCAAGACCCTCGCGAGGGGCCAAGCCTCGCGGGGCGGACGGCAAGGAGCTTCCTCAGGCACGGCCTCGTCAGGCTGGCTCATGAGGAGGCGGAGAGTTCAAGGCAGGGTACCTCGCGAGGTGCCCATGACGCAAGCCATGACGACCAAGGGCGCCAGTCGGGCGCCAGCCCGCGCAGCGTCCTCCTTTCCTCCTTGGTGCAAAGAGAGCATCAAGCAAAGGCATCCGTTTCGGTGCAACAAGACCAAGACCAGCCCAACGGCTGGAAGGGAGTCATCGTGGAGCCCAAGCAGGCGTCATCACCAGAGCCTTTGGCAGGCGAGGACCAACTTTAGTCAGGATAAGTGTACCCGTTGTTCCCCTTCAAAATGGCCAATTGTTGGCGCCCTTCCCGCTCAATATTTGGGAAGAGGCCCAGGGCCTTCGCCTATAAATAGATGTAGCCACCCCCAGAGAAGGGGATCCGGATCCTCGTCAAGGAACCAGTAGCTAGAGCGACTGAACACCACCTAGCAGTTCATCGCACCCGCCAAGAACCGACCCTCGCGAGGCTGTTCTTCCTTGTATTGTTCCTCATCAGCCCAAGAGGTAATCCACCACACCACACACTGGAGTAGGGTATTACACCACAATGGTGGCCTGAACCAGTATAAATCTCGTGTCTCTTGTGTTGTTCCGTTTAGTAGTTTAGGTCCCAGCGATTCGGCGTGGTGCGAGACGGTGGAGGGTTGGATCTCCGCGCGCACCCCTGTGTTTGAACCTCAAGGGTCTGCCGGAACCCGGAATCCGACATTTGGCGCGCCAGGTAGGGGTGCGCCAGAATCTTCCTTTCGTCGCCTCGTTCTTCCCCGACCACCGCAACCATGTCTGACGCCCGTCGGGCCCGCGCCGAGCGCCGAGCCGCCCTCGCCTTCCATGTCGCCCGGACGGCTTTCGACAGCGGGCGCCCTCGTCGTTCCTCACCGCCCGCTGTCAACACCGCCACCGGCCCGGCGGGGAACGGGCAGCAAGCATCATCCCTGCACTCCACGGTTACCCCAGGGGAGGAGCCGCGCATCTTCCTCGTCACCCGTCCCGTCGCGCCGGTTCCTCCGGTCGTCGCGGCCCTCCTGGGCGGCTCGCAGGCGCCGCCTTCCAGCCGCCATGCAAGGCATTCCGCCGGGTCGGCGCCGCCTCCTGTGGCGAGGCTCCCTCGGGCGGACAGAGCCGCGGCCGGGCTGACCTTCGACTCTCGGGACCACCCCCACCAACTCGGCGGCTCGGGTGCGCTCCCCATGCTACGCACACCCACCATATGCCGGTTGCTGTCACCAGACCCTCATCGATGGCGGCGCCCGGCCTCAACGCGTACTCTCGCCGAGGCCTTCAACCTCCTCTGCATACCCAGGGAGCGGCTGCAGCCCAGCCGGCCTTTTTCGGGCGTAGGAAGAGGGTCATCCAGCTCCTTGGGGCAAATCCGGCTTCCAGTGACCTTCGGCACCTACGACAACTTCCGCACGGAACTAGTCGACTTCGACATTGCCCCCATCGGCCTCCCCTACAATGCCATCCTTGGCTATCCAGCATTGGCCAAATTCATGGCCACAACCCACCCGGGGTATAACCTCATGAAGATGCCCGGGAGCAGCGGTGTCCTCACCGTTCCTGGAGATACCGAAGGTGCGTTGCGAGCGCTCGGGCTCGCCCTCAAGACGGCGGCCGCGGCGCAGCCCGCCGATGCGAAAGCCCTCAAGCCCAAGGGGGCTGCACCGACCAAGAAGAAGCAGTTGTTCACTCAAGACAAGGCGGAGACCAAGCAGATACATGTCGATGAGGACGGGTCCACAAACGCCACCTTCACCATAGGCGCCAACCTCGAGCCCGAACAGGAAGAAGCCCTGGTCAAGTTCCTGCGTGCAAACAAGAAGGTGTTCGCCTGGGAGCCCGATCAGCTGGCGGGGATCCCACGGGGCATAATCGAGCACCACCTCAACGTGTGCCCCAACGTGCGTCCTGTGAAGCAGAAGGCGAGAAGGCAGTCCACTGAAAAGCAGGCCTTCATCGTCCAAGAGACCCGCAAGCTAGAAGCAGCGGGGGTTATTCGCGAGGTCCGATACCCAGATTGGCTGGCCAACCCCGTGGTGGTTCCAAAGAAGGGAGGAAAGGAGTGCATGTGTGTCGACTTCACCAACCTCAACAAAGCATGCCCGCAGGATCCGTTCCCGCCCTCGCATCGACGGATCGTCGATTCCACCGCCGAGTGTGACCTGTTATGCTTCTTGGGCGCCTTTTCCCGTATCATCAGATCAAGATGGCGGTGGAAGACGTGGAAAAGACGGCCTTCTTAACCCCGTGTGGAGTGTACTGCTATACATGCATGTCATTCGGGCTGCGCAACGCGGGGTCAACCTTCCAGCGGCTCATGCACATCACCCTGGGCCCGCAGCTCGGGAAGAATGTGGAGGCCTACGTCGATGACATCGTGGTGAAGTCTCGCGAGGCCAAGACCTTGATACAAGACCTGGAAGAAACCTTCGCGATCCTCGACGCAGTGAGCCTGCGGCTCAACCCGGAGAAGTGTGTGTTTGGAGTTCCCTCGGGCAAACTCCTGGGTTTCCTCGTGTCCCACCGAGGCATCGAGGCCAACCCAGAAAAGGTCAAGGCAGTTGAAGACATGAGCCCACCAAAGACCCTCAGGGAAATGCAGAAGCTCACGGGGCGCGTAACGGCGCTGGGCCGTTTCATCTCCCGATTGGGGGAGCGGGCGCTGCCTTTCTTCCAGCTGATGAAGAAAAAGGGGCCCTTCGAATGGACTGAAGAGGCCGACAAAGCGTTCCAAGACCTCAAGAGGTACCTGACCAGCCCTCCAGTGATGGTGGCCCCGCGCCCTCAGGAGCCCTTGGTACTCTACCTCGCAGCCACTCCCTACTCCGCTTAGCGCAGCTACAGGTGGCGATTAGGGAGGAGCGTCGAGCCAAGACCACGGGCGGCCACCCGAGCTAAGGCAAGGCGAATCGAAGGAACTAGCAGAAGCCAGCACCGCAATGGAAGAAGATCAGCCGTCGCAGCAGAGTGCACCAAGGGCGTGAGAGGCCCCCCATCCAAGCACCCAGCTTCCGGAGGCGCCGTCACCTCGGGAGGCACCACAGCTTCCGGAAGACGCCACCAGCACCGACGCCCCTAGCCTCGTCGAGCACCCGGTGTGTACTTCGACACCGTGTTACGGGATGCGAGGGCACGGTACCCCATGCCACGTAAGCTCCTCCTCACCGCTGTTGGTGGCTTCAGCATAGCTGCAGCACTACTTCCAGGTCATCCAATCAAGGTTCTCTCGGCATACCCCTGGAGAGGGTGCTCAGAGCTAACTCGGCCGGAAGGGTCGCCGAGTGGAACATTGAGCTGCAAGCATTCCAGCTCGAGTTCAGCACAACCAGAGTCATCAAGGGGCTGTTGCTGGCAGATTTCGTGGCGAATGGGCCAGAAGCACCAGACCTCGGGGCGGCGAGGATCGATCCCTCTCCCGTGAAGTGAAGCGCCCGGAAGGTTGGGTCATGTACTTGACGAAGCGTTCTCCAGACAGGCGTTGGGGCTGGGGCGGTGCTCATATCTCCGCTTTCGGGACAAGCTCTACTATGCCGTGCAGCTCTGTTTCCAGATGGTGAGAAGGTCTCCAACAATATAGCGAGAATCTGAGGGGGCGATGGCGGAGTGCGAAGGCTGCCGCTGCCACAGGGGTGAAGCGCCTTACCATCAAGGGCGATTCGCAGCTCCTCGTCAATTTCTCCAACAAGGTGTACGAGCCAAGAGATGAACACATGGAGGCCTACCTTCTTTGAGGTCCGCAGGATGGAGAAACAGTTAAGGGGTTGGAGCTGCAAGACGTGCCCATGGCACCAATCAAGAGGCCGACGACATCGCCAAATGAGCCTCCAGAGGTTACCCCAGAGCCGGGCGTCTTTGAGGAATGGCTCCTCAAGCCCTCAGCCCTTGCCGTTATCAAGCACAGCACAGCCTCGGGAGGAGCTCCTCAGCCACCTGCCTCGGGAGCCCCAGCCTGTGGCCCGGCCTCAGGAGCACGCCTGCTCCTAACGATGGAACCTCAAGAGGAGTGCTGGATCACGGAGCTCAAGAGTTACTTAACACGTGGAACTTTGTCGGAGAAGGAGGAGGAGGCAGAGCGTGTGGTGCGGCAAGCCACGGCATACAGCATCATGGATGGAGAGCTCTCACGGAAGCTTGACCGAGCAGCGTATCCCTGCGCTGCATCACCAGGGAACACGGGAAGGAACTGCTGGCAGATATACATGGCGGAGATTGTGGGCACCATTCGTCGTCACGGACCCTCGTCGGCAAGGCGTTCCGCAGCGGTTTCTATTGGCCCACCGCGCTCAATGACGCTATCGAACTCGTGAAGGCTTGCGAGGCTTGCCAATTCCATGCCAAGCAGATCCACCAGCCAGCGGGAGGTCTGCAGACCATCCCCTCACTTGGCCATTCGCGGTCTGGGGGTTGGACATTCTTGGCCCTTTTCCTCGGGCGCCAGGCTATCGCTACCTCTACGTCGCCGTGGACAAATTCACCAAGTGGGCCGAAGTCGAGGCCGTCCGTGCCATCCCCGCTGGTTCTACGGTCAAGTTCATCAAGGGCATCGTGAGCCGGTTCGGAGTGCCGAACCGCATCATCACCGACAACGGTTCACAGTTCACCAGTAACCTTTTTAAAACGTCATCGCGCTAACCTTGGGACGCAGATATGCTTTCACGCTTGGCGCACCCGCAGCAACGGCCAGCCGAAGCGGGTTAACGCAGAGGTCCCGAGAGGCCTCAAGACCGGGGCGTTCAAGAAGAAACCGGAGGCCTGCGGCGAAGGCTGGTATGACGAGCTTCCGTTCGTGTTGTGGTCCATCCGCACAACCGCAACCAAGCCAACCGGGAGACCCCTTCTTCCTGGTCTCACGGGCGAAGCGGTCCTCCCTCACGAGGTCAAGCGTCGATCCGCGCGGGTCCTGGCGTTCGATGAAACGCTGCAGGACGCCATGCGGGGGACGGCCCTCGTGCTGGGGGAGGAGCGCCGTCGAGAAGCCGCGCTGCGAGCGGCAAGGTACCAGCAGGCACTCCGGCGATACCACTGCCGCAACATCCGCCCCAGAACTCTCGAGGTAGGGGACCTGGTGCTCCGTCGGGTCCTCTCCAGGGAGGGATTGCATAAGCTCTCTCCCATGTGGGAAGGCCCGTTCAAGGTTGTTCATGTTTCCAGGCCTGGCTCCGTGCGCTTGGAGACTCAAGAGGGAGTACCTACACAGAACGCGTGGAACATCTAGCACCTCCGGAGGTTTTACCCCTAAAAGGCCCAGTGCCTGTGAAGAAGGCGAATGCCTGTGAAGCTCATCTTTTTGGAAAAGGCCCAGAGCCTATGAAGAAGGCGAATGCCTGTGAAGCTCATCTTTTTGGAAAATGCCCAGAGCCTGTGAAGAAGGCGAATGCTTGTGAAGCTCATCTTTTTGGAAAAGGCCCAGAGCCTGTGAAGAAGGCGAATGCCTGTGAAGTTCATCTTTTTCGAGAAAGGCCCAGAGCCTGTGAAGAAGGCGAACGCCTGTGAAGCTGTCGCGTTCTGGAAAGGGCCCGGAGCCCGTGAAGAGGGAAAACGCCCGTGAAGCTCGCTTCCCAGAAGAAAGGCCTGGAGCCTGTGAAGAGGGCAAACGCCTATGAAGCTTGCTTCCCAGAAGAAAGGCCTGGAGCCTGTGAAGAGGGCCAACGCCTGTGAAGCTCGCCGCCCGTGACACTCTCATGTAATAATGAGTTGGGGATGTACACGCCCCGGAGTCTCAGGAGTGCCGGGCTCAGGCCCTGGGGCTCCCTCCCATGCCCAGTGGCAGCACTTAGCTCCGCGCTGGTGAGAAGACGTCGAAGACTAGACTAGGTGCCGGACGCGGCTTTTTCATTTGCTTTCTGCAGTTGACTAGTTATTCCTATTTGGAGTTTTTATCGAAACTATCGCCTTCTTTTGGTCCGTGGTTCTTCGATCTTTTTCGCTCTCCTGCCTCAATTTCTCTTCCGTGGGGACTCGTGAGGCAGAGGCCTCGAGCCCATGAACGTTCCTGCCCCTATCGCTCAAGTTTTCACGGCCCCAGTCCACAGCCGAGCACCCTCCCGACCATGCCTCACGCGGCAGCACAACGCGAACACGGGGCTGGATCGGTCGCCCCACTGCCACGGCTGGAGTTCACTTGCGAATGGGCGTACAACGGAAGGAACGATGTCGGGATAACAAAAGCGGTACAATAATTAACGGCGTTGACCTAAACACGCCTTCATCGGGCCACACATTGTTGCCTTTTTGCGCAGGAGAAAAGAAAGAAAAGGACAAAGCAGGTGATGCATGCCCGTGCCGCCCTCTTGGAAGGCTCGAGCCGTCTCGAGCTCAGGCGGACTCCTCTCGCTTCACCGGGCGTGGCGGCAGCGGACCGCTGCCACCACCCCCAAGCAGGCGCGGCGGCGTGGGGGCTGGCCCCGGCTGCTGCTGGAAGAATCACCACCCGAATAAGAGCTGGTGAAGCGTGAGGAGTCACGAGCATCGCCAGCCGCCCGCGCGCTGCCCTCCCCATCCACGCCGGGGCTGAGTCCTCGGCCGCGGTCGTCGTCTTCAGGGCAGCACCCCATGCGGCGACCGTCTTCCCCGAACACCCTCACGTAGAGGGTGGCGTCGCCGTCGTACTTGAAGTGCAGGGAACACCGGCGGCGTAGACCACGCGCGTGAGCGAACGTCTGCCAGCCGCGGGTCAGGAACAGGTTCCCTGTAGCAGAGACCTCCAGAGAAGCCCACGGCCCGCTGCAGCAGCCATCCGCACGGGAGCCGAGGCCGCCAGGCGCCATCCGGGAGCTCACCCAGAGGAAGCACGGAGCTGAAGCCGGATGCCGGACGGCTCCTCCTCCCTCACCATGAACTCCGGCAGCGCTTCAGCAGCATGGAGGCACGGCCTCGGGGGACGCGCGACCGGGGCACGCCCTCCGACCGTGGCCAGCCGCTCGTCGCCACGCTGAGAGCCTCCCTCACAGCCGCGGGGGACCGCCGTGGAGGCCACGGGATGCTTCCGAGGGCGACCTCGACCATGCTTAGGCGGAGGAGAGGAAGACTCGACCTGACGGCCCTTCCCCTTCTCTGTGGTCGAGAACTTCCTTGGTGGAGCCATGGAGAAGAAGGAGAGACAAGAAAGGATAGACTGGAAGGGCGCGCGCCGTTCCGTACTTATAGCCGACGAAGGCCAACCGTCGGCCTCCACGATCACCGGTAATCATGACCGACTCTGCATGCAGGGACTTGTCGAACCCGGGTGGTTACCGAGGCATCATGGGGAAGCAGTGCGCACGCATCCAATCAACCGCCACGCGTCGCCCAAGGCCACAGGCTGTTAGGGGCCGCGACGCTTTGCACTTGCCCTTTCGCCTCTCTGCTCGGCCAAGTTCGGGCGCGTCGTGGGACCGGGGGCTACTGTCGGCGTTCTGGGAACGGGGGTCCCCAGACTTGCCTGCCTGTGGCCTGCGGCGTGGCTCAAAGGAGGCCCGGGACAGTCCATCTTCATCAACGCAAGCTCAAGACCCTCGCGAGGGGCCAAGCCTCGCAGGGCGGACGGCAAGGAGCTTCCTCAGGCACGGCCTCGTCAGGCTGGCTCATGAGGAGGCGGAGAGTTCAAGGCAGGGTACCTCGCGAGGTGCCCATGACGCAAGCCATGACGACCAAGGGCGCCAGTCGGGCGCCAGTCGGGCGCCAGCCCGCGCAGCGTGCTCCTTTCCTCTTTGGTACAAAGGGAGCAAACGCAGGTGAGAGCATCAAGCAAAGGCATCCGTTTTGGTGCAACAGGACCAAGACCAGCCCAACGTCTGGAAGGGAGTCATCGTGGAGCCCAAGCAGGCGTCATCACCAGAGCCTTTGGCAGGCGAGGACCAACTTTAGTCAGGATAAGTGTACCCGCTGTTCCCCTTCAAAATGGCCAATTGTTGGTGCCCTTCCCGCTCAATATTTGGGAAGAGGCCCAGGGCCTTCGCCTATAAATAGATGTAGCCACCCCCAGAGCAGGGGATCCGGATCCTCGTCAAGGAACCAGTAGCTAGAGCGACGTAACACCACCTAGCAGTTCATCGCACCCGCCAAGAACAGACCCTCGCGAGGCTGTTCTTCCTTGTATTGTTGCTCATCATCCCAAGAGGCAATCCACCACACCACACACTGGAGTAGGGTATTACAGCACAATGGTGGCCTGAACCAGTATAAATCTCGTGTCTCTTGTGCTGTTCCGTTTAGTAGTTTAGGTCCCAGCGATTCGGCGTGGTGCGAGATGGTGGAGGGTTGGATCTCTGCGCGCACCCCAGTGTTCGAACCTCAAGGGTCTGCCGGAACCCGAAATCCGACACTTTCCTCTCTGGGCTTGAGCGGCAGGAGCAAGTGCCTTGGCGGTAGCTGCTGTAACTGCTTCCCAGTAGAGTAGGTTAGTGCAGATCAGCGTATCCTTCTTGTCATAGGGGACGGTGATGATGGTCATCGGCCTAGGCATCTTCAGCGTGTTGTAGGCGTAGTGCTACGCCTCCATGAACTTGGCTAGTCCCGGGCGGCCGAGGATCCCGTTGTAGGGCAAGGGGATCTTGGCTACATCAAAGACAATCCTCTCCGTCCTGTAGTTCAACTCGCCTCCAAACGTCACAGGCAACGTGATCTTCCCCTTCGGCTGGGTCCTTCCCATGTTGACCCCTTGAATCATGCCCGTCTCCTCGAGGTCCCCATCAGGAATTTGTAGCCTTTTGATCACAACGGGTGGGATCAAGTTCAGACCGGCCCCGCCATCAACCAGCATCTTGTTCACCTTGAGGTTGCGTATCGTTTGCGAGACCAACAACGGCAAACACCCGACCGCAGTTGTGCAATCAGGGTGGTCCTTGGTGTCAAAGATGATGGGCGTGCTAGACCACTTCAGCGGCTTCTGAGCGTCGAACAATGGCTTCGCTGTTGTGATCTCATGCGCCCACTGCTTGAGCTAGCGGTGGGAAGTATGCAGTGAGGCGCCACCATCGATGCACATGGCCTCCGTAGCCTTCTGAAACTCATGCTCGCCGGACTCTTCGTCCTCGTCATGATCGTCATCTTCCTGCTTCTTGTCACGGCCCCGAGCGGGCCTCTCTTGTTGGTTATCCTTGCCGCGGCGGCCTCCTTGGCCGCCACGCTTCTTGCCGGATCCTTCAGCGCCATACTGACCCTTCTCCTTGTCCCGCCTCTCATACTTGGATTTTTTGCTTTTCAGCAAGCAGCTCGACTTGTCGGTAGTTCTGGAGGTCGTGGCCCTTGGTGCGGTGGATCTTGCAATACTGCTTGTCGGAGCCTCCTGGCTTGTCGGTAGCCGCAAAGGCCCGGCAAGCGGCGCACTGGGCAATCTCCTTGCTGGGATCGTCTACCTTGGCCTTCTTGGTGGCGTTGGTGTCGTTGGATCCCCCGATGGCAAGCACGACCTTGCCCTTGCGTTTCCTGTTGCGACACCGACCCTTCTTCGTTGGGGCGGCGGTGTCTTCGTCAGTAGAGTCGGTTTCCGAGCCGGCATCCTCGCTGGGGTACTTCCTTCCCTCTTCGGCTCAAGCGCATCTATCGGCCAGAACGTAAAGTTCGGCCACATCTTTGACCTTGTTCATTGCCAGCTCTTCACGCATCTTGCGGTTACGCACGTTCTGATGGAATGCACTGATCACGGCGGCGGGATGAACATCTGTGATGTTGTATTGCACCCGGCTGAACCTCTGTATGTACTTGCGTAGGGTTTCACATTCCTTCTGGGGAATGATATGCAAATCACCGCTTGGCCATGAGCTTGGTGGCCTCTAATGAAGGCACCAACAAACTCATGACACAGATCCGACCAAGAAGAAATGGAATCCGCCGGCAAGTGCATGAACCAAGACATGACATTGGATTTCAGCGCCGATGGGAAGTAATTGGCATGCACCTTGTAGTTGCGAGCTCCAGCGGCTTGCATCGCGATGGTGTAGATGCTGAGGAACTCCGATGGGTGGGTCTTGCCGTTGTACTTCTCACCGACGTCGGGCTTGAATGTGCGATGCGACGGCCACTGGAACTGCCACAGCTCACGGGTGAAGGCTAGGCAACCCACCTCATAAGGTAGGCCGCCGGAGCCTCCCGGTGTTGGGTGGTCCATGGTGGGCCCGGCCTGCCTATTTGACTAGTGGCGTGTATCGCGCCGGTGCTCGATGGTGGTTCGAGTGTCTTCATGGGCTCGCTCCCGAAGAACTTGGCGCTGGTCGTGGTGGGTCCGTTGGTTGGACGACGCTATGGAATTGTTATCGCAAGCATCATCACGATGGATCGACACCCGCGGTGGCTGGCGTGGGGGAGGAGAGTGCACTGTGGCAGCAGCACCTCCGGTCTTCCCACCGCTAGCGTGTAGTGGCTTGACGGAGCGTCGGCCCGAGGGCCCCGCCGGTCGTGGTTCATCTTTGTCGGCGACAGCGACGAGGTTCCAGATGGTGGCTCTCCACTCGTCGAGCTTTTCCGCGGTCGGAGGGAAGTCGAGGAGCAGCTGCACGCACGCCAAAGTTTCTACTGCCGCGGGTGGCGGCGAAAGCTGCGTGGACCGTGACGTGCTCCGACTTCTAACCGCGTTAGAAGGAGCTCTATCACGGCCTTGCGGCTCTGCGCCATTTTCGCCAGCAATTCGATGGGCATGCTGGCCTCCTCCGTACCGCAAATCATGCACATGAGTCTTCCCACGGTGGCGTCTGGGGTCACCGGCGTGATGACGCTGCTTGTCGCGCTCATCCCAGGAAGAGCGTGTCGTGGGCGCCGGCGTAGGCGTCTTGGAGGTTGCTGCGCTGCCGGTAGGTGGCACGGTGCCACCCCTGGAGGGCCCCGTGCCGCCTGCGGGGGGCCCAGCTCTGTCCTTGGATTTGGCGGCATGCAGCCCGTCGTCTCGCGCACGAACGACGCCGCTCGCCAGGTTCTGACTGCCAGAGTGATGTTGGTGCTCGCGGCCCGCGGCTCGGGTTCTGGCCGCGACCAGCCCACTGCTCGCCCGCACTGGTATGGGTCGTTCGGCTCCCGATGAGCCGATCATCGTGATCGTCTTCTTCTTGGGAGCCATGGTTATGAAGAACTGCTAAACCAACTGCTAGACCAGATTCTCCCAACTGCGCCCCCTACCTGGCGCGCCAAAGATGTCGGGGAAATGACACCTATGGAATCACTAGGATTCCTTCTACGGTTGACGGGCGCGGGGTTGTGCAAAGAGCGGATCTGACAGGAAGCACACAGATCGTTTACCCAGGTTCGGGCCGCGAGGATGCGTAATAGCCTAGTCCTTCTTTGGTGTATGTATTTGAGTATTCGTGTGTTCTTGAGCTAGATACAGGGTGTAACTTGGCCAAAAGATCCGAATCCTCCTCCTGGTCGCCTCGGGCCTCCTTTTATAGGAAAAAAGGGGTTGCCACAGTGGCACACAGGAGGTGCAAAGGTGTACAGTTGATGAGTCTATCCTTTCGCACCGTCGGACAAACGCATTTAATGCTCTACCGACGTGCCCCTCTCACTTTATCAGGGACGGCAATGAAGCACGTCCCAGCTGTCGCCGCCTCGCCTGGCTTCGACACGCGTCCGGGCTGACGAGGCGTTGTAGCGCCATGTTGGCTGGCTGCTGGGCTGGCGCGGTGGTGGAGCCTTCACGAAGATCTGCATGCCACCACACAGGTGCTTGCTGAGTCGGTCGTGGAGGCCGCTCGTCGCCACGCAGGTGCCTGCCCAGCTGGTCGAGCTGGCTGTTGCATGGGGACGGCGGTGGAGTCTTGCAGACGCGGGTCCTGCTGCTGCCCCGTAAGTGTCTCCGGCAAGGTTCTTGTCGGGGCCCCGGAAAGGGTCTTGCCGTGGCATCGTTGTCTTCCCCAGCAAGCGTCTTGCCGTGGCATCGTTGTCTTCCCCAGCAAGCCTCTTGCCGTGGCATCGTTGTCTTCCCTGACGCGCGCTCCTCCTCCTCGCTCGCCTTGCCATGCCACACCTCGTTATGACGCACCGCGGGTTGCGGGATAGAGCCGAGCCGAGGACAGAGCTATGCACGTTGTCTATATTTTTGCTGCTCGGGAAAAAAATTAGTGAGTCATTAATTAATAATTAACGGACGTGTTAATTAGTGAACCATTTCCGATTCTTTTGAATCGTAACGACTCAGACGTGGGGTTTACTCCCATGACCTACCCGGCCTGCACTATATAGTCAGGCAAAAGTCTACCCTAGCCGCCACCGCTTCGTATGGTTTCCCACCACCGTTCCAGATCATTGCGCCACCAAGGAAGTCTTCTCGATCCGTCCTTTCGGCATGCACCGGGAGAAGGGACAGCAGGCCTCCGGAACCCCGCATCTCGTGATCCTGTACGGGAGAGGGGCGATCAGGTTTTTTGGGTAGCGCACTCGCGCGACTGCTGACAGCGACGACTTCGCGAACGACGACTTCTTCCCCGACCTCGGCAACCTCATCCTGGACGACATGGGCGACAACATCAACGCTGGTGGTGCTGCTCCCACTGCATCGTATGTGATTCTATCCTTCCTGTTCGAGATCGTGGTAGAATTCATGTTTCTAGTATGTCCCCTAGATGTGATCGGCTCATCTGCTATGCTAGTTCGCATGATTAGTTCAATCTCTGCTACTTTAGTCATGATTTATCTTCTGTTTATTCAGATTAAATCTCGTAGTAATTTGCTCATATTTCAAACAATCCAAAAACCTGATTATAGGCAATTTACTCCGAGTGGTTTTGCTGCGCATCTGAAGCCGCCTGCCTTTAAGTGGGCGCAATATAAGAGGTGGCGCCGAGAGCGATCTCTTGGTTTCGCACCATGGGCTGCTATTACGCCACCAAGGGCAAGCCTCAGAGCGATCTTAATCCAGCACAACTGGAAGCTTTTGAGAAGATCGATACTCTCTTCAAAGGTGCTCTTCTGAGTGTTCTAGATGATTCCATTGTGGATTCGTATATGTCGTTTGACAACAGCAAGGACATGTGGGTTGCACTCGAGGCCAAGTTTGGTGCCTTGGACGCCGGCAGCGAGTTGTACGTCATGGAGCAACTCTATGACTACAAGATGACTGATGAGCACTCTGTTCTACAGCAGGCTCATGAGATACAGTCACTCGCAAAAGAACTTGAGTACTTCAAGTGTCTGTTGCCGGAAAAATTTGTTGCCGAAGGCATCATTGCCAAGCTTCCACCTTCGTGGAACAATTTTGCTACTTCCCTGGAACACAAGAGACAGGAGTTTTATGTTGCAGATCTCATTGGTACTCTTGATGTTGAAGAGAAGGCAAGAGCAAAGGACACACGTGCTCGAGTTGCTGAGGGAGCTTCTAGTGCAAACGTGGTACAGAAGAAGAACTTCCAGCCCAACAAGTTCAAAAACAACAAGAACAAAACTCAGGGCAAAGGCAAGTTTGATACAAAGAACAAGCCATCACATTCTACCAACTTCAAGAAGAATTCTCATAAGAAGGGGAAGGGACTTTGCCATGTCTGTGGTGATCCTAATCACCGGGCTCCGAAATGTCCTAACCGCTCTGAGGAGCGCGATCATGAGAAGAGCGGCAAGTCCACTAATGTTGTCATCGGTGATACTGATATGAAGGAATCAGGGTACGGTATTTTTCCTACCATCCTTTCAGTATGTCAATCACCTGATTGGTTAATTGACACTGGTGCCAATGTACATGTTTGTCCGACGCCTCCATGTTTTCTTCTTACCAGGCCACAGGGACTTCTCCCGTGCAGATGGGGAACGGGTCACATGCCATCGTTCGAGGTGTTGGTACGGTCGATCTGAAGTTTACTTCGGGGAAGATCGTGCGTCTGAAGAACGTTCATCATGTGCCGTCCATCTATCGTGCATCTGAAGAACGTTCATCATGTGTCGTCCATCTATAAAAATCTCGTTAGTGGTTCCCGTTTATGTCGAGATGGTTTTAAGTTGGTTTTCCAATCCAATAAAGTTGTAATTTCTAAGTATGAACAATGTGTTGGAAAAGGCTATGAGAGTGGAGGTTTCTTCCGCCTGTCTTTGTCAGATATTTGCACTAAAGTTATTAATAATGTTTGCCACAATAATGAGTCTAATATTTGGCATTCACGACTTTGTCATATTAACTTTGGTTGCATGACGCGGCTAGCCAATATGAATTTAATTCTGAAAATCTCTACTCTCAAAGGCTCCAAGTGCCAAGTATGTGTGCAAGCTAAGCAACCTCGCAAGTCCCGTAAGACTGCAGAGGCAGGAGACTTGGCGCCACTAGAGCTTATACATTCTGATCTTTGTGAGATGAATGGCGTGTTGACAAAAGGTGGAAAGAGATACTTCATGACGTTGATTGATGACTCCACTAGATATTGTTATGTGTATCTTCTGAAATCAAAAGATGATGCTTTAACTTTCTTCAAAAACTATAAAGCTGAGGCAGAGAACCAACTTGATCGAAAAATTAAACGGCTTAGGTCTGATCATGGTGGAGAGTATTTTTCCAGTGAATTTGATCTGTTTTGTGCGGAACATGGTATAATCCATGAGAGGACGCATCCCTACACACCTCAGTCAAATGGGGTAGCCGAAATAAAGAACCAAACTCTAACTGATATGGTTAACACCATGTTAGACACATCGGGTCTTTCCAAGGAATGATGGGAGAGGCGCTAATGACTGCGTGTCATGTCCTAAACCGAGTTCCCACAAAGCATAAGACCATGACTCCATTTGAGGAATGGGAAAGGAAAAGATTGAAACTCTCTTACCTATGTACTTGGGGTTGTTTGGGGAAAGTCAATATACCAATTCCCAAGAAGCGCAAGCTTGGACCAAAAACCGTGGATTGTGTTCTCCTGGGCTATGCTTTTCATAGCGTTGGCTATTGATTTTTCATAATAAAATCTGAGGTATTTATCTGACATGCATGTTGGTATGATTATGGAGTCTAATGATGCGAATTTCTTTGAGGACATATTTCCTATGAAGGATATGACGAGTTCATCAAACCAGGAGATACCTACTCCATCTAGTGAGGAGCGCTGTAATTCCTGAACCCACCATTGCGATGGAACACGTTGAGAATCCTATTGAGTGTGATAATGGAACTCCTGTGAGGAGTAAGAGACAGTGTACTACAAGGTCCCTTGGTGATGATTTCATTGTATACCTTGTCGATGACACACCCAGGACTATTTCAGAAGCCTATGCATCTCCTGATGCTGACTAATAGAAGAAAGTTGTTCGTAGCAAGATGGATTCCATCTTAACTAATGAAACCTGGGAGATTACTGACCGTCCATATGGGTGCAAACCTGTAGGATGTAAGTGGGTGTTCAAGAAGAAGCTTAGACCTGATGGTACGATTGAAAAGTACAAGGCACGGCTTGTGGCTAAGGGTTATACCCAGAAAGAAGGTGAAGACTTCTTTCATACTTACTCACCCGTGGCTAGACTGACCACAATTCGGATGCTACTATCACTGGCTGCCTCACATGGTCTTCTCGTTCATCAAATGGACGTTAAGACGGCTTTCCTCAATGGAGAGTTGAAGGAGGAAATTTACATGGATCAGCCAGATGGTTTTGTAGTACCTGGTCAGGAAGGAAAGGTGTGCAAGTTATTAAAGTCTTTATATGGCCTTAACGAGGCTCCTAAGGAGTGGCATGAGAAGTTCGAAAGAACATTAACAGCTGCCGGCTTTGTAGTAAACGATGGTGACAAGTGTGTGTACAATCGCCATGGTGGGGGCGAAGGAGTTATTCTTTTTCTATATGTCGACGACATATTGATCTTTGGAACCAAACTTGATTTAATCAAGGAGGTTAAGGATTTCTTATCTTGCTGTTTAGAGATGAAATATCTAGGAGTAGCTGATGTTACCTTAAACATCAAGCTGTTGAGAGATGAGAATGGTGGGATCACACTACTTCAGTCTCACTATGTGGAAAAGGTCTTGAGTCGTTTTGGGTATAGCAACTGCACGCCTTCTCCAACTCCATATGATGCTAGTGTGTTGCTTCGAAAGAATCGACTGATTCCTAGAGATCAACTGAGGTATTCTCAGATTATTGGCTCGCTTATATATTTGACGAGTGCCATGAGGCCTGACATCTCGTTTGCTGTGAGCAAGCTGAGTCGGTTTGTGTCAAAACCGGGAGATGATCATTGGCATGCGCTTGAGAGAGTTATGCACTATTTTAAAAGCACCGCGAGCTTTGGGATTCACTACACAGGGTATCCAAGGGTACTGGAGGGTTATAGTGACTCAAACTGGATATCTGATGCTGATGAGATTAAGGCCACAAGTGGGTATGTTTTTACACTTGGTGGTGGTGCTGATTTTTGGAAGTCTTGCAAGCAGACCATCTTAACGAGGTCAACTATGGAAGCAGAACTCACAACATTAGACACTGCCACTATTGAAGCAGGGTGGCTTCATGAGCTCTTGATGGACTTACCTATGGTTGAAAAACCAATACCCCCTATCCTGATGAACTGTGGTAATCAAACTATGATCGTCAAGATAAACAGTTCTAAGGAAAATATGAAGTCCTCAAGGCATGTGAAGAGGAGACTAAAATCTGTCAGAAAGTTGAGAAACTCCGGAGCTATTACGTTGGATTATATCCAAACAACGAAAAATTTGGCAGATCCCTTTAGAAAGGGTCTATCACGTAATGTGATAGATAATGCATCGATGGAGATGGGCCTGAGACCCACCACATGAGTTGTCCATAGTGGGAACCCACTCTATGTGATCGGAGATCCCGTGAAGTAGAAGTGGGAGACAAGCTATTGGTCAACTGGGAGGAGAGTATCCCTATATTAACTATCCAACTTCGTGAAGATGCAATACTCTCCTGATCTGCATGGCAGGTTGATACTTATCTTAATGTGTTTCAAGTGGCTTATTCAGGTAAGCAGAGATGTTGTCCTGCCGAACATCTTCTGAGGAACACACCTATATGAATTTGACTGTTAACGGCGCAGTCTGTGAGAATTGGGTGTTCTCTAATAAATTCATGAAAAGGCCACAGAGTCTGACGTATACGCTCCACCCGCGGGGAAGCCTTGCGGCAGCCCAGTATTGGTCAAGAATTTGTGTGAAACTAGTCTCATAGAAAACTTGTAGTTCAAGGCATAGTCCACTATTCAAGTTGTGATCTAGTGTAGCATAAATCTCTAAGTGGAAGTTCAACTTCACAGTCTCCACTAAGCACCGGTATATAAACAATGTTTTGGAACCAAATGTTGAGATGTGCCAATGAGACTTTGTGGGGGATTGTTGGAATTTGCTAGTGGGCTTTTGGCCCAAAGCCCAACTAAAATTCTGAAATTCTCTTGGCCCATTCATGCACACATGTGAGTGGAGTGAGTGAGCCTAAAGTTTAGTCCCGCCTCATAAGTTGAGAGAGAGTTGCACCTCTTTATAAGGTGAGCTCTTATACCACTTGTCTGAGCATGAGAAGAGGAGACCTACACGCGCGCTCCTCCTCCTCGCTCGCCTCGCCACGCCACGCCTCGTCGTGACGCGCCGCAGGTTACGGGATTGACCCGAGCCGAGGACAGAGGTATGCACGTTGTCTATATTTTTGCTGCTCGGGAAAAAATTAATGAGTCGTTAATTAATAATTAATGGACGCGTTAATTACTGAACCATTTCCGATTCTTTTTTATCGTGACGACTCGGACGTGGGGTTTACTGACGACCTACCCGGCCCGCACTATATATTAATGGACAGCAGGCTTCATATGGTTTCTCACCACCGTTCCAGATCATTGCGCCGCCAAGCAAGTCTTCTCCATCCCTCCTTTCGGCGTGCACCGGGAGAAGGGACAGCAGGCCTCCAGAACCCCGTCTCTCGTGATCCTGTATGGGAGAGGAGCGATCAGGTTTTTGGGGAGCGCACTCACGCGACTGCTGGCAGCGACGACTTTGCGAACGATGACTTCTTCCCCGACCTCGGCAATCTCATCCTCGACGACATGGGCGACACCATCAACACCGGCGGTACTGCTCCTGCTGCATCGTATGTGATTCTATCCTTCCTATTCGAGATCGTGGTAGAATTCATGTTTCTAGTATGTGCCCTAGATGTGATCTGTTCATCTGCTATGCTAGTTCGCATGATTAGTTCAATCTCTGCTACTATAGTTATGATTTATCTTATGTTTATTCGTATTAAATCTCATAGTAATTTTCTCATATTTCCAATATAATGAGCCATCAAATCACAAAGGCCCTCGCCTATCGTGAAAAGGACCAAGCTAGACTGCCCCACCCTCTAGCCTTTCAAAAAATGTATACATTTGTACAGTACTATTGATGGATTGCGCCATGGAGCAAAACTAACAAGATGAAATTAACGAAAAAAGGTGGTACATATAGAGAGCTCTCGTCACCAAATTATGCATATACTATATGACACTACCCACTATGAAGGTACTAGTAACATAGACTAGTAACTAGTCTATGTTACTCTCCACTATGACCAGCCAAAGTCGAGGCGCGGATACCAACGAGGGCCTGGTTGTGTCTATACTTGGACAACTCACCCGACTGCATGCACACCAGGCAGACGAAGCTCGTGTCATGTTGATGCCGTGTGCGGCCCGCACATTAACCAAAACCTCGCGCCTCCATCTTAGCCTCCAAGTTTTAAACTTCTCAATCTCAAGGCCAAGGAGCAACGTGAAACCTATGATAGAGCCAATCGGATAGTTAAGAACACTACAATTCGTAGCTACAGATGCGTGTGTGAGAGAGGATGAGTGCGTGCACCTCTTCTCAGAGTACAAGTATATGTGGGTGGCATCGACCTACGGAGCAGTGATGGTGCGTGCGAGAAGTCCCAAGAGATGGGTGTAATGCATCTGGAAAAAAAGACTAGT
This sequence comes from Aegilops bicornis, assembly GCA_021605145.1. NCBI lineage: Eukaryota > Viridiplantae > Streptophyta > Magnoliopsida > Poales > Poaceae > Aegilops > Aegilops bicornis. Next base: position 340,108,083 of record CM038672.1, on the reverse strand, counting down.
CTATAGCTTGCCACGAGGCTATTCCTGTCGAATGCCAAGCGTAAGATATGTATCCGACGGTGCCAGTTTTTGCACGTACATAGCAGTAGAAAAAGAACTAGTACCATGGCATAAGCTACACCACGGCCGAGAAAACGTGCCGACGTTACGCCATCTGGGAATAGTGACGCACTACGAAACTAGAACCGTCAATAAATTTTGAGTGCGTCTCGTCACATTCCAAATTCCTACTACTACCATGCTATATGTAATTGCAAACCTGTTCACACCGATCACAGCCTAAACGGTTTCCCACTTAGGAGCGTATTAGTAGTACTCGGTTATAAACGCTATTATGCTAAGATGGCTGCACATTCCTCCTCAACTCCTCATCCACAAAAAACAATCAAGTCTATCAAGCCATGGCCAGCGTGAGTTCTGGGTCAAGAGATTTCCACCAGGGAGAGGTGAGCATGGAAGAGGAAGCACGAGAGATGTGCCGCCTCGCCGCGAAAGAAGCCGACATGTCGGTAGCGCGCAATAGCAACCTGAGAGGTCCCGCCGCCGCCCGGCAGCACGGAGGTCCCGCTGCACCGTCGATGTAGCAGACTGGTCCGGCCACACCGCGGAAGCAGCGGAGATGTCCCGCCGCGCCGCCGATGCAGCATGGAGGTCCCGCCGCACCGCGGCGGCTTGGGAAAATTTATCGCGGGCAGGCGAGGACTCTTACAGGCGCGTGCATGTGATAGTCCATAGCCAGATGAATTAGATCTCTGGTTGGGCAAGGTTGCAGGAGAAGGCTACCGGCATCAACTGGCAACTAGGGGAGGGCAATGCAAAGCTCTGAGGTGAGCCTGACCTGCTAAGGGCGAAGATCGCCGGAAGGGCGAAGCAGGAGGAGGAGACCGCTGCCTTGTTGCAGAGGACGGGTGTCATAACCAAGAAACTTATGGACGAGAATGCCATGCTCCGCATCGAGCGCAACAGACTGGTGGAGGAATCCATGGATGCTACCAAGCAGTGTATTAAGGACATGAAACTGATGAAAGAGATCATCTCCCACCGCGAGAACTAGTCTCCGTGACCTGCAGCGCATAAAGAAAGTAGAGATCAGCGAGCCAGATCATTGTATGCGTCTTCCTTCTTCTTTTGCCCTAGTGTATTTTGGGCGTAGCCGCATGTGGCTTTTTTAATTATCTTCCTAATTATGTAAGACATTTATTATCCACTCTCGTCGTCCTTATATATATTCGTCAGTCTTGCTATAAGTCGCAGTAGATGCTATATAGGTCCGCCGGATCTTACATCAAGATCCGTGCAAAATTTTCTTTTCAGATTTTCTTTTTTCTCTCTTAAGTCTCAGTCGAGTGAGACATTGCCACGCCATTAAACAGAGGCTCGGGCGCCATTAATGGAGACCTTGGGAGATAGGTGGACGACAGATGGAGGTCAAAGGGCTCTCCTCCCGATAAGCACGCGCATGGGTCTGATCGCACGCCTCCCGTATTCAAATAGCTACCCTACACGGCGCCTCCTAGCTAATAAATAAAGGGGACGTGTGGCGGCACGTAAATGGTATATAGAACGCCCACGGTTTCAATAATACTTGTGTTTCCGATTGTAACGTGACAACACTTGTTCCAAAATGACTTTGTTGATTGTTAATGTGTGCGCCTTCAAACAATGTTAACATCATGTTGGAAGTTTTATTCATGGTCACTGGAACTACCAGCCAGTTAACATCATGTTGATCAACATTCATGCATAGCACATCTTTATATGATGCACAGTCAAAAAGATATGCTATTTTCAAAATGCCCACACAATGTCGAAAAGTGTGCGAAAGAGAAAACAAGGGACGAAGTTTTGGCAAGTGTTGGACGTGGTGTGCGTAGATGACAATTGGGACCCACATGTCAATAAAAGGCGAGGCAAAATTTTGGAGATATTTTCTCTTGCAGGTGGAATCGAACCCGGGCGGAACAACTGTCGTGTAGTGTCACTCGGCCACTAGGCTAGGTCAGTTGTTTTGTTACTAATAAGGCACTTCCTCAGGTGGTAGGATCTATTCCTGTGCCTTTGTGCGCTCGCCGTGACCCGTTGTCTGCCGTTGTGAACATGCTGAACAAACGAGAGGAATCTGGAGAGGACAGTACGTGGAGAGGCGGATAGTCGGGACCCACCAGGTCTATGGCTGTACGCAAGCAAGTGCCTCATTCAGAAAATACTTCCTCCTAATGCTATACTGACATCGGGGCCCACGGGTTTGTCAACATAGTTACATTTTTTTAGGTGCTTCAACATAGTTATTATAGGAGATAAATTCACAACGAAGTTGGGAGTCGGCAGGTATCATTTATTACCACTGGGGCAGCAAGTATCAGCTGGGTTTTGGGCTGCCCCATCTAGGCTTTCTTTTTTAACATGCGCAGCCCACGACCTGGGATGGGAGGTCCATAGGCTTGTTTGTATTTTCTTGAGGGCCGTCATGTATCGACCGGCCTATGGACCTCCCATCCGAGGGTTTTTTTCCTGAAACATCGGCAGCCCAATTTATGTATTTTTTTTGAAGAAAACACAGAGGTCTGTTCTATTTTTCTATATAACAATAGGAACGCCTGGTCCAACTTATGTTTCCCTTCTAACTATATTATATATATTTAAATTATTTTATATGTTATTATATATTATTGTTATTGTCATCATATATTTAACAGATACTTACATATGTAAGAAAACAATATGCCACATCTTATTAACTTATAAAAATAATTTCTTAACATATAAAATCCAGGATTTTTTTGGCAACGAAAATCCTGGGGATTGTGTACAAAAGCTGGTAAGAATTAAGGACCAATGTAATAATAAATCACTTATTATTTAAATATATATATATAACAAAATTCTCAGCCCCTGTTTATTTTTTGATAACATTGCTGCGCCCACCCCAATATTATAATTAGAATCAGCCCAACAAAATCGTGTATTTCGAGAAAGTGCAAATGGCTTGTAATTTTTTAGGAAAAACATAAATGGGACGCATGGACGCTACATTATTTGTTCACCCAGCCCAGCTAATGGACTATAATTCAAAAAAAGATCAAATTGACGGTAAATCCTACCCCGCAAAAAAAAGACTGTAAATTCTGAAAAAATGGGTTGAATACGTGCCATATTTTTGGAGGCTGAAATGTGGGCCAATAGGTCGAAGCCAACGCAAGTAGTTGTCAACTTAGTAAACAAATGATTCTGGCGTCGTTAGCCGTTGGATTTACATCCAACGACCGGCTTCCATCTTCAATCTTTCGTCTTCTTCCTCCAGCGCCGCCGGGACCACCTGCTCCCGCCTCCTGCTGCTAGTAGTTCTACTTAGCACGCTTCCCTGTGAAGCGCTGCTCGACTGTTGGCCAGGCCATCCCTCCACCCCTCCACACCTCCTGTTCTTCTCCACCGACTGCCGAACCACACCGCACCAGAACCAGTTAACCCTCGTACACCTCTCCGTCTGCGACTCTACTCCCGCGTCTTCCCATGTCCGGCTCGTTGCTATCAAGGTCTCGTCGTAAATCCACCACCTTGGATGTGCTCGGCGCGGAGTGGTCAACGTGGTCAGCGAACGACACCATCGGAAGTAGGCGTGCGTGGAGAGGCTGACAGCTGGGTCCTGACATACGCAAGGGAATGCCTCCTTATTACGCGCAAAATAATGATTCCTCCACCTGACAGCTGGGACCCACCGGAAGGGCCTCTGTATTTCGTGAAAAAAAATGTTCCCACCGCTGACAGGTCGGACCCACCAGCTATATCTTCGCACGGAAGGAAGTGCCTCCTTATTACACACAAAAAAATGAATACCCCCTGCTAGCTGGGACCCACAATAGTGGGAGGCTGACTTTTGGGCCAACTAAGTTGACGGGGACGGAGGGGTTGTCAACTTAGTCAATATGAACGATTCTAGCTCTTGTGACCGTACAATGTCCTTCCAACGGCGGTAGTGCTTCTTCAACCTATGGTCTTCTTGCTCCAGCCGCCCACACCAGTGCTGGTCGTGCCTCGTGCTCCTGCCTCCCGTGGCCGGCTGCGATGCCGCGGAGGCCTCACCGCCCCCTACTACTCCTACCGCTGGCCAGGCCATCCCTCTACTCACCCACACCCCTGTTATTCTACGGCGACGGCAGCCTCACACTGCAGCGAACCCTCATACTCCTCTACGCGTGGGCATCCACTGCCGCGTCTTCCCCGGCTTCACGTCGTCCCCCTCCTAGGCCTCGCCGTCGTCCACCGCCCTGGTGCTCTCGGTGTGGCGTGGTCAACGTGATCCAGGAACGGCTTCCATCGTACGTGGACTGTAAGTGGAGAGGCTGACAGCTGGGTCCACGGCTGCAGCAAGGAAGTGCCTCCTTATTACACGGAAAATAATGATTCCTCCACCTGACAGCAGGGACCCGCCGTACGGGCAACCATATTTCACAAAAAACTTTTCCCCCCTGACTGCTGGGACCTACCAGCTACATCTTCGCATGCAAGGAAGTGCATCCGAGAAAAAAACGATTCGCCCCTTGACTGCTGGGACCCACCAGCTACATCTTCGCACGCAAGGAAGTGCCTGACAGTCGGGACCCACCTGGTTGAAGCGTACGTAGCATTGTCATTCTGGTCGCGAACGTGTACGTACATACTGGTTGATGTAGAGGCGCGCACGTGTCGTAGTAGAGGCACGCACGTAGCATGTACATGTACGTACAGCGGCCAGGGTGCAAGAAAGTAAATACGGCCATATACGTACACATGGGCGGGGTGTCGAATGCCTACTCACGCGTACGTACGCCAGGGCTCGTGTACATGGCTGGGTCTGAACGAAGAAACTGCGTCGTCGTCATGTTCATGGGGAGGCAACGGAATGCGTCGTGTTCATCAGGAGGCAATGGGACGCATGGGAGCGAACCGGCTTTGACGGAATAGCCCATGGAAATGAGGCCTGGCGTATCATAAAACAGAGGAAATGGCCTTGTGTTCGACCGGCCACGTTCGAAATGGCATCCTATTCATTGGGAGGGGTTTGGCGTACCGCAAAACAGAGGAAACAGACCTCCTACAGTCAAAACGGGGTACTGTTGATCGGGAGGGGTGTGGCATACCGCAAAACGGAGAAAACGGACTTGTGTTGCAGCGCTATGGTCGAAACAGGGGTCCTGTTCATAGGGAGGGGTGTGGCGTACCGCAAAACGGGACTCCACGGGCTACTATTCATCAATTGTCGACCTCCTCAAGCCTCCACCTGCGAGTGTTTATCCACGGGCTCCTTTTCATCCAGCATCCACCGCGCGCTACTCCACCTGCTACTGTTCAACCAGCCCTCTCCATGGGCTCCTGTTCAACCACCCCTCCACGGGGTACTGTTCATCCAGCCCTTCACCGTCTACTGTTCATCCAGCCCTCCATGGGGTGGTCCTGTTCATCCAGCCCTCCACGTGGTCCTATTCATCCAGCCCCAACCGGCTCGATCGATCGGGGTCCTGTTCATCGAGATGCAACACCACGGGGTCGTGTTCATCCACCCCCACCAGGAACTGTTCATCCAAAGCCCCCCAGCAACGCTCACTATTCATCTAGAGGCAATATCGATCGGCTTCAGTTAGTAGCAGTAGCGAAGGAATTGCTCGATCTGGTTCAGTTAACAGCCATCAATCGATCGCTCGGGTTCAGTAACGCGTAGCCTGTAGTGTGATCGCTCGGGTTCACTTAGAGCCCAACGCCTCGCTCGGGTTCAGTTAGAGCCCAACGCCTCGCACCCACGCTCGTGCGTGTACGAGAGAAACGCGCATCGCTCGACCCCGACCACCCACCGTAACCAGGAACACCCCGATATTTTCCTCGCCCTCGCTTCTACCATGGTTTTTTCCGTCATGGACGGCCCAAAGAATGTCATGCAGCTGCGTCTCCGGCCCGCCCAGGACGAAAAGCCCATTTTCTGTCATGATTTTTTGTCATAGAAGTAGGAGCCCACTACATCTATGATGATACCAGGTTTTGTCACAACTATCGTCATAGAAGTGTCATAAGTATGACAGGAAAAAAATTCATTCGGCCCAAAGTGTCACGGATGTGTGTTTTTTTTTGTAGTGTAGTTGATTACTATATGGTTTATTTGGTGGAATATTATATGTTCAGATCCATTATGCAATTTAATACTCCTCTGATCATTAACATGTTTATCATTTGTGAGTAGTTACTTTTGTTCTTGAGGTCACGGGAGAAATCATGTTCCACGTAATCATGTGAACTTGATATGTGTTCGATATTTTGATAGTATGTATGTTGTGATTCCCTTAGTGGTGTCATGTGAACGTTGACTACATGACACTTCACCATATTTGGGCCTAAGGGAATGCATTGTTGGGAACGTAGTATTTCAAAAAAATTGCCTACGATCACGCAAGATCTACCGAAAGCGGAAGCGTTTAGTAACGTGGTTGATGTAGTCGAACGTCTTCGCGATCCAACCGATCCAAGTACCGAACGTATGGCACCTCCACGATGGAAAGCCCCACCTTTCCAGCAACGAGGGGGAGGATTTCCCCTGCTCTGCCGAGGCGCCGCCCCGCCGGCAACAAGATAGAGGAGATCGCCAGCTCCATCGAGGCCCCGCCCCGCTGCCAACGAGGTCGCGTCACACAGAAAACGAGGAACAGTAGAACATGGTAGGTCGCCGCCGCTCGGGTCCAAGTAAGGCCACCACTGCTACCCTCCGGTTGAAGCCAAGCATGGCGGGTTGATCATTGATGGCTGATTAGCTTCTTGGCGGCGACGTGGAGTCGGAGAGCTATGGTGGAGAAGGATGCTGCTTCATTTACTTAACTGCTGGTGTAGTTGGGTCACTGACACGTGGGCCCAACATGCATCTGGGCCACTTGTCAGTTAGGCAACTGCACCTACAGTTAAGTCACTGCAGCTTAGTTCGCTTGAGAAGAAGCTTCTATTCAGCTCAGCTGGACACGGGTGGGTAGCTACGGTTAATTAATGATACCTCCAGCTCACCCCTTTTTAGTTGAAGAATGTATGAAATGTAATGAAATCTGGCATGTTTATATGAAATCCGACCGTGTATGAATGAATTTAGTTTGATTAGTTCAAATTCTTGTATCACTGGCATTGGATGAACATGCAAAACAATACGTACTAGCATTATTCCTAGAGTGATCACCTCGTTTGCAGCAGTTTCACATGTACTCCCTCCGGTCCTTTTTAGTCTGCATACAAGTTTTGTCTGCAGTCAAAGTATCTCTACTTTGACCAATCTTATAGAAAAAAGTATGAACATTCACAATGTAAAATCAACTGACTTGAATGAAATCTAATATGCGAAGTAGAAAGGAACAGAGGGAGTACAAAGAGTTTGAGCAGCTTTTAAGCGTTCCTGTACATTGCAATCAAACACACAGGCCTGACAATTCATCGAGAACATTCAAAACAATCGATGATTATGCATCTCAGCGATTCACATGTCAGAGCCAATATTTACTTCACAACCAAAGAATAAAGAAAAATCAATCGATGCTGCTGACAGCAAAGGGCGTCCCATTTGAAAATATCAAACACATGTCATCTTGCTAACATCAATGAGCAAAATTTGACAAGGTTGTCGCATTCCAAAAATGTCAAATGCGTGTTGTTTTGCGTACATCAATGAGAAAACTTTGACAAGGTTTTCACATTCCAAAATATCAAATGCCTACGATTGTGGAATGGGCAGGGTTTGCCATCAATTCAGAAATTGACATGGCACCTCGTGCTAAATAAACTAGTTGTTCTTTTTGTGCAGTTCCACCAAAATCAACCAAATTCGTGCGTAGCTTGTATGATTTCGTCTTTATATGTTGCAACGCCTTGAACATATCGTCACCTCCTTTCTTGTGGTGGAAATGAATGATTCGATGTATTCATGAACATTTTGTGCAGTTCCCATTGAAATCAAGTTGAGCACCCCTGTTTGCACAAATACAAAAAAAGTGATTAGTGTAAAGCAAAATGTACTATGAATTGACAGTTTAAACAGGCACCTACATGGTCCATGTAGAGCACACTTTTTAAAAAACGGAACTCACTGGAAAGAATCCTAGAACAACATGGTACTTGCGCATCACAACAAAAAAGATGGAGATCTGTGAGTCCTTCCGAGTTGAAGTTAGTTTGTTCTAGTGGGGAGTAATGTAACCATCCTTCAACTGGTCCTTCTGATAAGAAGATAGACTGGGCTTCTTCATCCCGGCATAATCGGAACTAGTCACTTCATGTACTCCATATTCTTCTTCAAAGGAGGATGATCCTGTTGTGCAAAGACAAGAGGACAACTAAATGCTAGCATCCCAATTTGCTGGAAAAAAGGAAAGGAAATATTTAAAATATCACAGATGAAGCACTTCTCAAGGACAATACCACTTTCTCATGACAGTATCTAAACAGTAGCAACCCACAGGTACCTCTTCTCACCGGCAAGTTTTAAATCATAATTGAGCTCTTTAATGGCCCAATATGCCTTACGTTCTAGTTCGAGAGGTAAGTGACATGCTTTTCCATAAACCATTTTATACGGAGACATACCCATAGGATTTTTATATGCAGTTCTATAGGCCATTAATGCATCACCAAGTTTCTTGGACCAATTCTTTCTAGACCTATTAACAGTCTTTTACAAAATTAATTTGAGCTCTCTATTACTCAATTCTACTTGACCACTAGACTGCGGGTGATATGGAGATGCAATTCTATGATTAACATCATACTTAGCAAGCATTTTACGAAAAGCACCATGAATAAAATGTGAACCACCATCAGTCATTAAATATCTAGGGACTCCAAACCTAGGTAAAATAACTTCTTTAAGCATCTTAATAGAGGTGTTATGATCAGCACTACTAGTTGGAATAGCTTCTACCCACTTAGTAACGTAATCAACATCAACTAGGATATGTGTATACCCATTAGAGGAAGGAAACGGTCCCATATAATCAAAGCCCCAAACGTCAAATGGTTCAATAACAAGTGAATAATTCATAGGCATTTCTTGGCGTCTACTAATATTAACAATTCTTTGGCATTCATCACAAGATAAGACAAACTTACGGGCATCTTTGAAGAGAGTAGGCCAATAAAAACCGGATTGCAATACCTTATGTGCAGTTCTATCTCCAGCGTGGTGTCCTCCATAAGCTTCGGAGTGACATTTGTGAAGGATCTGTTCCTGTTCATGCTCAGGTATACAACATCTAATAACACCATCTACTCCTTCTTTATAAAGGTGTGGGTCATCCCAGAAGTAACTTCTTAAATCATAGAAAAACTTTTTCTTTTGCTGGTATGTTAAACTAGGTGGTATAAATTTAGCAACAACATAATTAGCATAATCATCATACCATGGAGCAGTGCGAGAAGCATTTATGACAGCCAATTGTTCATCAGGAAAGCTATCATCAATAGGTAGTGGGTCATCAAGAACATTCTCTAACCTAGACAAGTTGTCTACAACGGGGTTCTCAACTCCCTTTCTATCAATAATATGCAAGTCAAATTCTTGTAGCAAGAGAACCCATCTAATAAGTCCAGGTTTAGCATCTTTCTTTTCCATAAGATATTTAATAGCAGCATGATCAGTTTGAACAGTTACTTTAAAATCAACAATATAAGGTCTGAACTTATCACAAGCAAATATGACTGCTAAAAATTCTTTTTCAGTAGTAGAATAATTTCTCTGGGGATTGTCTATGTTTTACTAGCATATTGTATAACATTTAATTTCTTATCAACTCTTTGTCCTAGAACAACGCCTATAGCATAATCACTAGCATCACACATAATTTCAAAGGGTAAATTCAATCAGGTGGCTGAACAATAGGTGCGGAAATCAATGCTTTTTTAGTATTTCAAAGACTTCTACACAGTCATCATCAAAGACAAAAGGAATATATTTGGTAAGAGATTAGTCAGAGGCCTGGAGATTTTAGAGAAGTCCTTAATGGACCTCCTATAAAAACTGGCATGACTAAGGAAACTTCTTATACCTTTAATGTCCTTGGGACATGGCATCTTTTCAATAGCATCAACTTTAGCTTTATCAACTTCAATACCTTTTTCAGAAATTTTATGCCCCAAGACAATACCTTCATTAACCATAAAGTGGCACTTCTCCCAATTCAAGACAAGGTTAGTTTCTTCACATCTCTGCAAAACTCGATCAAGGTTGCTCAAGCAATCATCAAAAGAAGTTCCATATACGGAGAAATCATCCATGAAAACCTCAACAATCTTTTCACAAAAATCAGGGAATATAGCCATCATTCATCTTTGAAAGGTAGCAGGTGCATTACATAAACCAAAAGGCATACGTCTATAAGCAAAGGTACCGAAAGGGCAAGTAAAAGTGGTCTTTTCTTGATCCTCTTTTAACACATGTACTTGAGAGAAACCAGAATAACCATCTAGAAAGCAAAAATGTGTATGTTTGGAGAATCTTTATAGCATTTGATCAATAAAAGGTAGAGAGTAATGATCCTTTTTAGTAGCTTTATTTAATTTGCATAAATCAATTACCATTCTATAACCTGTAACAATTCTTTGTGGGATCAATTCATCTTTATCATTAGGAACAACAATAATACCTCCCTTCTTAGGGACACAATGGACAAGACTTACCCACTGGCTATCAGCAACGGGATAAATTATACCTGCCTCTAGAAGCTTTAGTATTTCTTTCCTTACCACTTCTTTCATCTTAGGATTTAACCATTGTTGGTGATCAACAATTGGTTTAGAGTCCTTCTCCAATTTTATTTTGTGTTGGCATAAAGTGGGAATAATGCCCTTAAGATCATCAAGAGTATATCCAATAGCAGCACGGTGCTTCTTCAGAGTTCTCAATAATTTGTTTTCTTCATGCTCTGAAAGGTTAGCACTAATAATAACAGGATATATCTTTTTCTCATCAAAATAAGCATATTTAAGAGTATCAAGTAATGGTTTAAGCTCATACACGAGATCACCCTTGGGTGGAGGGGGGTTTCCTAGGATTTCAACAGGCAAGTTGTGTTTCAAAATAGGTCCCTGTTTAAAGAATTCCTCATCTATTTCCCTTCTTTCATTCATAAACATATCATTTTCATGGTCGAGCAAATATTGTTCTAAAGGATCATTAGGAGGCACGGCAATAGAAGCAAGACCAACAATTTCATCTTTACTAGGAAATTCCTAATCACGGGGTTGTCTACAAAATTTAGAAAAGTTAATCCCATGAGACATATCCCCCAAGCCAATAGTAACAGTATCCTTTTTGCAGTCTATCCTAGCATTAACAATATTCAAGAAGGGTCTACCAAATATAATGGGACAAAAGTTATCTTGTGGGGAACCAAGAACAAGAAAATCAGAAGGATATTTAAATTTCCCACACAAGACTTCAACATCTCTAACAATCCCAACTGGTGAAATAGTGTCTCTATTAGCAAGCTTAATTGTAACATGAATTTCCTCTAACTCAACATGTGCAATATCATGAATAATTTATTTGTATAACGAATGAAGTATTGCACTTGCACTAGCACCCATATCACATAAGCCATGATAACAATGATCTCCTATCTTAACAGAAATAACATGCATGCCTACAACAGGTCTATGTTTATTTTTAGTATCAGGTCTAGCAATTCTAGCAGTTTCATTACAGAAGTAAATAACATGCCCATCAATATTATCAGCCAAGAGATCTTTAACCATAGCAACGCTAGGTTCAACTCTAATTTGCTCAGGGGGTTTGGGTGTCTTAATGTTACTTTTATTGACCACAGTTGAAGCTTTAGCATGATCCTTTATTCTAACAGGGAAAGGTGGTTTCTCAATATAAGCAGTAGGAATAATAGGATCATTATAAGCGATAGTATTTTATTCAACTTTAATAGGTGCAACTACTTTTACTTCAATGGGAGGATTATATTTAAATCACTTGTCCTTAGGGAGATCAACACGAGTAGCAAAGGATTCACAGAAAGAAGCTACTATCTGAGAGTCAAGTCCATATTTAGTGCTAAATTCACGGAAAACATCGGTATCCATAAAAGATTTAACACAATCAAACTTAGGTGTTATACCTGACTCCTTAACTTCGTCGAGGTCCCAAACTTCATAGTTGCATTTAATTCTTTCCAATAAATCCCATTTGAATTCAATAGTCTTCATCATAAAAGAGCTAGTACAAGAAGTATCGAGCATGGAGCGATTGTTGAGAGAAAGTCGAGCATAAATTTTTTTAATAATCATTTATCTTGAGAGCTCATGATTGGAGCATGAATATAGCATTGACTTAAGCCTCCCCCAAGCTTGAGCGATGCTTTCTCCTTCGTGAGGCCAAAAATTATATATATAATTACGATCACGATGAACAAGATGCATAGGATAAATTTCTGATGAAATTCCAATTTCAATGGGTTGTAGTTCCATGATCCCATATCATCACATAGCCTAAACCATGTCAATGCCTCTCCCTTCAAAGATAAAGGGAAGACCTTCTTCTTGATAACATCCTCGGGCATACCTGCAAGCTTAAATAATCCACAAACTTCATCCACATAGATTAGGTGCAAATCGGGATGTAATGTTCCATCTCCTGTAAAAGGATTAGCTAGCAGTTTCTCTATCATACCCGAAGGAATTTCAAAGTAAACATTTTCAGTAGGTTCAGTAGGTTGAGTAGCAACTCTTTGCTCTACAGGTCGGGGTGAAGATACCCCGAACAAGCACCTCGGAGGATTACTCTCCATAGTAACAAGTGACAGTAAATTTCAGCACACTATAAAATTTTCCTTACCAAATTCCACCTACCAAAGGCGCTTCACTCCCCGGCTACAGCGCCAGAAAAGAGTCTTGATGACCCACAAGTATAGGGGATCTATCGTAGTCCTTTCGATAAGTAAGAGTGTCGAGCCCAACGAGGAGAAGAAGGAAATGATAAGTGGTTTTCAGCAAGGTATTCTCTACAAGCACTGAAATTATCGGTAACAGATAGTTTTGTGATAAGGTAATTTGTAACGCGTAAAAAGTAATGAAAGTAAAAAAGGTGAAGCTAGATGGACCAATCCTTTTTGTAGCAAAGGACAAGCCTGGACAAACTCTTATATGGAGAAAAGCGCTCCCGAGGACACATGAGAATTATCGTCAAGCTAGTTTTCATCACGCTCATATGATTCGCGTTCGTTACTTTGATAATTTGGTATGTGGGTGGACCGGTGCTTGGGTAATGCCCTTTCTTGGACAAGCATCCCACTTATGATTAACCCCTATTGCAAGCATCCACAACTACAAAAGAAGTATTAAGGTAAACCTAACCATAGCATGAAACATATGGATCAAAATCAGCCCCTTATGAAGCAACGCATAAACTAGGGTTTAAGCTTCTGTCACTCTAGCGACCCATCATCTACTTATTACTTCCCAATGCCTTCCTCTAGGCCCAAATAATGGTGAAGTGTCATGTAGTCGACGTTCACATAACACCACTAGAGGAAAGACAACATACATCTCATCAAAATATCGAACGAATACAAAATTCACATGACTACTTATAGCAAGACTTGTCCCATGTCCTCAGGAACAAACGTGACTACTCAAAAATCATATTCCTGTTCATAATCAGAGGGGTATTAATATGCATTAAGGATCTGAACATATGATCTTCCACCAAATAAACCAACTAGCATCAACTACAAGGAGTGATCAACACAACTAGCAACCCAGAGGTACCAATCTGAGGCTTTGGGACAAAGATTGGATACAAGAGATGAACTAGGTTTTAGAGGAGATGGTGCTGGTGAAGATGTTGATGGAGATTGACCCCCTCCCAATGAGAGGATCGTTGGTGATGACGATGGCAATGATTTCCCCCTCCCGGAGGGAAGTTTCCCCGGCAGAATAGCTTTGCCGGAGCCCTAGATTGGTTCCTGCTATGTCTTGAGCTTGCCTTGGTTTTCCCCGAAGACGAGAGGATGATGCAGCAGAGTAACGTAAGTATTTCCCTCAGTTTTTGAGAATGAAGGTATCAATCCAGTAGGAGGCCACGCGGAAGTCCCTCGTACCTACACAAAGCAAATAACTCCTCGCAACCAACGTGAATAGGGGTTGTCAATCCCTTCACGGTCACTTACAAGAGTGAGATCTGATAGAGATGATAGATAATATTTTTTGGTATTTTTGTTATAAAGATGCAAAGTAAAATAAAAGGCAAAGTAAAAAAGCAAAGCAATAATAAAGTGATGGAAGATTAATATGATGAGAATAGACCCGAGGGCCATAGATTTCACTAGTGGCTTCTCTCAAGAGCATAAGTATTTTACGATGGGTGAGCAATTCTTTGTTGAGCAATTGATGAGAATTGAGCATAGTTATTAGAATATCTAGGTATGATCTTGTATATAGGCATCACGTCCGAGACAAGTAGACCGACTCCTGCTGCATCTACTACTATTACTCCACTCATCGACCGCTATCCAAAGATGCATCTAGAGTATTAAGTTAATGAAAACAGAGTAACACCTTAAGCAAGATGACGTGATGTAGAGGGATAAATTCATGCAATATGATGAAAACCCCATCTTGTTATCCTCGATGGCAGCAATACAATACATGCCTTGCTGCCCCTACTGTCACTGGGAAAGGACACATCAAGATTGAACCCAAAGCTAAGCACTTCTCCCATTGCAAGAACTACCAATCTAGTTGGCCAAACCAAACGGATAATTTGAAGAGACTTGCAAAGATAACCAATCATACATAAAAGAATTCAGAGAAGATTCAAATATTGCTCATAGAAAATCTTGATCATAAACCCACAATTCATCGGTCTCAACAAACACACCACAAAAAGAAGATTACATCAAATAGATCTCCACGAGAGAGGGGGAGAACATTGTATTGAGATCCAAAAAGAGAGAAGAAGCCATGTAGCTACTAACTATGGACCCGAAGGTCTGAAGTAAACTACTCACACTTCATCGGAGAGGCTATAATGGTGATGTAGAAGCCCTCCGTGGTGGATTCCCCTTCTGGCGGAGCTCCGGAATAGGCCCCAAGATGGGATCTCGTGGATACAGAAAGTTGCGGCGGCGGAATTAGGTTTTTGGCTCCGTCACTGATCTGTTGGGGGTACGTAGGTATATATAGGAGGAAGGAGTACGTCGGTGGAGCTTCGGGGGGCCCAGGAGGCAAGGGGGCGCGCCCTAGGGGGGGGCGCGCCCTAGGGGGGGGCGCCCTCCACCCTCTTGGCCGCCTCACTCCTTTCTTGACCGAGGGTCCAAGTCTCCTGGATCTTATCTGATGAGAAAATCACGTTCCCGAAGGTTTCATTCCGTTTGGACTCCGTTTGATATTCCGTTTCTTCGAAACACTGAAATAGGCAAAAAACAGCAAAATCTGGGCTGGGCCTCCGGTTAATAGGTTAGTCCCAAAAGTAATATAGAAGTGGAAAATAAAGCCCAATATGGTCCAAAACAGTAGATAATATAGCATGGAGCAATCAAAAATTATAGATACGTTGGAGACGTATTAGGCATCCCCAAGCTTAATTCCTGCTCGTCCTGGAGTAGGTAAATGATAAAAAGAGAATTTTTGATGCGGAGTGCTACTTGGCATAATTTAAATGTAACTCTTCTTAATTGTGGTATGAATATTCAGATCCGAAAGATTCAAAATAAAAGTTCATATTTACATAAAAATAATAATACTTCAAGCATACTAACTAAGAAATTATGTCTTCTCAAAATAACATGGCCGAAGACAGTTCATCCCTACAAAATCATATAGTTTAGTCATGCTCCATTTTCGTCACACAAGAATGCTCTCATCATGCACAACCCCGATGACAAGCCAAGCAATAGTTTCATACTTTAGTAATCTCAAACCTATAAACTTTCACGTAATATATGAGTGCGAGCCATGGACATAGCATTATGGGTGGAATAGAATATGATGATGGGGGTTATGTGGAGAAGACAAAAAAGGAGAAGATCTTACATCAACGAGGCTAATCAACGGGCTATGGAGATGCCCACCAATTGATGTTAATGCAAGGAGTAGGGATTGCCATGCAACAGATGCATTAGAGCTATAAATGTATGAAAGCTCAACAAAAGAAACTAAGTGGGTGCATCCAACTTGCTTGCTCACGAAGACCTAGGGCATTTGAGGAAGCCCATCATTGGAATATACAAGCCAAGTTCTATAATGAAAAATTCCCACTAATATATGAAAGTGACAAAACAAGAGACTCTCTATCATGATGATTATGGTGCTACTTTGAAGCACAAGTGTGGCAAAGGATAGTAACATTGTCCCTTCTCTCTTTTTCTATCATTTTTTTCTTTTCTCTCATTTTTTTGGGCCTTCTCTTTTTTTTATGGACTTTCTTTTTTTTATTCCTCACTTGGGACAATGCTCTAGAAAATGATGATCATCACACTTCTATTTATTTACAACTCAATGATTACAACTCCATACTAGAACAAAGTATGACTCTATATGAATGCCTCCGGCGGTATACCGGGATATGCAATGCATCAAGAGTGACATGTATGAAAGAATTATGAACGGTGGCTTTGCCAGAAATACTATGCCAACTACATGATCATGCTAAGAAATATGACAATGATGAATGTGTCATGAAGAACGGTATGGTGGAAAGTAGCATGGCAATATATCTCGGAATGGCTATGGAAATGCCATAATAGGTAGGTATGGTGGCTGTTTTGAGGAAGATATAAGGAGGTTTATGTGTGAAAGAGCATATCATATCACGGGTTTGGATGCACCGTGAAGTTTGCACCAACTCTCAATGTGAGAAAGGGCAATGCACGGTACCGAAGAGGCTAGCAATGATGGAAGGGTGAGAGTGCGTATAATCCATGGACTCAACATTAGTCATAAAGAACTCACATACTTATTGCAAAAATCTACAAGCCATCAAAAACCAAAGCATTACGCGCTAGGGGGATAGATTGCTAGGAAAAGACCATCGCTCATTCCCCGACCGCCACTCATAAGGAGGACAATCAAATAACACCTCATGTTTCAAATTTGTTACATAACGTTTACCATGCGTGCATGCTACGGGACTTGCAAACTTCAACACAAGCATTTCTCAAATTCAAAACTACTCAACTAGCATGACTTTGATATTATCACCTCCATCTCAAAACAATTATCATGCATCAAACTTTTCTTAGTATTCAACGCACTCATAAGAAAGTTTTTACTATTTTGTATACCTAGCATATTATTATTAAGTAAATTACCATGCTATTTAAGACTCTCAAAATAATCTAAGTGAAGCATGAGAGATCAATAGTTTCTATAAAACAAATCCACCACCGTGCTCTAAAAGATATAAGTGAAGCACTAGAGCAAAACTATATAGCTCAAAAGATATAAGTGAAGCACAAAGAGTATTCTAACAAATTCCAATTCATGTATGGCTCTCTCAAAAGGTGTGTAAAGAAAGTATGATTGTGGTAAACTAAAAAGCAAAGATGCAAATAATACAAGACGCTCCAAGCAAAACACATATCATGTAGTGAATAAAAATATAGCTCCAAGTAAAGTTACCGATGGAAGTGGATTTAAAGAGGGATGCCTTCCGGCATCCCCAAGCTATGAACTTCTGGTGTCCTTGGATTATCTTGGGGTGCCATGGGCATCCCCAAGCTTAGTCTCTTTCCACTCCTTGTTCCATAATCCATCAAAAGATTTCACCCAAAACTTGAAAACTTCACAATACAAAACTCAACAAAAATATCGTGAGCTCCGTTAGCGAAAGAAAACAAAAGACCACTTCAAGGTACTGTAATGAACTCATTCTTTATTTATATTGGTGTTAAACCTACTGTATTCCAACTTCTATATGAATTATAAACTATTTTACTAGCCATAGATTCATCAAAATAAGCAAACAACACACGAAAAACAGAATCTGTCAAAAACAGAACAGTCTGTAGTAATCCGTAATTAACGCAAACTTCTGGAACTCCAAAACTTCAGAAAAAATAGGAAGACCTAGGCAATTTTTTTATTGATCAGCAACAATTGGAATCACTATTTTATCGCGTTCTGGTGATGATTAACAATTGTTTTCGTGAACCGAAAGTTTCTGGAAATTACAGCTAGATCAACTAACTATCATCCAAGAAGATCCTATAGGTTTAATTTGGCACAAACACTAATTAAAACATAAAACCACATCTAAACAAAAGGTAGATGGATTATTTATTCCTAAACACAAACAAAAACAAAAAAACTAAAATAAAATTGGGTTGCCTCCCAACAAGCGCTATCGTTTAACGCCCCTAGCTAGGCATAAAAGCAAGGATAGATCTAGGTATTGCCATAGTAATAGGATAGATCGGTAAAGCTCATCTCATACTCTCTACGTTCGTGACAAGTTTTCTTTGGGGCAAGCAAAAGTAATCAAAAGGGCTAAATTTAATGGGACACAAGTCCCTAAGATCTATTTTAGGAGGTATAGGTTCCTTTTTTCGCCCTTCGTAATGCACAACCAATTCAATGATTACAACTCCATACTAGAACAAAGTATGACTCTATATGAATGCCTCCGTCGGTATACGGGATATGCAATGAATCAAGAGTGACATGTATGAAAGAATTATGAACGGTGGCTTTGCCAGAAATACTATGCCAACTACATGATCATGCTAAGAAATATGACAATGATGAATGTGTCATGAAGAACGGTATGGTGGAAAGTAGCATGGCAATATATCTCGGAATGGCTATGGAAATGCCATAATAGGTAGGTATGGTGTCTGTTTTGAGGAAGATGTAAGGAGGTTTATGTGTGAAAGAGCATATCATATCACGGGGTTTGGATGCACCGGCGAAGTTTGCACCAACTCTCAATGTGAGAAAGGGCAATGCACGGTACCGAAGAGGCTAGCAATGATGGAAGGGTGACTGTGCGTATAATCCATGGACTCAACATTAGTCATAAAGAACTCACATACTTATTGCAAAAATCTACAAGCCATCAAAAACCAAAGCATTACGCGCTAGGGGGATAGATTGCTAGGAAAAGACCATCGCTCGTCCCCGACCGCCACTCATAAGGAGGACAATCAAATAACACCTCATGTTTCAAATTTTTACATAACGTTTACCATGCGTGCATGCTACGGGACTTGCAAACTTCAACACAAGCATTTCTCAAATTCAAAACTACTCAACTAGCATGACTTTGATATTATCACCTCCATCTCAAAACAATTATCATGCATCAAACTTTTCTTAGTATTCAACGCACTCATAAGAAAGTTTTTACTATTTTGTATACCTAGCATATTATTATTAAGTAAATTACCATGCTATTTAAGACTCTCAAAATAATCTAAGTGAAGCATGAGAGATCAATAGTTTCTATAAAAAAATCCACCACCGTGCTCTAAAAGATATAAGTGAAGCACTAGAGCAAAACTATATAGCTCAAAAGATATAAGTGAAGCACAAAGAGTATTCTAACAAATTCCAATTCATGTATGGCTCTCTCAAAAGGTGTGTAAAGCAAGTATGATTGTGGTAAACTAAAAAGCAAAGATGCAAATAATACAAGACGCTCCAAGCAAAACACATATCATGTAGTGAATAAAAATATAGCTCCAAGTAAAGTTACCGATGGAAGTGGACGAAAGAGGGGATGCCTTCCGGGGCATCCCCAAGCTATGAACTTCTGGTGTCCTTGGATTATCTTGGGGGTGCCATGGGCATCCCCAAGCTTAGTCTCTTTCCACTCCTTGTTCCAAAATCCATCAAAAGATTTCACCCAAAACTTGAAAACTTCACAATACAAAACTCAACAAAAATATCGTGAGCTCCGTTAGCGAAAGAAAACAAAAGACCACTTCAAGGTACTGTAATGAACTCATTCTTTATTTATATTGGTGTTAAACCTACTGTATTCCAACTTCTACATGAATTATAAACTATTTTACTAGCCATAGATTCATCAAAATAAGCAAACAACACACGAAAAACAGAATCTGTCAAAAACAGAACAGTCTGTAGTAATCCGTAATTAACGCAAACTTCTGGAACTCCAAAACTTCAGAAAAAATAGGAAGACCTAGGCAATTTTTTTATTGATCAGCAACAATTGGAATCACTATTTTATCGCGTTCTGGTGATGATTAACAATTGTTTTCGTGAACCGAAAGTTTCTGGAAATTACAGCTAGATCAACTAACTATCATCCAAGAAGATCCTATAGGTTTAATTTGGCACAAACACTAATTAAAACATAAAACCACATCTAAACAAAAGGTAGATGGATTATTTATTCCTAAACACAAACAAAAACAAAAAAACTAAAATAAAATTGGGTTGCCTCCCAACAAAGCGCTATCGTTTAACGCCCCTAGCTAGGCATAAAAGCAAGGATAGATCTAGGTATTGCCATAGTAATAGGATAGATCGGTAAAGCTCATCTCATACTCTCTACGTTCGTGACAAGTTTTCTTTGGGGCAAGCAAAAGTAATCAAAAGGGCTAAATTTAATGGGACACAAGTCCCTAAGATCTATTTTAGGAGGTATAGGTTCCTTTTTCGGCCCTTCGTAATGCACAACCAATTCAATGATTACAACTCCATACTAGAACAAAGTATGACTCTATATGAATGCCTCCGTCGGTATACCGGGATATGCAATGAATCAAGAGTGACATGTATGAAAGAATTATGAACGGTGGCTTTGCCAGAAATACTATGCCAACTACATGATCATGCTAAGAAATATGACAATGATGAATGTGTCATGAAGAACGGTATGGTGGAAAGTAGCATGGCAATATATCTCGGAATGGCTATGGAAATGCCATAATAGGTAGGTATGGTGTCTGTTTTGAGGAAGATGTAAGGAGGTTTATGTGTGAAAGAGCATATCATATCACGGGGTTTGGATGCACCGGCGAAGTTTGCACCAACTCTCAATGTGAGAAAGGGCAATGCACGGCAGAAGAGGCTAGCAATGATGGAAGGGTGACTGTGCGTATAATCCATGGACTCAACATTAGTCATAAAGAACTCACATACTTATTGCAAAAATCTACAAGCCATCAAAAACCAAAGCATTACGCGCTAGGGGGATAGATTGCTAGGAAAAGACCATCGCTCGTCCCCGACCGCCACTCATAAGGAGGACAATCAAATAACACCTCATGTTTCAAATTTTTTACATAACGTTTACCATGCGTGCATGCTACGGGACTTGCAAACTTCAACACAAGCATTTCTCAAATTCAAAACTACTCAACTAGCATGACTTTGATATTATCACCTCCATCTCAAAACAATTATCATGCATCAAACTTTTCTTAGTATTCAACGCACTCATAAGAAAGTTTTTACTATTTTGTATACCTAGCATATTATTATTAAGTAAATTACCATGCTATTTAAGACTCTCAAAATAATCTAAGTGAAGCATGAGAGATCAATAGTTTCTATAAAACAAATCCACCACCGTGCTCTAAAAGATATAAGTGAAGCACTAGAGCAAAACTATATAGCTCAAAAGATATAAGTGAAGCACAAAGAGTATTCTAACAAATTCCAATTCATGTATGGCTCTCTCAAAAGGTGTGTAAAGAAAGTATGATTGTGGTAAACTAAAAAGCAAAGATGCAAATAATACAAGACGCTCCAAGCAAAACACATATCATGTAGTGAATAAAAATATAGCTCCAAGTAAAGTTACCGATGGAAGTGGACGAAAGAGGGGATGCCTTCCGGGGCATCCCCAAGCTATGAACTTCTGGTGTCCTTGGATTATCTTGGGGGTGCCATGGGCATCCCCAAGCTTAGTCTCTTTCCACTCCTTGTTCCATAATCCATCAAAAGATTTCACCCAAAACTTGAAAACTTCACAATACAAAACTCAACAAAAATATCGTGAGCTCCGTTAGCGAAAGAAAACAAAAAGACCACTTCAAGGTACTGTAATGAACTCATTCTTTATTTATATTGGTGTTAAACCTACTGTATTCCAACTTCTATATGAATTATAAACTATTTTACTAGCCATAGATTCATCAAAATAAGCAAACAACACACGAAAAACAGAATCTGTCAAAAACAGAACAGTCTGTAGTAATCCGTAATTAACGCAAACTTCTGGAACTCCAAAACTTCAGAAAAAATAGGAAGACCTAGGCAATTTTTTTATTGATCAGCAACAATTGGAATCACTATTTTATCGCGTTACGGTGATGATTAACAATTGTTTTCGTGAACCGAAAGTTTCTGGAAATTACAGCTAGATCAACTAACTATCATCCAAGAAGATCCTATAGGTTTAATTTGGCACAAACACTAATTAAAACATAAAACCACATCTAAACAAAAGGTAGATGGATTATTTATTCCTAAACACAAACAAAAACAAAAAAACTAAAATAAAATTGGGTTGCCTCCCAACAAAGCGCTATCGCTTAACGCCCCTAGCTAGGCATAAAAGCAAGGATAGATCTAGGTATTGCCATAGTAATAGGATAGATCGGTAAAGCTCATCTCATACTCTCTACGTTCGTGACAAGTTTTCTTTGGGGCAAGCAAAAGTAATCAAAAGGGCTAAATTTAATGGGACACAAGTCCCTAAGATCTATTTTAGGAGGTATAGGTTCCTTTTTCGGCCCTTCGTAATGCACAACCAATTCAATGATTACAACTCCATACTAGAACAAAGTATGACTCTATATGAATGCCTCCGCCGGTATACCGGGATATGCAATGAATCAAGAGTGACATGTATGAAAGAATTATGAGCGGTGGCTTTGCCAGAAATACTATGCCAACTACATGATCATGCTAAGAAATATGACAATGATGAATGTGTCATGAAGAACGGTATGGTGGAAAGTAGCATGGCAATATATCTCGAATGGCTATGGAAATGCCATAATAGGTAGGTATGGTGTCTGTTTTGAGGAAGATGTAAGGAGGTTTATGTGTGAAAGAGCATATCATATCACGGGGTTTGGATGCACCGGCGAAGTTTGCACCAACTCTCAATGTGAGAAAGGGCAATGCACTGCATCAAGAGGCTAGCAATGATGGAAGGGTGATCAGCGTATAATCCATGGACTCAACATTAGTTATAAAGAACTCACATACTTATTGCAAAAATCTACAAGCCATCAAAAACCAAAGCATTACGCTGCGCTAGGGGATAGATTGCTAGGAAAAGACCATCGCTCGTCCCCGACCGCCACTCATAAGGAGGACAATCAAATAACACCTCATGTTTCAAATTTTTACATAACGTTTACCATGTGTGCATGCTACGGGACTTGCAAACTTCAACACAAGCATTTCTCAAATTCAAAACTACTCAACTAGCATGACTTTGATATTATCACCTCCATCTCAAAACAATTATCATGCATCAAACTTTTCTTAGTATTCAACGCACTCATAAGAAAGTTTTTACTATTTTGTATACCTAGCATATTATTATTAAGTAAATTACCATGCTATTTAAGACTCTCAAAATAATCTAAGTGAAGCATGAGAGATCAATAGTTTCTATAAAACAAATCCACCACCGTGCTCTAAAAGATATAAGTGAAGCACTAGAGCAAAACTATATAGCTCAAAAGATATAAGTGAAGCACAAAGAGTATTCTAACAAATTCCAATTCATGTATGGCTCTCTCAAAAGGTGTGTAAAGCAAGTATGATTGTGGTAAACTAAAAATCAAAGATGCAAATAATACAAGACGCTCCAAGCAAAACACATATCATGTAGTGAATAAAAATATAGCTCCAAGTAAAGTTACCGATGAAAGTGGACGAAAGAGGGGATGCCTTCCGGGGCATCCCCAAGCTATGAACTTTTGGTGTCCTTGGATTATCTTGGGGGTGCCATGGGCATCCCCAAGCTTAGGCTCTGCCACTCCTTGTTCCATAATCCATCAAAAGATTTCACCCAAAACTTGAAAACTTCACAACACAAAACTCAACAAAAATATCGTGAGCTCCGTTAGCGAAAGAAAACAAAAGACCACTTCAAGGTACTGTAATGAACTCATTCTTTATTTATATTGGTGTTAAACCTACTGTATTCCAACTTCTATATGGATTATAAACTATTTTACTAGCCATAGATTCATCAAAATAAGCAAACAACACACGAAAAACAGAATCTGTCAAAAACAGAACAGTCTGTAGTAATCCGTAACTAACGCAAACTTCTGGAACTCCAAAAATTCAGAAAAAATAGGAAGACGTAGGAAATTTGTTTATTGATCAGCAACAATTGGAATCACTATTTTATCGCGTTCTGGTGATGATTAACAATTGTTTTCGTGAACCGAAAGTTTCTGGAAATTACAGCTAGATCAACTAACTATCATCCAAGAAGATCCTATAGGTTTAACTTGGCAGAAACACTAATTAAAACATAAAACCACATCTAAACAGAAGGTAGATGGAATATTTATTCCTAAACACAAACAAAAACAAAAAAACTAAAATAAAATCGGGTTGCCTACCAACAAGCGCTATCGTTTAACGCCCTAGCTAGGCATAAAAGCAAGGATAGATCTAGGTATTGCCATAGTAATAGGATAGATCGGTAAAGCTCATCTCATACTCTCTACGTTCGCAGCAAGTTTTCTTTGGGGCAAGCAAAAGTAATCAAAAGGGCTAAATTTAATGGGACACAAGTCCCTAAGATCTATTTTAGGAGGTATAGGTTCCTTTTTCGGCCCTTCGTAATGCACAACCAATTCAATGATTACAACTCCATACTAGAACAAAGTATGACTCTATATGAATGCCTCCGTCGGTATACCGGGATATGCAATGAATCAAGAGTGACATGTATGAAAGAATTATGAACGGTGGCTTTGCCAGAAATACTATGCCAACTACATGATCATGCTAAGAAATATGACAATGATGAATGTGTCATGAAGAACGGTATGGTGGAAAGTAGCATGGCAATATATCTCGGAATGGCTATGGAAATGCCATAATAGGTAGGTATGGTGGCTGTTTTGAGGAAGATATAAGGAGGTTTATGTGTGAAAGAGCATATCATATCACGGGTTTGGATGCACCGAAGTTTGCACCAACTCTCTATGTGAGAAAGGGCAATGCACGGTACCAAGAGGCTAGCAATGATGGAAGGGTGAGAGTGCGTATAATCCATGGACTCAACATTAGTCATAAAGAACTCACATACTTATTGCAAAAATCTACAAGCCATCAAAAACCAAAGCATTACGCACTAGGGGGATAGATTGCTAGGAAAAGACCATCGCTCGTCCCCGACCGCCACTCATAAGGAGGACAATCAAATAAAACCTCATGTTTCAAAAAATTTACATCACGTTTACCATACGTGCATGCTACGGGACTTGCAAACTTCAACACAAGCATTTCTCAAATTCAAAACTACCCAACTAGCATGACTTTGATATTATCACCTCCATCTCAAAACAATTATCATGCATCAAACTTTTCTTAGTATTCAACGCACTCATAAGAAAGTTTTTACTATTTTGTATACCTAGCATATTATTATTAAGTAAATTACCATGCTATTTAAGACTCTCAAAATAATCTAAGTGAAGCATGAGAGATCAATAGTTTCTATAAAACAAATCCACCACCGTGCTCTAAAAGATATAAGTGAAGCACTAGAGCAAAACTATATAGCTCAAAAGATATAAGTGAAGCACAAAGAGTATTCTAACAAATTCCAATTCATGTATGGCTCTCTCAAAAGGTGTGTAAAGCAAGTATGATTGTGGTAAACTAAAAAGCAAAGATGCAAATAATACAAGACGCTCCAAGCAAAACACATATCATGTAGTGAATAAAAATATAGCTCCAAGTAAAGTTACCGATGGAAGTGGATTTAAAGAGGATGCCTTCCGGCATCCCCAAGCTATGAACTTTTGGTGTCCTTGGATTATCTTGGGGGTGCCATGGGCATCCCCAAGCTTAGGCTATTGCCACTCCTTGTTCCATAATCCATCAAAAGATTTCACCCAAAACTTGAAAACTTCACAACACAAAACTCAACAAAAATATCGTGAGCTCCGTTAGCGAAAGAAAACAAAAGACCACTTCAAGGTACTGTAATGAACTCATTCTTTATTTATATTGGTGTTAAACCTACTGTATTCCAACTTCTATATGAATTATAAACTATTTTACTAGCCATAGATTCATCAAAATAAGCAAACAACACACGAAAAACAGAATCTGTCAAAAACAGAACAGTCTGTAGTAATCCGTAATTAACGCAAACTTCTGGAACTCCAAAACTTCAGAAAAAATAGGAAGACCTAGGCAATTTTTTTATTGATCAGCAACAATTGGAATCACTATTTTATCGCGTTCTGGTGATGATTAACAATTGTTTTCGTGAACCGAAAGTTTCTAGAAATTACAGCTAGATCAACTAACTATCATCCAAGAAGATCCTATAGGTTTAATTTGGCACAAACACTAATTAAAACATAAAACCACATCTAAACAGAAGGTAGATGGATTATTTATTCCTAAACACAAACAAAAACAAAAAAACTAAAAAAAAATTGGGTTGCCTCCCAACAAGCGCTATCGTTTAACGCCCCTAGCTAGGCATAAAAGCAAGGATAGATCTAGATATTGCCATAGTAATAGGATAGATCGGTAAAGCTCATCTCATACTCTCTACGTTCGGCAGCAAGTTTTCTTTGGGGCAAGCAAAAGTAATCAAAAGGGCTAAATTTAATGGGACACAAGTCCCTAAGATCTATTTTAGGAGGTATAGGTTCCTTTTTCGGCCCTTCGTAATGCACAACCAATTCAATGATTACAACTCCATACTAGAACAAAGTATGACTCTATATGAATGCCTCCGTCGGTATACCGGGATATGCAATGAATCAAGAGTGACATGTATGAAAGAATTATGAACGGTGGCTTTTCCAGAAATACTATGCCAACTACATGATCATGCTAAGAAATATGACAATGATGAATGTGTCATGAAGAACGGTATGGTGGAAAGTAGCATGGCAATATATCTCGGAATGGCTATGGAAATGCCATAATAGGTAGGTATGGTGGCTGTTTTGAGGAAGATGTAAGGAGGTTTATGTGTGAAAGAGCATATCATATCACGGGGTTTGGATGCACCGTGAAGTTTGCACCAACTCTCAATGTGAGAAAGGGCAATGCACGGCATCAAGAGGCTAGCAATGATGGAAGGGTGACTGTGCGTATAATCCATGGACTCAACATTAGTTATAAAGAACTCACATACTTATTGCAAAAATCTACAAGCCATCAAAAACCAAAGCATTACGCGCTAGGGGGATAGATTGCTAGGAAAAGACCATCGCTCGTCCCCGACCGCCACTCATAAGGAGGACAATCAAATAACACCTCATGTTTCAAATTTTTTACATAACGTTTACCATGCGTGCATGCTACGGGACTTGCAAACTTCAACACAAGCATTTCTCAAATTCAAAACTACTCAACTAGCATGACTTTGATATTATCACCTCCATCTCAAAACAATTATCATGCATCAAACTTTTCTTAGTATTCAACGCACTCATAAGAAAGTTTTTACTATTTTGTATACCTAGCATATTATTATTAAGTAAATTACCATGCTATTTAAGACTCTCAAAATAATCTAAGTGAAGCATGAGAGATCAATAGTGTCTATAAAACAAATCCACCACCGTGCTCTAAAAGATATAAGTGAAGCACTAGAGCAAAACTATATAGCTCAAAAGATATAAGTGAAGCACAAAGAGTATTCTAACAAATTCCAATTCATGTATGGCTCTCTCAAAAGGTGTGTAAAGCAAGTATGATTGTGGTAAACTAAAAAGAAAAGATGCAAATAATACAAGACGCTCCAAGCAAAACACATATCATGTAGTGAATAAAAATATAGCTCCAAGTAAAGTTACCGATGGAAGTGGTCGAAAGAGGGGATGCCTTCCGGGGCATCCCCAAGCTATGAACTTTTGGTGTCCTTGAATTATCTTGGGGGTGCCATGGGCATCCCCAAGCTTAGGCTCTTGCCACTCCTTGTTCCATAATCCATCAAAAGATTTCACCCAAAACTTGAAAACTTCACAACACAAGACTCAACAAAAATATCGTGAGCTCCGTTAGCGAAAGAAAACAAAAGACCACTTCAAGGTACTGTAATGAACTCATTCTTTATTTATATTGGTGTTAAACCTACTGTATTCCAACTTCTATATGAATTATAAACTATTTTACTAGCCATAGATTCATCAAAATAAGCAAACAACACACGAAAAACAGAATCTGTCAAAAACAGAACAGTCTGTAGTAATCCGTAACTAACGCAAACTTCTGGAACTCCAAAAATTCAGAAAAAATAGGAAGACGTAGGAAATTTGTTTATTGATCAGCAACAATTGGAATCACTATTTTATCGCGTTCTGGTGATGATTAACAATTGTTTTCGTGAACCGAAAGTTTCTGGAAATTACAGCTAGATCAACTAACTATCATCCAAGAAGATCCTATAGGTTTAACTTGGCAGAAACACTAATTAAAACATAAAACCACATCTAAACAGAAGGTAGATGGAATATTTATTCCTAAACACAAACAAAAACAAAAAAACTAAAATAAAATCGGGTTGCCTCCCAACAAGCGCTATCGTTTAACGCCCCTAGCTAGGCATAAAAGCAAGGATAGATCTAGGTATTGCCATAGTAATAGGATAGATCGGTAAAGCTCATCTCATACTCTCTACGTTCGGCGGCAAGTTTTCTTTGGGGCAAGCAAAAGTAATCAAAAGGGCTAAATTTAATGGGACACAAGTCCCTAAGATCTATTTTAGGAGGTATAGGTTCCTTTTTCGGCCCTTCGTAATGCACAACCAATTCATCATTATAAGCATTCTTTTGGCAGAACTTGGTGAGCCTATACTCGAGAGAATATCCTAGCTCATTATTTCGAATAGCCAAATCATCATTAAGTTCATAAATTCTATCAACTAGAACATTGGTAGGAACCTTTTTTCTAAGGTTTTCATTGAAAGCAACATAATCTAGAGATTGAAAACGCATTATTTCTTCTTGATCAAATAGGATAGCTTCTATGGGAGGACGGCCAGCGTCAACCCTATAACGCGCAAAAAATTATTTGGCCTCTTTTATTATAAATCTTAACTCATTAGCCAAAAAGATAGTAGCGGCACACTTAACAGAAGAATGCTCAATATTAGAGAATTCTAGGAAAATTCTTTGTATGCAAGGATGCATGTGCATAAATTGCCTTTCAAGTTCAACGATAAGCATGGCAATAGCCTTCGCAAGACTACAAGTTCTATGGAGAATAGAGCCGCCCATAGAAGGCAAAGCACCGGCACAAGTAAAGAAATCTTGAATAACTCCTTTTCCAATAATATTACCACTACCAATTCAAAATCTTTTTGTATGCAAGGTAGGGGGTTCTTCAGCAGGAACATCAGAATTTTCTATGATATTATTATTGTCCATATCAACAATAATTACCCCAATTTCAGACATAACGACAAACAAGCAAACTAACACGAGCAAAAAGCGAACAAGAAAAAGGAAAACGGAAAAGAGAGGGCGAATAAAACGGCAAGGGTGAAGTGGGGGAGAGGAGAACGAGAGGCAAATGGCAAATAATGTAATGCGGGAGATAAGGGATTGTGATGGGTACTTGGTATGTTGACTTTTGCATAGACTCCCTGGCAACGGCGCCAGAAATCCTTCTTGCTACGTCTTGAGCTTGCGTTGGTTTTCCCCGAAGCGGAGAGGATGATCCAGCAGAGTAGCGTAAGTATTTCCCTCAGTTTTTGAGAAGCAAGGTATCAATCGAGTAGGAGGCCATGCGCAAGTCCCTCGTACCTACACAAAGCAAATAACTCCTCGCAATCAACGCGAATAGGGGTTGTCAATCCCTTCACGGTCACTTACGAGAGTGAGATCTGATAGAGATGATAGATAATATTTTTGGTATTTTTGGTATAAAGATGCAAAGTAAAATAAAAGGCAAAGTAAAAAGCAAAGCAATAATAAAGTGATGGAAGATTAATATGATGAGAATAGACCTGGGGGCCATAGATTTCACTAGTGGCTTCTCTCAAGAGCATAAGTATTTTACGATGGGTGAACGAATTACTGTTGAGCAATTGACAGAATTGAGCATTGTTATGAGAATATCTAGGTATGATCATGTATATAGGCATCACGGCCGAGACAAGTAAACCGACTCCTACCTGCATCTACTACTATTACTCCACTCATCGACGGCTATCCAACATGCATTTAGAGTATTAAGTTAATGAAAACAGAGTAACGCCATAAGCAAGATGACATGATGTAGAGGGATAAATTCATGCAATATGATAAAACCCCATCTTGTTACCCTTGATGGCAGCAATGCAATACGTGCCTTGCTACCCCTACTGTCACTGGGAAAGGACACCGCAAGATTGAACCCAAAGCTAAGCACTTCTCCCATTGCAAGAACTACCAATCTAGTTGGCCAAACCAAATGGATAATTCGAAGTGACTTGCAAAGATAACCAATCATACATAAAAGAATTCAGAGAAGATTCAAATATTGCTCATAGATAATCTTGATCATAAACCCACAATTCATCGGTCTCAATAAACACACCGCAAAAAGAAGATTACATCAAATAGATCTCCATGAGAGAGGGGGAGAACATTGTATTGAGATCCAAAAAGAGAGAAGAAGCCATCTAGCTACTAACTATGGACCCGAATGTCTGAAGTAAACTACTCACACTTCATCGGAGAGGCTATGATGATGATGTAGAAGCCCTCCGTGGTGGATTCTCCTTCCGGTGGAGCTCCGGAACAGGCCCCAAGATGGGATCTCATGGATACAGAAAGTTGCGGTAGTGGAATTAGGTTTTTGGCTCCGTCTCTGGTCTGTTGGGGGTACGTAGGTATATATAGGAGGAAGGAGTACGTCGGTGGAGCTTCGGGGAGCCCACGAGACAGGGGGCGCGCCCTAGGGGGGCGCCCTCCACCCTCGTGGCCTCCTCCCTCCTTTCTTGAACGAGGGTCCAAGTCTCCTGGATCTTATCTGATGAGAAAATCAAGTTCCCGAAGGTTTCATTCCGTTTGGACTCCGGTTGATATTCCGTTTCTTCGAAACACTGAAACAGGCAAAAAACAGCAAATCTGGGTTGGACCTCCGGTTAATAGGTTAGTCCCGAAAGTAATATAAAAGTGGAAAATAAAGCCCAATATGGTCCAAAACAGTAGATAATATAGCATGGAGCAATCAAAAATTATAGATACGTTGGAGACGTATTAGTTCCGCCAAGATTCCGCGTCGTGGCGGCGGAGTTCCTTCCCGAAAGCTTGCTTATGATTTTTTCCAGGGGCAAGAGTTTACACGTGTGTGGGACAATATGAGAGACACGAGGCATGGACACAGAAAGGAGGAGATGGAAGGTGCGTGTGTATGTTGTAGGCAGACATTACTCTCACATTCTCACATTTTATTTTGAACAATCTAAACAATACTATATATCGAACAATCTCACATTTTATTTGAATTGTGGTAATGTGTGGCGTTTGCAACTCACATCTAAATACTTGTAGGCGTAGGGGGCGGGGCACCATACATTATGTGATAAACACATTATACATATGAGACCTGGTTTAGATTATGAAGATCTAGCTAGAGCTTGAAATGTCTTTGTTATTTGAAATCAACATAAAGTGGATTCAAAAAATTGAGTTCGAGTTCATATAGTACACATAGTTCATATCTAACTCGACAGTAATCATGTGGTGTGCTGTGAAGATAATACACAAACGGTGGTTTAACTTGAAAATAATGATGATTGTAGATCTTATTAAAATAGAGAAATGAATTCAAATGGTTTGACTTCACAACAATCATGATTGTAGATATTATTCAAATAGAGAAACGAATTCAAATTTAGTTCATATTGAAGTGGTAGTATATACATTTGGAATGCACTAAAATGTTCATTTGAGTAGCAGGTTGCATGCATTATACACGCAGCGAAATATTTTAATTGAACATAACATGAATTCAATGTTTTGAATGGCATTTGTAGTGCGAATTGATTTTGTACAGTACACGGGACTAGACTCTCTTGTGTGGTACAAATAGATTTCTTTTTTTTTCGTCAATGGAAGTGCGAATTGATTTGGTACAGTACATGTTAGGCTTGTCCAGAAATTTCAACCCGCGCCTTGTTACCCCAAAGTATTTAAGATATATCTTTGTCTCGTTGTGCTGCGAAAACTCCCTCCATCTCAACCCGCGCCTTGCTATCCCAAAATTACAACGCGCGCGAAAACTCCCACCTCCCGCGAAATCCCGACACGTGAAATGCCTGTGATACCCCTGAGCCGAAGAATCGCCTAGCTCAAATCGGTGGGGGTACTTTCATAACTTACCCACATTTCGGACAAGCGCGTCCCTAAGCCATGGTTCCCCACTCCCATCCCATCCACCCACCCATTCATACACCGAGGCCGCGAAAACCCGCGAAGGCCCCACACCCTCCTCCGTCTGCCACCCAGCCGGAGCCTCTTCCCTGACGATGTCGTCCACAGCAACACCTCGACATCCCTCATCCACCGTACCGGATCAGGATCCATCGTCGATCTCGTCGTCCTGCCGGTTTAGCCACCCCGTCCTCCACCTCCAAGGTGCTGCCCCGACGTTCCCCTCGTCTTTCACGCCACCTCCATTCCCACACCGCCGTCTTCACCTATACCACCGGAAGAGCATCATCATCACCATTTCCTCGGATTAAGTTGAGGCCTAATCGGTGCCACCGAAGAGGTTGTACACTAATCGCCGCATTTTCTTATTGATTCGATCTCACGGTGCTGCCAGTGCTCGGTCCCGAGCCGACATGGCGCGGCTCCATCCACAGTGCCGTCGTCGGCCACTTCCTCCACAACGCCGCTCCCTCGGCGGCGACGTGCACATCAGTAGGAGCTGCTGCTGCTCTGCTCTTGCTCTCCGTCCCCTGCCTGGTCTGCTCTTGCTCGCACTGCTGCTCTCACTCCTTCTCTTGCTTGCGCTGCTGCTCTCGCTCTTTCTCTTGCTTGCGCTGCTTCTCTACTCTTGCGCACGCTGCTGCTGCACAACCAGCAGATCCTGCTCTTCCTCGAGCCCCTGCAACTGCTACCCAAGATGCTGTGATAGGACCAGCTGCCCCGGCTCTCGCACACGCTGCTACTGCTTTTCTGCTACTAGTGCGTTCAATTTTGACAGTAAAATTCAGCTTCGAAAACAAAATTCACATTAAAATTCAGTTTCGACAGTTAAATTCTGTTTTGACAGTTAAGTTCAGAGATGAGCGGCTGATGTATTTTACATATAGCACTTTGTGGTTATGTATTTTACGTCGTCTATTGGAGATGCTAGTAGAATTCCACTCAGGTTAACATTGTCTCTCTTGTCTTGCTTCAGCCTCATTGTCGTACAACTCACCGGAGCTGCTCCAACGATGAAACCCTCCATCACAGCGGAGCCGTACCCCGGGTTCCATCTCCAGATGCCTAAGATCTTCTTCCCCTCCTCCGACAACCAAATCAGCCGGAGCATCCTCACCGATCAACCCAATCACAGTGAGATCGACATGGCTTCGCCAAAGAGGTTGTACACTTGTTGCATCGCTTTTTTACTCTACATGTTTATATATATATATATATATATATATATATATATATATATATATATATTGTCCACTGAGAACACATAGTAATGTGAAATACGATTAGTTTCTCCAACTATATGACAAGTAGTGAGGTACCACGCAACTTAGCTATCCATGATGGACTCTCTTGAACACCATCATTATTTATGTCTGCGCGTTTGAGCTGTGCATTTGTAGATGAGCCTGGGAGTTGAGCTAGTAGGGCACTGGCCTGGGTCCAAAGTAGTAGAGGTAGCACAAAAACTTTTTTTGAGTGTAGGCTTTTCCCTGCTCATGCCTGCCTACTAGAATCGCCAAAGGCTTGAAAGGAAAATCAAGGAAAAACATAGGAATTCGAAAGTTTCCTATGCTACTACTATTCATGCATTTGGTTCAAAGGAATGGAGCAAAGGAAAACTGTAGGATTTGTTCCTTTAGTGTCTCCTTGAAAGAAAAACCGTAGGAATTTTAGTATCCACTTGTCCTCCTTTTCAAATTCCTATTCATGAAGCACAAGACCAAGAGATATTAGCATAATAGCATTATAAACGTACATTTTCTTGTGGTTTCACTTAATCTCACCATGCTTCTTTGCATCCTGTGATCTTCCAATTCTTGTGCACCAAACACTCAGATTGGCAGAAATCCTGTGTTTTTCAATTCTCTGTTTTGCACGTGCATTCCTATCCTATTACTGTGCATTTCCTATCCCTACGTTGTTAGAATCCTCCAATTCAAACGAGCCCTTACAGAATCACTTCTCTTACAGATAGTTGTCAAAGAAAACCTTGTGCGGTTTGTCCCGCTCCTACTGCACCGTCGTCCACCCGAGCTCAGCTGCTCCAACGGCAGAAGGGTCCAGCACAACAGGGATCCGGCCTCCAGACTGTCTTTCGCCGCCTCAGATCTTCTTCCCCGCCGCCGGCAGCCACGACAACTGCATTACTATCATCAATCGAGCAGATGACCTTGAGGACTACACAGGTCCACAAGAGAGGTCGCACTCTTTCGTGTCTGCTTACGTTATGCATCGCTTAATATTACATGCTACTTTATCATCTTGTTCACCGATTAGACTCTGAGTCGGCTCAAAACTAATGGTCAAACTTGAGTTTTTAAATGGTTGTGGGGTACATATCAGGGCCATCAATAGTATCTATCTACTATCTAGTTAATCTCTGGTGTCTACTATGAGTTTCATGTTGGGTGGAAAACAAATAGTAAAGAAGCCATTATCAGTATTTTTTAATTGAAGCCATTATCTGCCTGCTATCATTGGTTTTGGGTCTATCCATAGGTTGCTACCATCACTCTGGATTTCTGTATGCACTCCTTACATAATCTCACTATGTTTTATTCCTATGCATGTCAGTTATTGTACACAATGGAACTGAACATGTAGAGCAAAAGCAACGAGACTTGCGTGGCAATAAAATTTCATGAAGATGTCGCTCCATGGTAGGCGCAAACGCAGCCCCCCTCCACCCATTTCGGATTGTAATCGAGAGGAAGATAACTGTTCTGAGGGGGATTCAGAAGGAGAAGACCACTCCTATTTACCCCCTGAGGTCTTTGCTCTAACTTGGCATGCTGATGTTGGTTATATCATGCATATGGTGCCTTGCATTGCTTACTTTATACATCCAATATGTCATCTGCTTAGTTTAGACATGCTTTGTGTGAATATCATCTGTTTAGTTTCTTCATCGTATATGTGAATTATGCAACACCATCTTGTTTAGCCAGGCTTCATATATGTGAATTTTGCAATGCCATCCTGCTTAGCCAGTCATCTTATATGTGAATTATATCAGGCCATCCTGTTCTTTTCATTACGTATTACATTTGTCAACAATGTTAGTACATTCAACTACTCTTCGTGTGCATCAACTATTTGACACGGTGATGGAAAATTCTGGAGTGAAAACAAGGTCTTCAGAGCAGAATATGCTATCCTATCTAACGAAGCGAATATCTCGCTGGGTACGGATAGCTCCTCAGAGTAGGATTCAGAGACAGATGACCAATCCTATCCCCCCCTCGAGGTGCATGCTCTAACTTGGCAGGGTTATGTTGCTCATATCATGCGTATGGTGTCTTGCATTGCTATGTCATTTGATTAGTTTAGACATGCTTTGTGTGAATGCCACCTGTTTAGTGTCTAATTACCATATATGTGAATTATGCATTGCCATCTTGTTGCAAGACACTATATATGGGAATTATGCAATGCTATTGTCGGTGTCAAAACCGGCGGATCTCGGGCAGGGGGTCCCGAACTGTGCGTCTAGGCGGATGGTAACAGGAGACAAGGGACACGATGTTTTTACCCAGGTTCAGGCCATCTCGATGGAGGTAAAACCCTACTCCTGCTTGATTAATATTGATGATATGGGTAGTACAAGAGTAGATCTACCACGAGATCAAAAAGGCTAAACCCTAGAAGCTAGCCTATGGTATGATTGTTCTTCGTCCTACGGACTAAAACCCTCCGGTTTATATAGGCACCGAATAGGGTTAGGGTTACACAGAGTCTGTTACAATGGTAGGGAATCTACATATCCGTATCACCAAGCTTGCCCTCCACGCCAAGGAAAGTTCCATCCGGACACGAGACGAAGTCTTCAATCTTGTATCTTCATAGTCCAGAGTCCGCCAAAGGCTATAGTCCGCTATCCGGACACCCCTAATCCAGACTCCCTCGGTAGCCCTCGAACCAGGCTTCAATGACGACGAGTCCGGCGCGCATATTGTCTTCGGCATTGCAAGGCGCGTTCCTCCTCCGAATACTTCATAGAAGATTTTGAACACAAGGATAGTGTCCGGCTCTGCAAAATAAGTTCCACATACCACCGTAGAGAGAATAATATTTACACAAGTTCAATCTGCTGATGTGTCCCGCAGCGTGACATCACACCACGGCCAAGCCTTTATTCGACGTTTTTACTGTCCCACCTCAGCGCGTTTAGCGAGGCGGTTTCCTGGCACGTCTTGTCGAGGCAGAGATCGTGTCCCCTTATTCCGGGGTTCTCATCAATACGGGCGTGGGTAACCCAATCGTGCCCGTTGCACGCCTCCTCTGTCGAAGGCGAGTCCCGAACGGTCACAGGGAGGGCTCCTGGTATTCAACCTCTTTATAAAGAGACCAAGGCCTCGCTCTTTTTTCTCAATCTCAATCGAATCCGCCCCTCGCTTCGAGTTCCAACACCCAAAGCTCCAGATTCAGGCGCTTCGGACCTTTGATGATGTCCGGCTCTGACCTCCAAGGCTGGTGGATGCCTTCCTCCTTCACGGAAGAAGACGTCCTAAAGCTAAGAGATGCCAGGTATCTAACTGGCGAAATCTCGCATAGGCTGCCTGCTCAAGGGCAGGTTATTCCCACTCCCAAGCCCGGTGAAAGCATGGTGTTCGCGTCTCACTTCCTTCGGGGGCTAAGTTTCCCGACGGACCCCTTCGTGAGGGGGCTCATGTTTTATTACGGGCTGGAATTTCACGACTTGGATCCGGAGTCCATCCTCCACATCTCATCGTTCATCATCGTATGCGAAGCCTTCCTCCGCATTACCCCTCACTTCAGTTTATGGCTCAAGACCTTCAAGGTGGAGCCGAAGATGATCAAGGGGCAACAGCAGAAAAGTGAGGGGCTGTTATAAGCAAGAATGCTGACGCTCCATGGCCCGAGGGCTCTTTTCAAGAGGAGCTCAGCCTATGGCAACAAGAGTGGTTTTATATCACAGCTCCCAGGGGCACCAAATGGGTGGCGCCACCTGCCTTTCACTCGGGTCCTCCACAGCGGCTGGCGTCATGGGTCAATAAAGGGCTTGACTGGGGGCCGTCCAAGGACGTGCCCTTGTTGCAGGGCCGTATTCGAGACCTCCTAGAGAGAGAGATCAAGCTGGTCGTAGTAGCGCAAGTCATGCTGATTTGTCGCATCCTGCCCTGCAAACGTCGCCCCCTCCGCCTGTGGGAGTTCAATCCGGAGGGACCATGAGCTCTCCAACATTTTATGGGTGCAACGCCCGTGGAGATGTACAAACTGTTCTTCGGATCACAAGCAATGTGTACGGACTTGACCGAGGACGCAGGTCTGAGCTGCAATCGCCCGGATGCTCAAGTAAGTAGTCCCGTACCCGGAAACGCTATCCGTATATTTATCATAAACTTGCCCTTAAAAGAGCTGTCCCCTAAACGGGAGTCGATAGCGAAAGCAAAACTGATCAGGTGTCCGGCCCCCCTCCCTGAGACCACGTCGGATCCCGTGTTAACCAAGATGCTGGAGGCTGCACCTTTAGAAGAAGGCGAAGGGGGGAACAAGGAAGCTACTGTCTCCGCGAAGGAGGTTATCAAGCAAGGAGGGATCGAGAATCCCTCCATCCAAGGGGAGAAGAGGACCGCCTCTGAAGATCCGTAGACCAAGGCCTCAAAGCGCGGGAAGAAATCCTCGCCAGAGGGTCCTGCGCTGGAAGATGCCCCGGCCGCATTATTTCCCCAAGGAGATCAGCCCTCCAGCGAGCCGTAAGTAGAGAGGGGAGTTTTTCCTAAAATAAGAGACATCCCTGTTTTATCTCTGAAGATGACCGAAATTTTACCTTGTAGTTCGGATCTCAGCCCTTCTCAGCAGAGCTCGTCTTCGGGGGATCTTCGTCCGGAGATGATGGAGAGTAGAACGCCTCCCCCTACCGTACCGCCTAGCGAGGCGGACGATCCTGAGGTGTCCTCGCGGAGGGTTTCCCCTAATCCGGCAGGGGTGGAGGGCGGTCGTAGGGCCCCCCCAGAGCCCTCCGTGTCCGGCCTTCGAAAAAGGCCATCAGACGAGTCCGGCACCACCTTGTGCATGGTCGGAGGAGTTGAAGGGTCTGCTCGGGCAAGTGTCTATCTCAGAGGATCACCATGCATTGATGGGTACGGTGATTGAAAAGATTTCGTCCGTGGAAAGCGGGTTGTACGAGGCCGCCATGAGTTTACTGACGGGTTTTGAGGTACGTGCAATGATGTACCTTTTGACGGTTCCGCATATATAAGATGCGCCCTATGTAGATAGTAGCCCCTGAGACTCCGTGTGTTGTCAAAAATGACGGCGTGCCGAGGATCATAATCCCAGATATAATATGTTGCCATTCCTATGTAGGTGGCGGATCGTCCGGTGACTAGCCGGACTGATGAATTTGCCGAACTAAAGCGGCAACTTGACGTGGCGGATGCCGACATCGCGCTTGTCAATATGCGGCTTGAGGAGTCACAAGGTATGCAGTTTCTCCGCGGACACCTAGTAAGGGAGCTTGATGCCCGTGCCTTACAACATGTATGCTTGATGCAGATGGTGCCGCTGCCATGGAGAATCTTCGGGCGGAGCTTGCCCGAGCCAAGGAGCAGGCCAGAAATAGTGATGCGGCTGCCTTAAAGGCAGCCGAAGAGCTAAAAGCCGAACAGGCTGCTCACTGCCGAAGCAAAAAGGAAATGGCCGAAATGGCCGTGAAGTTGAAGAATGCTACCGACCACTGTGAGCTTCTTGAAAAAGAAGGTCGAGCGGAGCAAGAGGACCTGAAGAAGGCCACCACCGAGGCCAAGGATGCTCGCTCTACGATTAGAGCTATGAAGGAGGAGCTACGTCAGGCCAGAGATATCATGGCTGGAAAGCCTTTTCTGCTGCCGAGGAAGTTCACGGATCCTAAATATGCTCAGTTGGACCGGCTGTGGAGTAGTGAGGATGCTTATCTGGACTTGTTGGCGAGTGCCGCGGACGCGGCCGAACACTTCGGAGATCAAAAAGATCATGAGATGGAAGAGCTTTTTTGGTCGCAGTTCCGTAGTCCGGAGCGTCCACTTCCATTAACCGATCGTTTGGCCGAATGGGCGGAGCTGAATAGGTTGTCCGGACTTGCCATGAAGAATGTCGTGACTCATTTGCGGCCGAGAAGGCCCGAGCCGAAGAGTTATTTTGGCTTGGTGCAGCAGTTCCTTGGTGCGGTGCCGCATATCAATTCAATGATGCGGTCAGCATGCATAGAGGGTGCACGGATGGCTCTTGCCCGTGTCAAGACATACTGGGCGGAGACGAAGGCCATCGATGTTGCATACCAAGATTCGAACGGAAGCCGAGTACCTGTCGAGCACTATTTTCAGGAAGTTCTGCAGGGCGCTCGTTTAATAGAGACGCAGTGCTCGAAGGATATTATGTTCGAATAACATGTATTATTGTGAAACAATGTTTCGATGGAATATAAAAGCTTTTTATACTCGTGCCTTCAAGAATTGAAAATACCTCCTGTGCGGCCATTAATGTATATGTGTATATAACCTGAAAGATGGCAGTCTTTGGCTTCAGCCCCCACGCATATAATGCGGGGGTGTTTGCAGAAAACACATTTTCACACTTGATCCAACGTCTTGGTCCTACAAAGGAGGTGATAGCGCAGCAAACTAGGCAACCGGACTATAATGCTTTATCACTTTCACTTAGCCATAGGAGTTCGACAGTGGGGCTACTATATAGCCCCTAGGGGCACCGCGCTTACCCGAATTTGGGGCGGGTATGTGCCTGGCTGGGAAACGGCCCTTCGTCAATGCGGAGGAGTTCTAAAGATTCCAGTGGGTCATCGAGTGGTTGACCAGTCTCACGCTATATCATGACAGTCAGTTTTCGGCTTTCTCTACTGAGGTGCTCGCCTGGCCGAACCGGGGCACAATCGCAGTAGTTCTCCTGGT
Organism: Aegilops bicornis; assembly: GCA_021605145.1. Classification (NCBI taxonomy): domain Eukaryota; kingdom Viridiplantae; phylum Streptophyta; class Magnoliopsida; order Poales; family Poaceae; genus Aegilops; species Aegilops bicornis. The sequence continues at coordinate 340,067,612 of CM038672.1, read as the reverse complement.
GCAGCATTAGCTGATAGAGCGGAACGTAAGGCAGCAAAACACAGGAGCCGGGCAAACCCAACATTTTTTACCAAAGACATGATTCGGAGCTGATGCATATAAGGCCTAACTCGAGACGCCGAACACTCCATAATGTATTCGGTCTTTATGAAAACGGGCTGAACAATCGCCCTTGATAATAAGCCCCGGTGTCCAGGTACGTGCGAAATTCTTACGTGGCCTATGCCAAAACGCCAGCCTCCTCCTCGGTTATAGCAAGAAACCAGGGGATGTGTATCAACAATAGACAGTAAAAAAGGTTTACGAAGGGTCTTAATCTGAAAAGAATCCTTGCAACGGGTCCCTGCTGCATGTCTGCGCCTGTGTCTCCGTTGTGCCGTATCCTGGACGAGTGTAGCACGGTGTTCATCTGTAAAAGAGAGGAACTTAGTTGAAAAATGTCGTGCGAAAATGTACGTTATATTAAATAAACGAAGTACAATTCAAAAAGTGAATAAAATTGAGCTTTATTGTCTCTTGTTGTGCATGCGCGGAGCCCCTTGTACGGGGGTATGCGTCTAGAAAGCCCTTGTATGTTTACGCCAGACTCGTCCAGCCGTGTCCGGGGTCTGGATGACCTGTCTAAGCGCATTTATTGGTGAAGCCGGTTTATTGTGTGGCTGTCAAGGCAACCGCACGATTTTCCGGACTCGAGGAACCCTCGATGTTTCCTTTTAACGAGATAATGCCGCGTGGACCGGGCACTTTAAGTGTAAGAGATGCATAACGCGGTATTGCGTTAAAGCGGGCGAAAGCTTCGCGTCCCAATAGTGCTTGATAGCTACTTGTAAATGAGGCGAGGTGGAAGGTTAACTTTTCGCGGCGGAAGTTGTCGGGTGAGCCAAACACAACTTCTAGCAGTAGAGAGCTCGTACAATGGGCATATGGGCCTTGCATTACCCCTTGAAAGGAAGTGTTGCTATGGCGAAATTTGGTTGGGTCTATCCCCATATTGCGGATTGTGTCCTGATATAGCAGGTTTAGATCACTGCCGCCGTCCATTAGGACTTGTGAAAATTGGAGTCCGCCAATTATCGGATCTAATATCAAGGCAGTCCAACCTGCGTTCCGTGATACTTCTAGAGTAATCCCGATGGTCGAAGGTGATTGGTTTTAACAACCAGTGGCAGGACTCCTCCGGGATAGGCCGTCTGGCGCGTACCTCTATGGGCGCCGCTCTATTTTTCCATTTTGTCACGTGAAGTGAGTTCACTGTTTTGATTTCTTGTGGGAAATTCTTTTGTTTTCCGGTGCTCTGCTTTTGGGATTCGTCATCGGCCTCGCTTGGTGTGTCGAGCCCCTTGTGTTCGGCGTTGAGTTTGCCGGACTGCTTGAAGACCCAACAATCTCTGTGGGTGAGGTTTGCGTGCTTCCGAGTCTTGTGGATTTGGCATATCTTGTCCAAGATTTTGTTTAAGTTGGATAGCTTGTCCTTGTTATCCTTAAGGGGCAGCTTTTTATGATTCTGCCGAGAGCTTTTGAATCCGGCGTTGACTGCCGTGCTCTTCGGGCTGTTTCCCTTGGTCCGACGCTGGTCCTTGTTGCGTCGTGGTTTCCCGTTTCCATCCCTGACTTCGGATGTACTTGGGTCGCTGGTGCTGCATCTTGCTAGCCAGCTATCCTCTCACGCGCAAAAGCGGGTCATGAGGCTTGTTAATGCGGCCATTGTTCTTGGCTTTTCTTGGCCGAGGTGTCTGGCGAGCCATTCGTCTCGGACGTTGTGTTTGAAAGCTGCTAAGGCTTGGCGTCCGGACAATCGACTATTTGGTTCTTTTAGTAAGGAATCTGTTCCGGGATTTCGGGCTGACTCTCCGGGTTGTTGAGCTATGTGACTTAAATCGCTTCGGCATCCGGAGGTCGGACATAGGTCCCTTGAAAATTTGTTCAAAAGCATCCTCAAGCTCCTCCCAACTTCCAATGGTGTTTTCGGAAGGCTTTTAAGCCAATGCCGGGCTGGCCCTTTGAGCTTGAGGGGTAACTATTTTATGGCGTGGAGATCATCTCCTCTAGCCATGTGTATATGGAGGATGTAATCCTCAATCCGCACTCGAGGTCTGTTGTTCCGTCAGATGCCTCTATGTTTACGGGCTTGAATCCCGCTGCAAATTCATGATCCAAAGACCTCATCGGTGAAACATAAAGGTGTGCGGCACCCCTATATTTAGGTGTACCGTGATGTTCGGATACTTGATGTGTTGCCTTGCTTACTAGAGCTTGCTTTCTTGGCCCGTAGATAGATCTAACTGGGCCATCCTTTTGATGCGAATCCTTGTGCGGATCACGTGCCGGCTTGTGTGCGGCGCCGTTCGCTGCTCTCTGTTTGCCATGGGGTCGTCCATCCGACCGGGTGGCCTCCTTGTTTTTTGATTGTGGGGGCTCTATGGCCTCCTCATCAAATTCAGGCAGCAGTTTTCGCTTTGGGTAGCTCTTCGTTCGCGGTTGTCGCCCGTGTTGTCTCTTGGTGTTGAGTACTTTGCTCCATCTGATTCTAAGTGCATCTTCCGCTGTTTTGAGCTTCCGCTTCTGCTTTTTCAGATTACGTGCAGTGGCGATGAGCCTTTTGTGGTGGTTCTTCTGCTCCAGCAACTTGTCCGGCGTGAGATCGTCCGGACTGTTATCTTCGTCGGGGACGGGTTGTTTATCCAGATTGTCCTGTTCGGACGGTTGCTCGATAGCATGTTCGTCGTCTACCGGTTGGCCCTGCTCTATGGCTGGGTCTTTGTCGAGGCGGGACTTTGAGCGGCGCTTACGTTGCCGTTTTGACTGCTTTTCGAGGGAATGATCCTTCGTAGCATCCCGTTGTTCCTCATCGTCGCTTCCTTTAGGTGTGTCCACCATGTATACATCGTGAGATGAGGTGGTTCTCAAGTGCCCTATAGGTGCTGGTTCATGTTCCTCCCTTACATCGTCGTCCATACTATCGATGTCTTCGGAGTCGAAGTCGAGCATGTCGGTTAAATCATCGACAGTGGCTACAAAGTGGGTGGTGGGTGGGCTTTGAATTTCTTCGTCGTCCGCATCCCAACCTTCCCGACCATAATCCGCCAGGCTCTCCTGATAAAGAGAGAGACTTTAGTGAATTCAGGATGTCGCCAAAGGGCGAGTGCTGAAAGATGTCCGCGGCAGTGAATTCCATGATTGGCGCGCAATCGAATTCGATTGACGGGGGCGCGGAAGGCTTAGAGTCCGGATAGGAGTCTGGTACCTTGGAGTCACGAGCTTCGCCAAGGACGGGGTAGGTGTACGGCTCGATCGCCGTAGATATCGCAGCCCCCGAGGCGGTGTCCAGCCACCCGTCCTCGATCGGCGCAGTCGGCTCCGAGCTAAAGGTCAGAGCGGACACTAGTGCGGCCTCCAGGACACTGTTCGGTGGCAGAGCTAGATCATGCCCCTCGTGATAGTGCGGTGCGCTTGGCTGTGGCTCGAACCCTTCGAAGATCAAGTCTCCGCGGACGTCAGCCGTGTAGTTCAAACTTCCAAATTTGATCTGGTGGCCAGGGGCGTAGCTTTCAATCTGCTCCAGATGGCCCAGCGAATTGGCCCGCAGTGCAAAGCCGCCGAATATGAAGATCTGTCTAGGGAGAAAAGTCTCACCCTGGAGCGCGTCGTCGTTGACGATCGGAGGAGCCATCGGGCCTAAGGATGACGACACAGAGGAACTCTCAATGAAAGCACCAATGTCGGTGTCAAAACCGGCGGATCTCGTGTAGGGGGTCCCGAACTATGCGTCTAGGCGGATGGTAACAGGAGACAAGGGACACGATGTTTTTACCCAGGTTCGGGCCCTCTCGATGGAGGTAAAACCCTTTTAATCCTGATTGATTAATATTGATGATATGGGTAGTACAAGAGTAGATCTACCACGAGATCAGAGAGGCTAAACCCTAGAAGCTAGCCTATGGTATGATTGTTCTTCGTCCTACGGACTAAAACCCTCCGGTTTATATAGACACCGAATAGGGTTAGGGTTACACAGAGTCGGTTACAATGGTAGGGAATCTACATATCCGTATCGCCAAGCTTGCCCTCCACGCCAAGGAAAGTTCCATCCGAACACGGTACAAAGTCTTCAATCTTGTATCTTCATAGTCCAGGAGTTCGTCCAAAGGCTATAGTCCGGCTATCCGGACACCCCCTAATCCAGGACTCCCTCAGCTATCTTGTTGCAAGGCATTATATATGCGGATTCTGCAATGCCATGTTGTTTAGCCAATCATCATGTATGTGAATTATATCATGCTATCATTTTTTTGTATTACATATTCCATTTGTTGACAACGTTTGTATATTCAACTACTCTTCCTATGCATCAGCCATTTGAAGCGGTGCTGGAAGTATCTGGAGTGAAAACAAGGTATTCAGAGCAGACAATGCTACCTGCTGAACCAGACATCTTGCTGGTTACAGAGAGCTCCTCAAAGGAGGATTCATAGACTGATGACTAGTCCTATTTCCCCCCTGAGGTCTATGCTCAAACTTGGCAGGGTTATATTACTCATGTCATGCATGTTGTCTTATATTGCTTAGTTTTTACATCATATATGGATTGCCATCTACTTACTTGCTTAATATATAAATCATATATTTGAATTATATCATGCCATCATGTTTACATACACAACATCTATCTGAATTACGGCATGGCAACCGATTTAATAAAGACATTATATAGTTATATCATCTCATCCTGTTTAGTGTTTACAGTCATCATATTTTGAATTATGTCATTCTACCCGTGAATTATATCATGCTATCATGTTTCCATAGGCGGCATGTATGTGAATTATGGCATTCCAACCTATTTAATAAACACATTATATTGTTATGTCATGTCATCCTATTTACATAGTCATCATATTTTGAACTATGTCTTTCCATCTTTTTTAGTTAGCCATCATATATGTGAAATTGTGTCATGCTATCCTGTTTAGTTAGCCATCATATATGTGAAATTGTGTCATGCTATCATGTTTGGTTAGAAAACAAAAATGTGAATTATTTCATTCCCTCTTTTATTCCCCACTATCCATTGCACGTGTCTATCATACAATGTCTGTACATTCAATTACTTTTCTTGTTTACCAGCCATTTGAATTGGAGAGGGTGATGCAGTATCTAAGGGAGTAACAACATGGTCTTCAGAAAAGATAGTGCTACCAGTTGATGCAGATAGAGCCATGGTTGTACTTTCCCAAGAACCAGCCCGACCACACATAACCCAGACTTTCGCAGATTGTACCCCTATCCAGTTGGACAGAGAACCAGCTACACCCCTTCTAACCCCAACCCCAGCAGATAGTAACCCAGTTCAGCTGATTGACAACACGGTTCTGCACTACGAAAGCACCCAAACACCAAAGCAGTTAGTAAGGTAACTGCGATTGCCCAAAGCACGAGGACCACCACTCCGAATACCAACTCAAGCTTAAAGCGTAAGAAGAATTGTTCTCGTGTCAGTTACGTAGCTATGGTTCATACTACTTTGCTCTTGCATCACTGTATTTACTCATACCAAGTATTTTCAAATTTGAAGTATGGAATTGAAACTCCAATGGCGCAACAGGTATGTTTTAAACCTGTTTCTTTAACTGGTTTGCTGTTGTAACTTGCTCTATGTTGATTTTAGTTTCAATTGAATAAAAAGTTATGTTATCATGTCATGCACATTACAAGTGTTCTTATTGCTCTGTAGTTTCCCACACTTATATTATGTCTATTCTGCTTTGTCTTGAACAAATATTATTTGAATTGTGTCTCTATCTTGATTTGGCAACAAAAACTAGAATGATATAGACCATAAAGTGACCATGGTACCTAGATATATGTTTGTTTCATGCTGTTATCCTATCCATTTTACTACTGAACTGATTTACCAAGATGAGTTTCATATACAACATGGTAAACCTGTGATGTGTCTGCTTGTTTCTCTTTTAGAATGCGGACAAAATATTGGAGAACAATACCCTGTTATGCAATTGTAAAGGAAGTAATGCATATAAGGTTCAAGATAGTGATACATCCCTGTTGGTATCCAAGAAAGCTGATAAAAACTATCTTAACGACAGTGAGAGAACCCAAAAGTCCTGTGTTGATGTAGTGTTCGAGCTATTGGCACATCACTGGCACAAGCTCTTGAACTTCTTTGCTGAATCAGTTCTTCTTCTTGAGTCTCAACTTCAAGTTGAAAGACATTGATCAGATGTGCTGTGATAGGAAGCTGAAGGACTGAGGAAGTCCCTGCAGAATTCAGATGCATAGTTTCTTGTGCAACAGGAAGCGCTGGAGGATTTAAGAGCCAAACAAGAGAAAGTTAATAAGCTTGCTAAGCATCTCGCCAGCATTATGGATACCCAGGATATTGTTTCTTGAGCTCTTCTGAAGTGGTTTCAGTTCTGGACTTGTTTTGTTGCGGCCTTTATTTGCACTGGTCGCAAACTTTGACAACCAGTGTATATGATATGTTGCTTTGTTCCTTATATTTTCACTGGTGGCAAACTTTGATGCCCAATGGATTTAATAGGTGTAATAGCCGTGACAGCCTAGCGTAAGTTGCTTGCTTATTTATTTCCTTGTTGTCTTTTTTATTTGTTTGCTTGTAGTCAGTGCAGTTCTTTTTCCGCGGTTTGCTAGTGGGCGCAATAACCTATTTTTTTAAACTAGGCCACAATAACCATGGGCTACATATTTACTATAGTTACCATGGGCCTCCTATGGGCCGTAGAAACAATGGGCCTTCGAAGGGCCGTAGAAACAATGGGCCTTCTAAGGTTTGTAGAAACAATGGCCCTTCTACGGGCCGTAGCATCAATGGGCCTTTTACGGGCTATATGATCGATCGGCCAAACATGGGCCAATAACATACCACATTATGGGCCGTAAATGGGCTAGATTTGGAATCATCCATTCATGGGCCGACCATAACAGGCGTCGTTAATCGGCTGTATTTGATGACGCAATGAAAACAGCCCAACGGATTAACGGGCCGCAAATGAGCCGACTGTAACCACGGGCTGAATTTGGATCACAAGCAGAAAAGGCCAGTAACGGGCCGTAAGTAACCGAATGCTGGAAATGAGCCCAAGAATAAATGGGCCCTGAGAAGGCCGAAAGATAACACAGGTTGGAAACCGCCCAATGGAATAATTGGTCATTAATGGGTATAAAGCGATACACTATTCATTGCAGGCCAGATTCACCACGGGCCGTTAATGGGCCAAGAGTTACAAATGGCCTCATATGGGCCGAAAGGCATCATGGGCCATACATGGGCCGGAAGTTACAACGGGCTACAATCATATTGGATGGCCCAGATGAAGCAACTGGGCTTAATTCCGATAAGCCGTAATGGGCCGTTAGTTAGCGGGCCGTAAATGGGCTATATACAAACAGGCCGTTAACAGGCTTTCCGTGGGCCGGCCCGTTACCTTTTTACCATGTCAAACGGGCCGGCCTTTCACCGAAATGGGCCTTTGTTGGGCCGAGCCACGTGTCGATGTATCATAGGCACCTCCTGTCCAAGGAATGGATGACATCTGTCCCAACTGTGAGCCAACACGTGTTTCCTCCGGCCAATGAGAATTTTACACGTGGAAAATCCTCATTGGTCCGGGCTGTTAACGGGTTATTGGATCCAAAACCGGACCTGATAGCTTAACGGAGACCCATTACGGTGGATGCCACGTGTCGGTTACCCTTGATGAAAACCCTTCCATGATGCTTCATTTATCGTCATGGAAGTGGACACTTCCGTGATGATAATTTGGTAATGCCATGGAACACTTCTACGATAGCACGGGTATGACTATCTTGATTCTATCATAAAATCGTCATGGATGTACATGCATGACAGAAAACGTGACCTACTGTGACAAACACGTATCATCACGGAAGTGTATTTTTTTGTAGTGCACAATGTCGGGGATTGGAACAACCATTAATCCATTCCCTTTGTCTCACAATATTTTACTTTTGAGAGATTCAATTGTTGGTATCACCAAATCTAGTTCAATCTCGTTACCGGCAAGTTATCTCTACTTGTTTCGTAATACAATATTCCTGTGACTAAACACATTAGTCACATGCTTGCAAGCTACTTAGGATGTTGTCTTACCGAGAGGGCCTAGAGATATCTCTTCGTCACATGGATTGACAATCCCAGTCTTGATCCATGCAACCCAACTAGTACCTTTCGAGATACCTGAAGTGCACCTTTATGATCACCCAGTTATAAAGTGACGTTTGATACCCACAAAACATTCTTCCAGTATTAGGGAGTGGCATGATCTCATGGTCTAAGGAATAGATACTTGACATTAAAAATCTATAGCAAATTGAACTTATTGACACGATCAGATGCTAAGCTTACGATTGGGTCTGTCCATCACATGATTCTCCTAATGATGTGATCATGTTATTAAATGAAAACTCATACCTATGGTTATGGAACTTTAACCATCTTTAATCATCGAGCTACTCTAGTAGAGGCTCACTAGGGACATGGTGTTTGTTTATGTATCAACACATCCATTTGAGTTTTGAGTTAATACAATTATTGCATGGACAATAAAAATTTATCAAGAACAAAGAAATATGATAATAACAATTTTTTATTTCCTCTAGGGCATATTTTCAATAGTCTCCCACTTGCACTAGAACAATAATCTATTTTACATTGTAATGAATCTAAACCCATGGAGTTCTTGTGATGATCATGTTTTGCTCATGAAAGAGGTTTAGTCAACGGATCTGCAACGTTCAGATACGTATGAACTTTGCAAATCTCTATGTCTCCTTCCTTCACGTAGTCACGGATGGAGTTGAAGATGCATTTGATATGCTTCGTTTTCTTGTGAAACCTTGGCTCCTTAGCAATGGCAATGGCACCAGTGTTGTCATGATAGATAGTCATTGGATACGATGCATTAGGAACCACACCTAGTTAGGATATGAACTCCTTGATCAAGACTCCTCCCTGCACCGCTTCCGAAGCAGCTATATATTCTACTTCAATTGTAGATGCTGCTACAACGATCTGCTTGGAGCTACTCCAGCTGACTAGTCCGCCATTCAAAATAAAGACGTATCCAAATTAAGACTTTGAGTCATCTGGATCAGTGTCAAAACTAGCAGCGACGTAACCCTTTACAAGGAGCTCTTTATCACCTCCATTAATGAGAAACATTTCCTTAGTCCTCTTTATGTACTTATGGATATTTTTGACTCTTATCTAGTGTTTCACTCTTGGGTCACTCTGGTACCTACCAATCATACTTATGGCAAGGCACACATCAGGTCTAGTACACAACATGGCATACATAATAGAGCCTATGACTAAGGCATAGGGGATGACTTCTTTTCTCTTTCTTCTTCCTTAGATGGGCATTGATTCTTACTTAGCTTCATACCTTGCAACATGCGAAAGAACCCCTTCTTTGATAGGTCCATTTTGAACTTCTTCAAAACTTTGTAAAGGTATGTACTTTGTGAAATTCCTAACAAGCGTCTTGATCTATCTCTATAGATCTTGATGCCCAATATGTAAGCTGCTTCGCCGAGGTCTTTCATTAAAAAAACTCTTGTTCAAACAACCCTTTATTCTTTCCAAACGTTCTACATCCTTTTCAATCAACAATACGCCATCCACATATAGTATTACAAATGCTATAGAGTCCCACTCACTTTCTTGTAAATACAAGATTCTCCATAAGCTTGGATAAATCCAAAAGCATTGATCACCTCATCAAAGCGAAGATTCCAACTCCGGGATGCCTGCACCAATCCATAAATGAATCACTCAAGCTTGCATGCCATATTAATCCTTAGGATCGACAAAACCATCGGAGTGCATCATATACAATTCTTTGATGACCCACAAGTATGAGGGATCTATCGTAGTCCTTTCAATAAGTAAGAGCGTCAAACCCAACAAGGAGCAGAAGGAAGTGGCGAGCGGTTTTCAGCAAGGTATTCTCTACAAGCACTGAAATTATCAGTAACAGATAGTTGTGTGATAAGACAATTCGTAACGCGTAACAAGTAACAAGTGTAACAAGGTGCAGCAAGGTGGATCAATCATTTTAGTAGCAAAGGACAAGCCTGGACGAACTCTTATATAAAGCAAAGCGCTCCCGAGGGCACATGGGAATTGTTGTCAAGTTAGTTTTCATCATGCTCATATGATTTGTGTTCGTTACTTTGATAATTAGATATGTTGGTGGAACGGTGCTTGGGTGTTGTCCTTACTTGGACAAGCCTCCCACTTATGAGTAACCCCTCTCGCAAGCATCCGCAACTACGAAAGAAGAATTACGGTAAATATAACCATAGCATGAAACATGTGGATCCATATCAGCCCCTTACGAAGCAACGCATAAACTAGGGTTTAAGCTTCTGTCACTCTAGCAACCCATCATCTACTTATTACTTTCCAATGCCTTCCCCTAGGCCCAAATCATGGTAAAGTGTCATGTAGTCGATGTTCACATAACACCCCTAGAGGAAAGACAACATACATCTCATAAAAATAACAAACAAATACCAAATTCACATGATTACTTATAACAAGATTTCTCCCATGTCCTCAGGAACAAAAGTAACTAAACACAAAGCATATTCATGCTCATAATCGGAGGGGTACTGAATATCATTAAGGATCTAAACATATGAACTTCCGCCAAATAAACCAACTAGCATCAAGTACAAGGAGTAATTACCACTACTAGCAACCCACATGTACCAATCTGAGGTTTTGAGACAAATATTGGATACAGGGAGAGCTAGGGTTTGAGAGGAGATGGTGCTATTGAAGATGTTGATGGATATTTACCCCCTCTCGATGAGAGTATCGTTGGTGATGATGATGGCTTTGATTTCCCCTCCCAGAGGGAAGTTTCCTCGGCAGAACAACTCCCACTACAAAAAAATACACTTGCGCGATGATACATGTTTGCCATAGTAGGTCACGTTTTCTGTCATGCATGTACATCCATGACAATTTTATGACAGAATCAAGATAGTCATACCCGTGCTGTCGTAGAAGTGTTCCATGACATTACCAAAATTATCATCACGGAAGTGTCCACTTCCATGACGAAAAATAACGCGTCATGGAAGTACTTTCATCAAGGGTAACCGACACGTGGCATCCATCGTAACGGGTCGCCGTTAAGCTATCAGGTTCTGGTTTGGATCCGATAACCCGTTAATAGCCACGACCAATGGGGATTTTCCACGTGTAAAATTCTTATTCGCCGGAGGATCCACATGTCGGCTCAGCGTTGGGACAGATTTCATCCACTCAATGTACGGGAGGCGCCTATGATACGTTGGCACATGGCAAGGCCCAACAGTGGCCCATTTAGGTGAAAGAGGCCGGCCCAATCAAAATTAGCAGGCCGACCCATAGGGCCTACTGGTGTCTGGTCCATTTAAGCCCACGACGCATATGCGATGTGCCAATTCGGCCGGTTAACGACCCGTTAACTATTTGATACAATTGCAGCACATCGTCAATTCGAGCCTGTTAACAGCTCGCTATATATTTGGGCTCAATATCGGCCCCATGTGGTTTCGGCCTGTTAACGGCCCATTCAAGGGATGGGCCAATTTTTAGGATGTACATCTTTCGGCCTTTTAGCGACCCATTTAAGTGTTGGGCCAATTTCCAGCCCGCTGTGTCTTTCAGCCTGTTAATGGCCCATAAGTGAGTTGGGCCATTTGTAGTCGGACCTGAGTTTTGGCCTCTTAACGGCCCATGCTCTTCATGACCAATACCAGCCTGGTTTCACTTTCGGCCTGCTAAAGGCCCACAACACAGTTGGCCATATACAGTCCGACCTGACTTTCGGCCTCTTAGCGGCCCATGCTTTTCATGGTCCAGTACCAGCCCGCTGTCACTTTTGGCCTGCTAAAGGCCCACAATAAATTTGGGCCATATATAGCCCGACCTTAGTGCTACCTCTTGAGCATGCGTTGGTTTTCCCTTGAAGAGGAAAGGGTGATGCAGCAAAGTAGCGTAAGTATTTCCCTCAGTTTTGAGAACCAAGGTATCAATCCATTAGGAGAAACACACAAGTCACCTAGTACCTACACAAACAATCAAGAACCTTGCAACCAACGCAGTAAAGGGGTTGTCAATCCCTTCACGCTCACTCTCAAAAGTGATATCTAATAGAGATAGTAAAGTAAATATTTTTGGTATTTTTATTGTATAGATTGGAAGGTAAATATTGCAAAATAGCAAACGAGATGCGATGTAAATAAAAGAGATGTAATATAATAGGGGCCATAGGTTTCACTAGTGGCTTGTCTCTAGATAGCATGTATTACGGTGGGTGAACAAATTACTGCCGAGCAATTGATAGAAAAGCGCATAGTTATGAAGATATCTAAGGCAATGATCATGAATATAGGCATCACGTCCGTGTCAAGTAGACCGAAATGACTCTGCATCTACTACTATTACTCCACACATTGACCGCTATCCAGCATGCATCTAGAGTATTAAGTTCATAAGAACTGAGTAACGCATTAAGCAAGATGACATGATGTAGACGGATAAACTCAAGCAATATGATATAAACCCCATCTTTTTATCCTCGATGGCAACAATACAATACGTGCCTTGCTGCCCCTACTGTCATGTGGGGACCCCGACTCACAAGTCGTGATCACCGAATGCACGTGTATAGTGATCCCAGATATCGATGCTCACTGAACACACAGAAGCTGAATAACAAGAGTCTTACATCCATACATACCGTCTTACACAAATTATGACCATTATGGTCAAGTCTTACATAGATAAAGCCACAAGGGCTGAATACCAAATAAACTTAAGCGTAGAAATCTTCATCGATAAGTAGAACCCATGCCATCTGCCTTAACCCTACTGTGCATTACCGGAAACGTCCTAGTTCGCATGTTTGTCTCCAAAGAACTCTTCTTCGAACTCCTGCTCTTCCATGCCTGGCCAATTAAATAACCAGTGGCAAACCAATGAGTACTTTGAATGTACTCGCAACGAACCCATGATTTGGTTCAAAGTAACAATGCAATTGTACAACAAGTAAGCAACCTAGCTTCACGCTAGTTGGGATGTCCTATCAACTCACGAGATATGCATCAATGAACTTGGGTATCCTTGAGAACCAGTTACAGATATCAACATAAATAGAATTTGAATCAAATGCCATGCCTTTCAACATGTCAAGTCACCACCTTGACGCAAATAGTTCCGTTCCACACACACATGCGCCGAGATTGTAAAGTTTCTGGACATGGTTTAAGTAGCACCGTCCAACTGTCCATGACCGTGGACGCGGCTATTCGAATAGATTGACACTCTGCAGAGGTTGTGCACTTTACCCACAAGATCCGGGAAGCTTTCGTGTCACCCACGATCCCGCAATACCTCAAGTACTCGAGGAAGCACCTGATCATTACCTTTCCCTAGACGATACTAACATAGGGTCCACTCGTTGATACATAGACCTCGTGTACAAGCAAAAGATCGTGGGACTTTGCCCTTTTCACGTTATCACGCATACACGAAGGGACCAACGGTGTGTCCGGTGCCCTGTGAAAACAGTCATGGCCGCCTATCCAAGCGCGACCCCGTCCCGAGAGTGACCTCAAGTCACCCCGTCACTAGTAATGTGGGCACCATGCTAGTATCAGTCCAAGTAATCAATAATGCCCCGTCCCATAAAGGGGTAGAGTGGTTGCACATGTTTGGTTGGGACGATAATCACGCATAAATCTAATCCATCATTTTACACACTCCAAAAGCTCTCTTCGGTACACCACTTCTTCCTCAAGTGGTGGCCTTAGTTCAACATCTCCCAAGGGAATTAGGGGCACCCGAAGGGGTTTTCGAAAGAATGTAACCACAAAGAGTTCATGGTACAGATGCATCATTATGCATCGACTAGTCTCTTGACAATGCATTCATGAACAAGGTAAGGTCATAAGTAGGGGTATGCATCATGTGGTGGTTCACAACAAGTTTACTACCGTCATATTTCATCATCGTGCAATCGGAAAAAGGGTACCGATGAACAAGAGGGGTGTCATGGTCAAAGGGCTGTTGCCTTGGTTGGCTTGTTCTTCGAGGTCTTCAAATCCTTCTCCTCCTTCTTCCTCAAAGAACTTCACAAATACGGGTCTAATCGTCGCAAGGAAATAACAGAAAAATAAGACAATAATGAAAACAGAAAAGTCAAAGTGCTCAGAAAAATGTCAACTTATTTTTGTAAAAGACTAGGAGGAAAACTAGGAAGGAGAAAATTCTTGGTTTTGTATTTGGTGTTATGGGGACAGACTAGTGGATTTTCAAACAGAGGTTTTATCGTTCAATTTTGAATTTAAATTTGAATAGTGCATAAAAGTGTAATGGATGGGTATGAAAGTTACGTCTATAAATAGGTGGGATTATTCTGAGATTTTAGGAGTTGGAATTATTTCATTTGGATAAGTATTTTATCCTGTGGAATTTTTATAAAACAGACAGAAAGAGAAAAAGAAAAGTGGCACTGTGCCACTGGGCCAGAAAGGCCACGGGGCAGCAGGCCCAGAGGGAAATCAGCCCGCGCGAGGCCGCCACGTCGAAGGCGTAAAGGCGAAGTACGCCTTCAGCCGAAGGGCGAACTGGGGTGCGCGCGCGTGTGCGTTTTTAAACCTGACGGGTGGATCCCACCCGTCAGGGCATGAGGCTGACGGACAAGGCCCACGGCCGTCGTCGTCTACCTCCATCCAGAGGCGCCGGCGAGCTCGCCGGCGGTGATGCAAGGCACAGGAGGATGCGTGGGTGGTACTGTTGGACTCAGGGGGATGTCATCGTTCGCGTGGTGGTGGAGATGGTCGCCGGAGCAGCCTGGTTCGCCGGCGACGAGGTCACGCGGCGGAGGTGCTTCGGGCGTCGATGGTTCCGGCCGTTCCCGGCTGCAAAAAGAGCGGGGAAGAGAGGGGAAAGGGTCAGTGATGCCGCGCGGTTCCAAATCGAGAGAAAACGAGGGCGGAGGAGGCCTGTACCGCGCGAACGCCGACGAGCCGAGACGGCGGAGCTCGAGCTCGATCTCGAGCTCGGGCGGCTCCGGAGACAAATGGGTGGTGCAGGAGGTGGATTAGGAGTGTGGGGGAGCGACAGGAAGTAAGAGAGAGGCTCGGGTCGCCTTTTATAGGCTGGCCTAGGTCCATCGTAGGCGCGGCCTACGGGTGCCCGCGGGATCGACTCGGGTGGCTGTTAGAGAGGGAATGGAGGGCTCGGGGGTGTTCGTGGGAGTGGTGTAGGGTGCCAGGGTGAGAGAGGAGGAGCGGGGCGAGCTGCGGGCGGGCCATAGGAGCGGCGTGAGCATTGGCCGAGCGGGGCGGCGCTCTGGCGCGAGCTGCAGGAGAGAGAGAGGAGGGCGCGTGAGCAAGTGGGTGGCCAGCTGGCGTGGAGCGGACGTCGAGGGGCATCGACTTGCGCGTGGGGGAGGCTTGAGGTGGTCGGGAGACGCGGCGTCAATGGTCGGGTGCCCTGCCAGGCGCTCCAGAGCGCGACTTTGGCTGGCATCCACGGCTTTCCTGCGTCACATGGCCCACTTAAGGCCCTGGCAGCTGAAGGGGCATGGGCAAAGCCGAGGAGAGCCTTGGATGCTCTGGAAAGCTGAGAGGAAAGAGGGAGGCTGAGAGAGAGGGAGGAATCCACTGTCCAGAGAAGAAAAATGGGGTTCTCCCGCCCTTCATCATTGCTTCCTCGGGCAGCAAGGACACAGGTGCTAGAGGAGGACTAGGAGGGATCGTGGGAGAAAGTTGAGCCCACGGAGATTAGTGGAAGAGGTCAAAATGGAATTTGGGAAGGTGTGAGAAGGTGTTTGATAATGGTTTGGGTAAGTAGATGATTTCCATTTGCCATGAGACTCCATAGGGTGAAATGACACATATAATTAGGGCCTTCCACCAATTTGGAGCTTATTTGGACAAAGTTGCCAACGCAACTTTTGTAAACCCTAGAAATTAGCAAAAATGAACTTGTGCACATCCAGTTGAGTAAATCACTTCTCCTTGATGCACCACTTGGTGTGGTGGCCTCATTTGGTCATGTGATCACGCTCACAAAAGTTGGGGTCAAGGAGAGAAAGTTGGTAGTACAAAGTTGTTCAAATTTGATTCTAGACAGAGAGGGTTTTCAGGCATTTGGGTGGACCAAAATGACCTTAATTGAGATGAGGCTTTGCAAGGTGATCACAATATGTATTTGTGACTTGCTGGATTTTCCTTGGATTTTTAAGAAAATATTTCCTATATAAATATTTCAAATCCTTGAAATTGGCAGGAATGGTTTTGGGAGGTTTTGTCCAATATTTTGAACATGACCATGTGTTGAAACTCTTATATATGGACAATATATGTCCACTGAGTTTCCCTGATTTTCCTAAAATATTTTTGAAGCTTTTAAATAATTTTAACCTATTAAAGACCATTTCTGGCCTAAAGAAAAAGCCTTTAAATAAAACAGGAAAATAACTTTTAAAATTATATTTTTGTGGTTTTTGGTAGTCCTATACCTAATAGGTTTCAAATATACTGTTTGAAATATTTTTCATACCCCAAATCAAGTACTTGAAGTGCAAACTCAATTCAGGGGTTTTTGGAAAACTAATTTTTGAAAATACTATTTGGCCAAATTATTTTTGCAAGAAAATACTATATTGCACTATACACGTGGCATGATCATTGGGCAGAAGTTTGGGTCAAGGAGATGAAGTATATAAGTTGGAGTTGTGTTGACTTTAAGGAGCACCTGAAAATCACAGAGAGAAAAACCAACTCCAAATAAAAGCCAAATGATGCAAAAGTTTTTGTTGGTCCAAATTTTCATGCTTTATTAATGCAGATGACATGTTACAAAAGCAGGGTGTGACAGACCTACCCCCCTTACAAGAATCTCGTCCCCGAGATTCTTAAACTAGGCTCTAAAAGAGATCGGGAAACTCGGATCTAAGGTAGTCTTCACGTTCCTGTGTGGCTTCGCCAAGCATGTGGTTGCTCCACTGGACCTTGAAGTATTTGATGGTGTGGCTTCGCGTATGTCATTCTGCTTCATCCAAAATTCGGATGGGCCTCTCACGGTAGGTCAAATCAGGCTGAAGGTCAATGGCTTGGTGATCGACATCTTTGTAGAGATCAGGCTTGTCTGGAACTTGGAGACACTTCCGGAGTTGTGACACGTGGAATACGTTGTGCACATCGGATAGCTCAGGTGGTAGTTCCAACTGATAAGTCACCTCTCCTCGCCGTGCGATCTTAAAGGGGCCAATGAATCTTGGTGCGAGCTTCCCCTTAACGTGGAAACACTTGGTTCCCTTAAGGGGGGTTACCCGTAGGTACACATGGTCTCCGACTAGGAAGTTCACCTGTCGACGACGAGTGTCAGCATAGCTCTTCTGTCTTGATTTGGTGGTCTTCAGACGCTCTCTGACTAGCTGCACTTGTTCTTCCGCTTCGCGGAGAACATCTGGTCCAAAGACTAGCCCTTCTCCGGTCTCTGACCAATTGAGGGGTGTGCGACACTTGCGCCCATATAACACTTCAAATGGTGCCATCTGAAGACTTGATTGGTAATTATTGTTATAGGAGAACTCAGCAAACGGAAGACAATGTTCCCACTTAGCTCCATATGCTAGGACATAGGCTCGGAGCATATCTTCGAGAATCTGATTCACTCGCTCTGTTTGGCCTCCGATTTGTGGGTGGAAAGCAGTGCTGAAAGACAACTTTGTTCCCATGGCCTCTTGGAACTTCTTCCAGAATCTAGAGGTAAACTGGGTTCCTCGATCTGACACAATCTCTTTAGGAACACCATGAAGACTTACAATTCTGTTGATGTATAGAGTTGCTAGTTGGTTGCCATCATAGGTAGTCTTGACAGGAATGAAATGGGCCACTTTGGTCAAATGGTCGACTATAACCCAAATGGAGTCATGACCCTTATTTGACCTGGGTAACCCAGTGACGAAATCCATTCCGACTTTATCCCATTTCCATTCGGGAACCTTGAGTGGTTGGAGCAATCCAGCAGGTCGCTGATGCTCAGCCTTGACCCTTTGGCATACATCACACTTTGCAACATAGGTGGCAATCTCCCTTTTCATCCCTTTCCACCAGAATCTTTCCTTCAAGTCCTGATACATCTTGGTCCCTTCAGGATGGATGGAATACGGGGTGTCATGAGCTTCTTGCAAGATCAGATTCTTCAGCTCAATCTTGTTGGGCACGCAAATGCGATTCCCGAACCACACAACTCCTTGATCATCCTCTGAGAAACTTGGGGCTTTGCCCGCCTTGATCTTCCTCTTGATGCCTTCAATACTCTCGTGTCCCTTCTGAGCTTCCTTAACATCATCCATTAGGGTAGGCTTGACTTCAAGGTTGGCTAAGAATCCTGGTGCAACCAGTTCCAATCTGAAGCCTTCAAGTTCTTCATATAAGGTGGGTAACCTTTCCTTAAGCATAGCATTCAAGGAACAAGCCTTTTTGATTAAGGCATCTGCTACCACATTAGCCTTTCCAGGGTGGTATTGAACACTGAGGTCATAATCCTAGATCAAGTCTAGCCATCTCCTCTGCCTCATGTTCAATTCTTTCTGAGTGAAAATATAATTCAGACTTTTGTGATCCGTGTATATCTCACATCGCTTCCCTAGAAGGTAATGTCACCAGGTCTTTAAGGCGTGAACTACAGCTGCCAACTCAAGGTCATGAGTAGCGTAGTTCTCCTCATGAGGACGTAGCTGTCCGGATAGATATGCTATGACTCTTCCTTCTTGCATTAGGACACCGCCGAGTCCGGGTCTTGATGCATCACAATATATTACAAATTCCTTGTGAATATCAGGTGTGGCTAGTACTGGGGCGGTGGTTAATCTCTTCTTCAGCTCCTGGAAGTTCTCTTCACATTTTGGTGTCCACTCAAACTTCTTGTCCTTCTTCAGGAGCTGGGTCATAGGTCGGGAAATGCTTGAGAATCCTTCAACGAACTTGCGGTAATATCCCGCGAGTCCGAGGAAACTTCTGACTTCCTTCACATTGCTCGGGGTTTGCCATTCAGTCACGGCCTGGATCTTGGTGGGATCCACTGACAACCCTTCGGCATTCAGTACATGACCCAAGAATCCAACCTCATGCAGCCAAAATTCACACTTGCTGAACTTGGCGTACAGTTGGTGCTCTCAAAGCTTGTCTAGGACCATCCTCAAGTGTTGCTCGTGCTCTTCTTCCGTCTTCGAGAAGACAAGAATGTCGTCAACGAAGACGACAACAAACTTGTCCAAATATTCCATGAAGACCTTGTTCATGAGATACATGAAGTAAGCTGGGCATTGGTCAATCCAAAGGACATGACCGTGCACTCATACATGCCATATCTGGTTACAAATGTTGTCTTCGGAATATCTTGGGGTGTGATTTTTAGTTGGTAGTACCCAGATCTGAGGTCGATCTTGGAGAACACCTTGGCCCCATTGAGTTGATCAAATAGATCTTAAATCTTGGGAAGTGGGTACTTGTTCTTGATTGTAACTTCATTGAGGGAGCGATAGTCAATGCACAAGCGGATGGTACCGTCCTTCTTTGCCACAAATAGAACAGGAGATCCCCAAGGGGAGGCACTTGGGCGGATAAATCCCTTCCTCAACTGCTCTTCCAGTTGCTTCTTCAGCTCTGCTAACTCTTCCGATCCCATTTTATATGGCTTCTTGTAGATGGGTCCTGCTCCGGGCATGAGCTCAATAATGAACTCAATGTCTCGGTCAGGAGGCATTCCCGGTAGCTCATCAGGAAAGACATCGGGGTATTCGCCTACTACCGTCACTTGCTCCAACCCAACTTGAGTCAGACAGTTGACTTGGGTGGCTCGAGCAGAGGAGGGGTTGGAGGCAAATTAAACTTCAAATCCTTGGTCATTGGTTACAGTGACAGTTCGGTTGGCACAATCTAACAAGCCTTGGTGCTTGATGATCCAATCCATTCCTAAGATCACATCCAAGCCTTGCGATCTTAAGATGATAAGGTCTACTAGAAAACCTACCCCGTTAATGACAATCCCGACTCCCTTACATCCTATCTTGGCTCTCATCTCTGCTCCGGGGGTTTGTACCACCATAGGGTTATTCAGGGGTGTAGGGGTCATGCCACTTTTTAATGCAAACCTTTGGGTGATAAATGAATGCGTTGCTCCAGAATCAAACAAAACAGTTGTGGGTGCTGAGTTGACAAGGAACGTACCCAGCACGACGTCCGGGTCTTCCTGGGCTTCTTCTGTAGTGACATGATTCACACGACCCTTGCCATTGTTGGTCGGGTTGCGGGAAGCCTGGTTCCTTGGTGGCATCCCGCGGCCTTGTCCTGGGTTCTGCGCATTGGGGCACGGAGCACCGGGCTTCTTGTTGGGGCAACCCTTGATGTGTCCTGCCTGACCACATCCAAAGCAAGTGACTTGGTTTGGGTTGTTGATCTTGTTACCTCCACTATTATTGGGGTTGTTGAAAGCTGGCCTGGGGTTGGCATACTGCTGAGGCTGATAGTTGGTGCGGGTGCAGGGCTCTTGGCTGGCGATAGGTTGGCTTGACCGGGCTGGCTGCCACGGGTGGGGCTTCAGTTCTTTGGAGTTACCCTTGCCGATCATGTTGCGCTTATGAGTATCATCCAAAGCACGCCGCTTGTCCTCAAGCATGAGTGCCTTGTTCACTGTGTCGGAAAGGTTGGGCGATCACACACAAAAGCGTAGTCGCAGAGTCTAGTTAAGGCCTTCCATGAAGCGCTCTCTTTTGGCAGCATTAGTGCTGACATCCTCAGGAGCATACCTTGACAGAACACTGAACTGCTGCATGTCCTCCTTGACAATGCTACTTCCTTGCTTCAGGGCCCAGAACTCACGCTTCTTGATGGCCATAATTTATGAAGGAATGTGGGCCTTGCGGAATTCTAACTTGAAGTCATTCCAAGTGATGATTTTCCCCACATGCATGACCTTGAATCCATCCCACCAAGCTCTGGCAGTTCCCCCGAGACAGTGGGCAGCATAAGCCACCCTCTCACGGTCTTCAGTGCAGCCGACTAGTTCCAACAGATCCTCAATGGTGCGGACCCAGTCGTCTGCATCCAGGGGTTCAGCAGTCTCGATGAAGGTGGGTGGTGCATGCTTCTTGAACTCTGCCAACGTGGAACGTCCATTGCCGTTCCCCACCGACTGGCGGATGACAGCTTGAGCAATCATCTGGAGGGCTGCAGTGTTGGCTTGGCATTCCTCTCGGAAGGCTTGGAGGAGCTGGACCATGTCCATGTTTGGAGGTGGTGGCGGTGGTGGAGCTTGTCCTTGTGTTTGGCCCTGATTGGCTCCTGCTCCGGCTTCTTGCTGCTGGGTAGAGGTACCAGTACGTGTTACAACAGGCATCCTGTTGGAGCGGTCAAGGGCTCATGATTGGGAAAAAAAGTGAGGGAAAGCAATATAAAGGGAATGCCTAGTAAGGGGGTCGGTATGACACTACTTGTTTTCATGCTAGGGCCAAAGGCCAAACTCATTCATTAAAAATCCAAATGGATGATGTAGTTGCTTAGAAGTTCCCGAAAGGGAAGGTACAACTTCCATCAAAACAAGTCGAAAGCAAACACAACACAACATGGTTTCATTTGAACCATTACATGGACTCGACTTCGCATAAGGGGTCCACGACCTATCCTATCTTAAGAGTTACGGACTGGCCTATCCTAGTCCTGAACGGTGTCTAAGTGTTGGAATGCTCGATCGCGTATTCCGGCTCCTCTGGGTCTTCCTCTTCATCTTCATCTATCTCAGTTTCTTCGTCACTAGAGGGAGTGGGGGAGTGGCGGAGCTGAACACGGCGCTGCTTCGCCGGTGGCACCGTGAAGAGGTTGCAATACTCCTTCTTAGTTCTGTTGATCTAGTGCTCGTGGTAGGAGAAGGTGGGGGCTCGAGTAAACTGGCACTTCTTGAGGCTGTCCTTGAGAAGCACGGGAAACCCGGTGGTCAGGAAGTCCTCGGGTACGACGGCCATCTACAAAAGTGGAAGGGGAAGGGTCAATAGAGGAAATGTGACCTATGTTTGGGACATTTTTAGAAAACATAGGTATATAGGTAATTTTTGTAGATAGTCTCACTCTAACTAACGTCCATGCTAACTAAGGCTTCCTACAGTCAGGATGGCTCTGATACCAGCTCTGTGGGGACCCCAACTCACAAGTCGTGATCACCGAATGCACGTGTATAGTGATCCCAGAGATCAATGCTCACTAAACACAGAGAAGCTGAAAAATAAGAGTCTTACATCCATACATACTGTCTTACACAAATTATGACCATTATGGTCAAGTCTTACATGGATAAAGCCACAAGGGCTGAATACCAAATAAACTTAAGCAGCGGAAATCTTCGTCGATAAGTAGAACCCATGCCATCTGCCTTAACCCTACAAGCATTCTGACAAGAAAACATCCTAGTTCGCTTGTTCATCTCCAAAGAACTCTTCTTCGAACTCCTGCTCTTCCATGCCCGGCCAATTAAATAACCAGTGGCAAACCAATGAGTACTTTGAATGTACTCGCAAGCAACCCATGATTTGGTTCAAAGTAACAATGCAATTGTACAACAAGTAAGCAACCTAGCTTCACGCTAGTTGGGATGTCCTATCAACTCGTGAGATATGCATCAATGAACTTGGGTAACCTTGAGAACCGGTTACAGATATCAACATAAATACAATTTGAATCAAATGCCATGCCTTTCAACATGTCAAGTCACCACCTTGACGCAAATAGTTCTGTTCCACACACACATGCACCGAGATTGTAAAGTTTCTGGACATAGTTTAAGTAGCACCTCCCAACTGTCCATGACCGTGGACACGGCTATTCGAATAGTTTGACACTCTGCAGAGGTTGCGCACTTTACCCACAAGATCTGGGAAGCTTTCGTGTCACCCACGATCCCACAGTACCTCAAGTACTCGGGGGAAGCACCTGATCATTACCTTTCCCTAGACGATACTAACATAGGGTCCACTCGTTGATAGACAGCCCTCGTGTATAAGCAAAAGATCGTGGGACTTTGCCCTTTTCACATTATCACGGATACACGAAGGGACCAACGGTGTGTCCGGTGCCCTGTGAAAACAGTCATGGCCGCCTATCCAAGCGCGACCCCGTCCCGTGAGTGACCTCAAGTCACCCCCGTCACTAGTAATGTGGGCACCATGCTAGTATCAGTCCAAGTAATCAATAATGCCCTGTCCCATAAAGGGGTAGAGTGGTTGCACATGTTTGGTTGGGACGGTAATCACACATAAATCTAATACATAATTTTACACACTCCAAAAGCTCTCTTCGGTACACCACTTCTTCCTCAAGTGGTGACCTTAGTTCAACATCTCCCAAGGGCATTAGGGGCACCCGAAGGGGTTTTCGAAAGAGTGTCACGAAGTGTTCATGGTACACGTGTATCATTATGCATCGACTAGTCTCTTGACAATGCATTCATGAACAAGGTAAGGTCATAAGTAGGGGTATGCATCATGTGGTGGTTCACAACAAGTTTACCACCGTCATATTTCATCATCGTGCAATCGGAAAAAGGGTACCGATGAACAAGAGGGTGTCATGGTCAAAGGGATGCTTGCCTTGGTTGGCTTGTTCTTCGAGGTCTTCAAATCCTTCTCCTCCTTCTTCCTCAGCAACTTCGTCAAATACGGGATCTAATCGTCACAAGGAAATAACGGAAAAATAAGACAATAATGAAAACAGAAAAGTCAAAGTGCTCAGAAAAATGTCAACTTATTTTTGTAAAATACTAGGTGGAAACCTAGGAAGGGGAAAATTCTTGGTTTTGGATTTGGTGTTATGGGGACAGACTAGTGGATTTTCAAACAGAGGTTTTATCATTCAATTTTGAATTAAATTTGAACAGTGCAGAAAATTGTAATGGATGGGTATGAAAGTTACATCAATAAATAGGTGGGATTATTCTAAGATTCTAGGAGTTGGAATTATTTCATTTGGATAAGTATTTTATCCTGTGGAATTTTTATAAAACAGACAGAAAGAGAAAAAGAAAAGTGGTACTGTGCTACTGGGCCAGAAAGGCCACGGGCATGACGCCTAGAGGGAAATCAGCCCGCGCGAGGCCGCCACGTCGAAGGCGTAAAGGCGAAGTACGCCTTCAGCCGACGGGCGAACCGGTGCGCGCGCGTGCGTTTTTAAACCTGACGGGTGGATCCCACCCGTCAGGGCGTGAGGCTGACGGACAGGGCCCACGGCCGTCGTCGTCTACCTCCGTCCAGAGGCGACGACGAGCTCGCCAGCGGCGATACAAGGCACGGGAGGATGCATGGGTGGTACCGTTGGACTCAGGGGGATGTCGCCGTTCGGGTGGTGGTGGAGATGATCGCCAGAGCAGCCTGGTTCACCGGCGACGAGGTCACGCGGCGGAGGTGCTTCGGGCGTCGATGGTTCCGGCCGTTCCCGGCTGCAAAAAGAGCGGAAAAGAGAGGGGAAAGGGTCAGCTATGTCGTGCGGTTCTTGATCGAGAGAAACGGGGGCGGAGGAGGCCTGTACCGCGTGAACGCCGACGAGCCGAGGCGGCGGAGCTCGAGCTCGATCTCGAGCTCGGGCGGCTCCGGAGACAAATGGGTGGTGCGGGAGGTGGATTAGGAGTGTGGGGGAGCGACAGGAAGTGAGAGAGGGGCTCGGGGTTGCCTTTTATAAGCTGGCCGATGTCCACCGTAGGCGCGGCCTACGGGTGCCCGCGGGATCTGCTCGGTTGGCCGTTAGAGAGGGAATGGAGGGCTCGGGGGTGTTCGTGGGAGTGGTGTAGGGTGCTGTGAGAGAGAGGAGGAGCGGGCGAGCTGCGGGCGGGTCGTAGGAGCGGCGCGAGCATTGGCCAAGCGGGGCGGCGCTCTGGCGCGAGCTGCAGGAGAGAGAGGAGGGCGCGGGAGCAAGTGGGCGGCCTGCTGGCGTGGAGCGGACGTCGAGGGGCATCGACTTGCGCGTGGGGGAGGCTTGAGGTGGTCGGGAGACGCGGCGTCAATGGTCGGGTGCCCTGCCAGGCGCTCCAGAGCGCGACTTTGGCTGGCATCCACGGCTTTCCCGCGTCCTGCTGGCGTCCACTTCGTCTGGCGGTGAAGGGGCATGGGCAAAGCCGGGAGAGCCTTGGATGCTCTGGAAAGCTGAGAGGAAAGAGGGAGGCTGAGAGAGAGGGAGGAATCCATTGTCCAGAGAAGAAAAATGGGGTTCTCCCCCCCTTCATCATTGCTTCCTCGGGCAGCAAAGCACACAGGTGCTAGAGGGGGACTAGGAGGGATCGTGGCAGAAAGTTGAGCCCACGGAGATTAGTGGAAGAGGTCAAAATGGAATTTGGGAAGGTGTGAGAAGGTGTTTGATAATGGTTTGGGTAAGTAGATGATTTCCATTTGCCATGAGACTCCATAGGGTGAAATGACACATATAATTAGGGCCTTCCACCAATTTGGAGCTTATTTGGACAAAGTTGCCAACGCAACTTTTGTAAACCCTAGAAATTAGCAAAAATGAACTTGTGCACATCCAGTTGAGTAAATCACTTCTCCTTGATGCACCACTTGGTGTGGTGGCCTCATTTGGTCATGTGATCATGCTCACAAAAGTTGGGGTCAAGGAGAGAAAGTTGGTAGTACAAAGTTGTTCAAATTTGATTCTGGACAGAGAGGGTTTTGGGGCATTTGGGTGGACCAAAATGACCTTAATTGAGATGAGGCTTTGGAAGGTGATCACAATATGCATTTGTGACTTGCTGGATTTTCCTTGGATTTTTAAGAAAATATTTCCTGTAGAAATATTTCAAATCCTTGAAATGGACAGGAATGGTTTTGGGAGGTTTTGTCCAATATTTTGAACATGACCATGTGTTGAAACTCTTATATATGGACAATATATGTCCACTGAGTTTCCCAGATTTTCCTAAAATATTTTTGATGCTTTTAAATAATTTTAACCTATTAAAGACCATTTCTTGCCTAAAGAAAAAGCCTTTAAATAAAATAGGAAAATAACTTTAAAAATTATATTTTTGTGGTTTTTGGTAGTCCTATACATAATTGGTTTCAAATATACTCTTTGAAATATTTTTCATACCCCAAATCAAGTACTTGAAGTGCAAACCACAATTCAGGGGTTTTTGGAAAACTAATTTTTGAAAATACTATTTAGCCAAATTATTTTTGTAAGAAAATACTATATTGCACTATACACATGGCATGATCATTGGGCAGAAGTTTGGGTCAAGGAGATGAAGTATATAAGCTGGAGTTGTGTTGACTTTAAGGAGCACCTGAAAATCACAAAGAGAAAAACCAACTCCAAATAAAAGCCAAATGATGCAAAAGTTTTTGTTGGTCCAAATTTTCATGCTTTATTAATGCAGATGACATGTTACAAAAGCAGGGTGTGACATGTCACTAGGAAAGGACACCGCAAGATTATACCCAAAGCTAAGCACTTCTCCCATTGCAAGAAAGATCAATCTAGTAGGCCAAACTAAACCGATAATTTGAAGAGACTTGCAAAGATATCAAATCATGCATATAAGAATTCAGAGAAGAACCAAATAATATTCATAGATAATCTTGTTCATAGATCCACAATTCATCGGATCTCAGCAAACACATCACAAAAGAGTATTACATCGAATAAATCTTCAAGAACATCAAGGAGAACTTTGTATTGAGAATCAAAGAGAGAGAAGAAGCCATCTAGCTAATAACTATGGACCCAAAGGTCTGTGGTAAACTACTCACGCTTCATCGGAGAGGCAATGGTGTTGATGTTGAAGCCCTCTGTGATTGATTCCCCGTCCGGCAGATCGCCGGAAAAGGCCCCAAGATGGGATATCATGGGTACAGAAGGTTGCGGCGGTGGAAAAGTGGTTTCGTGGCTCTCCCTGATGTTTTTAGGGTATAAGAGTATATATAGGCGAAAGAAGTATGTTGGTGGAGCTACGAGGGGCCCACGAGGGTGGGGGCGCGCCTGCCCCTCTAGGCGCCCCCTCCTGCCTTGTGGCTTCCTCATGGCGTTCCAGACTTCGACTCCAAGTCTTCTGGATTGCTTTCGGTCCAAGAAAGATCATCGCGAAGGTTTCATTCCGTTTGGACTCCATTTGGTATTCATTTTCTGCAAAACTCTAAAATAGGCAAAAAAACAGAAACTGGCACTGGGCCTCCGGGTAATAGGTTAGTCCCAAAAATAATATAAAAGAGCACATTAAAGCCCATTAAACATCCAAAACAGATAATATAATAGCATGGAACAATCAAAAATTATAGATACCTTGGAGACTTATCACTTAGTATCGGCCTGTTAACGATCCGGGAAGTAACATGGCCGAGCATTAACTGTTGGCTCCTTTCAATTATAGCGGCCCAATAGAGCTTTCTGCCTGGTTACAGCCAGCCCATTACGACGAGCAATTATGGACAGGAGAAAAACTGATCAATCAATGGCTTATTTTGGCCCATGCGAGCCCATTAGGGAAGCCCATTAAGGGCAGTGGGCCGCTTCCTTGCTCTTTTGCCTTCCTAGCGACCAGTTAGTTGGAATGTCATCCGTGCTAAGCAAACGTATGACATACAAGGAAAAACATTGCACATCCAGCATATATTACAGGAAATTACATCCACTAGGTAATCAAAGATTGATGCAAGTGCAAATAAATGAACAGAACTTAACGATCTACAACCTCACAATCTGCAACCTCAGCGCGGATGACGCCCATAAGCATGTGAGCCAGTTCTTCCTTCTTTACTACAATATCTCTAAAAACATTGATCAGTTGTTGTTGCAAAGAATGTGCACCTCTGATTCCTCCATGATTGCTTCAGCGAGTAATTCATTCATAAACATACATTTTTTCCATTAGATTCGAGACAGGAAACTGAACAGATTCATATGGCGATTTTGGCAGGCTTGTATTATTGATAGTGGAGAGTGTCTCGACCATTGCATCATAACATAAATTAGGTGGGGAACCAAACAGATTAATCAAGAGTTATTGCCATATTACCTGGCCTAGATTTATTGGAAAGAACTAATGGGGTTGCCTTGCTGTTTTCAGAGTTTGTCTTCTTATCTTCAGCAACCTGCACCAAATCAACACACTAGCATTGCTATCATTGGCAAGGTCAAATAATAGGAAACCAACACTGACACAACGAATGTTTGGGGAACCAGAGCACACCAACCTACACCCAATTAACACAATATGGCACAGCTATCATGAGCCAGTTAAGGTAATAGGAAAGTGCTACCTCTTGAGCATGCGTTGGTTTTCCCTTGAAGATGAAAGGGTGATGCAACAAAGTAGCGTAAGTATTTCCCTCAGTTTTTGAGAACCAAGGTATCAATCCAGTAGGAGACTACACACAAGTCGCCTAGTACCTGCACAAACAAATAAGAACCTTGCAACCAACGCGATAAAGGGGTTGTCAATCCCTTCACGACCACTTGCAAAAGTGAGATCTGATAAAGATAATAAGATAAATATTTTTTGTATTTTTGTTGTATAGATTGGAAAATAAAGATTGCAAAATAAACGGCGACAGAAATATCTAGTTGACAGAAGATTAATATAATGGAAAATAGACCCGGGGCCCATAGGTTTCACTAGTGGCTTCCCTCAAGATAGCATGTATTACGGTGGGTGAACAAATTACTGCCGAGCAATTGATAGAAAAGCGCATAGTTATGAGAATATATAGGCATGATCATGAACATAGTCATCACGTCCGTGTCAAGTAGACCAAAACGATTCTGCATCGACTACTATTACTCCACACATCAACCGCTATCCAGCATGCATCTAGAGTATTATGTTCATAAGAACAGAGTAACACATTTGGCAAGATGACATGATGTAGAGGGATAAACTCAAGCAATATGATATAAACCCCATCTTTTTATCCTTGATGGCAACAATACAATACGTGCCTTGTTGCCCTAACATCCTTGGGAAAGGACACCGCAGGATTGAACCCAAAGCTAAGCACTTCTCCCATTGCAAGAAAGATCAATCTAGTAGGCCAAACCAAACTGATAATTCAAAGAGACTTGCAAAGATATCAAATCATGCATATAAAAATTCATAGAAGAATCAAATATTGTTCATAGATAATCTTGATTATAAACCCACAATTCATCGGATCTCGATAAACACACCGCAAAAAGAGTTACATCGAATTGATCTCCAAGAGAATCGAGGAGAACTCTGTATTGAGATCCAAAGAGAGAGAAGAAGCCATCTAGCTAATAACTATGGACCCGAAGGTCAGTGGTAAACTAATCACATATCATCAGAGAGGCCATGGTGTTGCTGTAGAGGCCCTCCGTGATCGATTCCCCCACCGGTGGTGCGCCGGAGAAGGCCCCAAGATGGGATCTCACGGGTACAGAAGGTTGCAACGGTGGAAAAGGTGTTTCTTCGCTCTGCCCGACGGTTTCAGGGTATAAGAGTATATATAGGCAAAAGAAGTAGTTCGGTGGAGCTGCAAGGGGCCCACGAGGGTGGGGGCGCGCCCTCCTACCTCGTGGCCTCCTCGTGGCTTTCTTGAGGTCCACTCCAATTCTCCTGGATTGCGTTTGTTGCAAAAACGATCCTCGCGAAGGTTTGATTCCGTTTGGATTCCATTTGATATTCCTTTTCTGTGAAACACTGAAATAGGCAAAAAAAACAGCAATTTGCACTGGGCTTTCGGTTAATAGGTTAGTCCCAAAAATAATATAAAAAGGTATATTAAAGCCCATTAAACATCCAAAACAGATAATATAATAGCATGGAACAATAAAAAATTTATAGATACGTTGGAGACTATCAAGCATCCCCAAGCTTAATTCCTGCTCGTCCTCGAGTAGGTAAATGATAAAAACAGAATTTGATGTGGAATGCTACCTAACATAGTTTTCAATGTAATTCTCTTTATTGTGGCATGAATGTTCAGATCCAAAAGATTCAAGATAAAAGTTTAATATTGACATAAAAATAGTAATACTTCAAGCATACTAACCAAGGAATTATGTCTTATCAAAATAACATAGCCAAAGAAAGCTTATCCCTAAAAATCATATAGTTTGGCCATGCTTCATTTTCGTCACACAAAATGCTCCCATTATACATAACCCCGATGACAAGCCGAGCAATTGGTTCATACCTTTTTACGCGCTTAAGCCTTTTCAACCCTTACGCAATACATGAGCGCAAGCCATGAATACAACACTATAGGTAGAATAGCATATGATGATGGGGGTTATGTGAGAACACAAAAAAGGAGAAAGTATCACATTGACGCGGCTAATCAATGGGCTATGGAGATGCCCATTAATTGATGTCAATGCGGGGAGTAGGGATTTCCACGCAACAGATGCACTAGAGCTATAAGTGTATGAAAGCTCATCAAAAGAAACTAAGTGGGTGTGCATCCAACTTGCTTGCTCACGAAGACCTAGGGCATTTTGAGGAAGCCCATCATTGGAATATACAAGCCGAGTTCTATAATGAAAGACTCCCACCAATATATGAAAGTGACAAAATAAAAAACTCTCTATCATGAAGATCATGGTGCTATTTTGAAGCACAAGTGTGGAAAAAGGATAGTAACATTGTCCCTTCTCTCTTTTTCTCTCTTTTTTTGTTTGGGCTTCTTTGGCCTCTTTTTTTATTTGGGCTTCTTTGGCCTCTCTTTTTTCATAGTCTTTCCTCACGTGGGACAATGCTCTAATAATGATGATCATCACACTTTTATTTACTCATAACTCAATGTTACAACTCGATACTAGAAAAAAAATATGACTCTATGTGAATGCCTCCGGTGGTGTACCGGGATATGCGATGAATCAAGAGTGACATGTATGAAAGAATTATGAAAGTGGCTTTGCCACAAATACGATGGCAACTACATGATCATGCAAAGCAATATGACAATGATGGAGCATGTCATAATAAACGGAACGGTGGAAAGTTGCATGGCAATATATCTCGAATGGCTATGGAAATGCCATAATAGGTAGGTATGGTGGCTGTTTTAGGAAGATATAAGGAGGCTTATGTGTGATAGAGCGTATCGTATCATGGGGTTTGGATGCACAAACGAAGTTTTCACCAACTCTCAACGTGAGAAAGGGCAATGCACGGTACCGTAGAGGCTAGCAAATTGCGAAAAGGTAAGGGTGCGTATGATCCATGGACTCACATTTGTCATAAAGAACTCATATACTTATTGCAAAAGATTATTAGCCCTCGAAGCAAAGTACTACTATGCATGCCCCTAGAGGGATAGATTGGTAGGAAAATACCATCGCTCATCCCGGACCGCCACTCATAAGGAAAGCACTCAAAGAACAACCCATGCTTCAAATTTGTCACACAACGTTTACCATACATGCATGCTACGGGACTTGCCAACTTTAACACAAGTATTTATCAATTTCACAATTACCCAACTAGCATGACTCTAACATTACCACCTTTATATCTCAAAACATCTATCAAGTATCATATTTATCATAGTATTTAATGCACTCTATATGAAAGTTTTTATTATACCCATCTTGAATGCCTATCATATTAGGACTAATTTTATAGCCAAAGAAAATTACCATGTTGACTCTCAAAATAATATAAGTGAAGCATGAGAGATCAATAATTTCTATAAAATAAAACCACCACCGTGCTCTAAAAAAAATAAGTGAAGCACTAGAACAAAATTATCTAGCTCAAAAGATATAAGTGAAGCACATAGAGTATTCTAATAAATTCCGATTCATGTGTGTCTCTCTCAAAAGGTGTGTACAGCAAGGATGATTGTGGTAAACTAAAAATCAAAGACTCAAATCATACAAGACGCTCCAAGAAAAACACATATGATGTGGTGAATAAAAATATAGCCTTAACTAAAGTTACCGATAGATGAAGACGAAAGACGGGATGCCTTCCGGGGCATCCCCAAGCTTAGGCTTTTGGTTGTCCTTTAATTTTACCTTGGGGTGCCTTGGAAATCCCCAAATATTAGGATCTTGCCACTCCTTATTCCATAATCCATCAAATCTTTACCCAAAAACTTGAAAACTTCACAACACAAAACTCGACAGAAAATCTCATGAACTCCGTTAGTATAAGAAAACAAACCACCACCTTAAGGTACTGTAATGAACTCATTCTTTATTTATATTGGTTTTAAACCTAATGTATTCCAACTTATCTATGGTTCATACCCACCGATACTAGCCATAGATTCATCAAAATAAGCAAACAACACACGAAAAACAAAATCTGTCAAAAACAGAACAGTCTGTAGCAATCTGTATCAGACGTATACTTCTGTAACTCCAAAAATTCAGAAATAAATTTTAGGGCGTGAGGAATTAGTCTACTAATCATCTTAAAAAAGAATCAACCTAAAATCACTCTCGAGTAAAAAAATGGCAGCTAATCTCGTGAGCGCTAAAGTTTCTGTTTTTTACAGCACAATCATAAAGACTTCACCCAGGTCTTCCCAAAGGTTCTACTTGGCACAAACACTAATTAAAACATAAAAACACATCCAAGCAGAGGATAAATGAATTATTTATGACTAAACAGACACAAAAAGCAAGAAAAATAAAATTGGGTTGCCTCCCAACAAGCGTTATCGTTTAACGCCCCTAGCTAGGCATAAAAGCAAGAATAGATCTAAGTATTGTCATCTTTGGTATGCAATCCATAAGTGGCTCTCATAATAGATTCATAAGGTAATTTAATTTTCTTCCTAGGAAAGTGTTCCATGCCTTTCCTTAATGGAAATTGGAATCTAATATTTCCTTCTTTCATATCAATAATTGCACCAATAGTTCTAAGGAAAGGTCTACCAAGAATAATAGGACATGTAGGATTGCAATCTATATCAAGAAAAATAAAATCTACGGGCACATAATTCCTATTTGCAAAAGTAAGAACATCATTAATCCTTCCCATAGGTTTCTTAATGGTGGAATCCGCAAGATGCAAATTTAAAGAACAATCATCAAATTCACGGAAACCTAGCACATCACACAAAGTTTTGGGAATCGTGGAAACACTAGCACCCAAATCACATAAAGCATAGCATTCATGATCTTGAATCTTAATTTTAATAGTAGGTTCCCACTCATCATAAAGTTTTCTAGGGATAGAAACTTCTAATTCAAGTTTTTCTTCATAGGATTGCATTAAAGCATCAGCGATATGTTTGGTAAAGGCTTTATTTTGACTATAAGCATGAGGAGAATTTAACACGGATTGCAACAAGGAAATAAAATCTATTAAAGAGAAATTATCATAATCAAATTCCTTTAAATCCAAAATAGTGGGTTCATTGATATGTAAAGTTTTGACCCCTTCAATCCCACTTTTACCAATTTTTGCATAAAGATCTAAAAACTCCGAATCACTGGGACGTCTTTTAACTAAACTTGACTCATCTCGAATCCCATCTTTATCAAGATTCATATTGGAAAACAAAGATTTAATAGGAGACACATCAATCACTTTTAGATCTTCATCATTATTGTCATGAAAACTATAAGAACACGCTTTCACAAAGCAATCTATTTTAGCACGCATCCTAGCGGTTCTTTCTTTGCACTCATCAATGGAATTTCTTATAGCTTTGAGAGACTCATTGATATCATGCGTACGCGGAATAGATCTAAGTTTCAAATAATCAACATCAAGAGAAGTTCTATCCATGTTCCTAGCCAACTCATCAATCTTAGGAAATTTTTCTTCAAGCAAAGCATTGAATTTTTTTTGCGAAATCATAAATTCTTTAACACTAGTCTCAAAATCAGAGGGCATATTATAAAAATTTCCATAAGAGTTGTTGTAGGAATTACCACAATTATTAGTGGAATTACTAGGGAACGGCCTAGGATTAAAGTTTCCTCTATATGCGTTGTCACCAAAATTGTTCCTACCAACAAAATTCACATCCATAGATTAATTATTATTCTCAATCAAAGTACACAAAGGCATATCATTAGGATAATAAGAAACACTCTTATTAGCAAACAATTTCATAAGTTCATCCATCTTTCCACTAAAGACATTAATCTCTTCTATCGCATGAACCTTTTTACTAGTAGCTCTTTCGGTGCGCCATTGAGAATAATTAACCATAATATTATCTACGAGTTTAGTAGCTTCTCCTAAAGTGATTTCCATAAAAGTACCTCCCGCGGCCGAATCTAAAAGATTTCTAGAAGCAAAATTCAATCCGGCATAAATTTTTTGTTTAATCATCCATAGATTCAAACCATCGGTAGGGCAATTACATATCATTAATTTCATCCTCTCCCAAGATTGTGCAACATGCTCATGATCAAGTTGCTTAAAATTCATAGTATCATTTTTAAGATAGATGATCTTAGCGGGAGGAAAATACTTAGAGATAAAAGCATCTTTGCACTTATTCCATGAATCAATACTATTTTTAGGGAAAGAAGAGAACCAAGATTTAACACGATCTCTAAGTGAAAACGGAAATAACTTCAATTTAACAATATCATTATTCACATCTTTCTTATTTTGCATATCGCATAAGTCAACGAAGTTGTTTAGATGGGTAGAGGCATCTTCACTAGGAAGGCCAGAAAATTGATGTTTCATGACAAGATTCAACAAAGCAGCATTAATTTCACAAGATTCAGCATTGGTAATAGGAGCAATCGGAGTGCTAATAAAATCATTATTGTTGGTATTGGAAAAGTCACACAATTTAGTATTACCTTGATCCCTCGTGACAATCAATCAATCCAACAAGCAAGCACAGAAGAAGCAAGCAAAAAGAGACGAACGAAAAAGGGCGAATAAAACGGCAAGGGTGAAGTGGGGGAGGGGAAAACGAGAGGCAAATGGCAAATAATGTAGTGCGAGGGATAAGAGTTTGTGATGGGTACTTGGTATGTCTTGACTTGCGCTTAGATCTTCCGGCAATGGCGCCCGAAATCGCGACGTTGGCGGAGATCAAATCTTGACTTGACTTGGTGTAAGCCTCCCCGGCAACGGCGCTAGAAATCCTTCTTGCTACCTCTTAAGCATGCGTTGGTTTTCCCTTGAAGAGGAAAGGGTGATGCAGCAAAGTAGCGTAAGTATTTTCCTCAATCCAGGAGGAGACTACACGCAAGTCTCCTAGTACCTGCACAAACAAATAAGAACCTTGCAACCAACGCGACAAAGGGGTTGTTAATCCCTTCACAACCACTTGCAAAAGTGAGATCTGATAAAGATAATACGATACATATTTTTGGTATTTTTGTTGTATAGATTGGAAAATGAAGATTGCAAAACAAGCGGCGACAGAAATAGCTAGTTCACGGAAGATTAATATGATGGAAAATAGACCCGGGGGCCATAGGTTTCACTAGTGGCTTCTCTCAAGATAGCATGTATTACGGTGGGTGAACAAATTACTGCCGAGCAATTGATAGAAAAGCACATAGTTATGAGAATATCTAGGCATGATCATGAACATAGGCATCACGTCCGTGTCAAGTAGACCGAAACGATTCTACATCTAGTACTATTACTCCACACATCGACCGCTATCCAGCATGCATCTAGAGTATTAAGTTCATAAGAACAGAGTAACACATTAGGAAAGATGACATGATGTAGAGGGATAAACTCAAGCAATATGATATAAACCCCATCTTTTTATCCTCGATGGCAACAATACAATACGTGCCTTGCTACCCCAGCTGTCACTGGGAAAGGACACCCCAAGATTGAACCCAAAGCTAAGCACTTCTCCCATTGCAAGAAAGATCAATCTCGTAGGCCAAACCAAACTGATAATTCAAATAGACTTGCAAAGATATCAAATCATGCATATAAGAATTCAGAGAAGAATCAAATATTGTTCATAGATAATCTTGATCATAAACCCAGAAATTCATCGGATCTCGACAAACACAACACAAAAAGAGTTACATCGAATAGATCTCCAAGAGAATCGAGGAGAACTTTGTATCGAGATCAAAAGAGAGAGAAGAAGCCATCTAGCTAATAACTATGGACACGAAGGTCTGTGGTAAACTACTCACACATCATCGGAGAGGCCATGGTGTTGATGTAGAGGCCCTCTGTGATCGATTCCCCCTCCGGCGGAGCACCAGAAAAGGCCCCAAGATGGGATCTCACGGGTACAGAAGGTTGCAGCAGTGGAAAAGGTGTTTCATGGCTCTCCCCGAAGGTTTCAGGGTATAAGAGTATATATTGGCGAAAGAAGTAGGTTGGTGGAGCTGCGAGGGGCCCACGAGGGTGGGAGGCGTGCCCACCCCCCTGGGGCGCGCCCTCCTGCCTCGTGGCCTCCTCGTGGCTTTCTTGACCTCCACTCCAAGTTTCCTGGATTGCGTTTGTTCCAAAAACGACGCTTGCGAAGGTTTCATTCCGTTTGGATTCCGTTTGATATTCCTTTTCTGTGAAACACTGAAATAGGCAAAAAACAACAATTGCACTGGGCTTCCGGTTAATAGGTTAGTACCAAAAATAACATAAAATGGTATATTAAAGCCCATTAAACATCCAAAACTGATAATATAATAGCATGGAACAATCACAAATTATAGATACATTGGAGATGTATCAGAAAGCAACATTGATACAATGAATGATTGGGTAACCAGAACAACACTACAATTTAGTAATGTGCATGATATGAGATAGTACACTCATGTAGCTCAGTATGCAAAACTACCAGGCAGTTTTCCTTACAAAAATAACAATTTTGCCTTCAATTATACATTTTTCTACAAGTAAATTTAGATCAGATAAAGGTTGGATTCACGCCGATTACCAAAATACATGCTGATGTAAGAATTTAGTGATATAGAATAGGTACTTACATCAGCAGTGGAGCATAGAGAATTCCCGCAAGATAATTTCCTTCAACATGATCCCAGTTTAGAAAGTCTTCTATCCTTTAAGCTTGTTTTCTAAAAGAGAGATGGGTAAGAACATGTAGAAAATATGATCTGAATGCTATAAAATTTCATGATGTGAGGATATGCACACGCTTTTTAGAGTGGAGTTGACATATTTTTGCTGGACTAGAGCGGACTAGTTCTTTGGCCACTTGAATCTGCTTATTATCAGTAGGAATTGGGTTTCTCTATGCTGGAGAAGTATCTATGAATAGTAGATTTGGTTTACTATCTCCTGGCGTTTCGATCTTTTGCGAAGACCTTGTTTGTAACCCTTCAGATTCTAACATAGCCGTCTTTCCCTTGCATGCCTTATATAGAAGAATAGTGCTTCAGTTATAAAACATGCTACGACAAAGAGATGTAATAGGTACTGAAAAATAGAAAGGCATGACATATTGACATGTATTCCCTCCAGCCAGAAATAAAATGGATGTGTCTAGGCGTATTTTAGTTCTAGATACATCCATTTTTATCCATTTCTGGGACATGTAATCCAGACGGAGGGAGTATGATGTAAGAGTTAGGGATACGACAGGACAACAGAGTAAAAAAACACTAGTTGAATGTAAAACTGTATGATAGCGGAAACAAAGATGGCATTGCAACACTAAGGCAACATATGCTTGTATGATTGGGAAACTAAGATGGCATTGCAACAGACCATTAGAACATCACTTCAATGTAAAAAAACTTGGTATGGTAGACAGATGAAGTACATACTGATGAATAATAATGCATAAGATATTCAGAAGCATGATGTCCAAACTAAGAAGATGGCATTGTCATAGAGTAGAATGACAGTACTTGAATTTGAAAGCATGTTATCATGAACGGAATAGGTACTGAAAAATAGGAAGGCATGACATATTTACATGCATGATTAGCAGGCTAAGCACATGGCATTGCAATAGAGTAGATGCATTCCAGGACATTATATGCATGTTGTACCCATATCACGGGCCAAGTTAGAGCAAGGACCTTGTGGGGTGAATAGGATTCGACAACTTTCTGCAAGTCTTCTGAAGAATTGCCTTTACATGTTCCATCATATTAGGTATCATTGACGTCAAGTTTGTTGGTTGTTACATTGCTCCGTGAGGTTCTTGTGGATATATCAGAGTGTGCAATTATATCGGATATGCATGAAAGACAACTAGTAGTTAGATTTATGTAATAAGTGCCAGTAGGAGACGACATAAATAGTAGGACTGAGCTTAACTAGCAGCAACAGGTCTCAAAAACTAAAGGGAGAACACAGATGAAAGCTACAGAATATGTATCGTTTGTACTCGAGATTAACTAGATGGCACACAAAAGTATTAAAGTACAACATAGGTAATACTAGAAGTGGTATAATCACCAGCCTGTGGGATAACATTGGCTGATGGATGATAACTATGGAACAACGTAGGGAAAACTTTGTTTTTGCCACTCTAGTTTTTGCCCACTTCACTTTTGGCACTCTAGAATTCAACATCTCATTTTTGCCATTCTTAGATTTTGACAATATATCACAAATGCCATTCTGTTAGACATCCGTTAGTTGACCGTTTATTCTTGCTAGTTGACCAAGAAAAGACCTGTTAGTATTTTTAAAAATGACATTAGTTGCCCCTACTGACTTGTGTGGCCAATTTGTAAGTGACCCATACACACTCCACACAAAGTAAATGAAAATTTGTGCACACACCTGTCCCAATCCCCATCCCAGGAATGACCTAGCCACATCCATCTATGACGCCGCGTCCGCATGCCCCGGCGCGCCGCCACCGCGTCCACACCCCGCCGTCCACCGCCGCATCCACGTCCCCTACAACCTCACCTCCGCAGCGCCCTGATCTTGCCTCGCAGACGCAATCCGCATCTCCGGTCTCCCCGCCGCGGCGCCCTGATTGGACTCACCGACGCTTCACACATCTGCGGCCTCCCCTCCGCGGCTCCCTTCGTTGGCCTCCCTCGCCGATGCAGTCCACACCAGTGGCATCCCCCCCCTCCCTGAGCAGTTCACACGGGATGAGGGAGTCGCGCCGTCGGCAGGGACGGCCGAGAAGACCTCAACCCTGCGGGTTCCTCTCCCTGATGTGTAGCATTTTATCTGTTAGAGTAAATTTACATTTTATCTGTTAGAGTATATTTCTTTTTATGCTCCTGCTGGTTCGTTGGAGTTTGATCTGTTCATGGGGATGCTGCTTTGTCTAGTGTACACATGCCCTGATTCGTGTGTGCATAACAGGAGCAATTAGGGATTCGTGAGATATGATGGTGAAGCAACTAGTTTAATAATTCATGTCAGATGCAAGAAAATGGTTCATTTGATTTCTTATGGAAGTTGCTAGTAGGGGATATCTGCAAGCGAGTTCCTAGAAAAAGTATTGCAAGCACATGCTAGTCTGGTCATTACCTGTGCTGCGTCTGATGTGATAAACATTGTTAGCTTAATCCAAACTTGTTAGTCTACAAATCTACATTGGTGTAGTAGTATAGGAAAGCTAGCTTGAGTTGGTTTTCTTTTCTTGTGTTACTAGTGTTCAACCAGAATTAGTAAGGTGTGATCAACGTGTTCAGCCAATGCCATAGATGCTGAAACTATGGGTACTAGCAGGTAAACATGCTTGTTTGGCTTTAAACAATCCATAATGGTCTAATATTTCCTATTGTAAATTTGCATTTCAACACTCTTATTTGCATTCATTCTTAGTTCTAAAGAAAAGGAGGTGGTAAAAGGGCAAAGCCTAGCCCAGTTTTTGAAGCATCTAAGAAGACTTCTGCTACACATGATAGTCCAGCAAAGAACACAAGAAGTAAACAATGTCCTCCATCGAAGAGCACAAGAAGCAAAAAGTTGTGAACCTTCCTGTGCAACTACATGTTATTTTGTGGAGCACCATGCCATATGGAACCTTGCTGTGTAGAACACAAGCTGATGCAACTGCATGTAATTTTGTGGAGCACCATGCATATTTGAACCTTGTTGTGTAGCTTGTTGTGTAGCTAATGCAATTACATATTGTGAAGCACCATGCCTTGTTGTGTAGTCATGGTGATGCAACTACTGTACTATGTTCAACTTGTGTGGAGCTTCACTTTTGGGTGGTCCATATGCATGTGAATCTTGCTGTTAGATTAGTTGTAGATTTGTACTCCTAAGAAATAATTTGTTGATATTTAAAATGTCTTAACCTCTTTACTATGCTACTGGTCATGATGTTACTACTTTGCTTACTTCTGGTCAAAATAGTGTATTTATGTGTGTTGTTATATTTTCAAATAGGTCATGCCAAAATTTGTTACACATCAGCTATATGGTGAACCTAAATGTTACTTTAATGGCAAAAGTAATATTCGGCAAAAATAGGAGTGGAAAAAGCAAAACAAATAATGAAGGGCAATATGGTCTTTTCCCTGGTCCGTTTGGTCAAAACGTCCATTGACCTAACAGAATGGCATTTGTGATATATGTTGAAAACTAAGAGTGGCAAAAGTGAGATGTCAAATTCTAGAGTGGCATAAGTGAAGTGGGCAAGAACTAGAGTGGCAAAAACAAAGTTCTCCCAAAGAACAAGTATCTTATCTGAACTATGGAACAACCTTAACTCCTGAACAAGACTCTTAAGAGATCATCATGAATATACAGTGAAATGTGATAATCTATTTTCCATGCTTAGATGAATAACAAAGCCATAAATGTTGCACACAAGTAAGATGAGGGTACAACCTATCTGGCCGCCATCCATAGGAGTGAGCATCATGTCTTTGACTTGTCGATGGCCTTGCGCTTGTTGTGGTTGTCCATGTCGGGCACGCACATTCGATGTTGGGAACTGTTGATTGGGGACTATAGCTTCCTTCTGGTGTATGCTTCCCTTGTTGGAGCAGCTACGGTGAGAAGGAAGATGGTGTGGCTAAAGATGCAGAAAACACAAAATGTTAAGAACGACACATATCTCTGATCTGAAGAAATACCCTAAGAGATCAACCGTAACGTATGACAGTGGTCACACGTCTGTTAACTGAATACTAAATTGGGGTCACACGATTTTATTTTATTTTGGTACTGCCCGATCTACGCCGGATGGCTTGATGGTCGTCTTGTGTCTCCTGGCTAACATTGTTCAGAATCTTCCCACAAGAGCCACAGACCACCGGCAGAGTAGCTTGCCTCCGCTATCCCTGGACACAAGAGCTCCGATCAAAACCCCGCTCCCGGCCCCACCGCACTACCGTCGTTGCACCACCCCCGGCTAATCCACAAAGACTCGCCATCATTCAGATTTGGTGGCGGCAGTACCTTCAACCCACACAACTCTAAGATAGCCAGCTAAGTGTTGCTTCCGCGGTGAACTTGCGCCCCTACACCCTTATGTTAGACACCAGCCAACCGGCAGCCTAGGAGCTCCACCGCCTCGAGGGGTGCTGCTTCCCATTGGGAATCGATTGGCCCAGAATAAAAATTCTGAAAACTGACTCCTAAATAAAGTGATTTGAAATGAGTGTATGACCTATCTTGCAGCACAGTGAAGTAGGCAGCTCCAGCTGCTGAGTCGGTGAGGCCGACGCGGTTGCAGTAGCTACCGGCAGCAGGAAAGCAGAGATGTCGCGATGGTCGACGGCTACGGGGAAGAAGCGCCAGGATCCTGGACGCATCCGAAGTTGGAGCCGCTCCGGCGCCGTGCACAATGGCAGGGGCGAATCGGCTCCGATACGTTTAGCGCGGTCATCGTCGAGGTAGCTCCAGCAGCACAGAGTAAGAGGCACACGACCCAGTGCACGTTGGCAAACGGGCAATGTCTCCGGCATTGGCGAGGAGGAACACGGTGAATTTGGTTTGCTGTGGGCGCCATGGAGGAGGGGCTAAGGTTTCACGGCTGGGGAGAAGGGAGCTTGCGGGGAGAAGGTGATTTGGCGCCCACAAAGTATGAATGGGGAATTGGGAAGGGGAACCATGTCTTATGGTCACATTTGTCTAAAATGTGGGGGGAGTTACAGTTCTACCACAGCCTTTAGGCTTCTGGGCTTGGGTCTATGTACTGAGGGTCGGGGACAGTAGAGTAACTTTGCTTCTCCGAAATAGTGGGTGCGAGTAATTTCGGGCGAGGAGGGCGTGTTTTGAAATAGTCGGCGCGAGCGATTTCGGGCGAGGAAGGCGTGATTTGAAATAGTTGGCGCGAGCGATTTGGGGCGAGGAGAGGGTGTTTTTCCGCCCATGGTTTATGAATTATTTGGCACCTGTCATCTCGGCCGAGGAGAAGGCACGCTTGGATGAAGTACGAATCTACCCTCGATGTACAATGGGCCAATTGATGCGTGTCCCACATAGGCCGGTAATTCCGCGTCTCCCATTTATTTGCTTGGGAGAATTCCACTGAGCAGAGGGTGTTTAGCAGTTCATTCAAATTTTGGGAGAATGAGGACCCACGTCTACCTTACCAAGTTGATTCGAATCAAATTTTGAAATAATAGCTTGCCACTTCTTTTTTAGATGGTGAGATGATGCTTGGGACTAATGTGTTTTTACATGCTCGTTGCTAACGATTTACTATATGACAAATAGTTGACCCACTAAAAATGGGAATCAAACCCAAAATGAAATATCTCGATTCAATGAAATAGCTCGTTTACCAGTTCAAAATAGTGAACTAAATCCAAAATTGAACACCTCAATTGAGTAGCATGTTTTACAGTATTATAGTACTCCATGAACATGTTGAAATTAAAATTAATGATCTTGTTTGATATGCATATCTACGTTCATGTGTGGATTGCAGACAACATGTTCTCCAATTCAAATATTTGAATGCAAATTTATATCGAAACATGGTTTATATCAGTCTTTGATGCATAAACGCGACCTCCCCCTCTCCTGGACTCATGTTCTCTCTCTCTCTCTCTCTCTCTGACAACCTTCAATTCTATCACACACATCCAAACACAAA
The DNA here is from genome assembly GCA_021605145.1 of Aegilops bicornis. NCBI lineage: Eukaryota > Viridiplantae > Streptophyta > Magnoliopsida > Poales > Poaceae > Aegilops > Aegilops bicornis. The sequence continues at coordinate 340,024,629 of CM038672.1, read as the reverse complement.
CCTTGTCGGTCCCTCTCCCTCTATCTCTATCCCTATCTCTGTGTGTGTGTGGGGGGGGGGGTCTTTCTAGTTCGCATGCACACTCCATGTATAGGTACCTCTGGCACACTATGTATGATTCTCTAGTCCAAGCTAAATATCTTGGGAGCACTCATCGTACGCACACAAATTCCTTGGCTCCTTGCCCGTAACTATCTCACACACCACTGTGTCGTCTCGAAGCTCTTCCCTCTCTCTCTCAAACTCTCCATCTCCCTCGGCCACACATACACATGCATATCTCACTCGCACTCGATATACCCATCTAAAACTCTCTCTCTCTCCCTCGTTCTCTCTCCACCTCACACGCACACACACACACACAATCTCACACCTAGCCAAGTATGATTGTCTCTCTCTCAATTGTAGGCACACGCAGTCCCCCCTATATGTATGTGACTAATTCTTAGTCTCCATCACAAACATGTGCATTGTCTCTTTCCCTCATTTGGTCTATTTTGATTTCTCTCGGGGCATCTTTCCACCGCACCACCTCGTCCCTTGATCTCCCACCCATATAGTCCCCTCACGATCTTGAGGGGATCTCTCTATCACAAACACACCCTCTGTCCCTCCCCATGCGTCCATCTTCTCCATGCGTCCCTCTCGACCTTTGTCCCTTGTTGGCCAGACCTCTATTGGACAAGTGCTATAGGGGTCTCTCTCCCCGTTGCAAACAATCATGCACTAGCTATCTTCGTGTATGTCCTCACCCCTCTTTTCTATCTCGGAGATGCACGTGTGATATGTTTGCAGAAGAAACGGACTCTCTCACTCTCTCTAATATATCGTTTGTTGTCCCTTTCTCTTTCACACAGACACTCCTTTTGCACACTCACTCATTCTCCTTCACACGCACTTGATCTCTCTTGACTTAGGCACTCTCTTCAGTCCATAGCATATAGCTTTATGGAAAATTCAAACATCACAAAGTTTCACCATGTACGTGGAGAAAAACAATTACACTAGAACGGCAAACATATATCATTAGATTCGTCATGAGATGTAGTTTCTTATGATGTATCTTTGGTATTGTAGATATAAATAATATTTGCGTAAACTTGGTCAAAGTTTCCAAAGTTTTACATCTAAAAAATTTATATGCACTGCATTATCGAATGGATGGAGTATCTCTTTCCCCTCTCAGCTATCGGCCTTTTCTCAACAATATCGGGGCTCCTCTATCTCTCTCCAACATTATATCTCCCTGGTTCACACATACACATATCTCACTCGCGCTACATAGACCCATCTAACACGCTCCGCCCTTGTTCTCTCCCTATGTGACACGCACACCCCTAAGTACCATAATCCCTCACTTCATCAATAGCCATCAGGAACACACGTATTGTCTCCTTCCATCCATATGTCTATCTCGATATCTCTCTAGGTATCTTCTATCACGCACACACCTTGTCACTCGATATCCCACCCATGTAGTCCCATCATGATCTCCAGGGGATCTCAGTGTCCCAAACATACACTCTTTCGTCCCCATGTCTGCATTTTCTCCATACGTCACTCTCGACCTCTCTCCCTTATTTGTCAGACCTCTCTTGGCCATGTGTTGGGGGTATTTATCTCTCAGTTACAAACAACCACACATTATCTCCTCACCTCGCTTCTGTTGTCGAAGATGCATGTGTGATATATTTGCATAAAACACACACACTTTTTCTATACTTTATCGTGTGTTGTCCATGGCTCTTTCACACACGCACACATTCTTTTTTCACTCACTCTTTCTATTTCACACACACACACTCTCTCTCTCTCTAGTTAGGTACTGTCTCATGTCCATAAACATATGGATGTTTTGAAAAGTCAAACCTTAGAAAAGTTTGACCAGGTAAATGTGGAGAAAAAAATTTATATCTGGAACGATCATTAGATTCATCACTACATGTACTTACTTCATACTATCATTTATCTTTGGTATTGTAGATACAAGTAATTTCTTTATAAACTTGGTCAAAGTTTCAAAAGTTTGACTTTAAAAAAAATATAGGCGCTACATTATCGAACGGAGGGAGTAGCTCTTTCTCACTCTCTCTACTATCTCTCACGTGCCTCCCCTCTCACTCAAACTCTCTATACCGAGGGATTATATGGTCACTGTGTCAGTGTATAGCTCCGTATACTGTTTAGTTGACCGGTCAACCAGTCCACATGCTGCCTTGTGCTCATGTTCTCTATCTTTGTGTGCTGGCCCATCTGAAACCTGATAATCCCCAAGTGCAGGGGATAATCGTAGCAATTCCCAAAGGTGGACGTGATAAGTATGGAGTGTCGAACCCACAAGGAGCTGAAGGTAAGATCAGTATTCTCTCAAGTCCTATCAACCACTGATATGATTCTACGTACACCGAACGTTTGATTCCAACTAGAAACAAGAAATAAAACTACGTTGTGGGTATGAAAAGTATAACTTTGCATGGTAGCGGAGAGCTAAAATATAAAACTAGGTGATGTTATCATAAAGTTAGAATATATTACTAAATATTATAAATAGTGAGTGTGGAATAATGATGGGTCGGTGTGCAGAATTATCCTAGGCAATCGTTAACAAGACCGGTAGTCGTCATTGCAATTTCATATGAGGGAGAGGCATAAGCTAACATACTTTCTATTATTGGATCATATGCACTTATGATTGGAACACTAGCAAGCATATGCAACTACTAAAGATCATTAAGGTAAAACCCAACCATAGCATTAACATATGAAGTCCCCTTTATCCCATACGCAGCAACCCCCTTACTCGGGTTTATGCTTCTGTCACTCAGGCAACCAACTATAAGCGAATCATGAATGTACTTTAACACCCGACAGTGGGAATCCCTCACGCTTGCGCGACACGGAGGGCTCAATAGGACATCACCAAAATAAAACATACAACTCATACGAATCTAGATCATCAATCAACCCAAAGACAAAGGATATCTACTCAAAACATCATAGGATGGCAACACATCATTGGATCATAATATGTGGCATAAAGCACCATGTTAAAGTAGGGATTACAGCGGGGTGCGGGAGAGTGGACCGTGTAAAAGAGATGAGAATGGTCATGATGATGGTTATGCTGATGAAGACGTTCACCATGGCGATGATTCCCCTCCCGATGGCACTCCGGCGCCACCGAGAGAGAGGAGGAGAGGTTCTCCCCCTTGTGCTTCCTCCTCCATTGCCTCCCCCCTTGATGGGGAGAGGTTATCCCTCTGGTCCTTTGCCTTCATGGCGATGATGGTCCCTCCGGGATCCTCCTTCATGGCCTCCGGTGATGATGGCCCCCTCCGGCAGGGTGCCAGAGAGGGCCTAGATTGATTTCTCGTGGCTACAGAGGCTTGCGGCGGCGGAATTTCCGATCTAGGTTATTTTCTGGAGGTTTGGGTATTTATAGGAGAGGTTGGCATCGGGAACAAGTCAGGGGGCCCCACGGGAAGTCCACGAGGCACATGGGCGCGCCCTCCACCCTCGTGGGGCCCACGGGCCTCCCCTCCGGTAACTCTTCGTTCCAGTATTTCTTATATTTTCCAAAAAATTCTCCGTTGATTTTCATTGCATTCCGAGAACTTTTATTTCTGCACAAAAACAACACCACGGTAGTTCTTCTGAAAACAACATCAATCCAGGTTATTTCTAATCAAATCATACCAAAATCATATAAAACTATTGTAAACATGGCATGAGTACTTCATAAATTATAGATACGTTGGAGACGTATCAGCAACCCCAAGCTTAATTCCTGCTCGTCCTCAAGTAGGTAAATGATTAAAGAAATAATTTATGAAGTGTGAATGCTAGCAAGTGCATAAGTTTGATCAATGATAGTTCCAATCACTTTTTCTAGCATCATTATATATCATAACAGTAGCTCAACTCATGAAACCTCTCATGATCAAGTAACAAGCTATTCACATGTTAAAGTATAGATCATAAACTTTGTTGCAAACAAATAAACCGTGCTCTTAGTCATCAAACAATTGCAATTCATCTTATTTTCGGGAAGGGTCTATGTAAGAGTTTTGATTCAGCAAACTCCACATACTCAACTATCATTTAATCTTTCACAATTGCTAGCACTCATGTGTTATTTATGGGTTAAAATTTTTAACCGGGCACAGAGAAACATAGGGGCATATAGTTTCGCCTCCCAACCTTTTACCTCAAGGGTACTGTCAACAATAATAATTTATGAAAACATACATCCATGTGGATATATATATCCGGATCGCTCCAATACAAACTGCTTGCCAAAGGAAAAAGTGTAAAAAGGAAAGGTGAAAATCACCATGACTCTTGTATATGGGTAGAAGGTAAAAGTAAAAGATAGGCCCTTCGCAGAGGGAAGCAGAGGTTGTCATGCGCTTTTATGGTTGGATGCACAAAATCTTAATGCAAAAGAACATCACTTCATAGTGACACTTGTGATAATGACCTTTATTATGCAGTCCGTCGCTTTTATTTCTTTCCTATCACAAGTTCGTATAAAGCTTATTTTCTTCGCACTAATAGATCATACATATTTAAGGAGCAATTTTTTATTGCATGCACTGATGAAAACTTACTTGAAGGATATTACTCAATCCATAGGTAGGTATGGTGGACTCTCATGGCAAAACTGGGTTAAGGAATGTTTGGAAGCACAAGTAGTATGTCTACTTGGTGCAAAGAATTTGGCTAGCATGATAGGGAAAGGCAAGCTCAACATGTTAGATGGTCCAAGACAATATAAAGTTTCAGATATAGGAAAACATAACCCATTAAGTTGTCTTCCTTGTCCAACATCAATTTTTAGCATGTCATATTTTAATGAGTGCTCACGATTACAAAAGATGTCCAAGATAGTATATTTGTTGTGAAATCTCTCTTCCTTCAATATTCTTTCATGAATTGTTCAAGTGACCAATTCTGCGTTTGCTAACTTTCAATAAGTTTAGTAACTATACTTATTATGTGTGAAGTCATTACTCCCCATGTTATAAGCATATGAAATGTATATAAATTCAGATTTATGATATTCAATTCATTCAACCATTTACTCATAGGATATACGTGAAGCACGTGAGTAAATGACAAACTACTAAACAAAGATATAAGTGAAGAACACTGAGTAGTCAAATAATTAACTAGCCATGGGAGGATTATTTTTCATTCAAGATTTCAGATCCAATGATTTTATTCAAACAACAAGTAAAATTGAAAACACGCTCCAAGAAAAACACATATCATGTGACGAATAAAAATATATCTCCGAATAAGGTATACTGATAGTTTTGAAGACGAAAGAGGGGATGCCTTCCTGGGCATCCCCAAGCTTAGGCACTTGAGTCTTGAATATTACCTTGGGTTTCCTTGGGAATTTCCAAGCTTAGGTTCTTTCCACTCCTTATTTTCCTCATATCGATATCTCACCCAAAGCTTGAAAACTTCAATCACACAAAACTTAACGGAACTTCGTGAGATAGGTTAGTATGATAAAGAGTAAAACATTCACTTTGGTAATGTCAAATACAAGGTTCGTAATTGTTCTCACACAAAGCCTACTGTACCATATCATTTCTACAATTTATATTGAGAAATATAAGCCATAGAAAATAGAAAACAAGCAAACTATGCAATGAAAACAGAATCTGTCAGAAACAGAACAGTCTGTAATGATCTGAACATCAACCATACTTCTGATACTCCAAAAATTGTGAAATAAATTGATGGACGTGAAGAATGTGTCTATTAATCTTCTGCAAAAAGAATCAACTCAAAAGAGCTCTTACGTAAAAAATTAAAGCTTATCTCGTGAGTGCAAAGTTTCTGTTTTTTACAGCAATATTACATTAACTTTCGCCCAAGTCTTCCCAAAGTTCTTCCTTGGCACTTTATTGAAACAAAAGCTATAAAACATGATTACTACGGTAGATTAATCATGTAAACACACAAAAACAGTAAGGGTAAATATTGGGTTGTCTCGCAATAAGCGCTTTTCTTTAATGCCTTTTAGCTAGGCATGATGATTTGAATGATGCTCACGTAGAAGATAAGAATTGAAACATAAAGAGAGAATAATGAAGAATATGACTAGCACATTTAAATCTAACCCACTTCCTATGCCTAGGGATTTTGTGAGCACACAATTTACAGGAACAAGAATCAACTAGCATAGGAAGGCAAAACAAGTATAACTTCTAAACTTTAAGCTCATAGAGAGGAAACATGATATTATCGCAACTCCTACAAGCATATATTCCTCCCTCATAATAACTTTTAGTAGCATAATGAATGAATTCAACAATATTATCATCACATAAAGCATTATTTTCAAGATCTACAAGCATATAAATTTTTCTACTCTCCACATAAGAAAAATTCTTCTCATTCGGAATAATGGGAGCAAACTCAACAGAATAACGGTCATGTGAGGCATAATCCAATCAAAATCATGATGACAAGTTTCATGGTTAACATTATTCTTTATAGCATACATGTCATCACAATAATCATCATAGATAGCAGCTTTGTTCTCATAATCAATTGGAACCTCTAATGAAATAGTGGAACCATTACTAACTAAAGTTGACACTCTTCCAAATCCACTTTCATAAATATCACACTAGGATTCAACACCGTCCAAAATAGTGGGATCACTAGTTCCTAAAGTTGACACTCTTTGTCGGTGTACTAAAGTAGGGGTACCTTAGTACCCCGAACTTGTGCACGGGCAGTCGCAGCGTCCCCACGGCAAGCCTCGCCGGGCGTCCGCCAAGACCCTCCGCGGCCACTCTAAAGACAACTCCCCGACAAGAGGAGCTTGTCGGGAAGGCCACTCCAGGCACGCAGAAGACAAGGCCCCGGCAAGAGGAGCTTGCCGGGAAGGCTCGGGGCGCGACAAGTCTCCGAGCGCGACAAGGATTCGCGCTTGCCGCGGCATGCAACTTCTCTCCGTCTCCGCTCCAGCTCACCCAGCGACGTGTCGCCATGGGACCGTTCCATGGGCGCGTGTCGAGCGGCTGTGCAGCCAGCGGAGAGCAGCGATGAGCGGCGCTGACAGGCTCGCCATCGTGGCGAGCGGAGGCGCACCTGACGGTCTCTGTTACCTTTGTTTGGGCGACAACGACGGGCATTTATTGCTTTTGTCCCTTGCCGTCGAGTTAGGTAATTTGCACCGTACACTGTTCAAGTAGGTGTACCAACCCCTGTTTTTACATTTGTACCCCGCCTATGTTGCCACCTGCCGGAGACCCCTTGAGCATATAAAAGGAGGCCCGAGTGCAACGTGAAGGAGGTTCGCATTCAGCAAGGTTCGACTAGTTCGGGTCCGCTCGACCGCCATAGTCTAGATACACTCACGCTAGGTTTTGTAGCTCGCATTGCTCCCTAGCAAGAAGAGAATAGATCAAACAAGCAGCGAGGAGTTTTATCTCTCGGAGAGCTCGACTGGGTAAACCACGTGTGCATCGCCCGATCCGCTCTTCGTGCGACCTCCGCCCTCCGAACCACAAGGCCTGCTCACCGACCCCATAGGTGTCCGTGGTACGATCAGCCTCCTCGACATCTCTCGGGCGCCGCTGTAGGGGCGCCGAGGCCGTGTGAATCCGATCCGGCGTTCACGCGAGCAGCATCATCAACATCTTCCTCAACATGCCACCGAAGAAGAAGGCTTGGCGGCAGCAGAGCCGTCGCGTCGTACCCACCCTCACCGCAGCAAACGGGTGGTGGGGCGACGCTGGCGGAGGAACGGGCGCTGACGAAGGTGCTCGCGACGTTGCCAAGTCCAAGGACAAGGCACCGCAAACCTCGGCGTCCGCGCATCCCCCGCATCCATCTCAGGAGACGCGGGACCAGCAACGTCATGGCGTTCACAACGCCATACGTTCGTTGGATCGAGACCTTCAAGACCGGCATACGCGCCAACACGCTGGCGCAAGTGAGATACGGTCGCCCGGACGGGGCGCTGCTCCTTCTAACGTAGTTAGAAGTCCGAGCGTGTCCCGCTCCTCGCACCGTTCTCCAATGCCACCTACTACTCCGGCAGAAGCTCTGGCGAGAGCCCAGCTGCTCCTCGACTACCCTCCAACGGCCGACAAGGTCGACGAGTGGAGGGCCACTATCCAGAGCCTCATCGGCTTTGCCAACGGCGACGCTCCGCGGCAACCAACGCCGTCGTTGCCGCGGCGTGACGACAAGGCACGAGCCGGTGGCGACGAGACTGTCGGAGGTGCAACCACCGCGCACTCTCCGCCAAGAAGGCCAAGATCGCCGACTCAACGGATCCACCTCGACAGCGACTCCACTCCGTCGTCGGATCCGCGGACTCGCCGCGATCAGCACCAAGTTCTTCACGAGCGACAACAAGAGGACGCTCGAACCCGCATCGAGCGCCGAAGAGAAGCGCGACGTCAGTCCGACAAGCGCGCTGGGCCTTCTGTTGACATGCGCGTGCCAGAGGAGCCAGGCGACTTGCCGTACGCGGTAGGTTGCCCTGTGTTCACTCGTGAGCTGCGGCAAGTCCAAAGGGCCCAGCCGAAAACTTCAAACCAGACGTGCGGAGAAGTATGATGGCAGGGCGCACCCGTCGGAGTTCCTCAGCATCTACACCATCGCGGTGCAGGCTGCGGGGGGACGGGACGACAAGATCCTCGCCAACTACTTCCCGCTCGTACTCAAGCCCAACGTTAGATCTTGGCTCACGCACTTGCCGGACAGCTCCATATCCTCTTGGGCAGATCTGTGCCATCAGTTTGTTGGCGCCTTCACAGGTGGCCACAAACCTCATGGCCAAGAGAGTGACCTCCACTTGCTCGCCCGTAAGGAAGGAGAGTCCTGCGCAAGTTCATCCAGAGATTCAGCCGCGTGCACTACAACATCCCAGACGTCCACCCCGCCCGCGGTGATCAGCGCATTTCATCGTAATGTGCGGAACCGCAGGATGAGGGAAGAGATGGCGATGAGCAAAGTCAAGGACGCCGATGAGCTGTACGCCTTGGCCGACAAGTGTCTTGTGTGACGAAGGAGGAGACTCCGGAGAGAATGCAGCAGGATCTCGACAAGGATGACACCGCCCGGCAAAGAAGGGCCGCGGCGAGGCAACAGGAAGAAGAAAAGCAGAGAAGTGCTAGCTGTCGAGCAGTCCGGCAACGGAGGCGGCGACAAGAACGCCAAGGCTGGTGGCTCCGGCAAGGAGGTTGCCGCTGACGCCAACCACCAGTCGGTGGTGGCCGCCGACAAGCAGGACGGCTCCGGCAAGCAGTACTGCAAGATCCACCGCACCAAGGGCCATGATCTCCAGAGCTGCAAGAAGGTCGAGCAGGTCGTCGAACAGCAGAGAGCTGAGTACGAACGGCGAGACAAGGAGAAGGCCCAGGAAGGTGCTGGGGGAGCAAGCAAGAAACGTCCCGGCCGGGGAGGACGCCGCGGCAAAGTCAAGCAGCGACAAGGAGATCGACCTCCCCGCGGCCGCGACAAGGACGAAGACGATGATGACGACGAAGATATGGAGGACGACGACGCCGATGAGCAGGAGTTTCAAAGCCACAGAGGTTCTTCTGCGTTGACGGAGGTGCTTCCTGCATACCTCCCACCGCCAACTCAAGCAATGGATGCGGAGGTCAATGCAAGCGGAACCATCCGTGAGAGTCGCGCCAAGCCTCTCAAGTGGTCCAGCGCCTATCATTTTTGATATTGAGGACCACCCCGATCGCATAATCAAGGTCGGGTGCTTGCCGATGTTGGTCTCTCCAACCATCCGCAACCTCAAGGTCACAAAAATGTTAGTTGACGGCGGGCCGGGCTTGAATCTGATCTCCTCCGCGGTGCTCCGTAAGCTTCAAATCCTCGACAATGAAGCTCGAAGAGACCGGCACCTTCCAAGGAATCAATCCGGGAAGGAGCAAGCGAAGGGAAAGATTACGTTGCGGTCACATTTGGCGTGAGCTGAACTTCGTGATCGAGAAGGTTACATTTGACGTTGCCGATTTCCCATTACCTTACAATGGGATACTTGGCCGTCCAGCGCTCGCCAAGTTCATGGCAGCCTCTCACTACGCCTACAACCTACTCAAGATGCCGGGCCCGATAAGCATCATCTCTGTCCATGGTGACAAGAAGGATGCCCTTATCTGTGCCGACAAGATCTTTCGGGATGCAGCAGCCGTGACAGATTGCCAGACACTTGCCGCTGAAGCTCCCGGGAGGAAGAAGACCAAGTCCAAGTCCGGCAAGGGCTCTGATGCTCACTCCGGCAAGCGCACCTCTTCGGAGTGCTGCGCTACCGTCGAGGACGCACCATCGAGCTCAACCGGCAGGTGCAAGAAGATGGTGGCTCCGCCGAAGACCAAGAAGGTGCCCGCCAAGGAGGACAGCGCTGGTGGTACCTTCACCATCAGTGCCTCTCTCGACCCCAAATAGGAAGGCGCGCTCGTTGCTTTCCTGCGGGCGAATGTCGACGTGTTTGCATGGCAACCGTCGGATATCCCCGGTGTTCCTGTGAAAGTGTTTGAGCACCGACTGGACGTTTGTCCTCATGCGCGGCACGTCAAGCAAAAAGTCAGTAAGCAAGCATTGGAGCGCCAAGAATTCATATCATAAGAGATCAAGAAACTTGAAGCATCAGGCCTTGTCAGAGGAGTGCTCCATCCTACGTGGTTGGCCAATCCTGTAGTCGTGCGCAAGGCAAATGGGAAGTGGAGGCTTTGTATTGACTTCACGGATGTTAATAAAGCTTGTCCCAAAGATCCATTCCCCTTGCCGCGCATTGACCAGATTGTTGACTCCACGGCTGGATGTGATTTGCTTTCGTTTCTTGATGCATACTCAGGATACCATCAGATCTTCATGGCCGAAGAAGATGAAGAGAAGACCGCATTCATCACACCATGTGGCACGTACTATTTCATACGGATGCCTTTCGGTTTGAAGAATGCTGGTTCGACATTTGCAAGGGTAGTCCATGACGCTTTTGAGCCGCAAATGCACAGAAATGTAGAAGCCTACATGGATGACATAGTGGTCAAAAGCAAAGACAAAGCAACTCTGGTTCAAGATTTGGACGAGACCTTTGCAAATCTCCGCAAGATCAACCTCAAGCTCAACCCCGAGAAGTGCGTGTTTGGAGTCCCTTCCGGCAAGCTTCTCGGGTTCTTCGTGTCTCAGTGAGGGATTGAAGCTAATCCCGACAAGATCAAGGCCATTGAGCAGATTGAAGCACCAAAGCGCGTCAAGGATGTACGAAGACTTGCCGGTTGCGTGGCTGCTCTCAAAGAGGTTTATTTCTAGGTTCTGCTGAGCGCTACCGCCATTTTTCAAAATTTTGAAAAAGGCAGGTCCAAAGAAATGGACTCCCGAAGCGGAGGCTGCGCTGCAGACTTGAAGAGATACTGTCCTCTACTCCAACACTTGTCGCACCTAGGCCACAAGAGAAGTTGCTGCTATATATAGCGGCAACCAATCAAGTGGTTAGTGCTGCGTTAGTGGCGGAGAGGGAGGCGGATGATGAGCCAAAGCAACCACGGCAAACACATCCAGCGACAAGGTGGGGCTTCACGACAAGCTCTGGTCCCGACAAGGACGAATCCGCGGCGACACAAGAACAGACATGTAAAAGGATGGTGCAGCGCCCAGTCTACTTTGTCGGGCCCTCCTGCAGGGGGCTAGGTCAAGGTAGTCCGTGTGCGTAAACTGCTTTCGGCCTCCTCATGGCCTCGAGAAAGCTGCGCCATTACTTCCAAGCACATGAGATCATAGTTGTCACCGCTTTCCTCAAGAGGATACTGCAGAATCCGAGCGGCAGGCGGGATTGTCGAGTGGGCACTTTGGAGCTGTCAAGGTTTGGTCTCAATTTTGAAAGCACATCAACTATCCAAAGCAGAGCATTGGCATAATTCATAGCAGAATGGACGCCAACGCCAGATGAAGAGATTCAGGAGACGAGCATTCCCGTCAAAGAAGCAAGCAAAGAGTGGCTGATGTACTTTGATGGTGCCTTCTCGCTGCAAGGCGCCGGTGCTGGCGTGCTTATCGCACCCACCGGAGAGCACCTCAAGCACGTCGTCCGGATGCACTTTCCCAAGGAGCAAGCGACAAACAATACTGCAGAGCATGAGGGTTTGCTTGCCGGTCTCAGGATCGCAGCGGGACCTTGGGATCAAGAAGCTTATTGTCGTGGGTGACTCGCAACTCGTCGTCCGCCAAGTCAACAAAGATTACCAGAGTCCGTTGATGGAAGCCTACGTTGATGAAGTGAGGAAGCTAGAAGAGCACTTTGACGGCCTGCAAATGGAACATGTTCCAAGAGCTCAGAATGACATTGCTGACGGCCTGTCAAAGTGCGTTGCGCTTAAGTTATCTGTGGAACCAGGGATTTTCGTGCTCAAGCTAACTCAACCAACCGTAACACCGTCAACTGGACAGAGCAAGAAGAGGAAGTTGGCCTCTGGTGACTACTTTCCGATAGAGCTTCCCGTAGCCGTCGTTGCAAAGGTCCCCAAGATCAACACCAACAAGTCTTTGAGGAAGCAGTCCGCTTCGATGCACCCGGGGTTTGTTTCGTTGAAGAAGCGCCCCGACAAGTCTTGCTCCGGCAAGCTTGTCGGGAGCATCAAGCTCCGGCAGGATGCAGGTTCCCGCCAGAGAAGCTGATGTTCCCGCAGCAGCAGATGTGCCTTTAGTCCTTGTTGTCGAGCCACAAGCTCCAGCATGGGCGCAGCAGATTGTCCATTTCCTCCAGACAGGAGAACTTCCCGACGAGCAAGAAGAAGCGGAAAGAGTAGCCCGGCAGTCAAGTATGTACCAGTTTGTCGACGATACCGCATGTAAGAAGACTCAACGGTGTGAAATTGAAGTGTATTCCCAGGGAAGATGGACAGAAGCTGTTGGCAGAGATACATGGAGGCATATGTGGTCACCACATTGGCGCAAGAGCACTTGCCGACAAAGCTTTCCGGCAAGGTTTCTTCTGGCCGACAACCCTCCAGGATGCAACTGCACAAGTAACCAAGTGTGAAGCGTGCAGGCCCATTCCAAACAGATACACCAGCCAGCTCAAGCTCTCCAGACGATCCCTTTATCCTGGCCATTTTCGGTCCGGGGCTCGACATCCTCGGCCCCTTCCCCGAGCTGTCGGGGCTTTGAGTACTTGTACGTCGCCATCGACAAGTTCACAAAGTGGTCGGAAGTGGAAGCGATGAGGAAGGTGACAACACAGTCGGTGATCAAGTTCTTTAGGTCGATTGTTTGCCGCTTTGAATCCCTAACAGGATCATCACCGACAACGGCACACAATTCACTAGTCGCACCTTCATGCAGTACGTCCAAGACCTTGGCGCCAAGGTCTGCTTTGCTTCTGTTGCTCACCCGAGAAGCAACGGTCAAGCAGAGAGGGCAAACACTGAAGTGCTGCGCGGGCTCAAGACCTGAACTTTCGACAGGCTGCACAAGTGCGGAAGAAACTCGATCGAGGAGCTGCCGGTGGTTCTTTGATCGATCAGGACGACGCCAAATCGAGCCACTGGCCAGGCACCCTTTGCTCTAGTCTATGGAGCAGAGGCAGTTCTCCCCACGGAACTTCAGATACGGGTCGCCTCGAGTGCTCGCTTATGATGAGCTTGAGCAAGAGCAGCTGCGACAAGATGACGCTGCTCCTCGAGGAGTATCGTCTTCAAAGCCATTGCGGCGAGCCGCCATTAGCAGCCCTGCGTCGCTACCATGGCCGCAGGGTTAGTGCCAGAAGTCTCGAGGAAGGCGACCTTGTTCTTCGGCGTGTTCAGTCCGCCAAGAATTCAAACAAGTTGACGCCAAAGTGGGAAGGCCCTTATCGGGTGAAACGAGTCACTAGGCCTGGCGCTGTCCGCCTTGAGACCGAACATGGCATTCCGGTGAGCAACTCCTGGAACATTGAGCATCTTCGTAAGTTTTACCCATAAGGCGCGGTTGTCGGAACCCGTTAAAGCAACCACCTTTTGTACAAGTCTTGCCGCTGTTGCATGTGATCCTTTGTACAAAGCCGGGCGCAGACCCGATGCATCAAGAAGCCCATGTGTTGCGCACAACCCGTCAAGTTCATGCTTTCATCAATTTATTGCATGTTTTGGCTAACACTTTGTGCAGCAACCACACCCGTAAGCGTAATCGAGCCACTGGGCTCCATAACGTTATTTCCTCTTCTTTCTCTTGTCGCAAAGAAAGGGAGGCTCCCTCGCGCACAAGTTAACCAGGGGGGAAGGAGGAGATAATATTGTGGACCAGGCACCGCTCAAGGAAGTCTCACCTCATCGGGAAGCAAGAGACAGAAAAGCTAAGTTGCCAAAGTCTGAGCAATCAATTTTTAAATTTTCAAGTTATCTTCCTCGAACGGTAGTACTTTGTATGGAGAACCCGTGCGCAGAGGAGCCAACTCGCCGGCTAGTCGCGCCCTTACTTTGTTTCGAGTCCGCTCAACAACTTAAGTGAGCTGCGACTGGTCCGCGCGACAAGGTTGCTTGTCGGAGGCGGCACTACCAGCAGGCCGCTGAAGTTCCGCACTCGGCGCTCGCGGCAAGGGTGCCTGCACCGACAAGTTTCCCTGAAATGCGTAAGGCAGAAACGTACAAAGGAAGGAATCAAGTAGAGGAAAAAACATTGCATCGATCGATTCAGATCAGTAATAAATTTTTAAGGTTATCTTCCTTGAACGACCACGCTTTGTATGGAAAACCCGTGCGCGGAGGAACCAAATCGTGACTGGTCGCGCCCTTACTTTGTTTCGAGTCCGCTCAACAACTTAAGTGAGCTGCGGCTAGTCCGCGACAATGTTTCTTGTCGGTAGCTACCCCGCCATCAGGCTTCTGAAGTTCCGCACTCGGCTATCTATGCAAGGGTGCCTGCACCGCAAGTTTCCCTAAAAGCGAGGGCAATAACATACAAAGCCAAGGGTCGAGTAAAGGAAGTAACGTAGCGAATGTTGCCCAGAATAAAGTTATATTACAAAAATAACTTATTGCGGCGCTGGCTAAATCATCCTCAGAACTGAAATAACAGCGAAGAGGAGAAGAAGGGCACGCCGGCACCCAAGCCCCGGCAAGCCAGAGTTGCCGGGGGCTGCGGCAAGCCAGAGTTGCCGGGGGCTGCGGCAAGCCAGAGTTGCCGGGGGCTGGGATATCAGATAAGCCCTTCGTCCCTTTTCAAACATCCCTTTTTCATTAAAAACATTCTACTCGGATACAATCCGTGGGGAATGAAAAACATGAAAGAGAGGATTACAAGCTTTAAATGCAGATAAGGCCCGAAGGCTTACAAATTAAAAAGATAAGATGCCCGTAATCCTTTTTCTGTCCCTCTCTTCAGGAGGTAGGTCAAGGAGGCGGGAAGGGCAAAAGAAACGCCTAGACGAGCTCCGGGTGCGAAGGCACCAAGAGAACATCCCGGAGCTCCCGAGGGCTCGACGGAGATGGCAGCGCCGAAGCGGGTTCGAAGACGGGCGGCAAGGCGTCAAGACGCTTGTCGAGGGCACTACGCCCTCGTGACTCGACTCGACGGCCTTGTCGCCATCCCTCTTCCCTTCCGCAGCCTCCCGACGCCTTGATCGCCCAAGGAGACGACCCCGGAGTTCAGGAGCCGGGCGACGCGGATGATGGGGTCGCCAGGTAACGCACGGCGGCGCCCGACAACTAATCGGGCCCGCCAACCTCGTCGCTGCCGCTTCTCTCCTCGTCACTCTCGCTCGAGGGGGAATCTTCATTGTCGGAGGAGCTATCCACGCAGCACTTCGCCCGAGTACCAAGATCCTCAAGACCTTGACGGAGAGGAGATCACCCTCCATTAACTTAAAATGGAGGGTAAACCCCGCCTCGAGCTGTGGATGCGGGTGAACGTCTTCCACCCACGATCGAGATACATCACATTAGGGGCTGGGAATACAACACGGACTCGCATGCCGCTGATTCCACAGCCCCTCATGTGCAATCTCAGTGTCTCGGGCGGATCCGACTCCATCGCGCTCGCAAATGGAGCTGGAAGCCAGAGGCGGCGACGAGGCGCCCGACGCAGCCTGACGAAGAACTCGTAAGGGTCGTCCCCGGTATGGACCGCCGCAGGGAGAGGAACCGCCAGCGGAAGCGGAGACGGCGTGCCGCCCCGTCCGCCTCTTCCCCGAGCGCCTCGGCCTCGTCCACGACCTCGCCCCCTCCCTCTTCCTCTTGGGGCTGGCTCTACCGCCCCGGGCGAGGGGTTGGGAGGGGAGCGCTGTCTAGTGGCGACCCTCGCCGCCACCGATGAAGAACCGAGGCCTTTTCTCTCCATGGCGAATGAGAGAAAGGGGAGCGGAAACTGAGGAAGGAAGGAGATGGGAGAGTGCGGCTTCGAGCTCCCTTCCGCTCTTTTAAGGAAGCAAGGTGGGGCTCGACCGCCCGCCGACAAATCAGGGCATAGGAAGAGCAGGGAATCGGGCCGACCTGCTGCTCGCCAGAACGGCCCAGCTTCCCACTTCCACCGTCTGTGACCCCAAGAGCATGGGAACCACGTGGCGGGGATGCAGAACGGAGGCGCCGGGTGGAGCGACCCGACGCCGCCCACTTCCCCACGACGCCGAATCGACGCTGCGTTCACGGGGACGCGGCGGATACGGAGTGGGTTTGCTTTGGACCTAGGCCGCGCATGCCCGTGCCCTGTTTTGGGCCTGGCCCAACAGTGCTCGGCACCGTGTATGGCCCAGACCCGGGGGCTCCTGTCGGTGTACTAAAGTAGGGGTACCTTAGTACCCCGAACTTGTGCACGGGCAGTCGCAGCGTCCCCGCGGCAAGCCTCGCCGGGCGTCCACCAAGACCCTCCGCGGCCATTCTGAAGACAAGGCCTCGACAAGAGGAGCTTGTCGGGAAGGCCACTCTAGACATGCAGAAGACAAGGCCCCGGCAAGAGGAGCTTGCCGGGAAGGCTCGGGGCGCGACAAGTCTCCGAGCGCGACAAGGATTCGGCCGCGGCGAGGCGCTTGCCGCGGCATGCAACTTCTCTCCGTCTCCGCTCCAGCTCACCCAGCGACGTGTCGCCAGGGGACCGCTCCATGGGCGCTGCGTGTCGAGCGGCTGTGCAGCCAGCGGAGAGCAGCGATGGCGAGCGGCCGACAGGCTCGCCATCGTGGCGGCGGAGGCGCACTGACGGTCTCTCGTTACACGTTTGGGTGACAACGACGGGCATTTATTGCTTTTGTCCCTTGCCGCCGAGTTAGGTATTTTGCACTGCATACCTTTGTTCAAGTAGGTGTACCAACCCCTGTTTTTACATTTGTACCCCCGCCTATGTTGCCACCTGTCGGAGACCCCTTGAGCATATAAAAGGAGGCCCGAGTGCAACGTAGAGGAGGTTCGCATTTTTGGCAAGGTCCGGCTGGTTCGGTCCGTTCGACTGGCCATAGTCTAGATACACTCACGCTAGGTTTTGTAGCTCGCATTGCTCCCTAGCAAGAAGAGAATAGATCAAACAAGTAGCAGTAGGAGTTTTATCTCTCCGGAGAGCTCCGAAGCTGGGTAAACCGCTTGTGTGCATCGCCTCGATCCGCTCTTCGTGTGACCTCCGCCCCCCTCTGAACCACAAGGGGCCTGCTCCGCCGGCCCCATAGGTGTCCGTGGGTACGATCAGCCTCCCCGACACTCTTCCAACCCCACTTTATATTATAGTATTATTCATACTCCAAAAGATATAAGTGAAGTTCAAGGAGCATTCTACAATTAATATAGACTAACCAATATCCAAGCTCAAAATATATAAGTGAAGCACACGAAGCATTCTATAAAACCATACTCAAAAGATTTAAGTGAAGCACAAAGAGCAATTATATAAGATCATACTTAAAAGATATAAGTTAAAAACATGAAGTATTATATAAATCAATGAAGGGCTGTCTCATACTAGCATGGTTCTTAAAGGAAAAACAAAAACACAAAGGGCACAAATCATGTAAACGAAACAAAAACCGAGGTATACCGATAATTGTTGAAGAAGAAAGATGGGATGCATGCCGGGGCATACCCAATCTTAGATGCTTGAGTATACTTTAAATATTTACTTGGGGTGCCTTGGGCATCCCCAAGCTTGAACTCTTGCCTCTATTTATTCTTCTCATATTGATAGCTCCTCGATCTTCGAACACTTCATCCACACAAAACTTTAACAAAAACTTTGTGAGATCCGTTAGTATAATAAAGCAAATCACTACCTTTAGGTACTGTTGCAAACTCATTCCAATTTCATATTATAACTATATCTACTGTATTCCAACTTCACCATGGTTCATACCCCCTGATACTACCCATAGAATCATCAAAATAAGCGAACGACACATAGAAAACAGAATCTGTCAAAAACAGGACAGTCTGTAGTAATATGGAAGTTTAGTATACTTCTGTAACTCCAAAAATTATATAAAAATATGAAAATTTAAACAATTTGTACATAAGTTATGTGCAAAACGTTTCAGACCCATTTGACTTCCTAGTAAAAAACGTAAATTCATGCGCTACAGCCAAAGTTTCTGTTTTTGTACTGCACAAAGTAAACAAGCAATCTAATCATCCTAAAACCAAAGCTTGGCACATTACTTTCATAATACAATGGATATATACAAGGGGATAATTATTTTCAGAGAAACTTCCATGAAAAAATTTAGATTGTTTCCATGAGCTTGAACACAAGTGTTCAAGGTCGACCGTCACTTCTCCATTTCATAACCTTCCAATCACTTCTCTTATTGAAAAACTTTTTTAGGCATGAGAGGCAAGTAATTTTTTTTGTGTTTTCATTTTTTTAAAACAACTAAGAAAAAATAAAAAGGGAAAACAAAAACTACTTAGTGAAGAAAGAAAATAAGCATACACGAAAATATCAACCCCACACTATTGCTCCCCGGCAACGGCGCCAGAAAAGAGCTTGATAATCCCCAAATGCAGGGAATCATCGTAGCAATTCCCAAAGGTGGACATGATAAGTATGGAGTGTCGAACCCACAAGGAGCTAAAGGTAAGATCAGTATTCTCTCAAGTCCTATCTGCCACTGATACGACTCTACGTACACCGAACGTTTGCTTCCAACTAGAAACGAGAAATAAAACTACGTTGTGGGTATGAAGAGGATAACTTTGCATGGTATCGGAGAGCTAAATATAAAATTAGGTGTTTTTATCATAAAGTTAGAATATATTACTAAATATTATAAATAGCGAGTGTGGAATAATGATGGGTCGGTGTGCGGAATTATCCTAGGCAATCGTCAACAAGACCGGTAGTCGTCATTGCAATTTCATATGAGGGAGAGGCATAAGCTAACATACTTACTCTTCTTGGATCATATGCACTTATGATTGGAACTCTAGCAAGCATCTGCAACTACTAAAGATCATTAAGGTAAAACCCAACCATAGCATTAACATATCAAGTCCCCTTTATCCCATACGCAACAACCCCCTTACTTCGGTTTATTCTTCTGTCACTCAAGCAACCCACTATAAGCAAATCATGAACGTATTGCAACACCCTACAGCGGGAATCCCTCACGCTTATGCAACACGGAGGGCACAATAGGACAACACCAAAATAAAACATACAACTCATACGAATCTAGATCATCAATCAAACCAAAGATAAAGGATATCTACTCAAAACATCATAGGATGGCAACACATCATTGGATCATAATACGTGGCATAAAGCACCATGTTCAAGTAGGGATTACAATGGGGTGCGGGAGAGTGGACCGCGTAAAAGAGATGAGGATGGTGATGATGATGGTGACGTGATGAAGATGATCTCCGCGGCGATGATTCCCCTCCCGATGGCACTGGCGCCACCGAGAGAGAGGAGGAGAGGTTCTCCCCCTTGTGCTTCCTCCTCCATGGCCTCCCCCTAGATGGGGAGAGGTTCTCCCTCTGGTCCTTGGCCTTCATGGCGATAATGGCCCCTCCAAGATCCTCCTCCATGGCCTCCGGTGATGATGGCCCCCTTCGGCAGGGTGCCAGAGAGGGCCTAGATTGGTTTCTCGTGGCTATAGAGGCATGCGGCGGCGGAACTTCCGATCTAGGTTATTTTCTGGAGGTTTGGGTATTTATAGGAGAGGCTGGCGTCGAGAACAAGTCAGGGGGCCCTACGAGAAGTCCGCGAGGCACAGGGGCATGCCCTAAGGGGGTGGCCGCACCCTCCACCCTCTTGGGGCCCACGTGCCTCCCCTCCGGTAACTCTTCGTTCCAGTATTTTTTATATTTTCCAGAAAAATTCTCCATTGATTTTCATCGCATTCCGAGAACTTTTATTTCTGCACAAAAATAACACCATGGTAGTTCTACTGAAAACATTGTCAGTCCGGGTTAGTTCTAATCAAATCATAAAAAATCATATCAAACTATTGTAAACATGGCATGAATACTTCATAAATTATAGATACATTGGAGACGTATCAGCACCGGGTGAAAATAAGTAAACTAGAGGCCCATCTGACACGCGGTGAAGTAAAGAAAGTTGAAACCACTCGCGGTAGCACCCCGCATGCTAGTAAATTGAGGCCACACTTCTTCCGCATGAAAGACACACTCATGAACACTTCACCACTATGCGGCGGCATGCACACAAGAACACACCCATGCACACCCATCACACAATACATAGCAGCACACGTGTACACCAGCATCGCCGCCAGCTGAGATGGACGGCGAGGCAGCCAACAAGCGGAGGCGGCTCGATCCAAAATCGCATCCGTCGAGCTTGGACTCCATAAGCAGCCTCCCCGATGACATACTGCTCGTCATCATTGGCCTCCTCACGACCAAATCTGCTGTGAAGACCACCCTACCCTCCCGGTGGTGGCACCCTCTCTGTCGCCACGTACCCCTCAAACTCACTATTGACGGCTGCCTGAGCGATGGGGATTGCAAACGCATGGCCGCAGTCTCCAAGATACTTTCATTGCACCCTGGGCCAGTCACACGCATTGACATCCGCATGTTCAGTACCAACTTCAAGGTCCAAGCCAAGTTCGATGAGTGGCTCTTATCCCCCACCATAGATCAGCTCGAGGAGCTCAGGTTTGAAGCTGGACGATGTCGCTCTTTGCTGCCGTCCACGCTCCACCTGATGCCAACGCTGCGCTGCGCCAGCTTCAGCTCCTGCTATTTTCTCCAGATTAGTGCCTCGCCCGCCCTTCTTCTCCCTCAACTCAAGCAGCCCGACCTCTTCGATGTTGGCATCTCGAAGAAGGCTATGGAGCACCTGCTCCGGAGCTGTACTGCGCTCGAGTACCTTCATCTTTGGTAGATTTACGAGTTCATTAGCATCCACATCGCCTGAAAGAATATCCGATGGATTTGTGTGTCTTTCTGGCCCCGCAACAAGACATCAATTGGGAAGAGATCACTCCAGCTGTTCCACGTTATGGTCATTGAGAATGCGACTTTCCTTGAGAGATTGCTTTTATCTGATCAAGGACATTGACGCGCCGAAATTGACAACGTTGGTGTACTCATCTACCAACTTCTCCGAACTCTTTATTGGATCCGTAATCCTTCATGTACAACACTCTTCTTCTTCTCCGTCTTCTTAAAATTCAAATTTTTAAATTTCTTCTTGATGTATTTACGATTGTTATCCAAAAAATGATTCCGACAAGCTTGACCCAGTCTGTGCGCACAATGAAGATCTTGGCAATAAAATCTATCGGCTCTCATCTAGATCAAGTTGTTGGATTCCTTACATGCTTTTCGTGCACGGAGAAGCTACTCATCGAGGTGAAACTTCTTTCCTATTAGTAAACGGTAATCACAATGTAGCTCAATTTTTTTCGTAATTTTCCCAAATTACGATGGCAAGTGTAGTGTTCAAAACTGCATCTACGCACTGCATCGAAAGAAATATTTTTAGTAGTTTTTCGTACGTGATCACCTGCATCTTTTTTGTTGTACTACTAGTAGCCTAGGCTAGTCACAGTGGAAAGTAACTTAGATTAGTAACTCCATGGTTAGCCTAAGAGCAAGTACTACCTCCGTCCCGGTTTACTCCTCATATTTTGTAGTATCAAAATTTGACCATAGATTTAACTGACAAAATGTTAATGTATGTCAGTAAAATTTATATCGTTGGATTCGTATTTGAACATAATTTCAAATGGTATAATTTTTGGTGAAATGCATTGGATTTTTCTTAGGTAAATCTATGGTCAAAATATTATGCTAAATACGAGTAGTACAAAAGTGGGCTATAACGGCCCTCCACTATGTAGGCCAAAACACGTGCCAAATTCACTTCTGATGCATTTGGCATCGATGCCCCTCCATTGCTCACCTAATGCCCCAATCTGGATCACATACTTTGCTCTGGTGCCAAATTAACTCACACAATGAAAAAACACTTGCGTGGGGAGGCAGAGGACTAAGGCAATTAAGAACACTTGTTTGGAAGAGGGAGAGGCTGGTGTAGTTGGTTTGATTGATTTGTTTATACATGTGGGTCTGTGTGCACAGCGGTGCCAACTCTCTCACATCGCTAGAGCGGTGCCAAAATCTTTTGATTTGACATCGATGCGTATTATGTGGCATACTTTTGAGAAATATGGCATCGGCCACATAGTGGAAGGCAGAAAATGCCCAAGCTCTTCACGTGCTCCTAGGTAAATGAGAGGAAAGAGAGAGATAGAGAGAGAGAGATTGAAAAAATATCACTAGCCTTAGAGCCAACCCTATAGCCAACCCTATCTTATGAGCAAATGATATTGGTACCTCTTGATGACACGAAAATCATATACAGCCAGCTGCTCTAATATGTTCTTTTCTTTTCCCAATAAAAAAAGACACAAAAGTGAAAAATGTGCTGCACTATAACAATCTCATCGAATGCCTTGATCCCCATCTTATAGGAATTGATTTGATCGACTACTGAGGCAGCACATATGAGATTAAATTGGCCAGGTTCTTTGTTCCGAAGGAAAGTGTGCTCAAGGTGATGAGGTTTGGTGTTCTCTGGCGCAACAATGAATGACGTGCTGATCATCGCAAGCGTCGAAGCCTAAATAACAAAGTCTCGCAGAAGCTGAATTTGTTTTTGAAACATCAAGTCGCCAGAGACTCCAAAATTTATTTGCCCATTAGTGACTTGTCAAGGTGGTGGATTTTAGTTTGTGCGATAATGTTGCATCCACCTAAAGTAACTAAAGTTCTTACGTAAACTTCCTAATAATTCCCTCTTCGTAGGTGCAGCATTACTCCTAGCATTTATAATATAAGTTTGAAACCTGTAATATTACGACTATCCAGCATGCGGTAGTACTATGTTACGATAAATGTTCGCGTGCATAGGTGCGGCGATGATATATACCTATTACTCGAGTAGAATATTTATTATTACAAGCAAGAGGCCCATGCATTGCACGGAACCTCAAGATGCATTTATACGATATGTTTATCTTGTGGGAGACGAAGATGAACGGGGGATGGCCTTATCTGCAAATGTGGAGAGGGGTGCGGGTATCTTTTTGCAAAATTGCTATAGTTTGCTTTCTATCCGTCAGATATAGATCGGACGGTGTATATTGCAGGATGGCAGGCACACCATCATCACCAACTCATTTTTTATAAGAGTTTCTCTATTTCTCTATAGTACTCGTATAAAAACAATTGAGTTGGTGATGATGATGTGCCTATCATCTTTCAGCAATAGCCGTCGGGTCTAGATCTGACGCATACAAGCAAACTGTTGCAGTTTTGCAAAAAGATGCCCGCACTTGTTCCCTATTTACAAAAAAATTGTGTCTCTCACAATCAGCCTTATCTGTTCCCCACCACACCTAGAAGGCCATGGAACAATCTGGCATGATGGCCGCTGCCGGCGCTGTCCACCCCCAATCTTGGTGTTCCATGCAATGCACGGGCATCTTACTCTTATAAGAAAAGAGTAGAGATACTCGTGGAAATGCACGGGAAATTAGAACATGGCTAGTTTTAAGCAAGCTAGCTCTACAACCATTATGATAGTGACTGCACACAGTGAGGCTGACTTTGGTATGTCGAACAAGGCGGATACACTCGGGTGTCATGACCGGCGCAGGGTTTTGTCACTTCACTATGAGGAGCAGCATGTAATAATTTGACCAACGGCTAGTACACTACTACTACATTGGTAGCACTACTACTAGTACTAGCACCACCATTTGGATTTAGTAGTACTACCACCTCCGTCTGGATTTAGTATTTGACTAGCAATACCTAGTAAGGCAAGTCACAAAAAATATACTACTCCCTCTATAAATAAATACATGGAGTATAGTTTTATTCGGTTTTGAACGTCGTTCCTGATGATATTATACACTCTCCCTTCTGGTAGATGGCTCAAATATGAAGTCTCATCAGTCAGACTACTATTGTACTCACCGAGCGCTCAGCTTGGAAATCTACCAACAAAAAATTGCAATCAAAGATTACTATTGTACTCCCTCCGTACTGGTGCATTAGTCACGTTATGAAAACCAAAATAATCCCAATACTTTAAGGCGCGATGCATTAACTACCCACCTCGTTCCCTGTTTTTTGCCACGAAAAAAGAAATCACCCAACAGGAGACGTGGGGTGCGTATGCATTCAATGTCTTGAGACTAATTAGCACAACATGCAGTAGTGCTCAATTCTCTTTATGCAATGACATTAATTACAAAATACTACTCCTACCTCTGTCCTAGTTTATTGGTCTCGTTAGTATTTTGTGCCAAATTTTGACCATAGATTTAACTAAAATGATAATAATGCATGTCACCAAAAATTGTATCATTGGATTCATATTTGAACATAGTTTCCAATGATATTATTTTTGGTTACACGCATTAACATTTTATTAGTTAAATCAAAGGTCAAAACTTGGCGCAAAATGCAAAGGGGACCAATAAACTAGTAAACATCAATATTCTCTCATTTTGCCCCAAGTTGGTCTCAGTGAGATGACTATACTGCACCGACACAGAGGGAGGGTGGGGAGGACCGAGGAGTAGATGGCCAACATACACGTGAATGCAACGCAGTCTGCACTTCTCATATAAAGGCTCCCTGCCAGTCCAATCTATGAAATCCTACGCACCTACGCGCCCTAACCAAGGGCACGAGTGATCACTTCAATCGCAAGATCAGATGACTAGAAGCTAGACCCATGGAGGCGATGAGCACGAGCATCAGCCAGCTGTGCCAGATGGTCCACGACGCCGGCCTGCGGTCCGGCACCGAGGAATGTCTCTAGGTCGTGCTTGAGGCCGCCAGGGCGAGAGGCCTCTTGGACATCAACTTCGACTCCTTTTTCAAAGAGGTCCTCGTCGGCTTCCTCGACAAGTTCACCATTGTCAAGAAGCTATCGAACCACCTTGACATATGCCTCTAGCCCACGCGCCCAGGCTCTCTAATGCTCGCCACCCTCCATGGCCTCGATGGTGAGAACCTCTTCGACGCACTGGTTGCCCTACGACTGCCCGCTGTCGCGCCGGAGAATGTCCACCTCAAGTTCACGCTCGCCGGGGCGCCTGGCGCAGCAAGACACCATCGACATAATCATCCATATCTACGCAAAAATTGTCCACAAGGACTATTATGTGCAAGAGGAGGACGATAGGACACTAGCCTTCTTGGACCGCAGGGCAACCTTGAACGGCATTGTTCAGAAGCACATTGACCTCGCCGCCAACACCGCTGCTCCTCACACGTCGGTTGGTGACCCAGCGCACTAGGGCATGAGGATGTCATGGACGGATCCGTATGTATCTTTATCTTTCCGTCAATTCCATGTACTAGTATATTATACTAGTAATTATCTCACCTTTCGCATCAACTTCATAATTTTCATACGTACTCCATGCATGAACCATGCCAGAACCAAATTTCTCATTACACTAGGAAAATCATTATTTCTATCTATCAGTCGCGCCATGGAGCAGAACCAAATTTTACAAGTTACAAGTTCAAAAGGAAAAGCATGCTGTGTTTGCGTCGCACCCCCACACGGTTGGTTCGGCACACTGCTCAAGGGGGAATGCGTGTTGTGTTGCATTTTCACTTACAAGTGGGACTGTAGTTGAGCAAACCGACTATCGGCAAACCCCACCCCGACCACCGCGCGATGGCTGAGTTAGAGAAAGAGTAAAATGCACTAGCGGTCATCGAACTTGTCTCGATAGCTCACTTTGGTCACTGTACTTGATAATACGATCAATACGGTCACTATATATGATTTAAGATGATTATACGGTCACTTGCATAGTGTATAGCTCCGTATTTTCTCTGGTTGACCGGTCAAACAGTCCACATGCGCCTCAACCAGGTTCTACGGCCCCACCTGTTAATGGGTCAAAAATAAATAAATTGGAAAAGCTAAATTATGCATTGCATGTGTGGGGAATTAACCCCGAACCTCTCCAGTAAAGCCCCACAAGCTAACCAAATGAGGTATTTTTGTAAGGAGCAAACATGACGCATATGCATGCATGTGGGCGACTCACACACACGCAGTACGCACGCACACACACACAATACACACTAGCACGCACGGGGTGCACTTACGCAGTTACACTTATGATTGTATTGAAATAAATTATGTGAATTCATGGATGACGAGCCTTTCAAGCGTATGCGGCACATATAGACAACCGGGAATCCATGCAACCGCTCTTGTCGCCAGCTAGACTTCGACGACCACCATTAGACACACACAACCATGCATAACTTACGAATAATGGATGAATCGATCAAACACACACTCGTGTGTAGTGGCACCATGATCGGTCGCTCATGATACATATATAGGTACCATAGTACCCTCTCTAGCTAGGATGTTTATAGATTGTCATTGTGATTGATGATATACATGTGCAACGCGCTGAGTCACGTCATCGTGTCGTGTGGAGAGTCATGGCTAATGTCGAGAAGCTCGGCGCCTAAGAACGAGTATGACATTGGTGTTGAGCCAGGTGAATACATGCTCTGGGTTTGCAGAGGCCGCCAGCAAACATCTAAACAGTAATGTCAGGAACTGCCGGGACGCGCAGGTGACGGGCTCGCCATTCGCGTTGCGCCATGAGCAGGACTATGATTGAGAGGGCGACGTGCATGCATTACCATGGATTTACAACATGAGCGTGAGTGTCTGCACGCGTACATGCTACTTGCGTCCGTGGACGGTGTGCACTAATGTGTGATTCACGTATAATATAAAAAATCAGTTTGTGCATTTAACACAAAGTATTGCATTTTCATTTGGCTGACGAGTGTGCATTGCAGCGATGAGTCTGTGGTTTGATTCCTCACATACGCATAATTTTGGTTTTTATTTCTTTCTCTGCTGACAGGTAGGCCCGCATAGATAGATAGATATAGAACACGAGCTGATGAGGCGCATGTGGACTGTTTGACTAGTCAACCAGACAAATATGGAGCTATACGCTGAGCCAGTGACCATATAATCATCATATCTCATATATAATGACCGTATTGACCGTATTCTTAAGTACAATGATCAAAGTGAGCTATCAAGACAAGTTCGAAGACTACCAATGCATTTTACTCTTAGAGAAAACAGGAGGGAGAAGAGATAGCTCTAGCACGGACTCCAAGAAAATTGGTGTCAGATGGGACTCGTGTGGGTGGCGTGTGGCATATTGCTAGACGTGAATGCTAGTTGTGGCCCATGCCACCCCACTATATGCAGGTGCTGGTTACGTAGAGCAAACATGTTATCTCTCCAGGAGTATGGTAACCACTAGTACTACTCACATCGTCACAAAATTTCCTGGAGTCCGTGCTCAGTCCTCCTCCTCTCTCTCTTCTTAGCCAGCCACAAGACGCGCGGAGTGTGCCCATCATCTGTTTGCTCACATGCAGTCCCACATGTCAGTGAAATTGCAAGACGACCCATTGAACCTGCACATCTTTCACCTCGATGTGCTGGTGTGTCACGGGATATCCGCGGAAACCTATGGGACCGGGTGGCCCCTTGCTAGTTCGGTGGGGGGACGTCGCGTTGCACAAAGAGCAGATCAGCGCACGGCAGCACGTAGAGAGCACACAAGCAATGTACCCAGGTTCAGGCCACCGCGAGGCATAAGACCCTACTCCTACTTTAGTGGATTGATGGTGGAATGAGTGTGGTGGTGCGTAGTACACTTGCCCTGCAAGGTTTGCCTAGGGACCGCAGCGACTACGCGCATATGGTGGCTTGGGTTTGTCAACTTTCCAACCCTCTAACCCCTCCTACGAGTGCCATGGGCCTCCTTTTATAGATTAAGGGGTCACCACAATGGAAAAGTGGTCATTATCCACTGATATGATAGCAAACAGTGCTATCATACCTAACCCTGCGGGTTGACAGGGTGCATCAAATGCACCGCCCAGTGTCACATCACTGGTTGCCCGACAAGGCCTGCCGGGCTATCTTGCTAGATGCGCACACGTTCTCTTAGCACATCGTAGGACGGGTGTCGTCTGTGGGTTTCTTTTGTAGGAAATGGCTGCCATGTGGCGAATGGCTGCCACTTAGTCATCTTGCGGCTTGACACCGCACAGATTGACGACGTGAGTCGTGGTTGGTGGGGTGGTTCTGTCCCCACGAGCCCCGGCAGGCTCTATCGGGGAGCCTTGACTGCTTGCTTCTGGTGGTGGCCTTGCCCCTTGCCGGGCTCGCCTGCCCGGCAAGGGAGTCCCTTCTCTTGCCAATGCCTTGCTTCTCTGGCTTGAACATGGTCTCTTTGAGCTGCATGTTGGTTCTTCGAATCTCTTGGTTCATCAATCTCCGGCTTAAGC
The DNA here is from genome assembly GCA_021605145.1 of Aegilops bicornis. Lineage (NCBI taxonomy): Eukaryota > Viridiplantae > Streptophyta > Magnoliopsida > Poales > Poaceae > Aegilops > Aegilops bicornis. The sequence goes on along the minus strand of CM038672.1, from coordinate 339,995,827 downwards.
TGATGCTTCAATCTTGGTCTTGTGCCTGTGCACAGTTGGGCAACAGAGCCAGGGTTTGTTGCACAGACATGGTGATGGAAAACAAATCCAATAAAGATCTTCGGTGACCTCTTTTGGAGTTACTCAAGAGTAAGGTTGTATTTATAGTTTAATCCAAGATGCACATCATGTGCCTTCAGCAAGCACTTCAATTTCTTCCATGACACGACCTGGATGCTGGATGTCCCACGTGCCGAAAAAGGAGGAAGAACTCGACCAAATCTTCTCCACATTTAGACCGGAGGAGTAGGAAACACGGCAAGCCCTGTGCCTACATCATACGTACTGTACAAGCCCACCTCACGCTATCACTATATTTCTCGGCCTCCGTGCGACACCTAGCTCTAGTTGATGGTATACTACTACTATGACTAACTATTGTACTAGCATACTATTAGGTTGGGTCTATGTGATGTGGCAACTTCATATAATCGGATGTTGCCTATACTACTATGGTACCCACACTCCAAGAAGTGACTCGAAAACCATTCATAAATTGAGTTTATTACATGCATATGCAAACGTACCATTCATTACATGCAAGAAGTCATCAACACACAACGACAACGAGGATACATGTTGGATTATAGATTAGTTCGAACAACACATTCAAGTAAATACTAAAGTTTTTATCACACAACAAATAACAAGCAATGAAATGAACTTCAGTTCAACCAATCCTCGTCATTGGAAACGCTTGCTTTGAACCATAAGTAATCCTCTGGGAAGGGCCAACTATTGTCAATATCGAGACCAACACAGGACTCATCATCCAGGCTAAAGCGGCCTATATCAGGACGCATATTGTGATAGCTAGGGTAGGGAACCATAGAAATGTCTGATGTATAGATACAGTTGCTTCTCATAAATGGTAGTAACATTGTGCCAACAGTAGCTGGATTGCCTTTCACCATCATTGGACAGTTTAGTACAAGGAAGAGCAAGTTTTCTCCAAGACTATCAATATTGAACCAAGGAGAAGGTGCTGGCGCTAGCACACTAGTATCCATCCCGAATATCCTGCAACAGATATTGGAATAGGTCCCGAGAGTGCGACCATGGGAGACAAGACCTACTTCCTTAGTAACATCAGCAATGCCCTATATACATACAAGAAGAGGTGATCCATTGGAATAAGTTTCCAGGCGCCACTGAGTATGTAGGTCCTGATCGTCCTCATGCTCGTGATCATCACCTTCGTCATCTCCCCCTTGGTTATAAATTTTTTCTAGTATAGGTGGTGGAATGTTCACAGGACCTTGGAAACACAAGAAGCTTAATTAGTACGGTGATACTAACTCGCATTCATGTGGAAGAAACAATTCTAATTATGGTGGAAGACAAACATACCAAAACAATAAGGATTCCATGAAAAACAGTGCCACGAGTGATGGCAGCAAACACAAGACACTCGTATTGAATTGCATCACAATACTCATCCGTGTATAGAAGTTGATTTTTGAGCAATATCCATCGAGGCGTGGAAGTAAGGACGGTAACAAGCTTGTCGAAGATAGCAACAACATCATAGTTCATGTAATCCCAAGAGCGGTTGGGAACTCAACAAATTGCTATCTTCCGTAGATGACAGTCACCATGATCGTATTTGAACGTACGCACATCATCTATGTGCTCAATCTCACGGCACTCTGAGATTTTTGGAAGTAGAACCCGGTGATGAGTGTACACATTCACAAGTTCCCACTCGCAGTTGTGCTTAATATAAACAACCAAATATCCATTTGCGCCTGCCCAGGACTTACCCTTAAGTGATGGCATCATAACATCACATGTATCATTATCAAGCGGCTTCCATCATCCGCGCGCCAGCGAGCAGGGTCATGGCGAAGAAGATAGGGGAGATCAAACGTCTCCTGGACCATTGGGTTCTTTGTAATGATGTTATTTGTTGAGTCGAGAATGGTCTTGAACGAACCTGCCATGCTAGCTGGTACGTCTCCGTCGTATCTACTTTTCCAAGCACTTTTGCCCTTGTTTTGGACTCTAACTTGCATGATTTGAATGGAACTAACCCGGACTGACGTTGTTTTCAACAGACTTCCCGTGGTGTTATTTATGTGCAGAAACAAAAGTTCTCGGAATTTGCTGAAACTCCACGGAACATATTTTTGGAAAATATTAAAAATACTGGAAGAAGAATCCACGTCAGGGGGCCCACACCCTGTCCATGAGGGTGGGGGGCGTGCCTGCCCCCCTGGGAGCGCCCCCCTACCTCATGGGCCCCCTGACGCTCCACCGACCTCAACTCCAACTCCATATATTTGTGTTCGGGGAGAAAAAAATGAGAGAGAAAGATTCATCGCGTTTTACGATACGGAGCCGCCGCCAAGCCCTAAAACCTCTCGGGAGGGCTGATCTGGAGTCCGTTCGGGGCTCCGGAGACGGGATTCTTCGTCGTCGCCATCATCAACCATCCTCCATCACCAATTTCATGAAGCTCACCGCCGTGCGTGAGTAATTCCATCATAGGCTTGCTGGACGGTGATGGGTTGGATGAGATGTATCATGCAATCGAGTTAGTTTTGTTAGGGTTTGATCCCTAGTATCCACTATGTTCTGAGATTGATGTTGATATGACTTTGCTATGCTTAATGATTGTCACTAGGGCCCGAGTGCCATGATTTCGGATCTGAACCTATTATGTTTTCATGAATATATGTGAGTTGTTGATCCTATCTTGCAAGTCTATAGTCACCTACTACGTGTTATGATCCGGCAACCCCGAAGTGACAATGATCGTGACTACTCCCGGTGATGACCAGAGTTTGAGGAGTTCATGTATTCACTATGTGTTAATGGTTTGGTCCGGTAGTCTATTAAAAGGATGCCTTAATATCCCTTAGTTTCCATTAGGATTCCGCTGCCACGGGAGGGTAGGACAAAACATGTCATGCAAGTTCTTTTCCATAAGCACGTATGACTATATTCGGAATACATGCCTACATTATATTGATGAATTGGAGCTAGTTCTCATGTCACCCTATGTTATGACTGTTACATGATGAACCGCATCCGGCATAATTCTCCATCACTGATCCAATGCCTACGAGCTTTTCACATATTGTTCTCCGCTTATTTACTTTTTTGTTGCTACTGTTACAATCACTACAAAACACAAAACTATTACTTTGCTACCGTTACCGTTACTTCCATATTATTTTGCTACTAAATACTTTGCTGCAGATACTAAGTTATCCAGGTGTGGTTGAATTGACAACTCAACTACTAATGCTTGAGAATATTCTTTGGCTCCCCTTGTGTCGATCAATAAATTTGGGTTGAATACTCTACCCTCGAAAACTGTTGTGATCCCCTATACTTGTGGGTTATGAAGACTATTTTCAAGCGCCATGTTGGGAGCATAGCTCTATTCTTTGAGTTACTTGGGATTTATATCTGCTGGTCACTATGAAGAACTTGAAAGACGAGAAAACAAAAATTTATCACTCAACTACGAGGGGAGGTAAGGAACTGCCATCTAGCTTAGCACTTGATTCACCTTCTGTTTTGAGTAAGCTTGCGACACCTAAACCTGCTTCTGCTATTCATTCTGATATGTCGCATGTTATTGATGATGCCACTTCTGCTATGCATGATACTTATGATGAAACTACTTCTATGCTTGATACTACTGTGCCACTTGGTGAATTTCTTGATGAACAACTTGCTAGGACTAGAGAGAATGAAATTATTGAAACTGATATTGAAGATAGTGTCGGTGTACTAGAGAAGGGGTACCCTAGTATCCCGAACTCGTGCACGGGCAGTTGCAGCACCCCACGGCAAGGCTTGCCTGGTCACCGCCAAGATCCTCCGTGGTTCCTTTGGAGCCATTCAAGAACAAAGTATTTAACCAAGAAGACAAGGCCCCGACAAGAGGAGCTTGCCGGGAAGGCCACTCAAGGCATGCAGAAGACAAGACCCCGGCAAGAGGAGCTTGCCGGGAAGGCTCGGAGAGCGACAAGCCTCCGGACGCGACAAGGATTCAGCCGCGGCAAGGCACTTGCCGCGGCAGTAACCTCTCTTCATCTCCGCTCCAGCTCATTCACCAACGTGTCGCCATGGGACCATTCCATGCGCAGCGTGTCAAGAGGTCAGTGCAGCCCGGGAGCAGCGATAAGCGGCGCCGACAAGCTTGCAATCGTGGCGAACGGTGGCGCCCCGACGGTCCTCCTGTTGCCTTTAGGCGGCGATGGGGACGGGCATTTAATGCTTTTGTCCTTGCCGTCAGGGTTAGGTAGAGTACACTGTACACTGTACAAGTAGGTGTACCTACTGTTTTTCCATTTGTACCCCCATCTATGTTGCCACCTGTCGGAGCCCCTTTGTGCATATAAAAGGAGGCCCATGCGCAACGTAGAGGGGGGTTCGAACACTCTCACGCTAGGTCTTGTTAGCAGCTGGAGTATCTTTGTAGCTCTCGGTAGCTCCCTAGCAAGAACACAATACAATCAGACAAGCAGCAGTAGGAGTATTATCTCTCCGGAGAGCTCCGAAGCTGGGTAAACTGCTCGTGTGCTTCGCCTCGATCTGCTCTTCGTGCGATCTCCGCCCCCCACCGAACCAAAAGGGACTCGGTCTGCCGGTCCCATAGGTGTTCGTGGGTCCGATCAGCCTCCCCGATAGATAGTGATGATGAAGACTCTCCCCCTAATAAATATGAATTACCTGTTGTGCCTGAGGTTTATGTTCTGGATGAAGAATCTGCTAGAGCTATTTTAGCTTGCAATGATAGAAGTGATCTTAAGAAGTTATTAGCTAAATGGAAGCAGCAACCTCTTAATGCTTTTGATACTTCACCTATCTGTGTTACTGATAAGGATTATGAATTCTCTGTTGATCCTGATATAATTACTTTGGTTGAATCTGATCCTTTTTATGGCTATGAATTTGAAACTGTTGTTGCACATCTTACTAAACTAAATGATATAGCCACCCTGTTCACTAATTATGAGAAATCTCGCTATCTTTATATCCTTAAAATATTTCCGTTCTCATTAAAGGGTGATGCTAAGATATGGTTTAATTCTCTTAATCCTGGTTGTGTGCGTAGTCCCCAGGATATGATTTATTACTTGTCTTCTAATACTTCCCTGCTCATAAGAAACAAGCTGCTTTAAGGGATATATATAATTTTGTGCAAATTGAAGAAGAGAATCTCCCACAAGCTTGGGGAGGCTTCTCCAATTACTTAATGCTTTGCTGATCATCCTCTCAATAAAAATGAAATACTTGATATCTTTTATAATGGACTAATCGATGCTTCCAGAAATTACCTGGATAGTGCGGCCTTGTTAATGGCCTTCAAAAGACTTTATGGATCGAGCAGGAATCAAGGAAGAATTTAACGCATATTTGCGTAACGCTGATCTTGTGAGCTTCGAGGAGGAAAAGTGCCGCCAGTACCACTATCTCACTAGTTCCTTTGTGAGGAGCTTCGAGGGGCAGTCTGCTCCGACAAGCCCAATGGTTTGTTTCGTTGAAGCAGACGCTCCCGACAAGTTTTGCTCCGGCAAGCTTGCCGGGGAACGTCAAGCTCCGGCTGAGCCGCAAGTTCTTGCCGTGGAAGCTGATGTTCCCGCAGCAGCAGATGTGCCTTTAGTCCTTGTTGTCGAGCCGCAAGCTCCGGCATGGGCGCAGCAGATTGTCCATTTCCTTCAGACAGGAGAACTTCCCGAAGAGCAAGAAGAAGCGGAAAGAGTAGCCCGGCTGTCAAGTATGTACCAGTTTGTCGACAACACACTGTATAGAAGAAGACTCAACGGGGTGAAATTGAAGTGTATTCATCGGGAAGACAGACAAAAGCTGTTGGCAGAGATACATGGAGGCATATGTGGTCACCACATTGGCGCCAGAGCACTTGCCGGCAAAGTTGCCCGCAAGGTTTCTTTTGGCCGACAACCCTCCGTGATGCAACTGCACAAGTAACCAAGTGTGAAGCGTGCCAGTTCCATTCCAAGCAGATACACCAGCTAGCTCAAGCTCTCCAGACGATCCCTTTATCCTGGCCATTTTCGGTCTGGGGGCTCGACATTCTCGGCCCCTTTCCTCGAGCTGTCGGGGGCTTTGAGTACTTGTACATCGCAATCGACGAGTTCACAAAGTGGCTGGAAGTGGAAGCAGTGAGGAAGGTGACAGCACAGTCAGCAGTCAAGTTCTTCATGTCGATTGTTTGCCGTTTCGGAATCCCTAACAGGATCATCACCGACAACGGCACACAATTTACGAGTTGCACCTTCATGCAGTACGTCCAAGATCTTGGCGCCAAGGTCTGTTTTGCTTCTGTTGCTCATCCGAGAAGCAATGGTCAAGCAGAGAGGGCAAATGCTGAAGTGCTGCGGGGGCTCAAGACCAGAACTTTCGACAAGCTGCACAAGTGCGGAAGAAACTGGATTGAGGAGCTGCCGGTGGTTCTTTGGTGGATCAGGACGACGCCAAATCGAGCCACTGGCCAGACACCTTTTGCTCTAGTCTATGGAGCAGAGGCAGTTCTCCCCACGGAACTCGTATACGGGTCACCTCGAGTACTCACTTATGATGAGCTTGAGCAAGAGCAGCTGCGACAAGATGACGCTACGCTTCCTTGAGGAGGACCGTCTTGAGGCCATTGACGAGCTGCTCTTTACCGGCAAGCTTTGCGTCGCTACCATAGCCGCAAAGTTAGTGCCAGAAGCCTCGAGGAAGGCGACCTTGTTCTTCGGTGCGTTCAGTCCGCCAAGAATTCAAACAAGTTGACGCCGAAGTGGGAAGGCCCTTATCGGGTGAAACGAGTCACTAGGCCTGGCGCTGTCCGCCTTGAGACCGAAGATGGCGTTCCGGTGAGCAACTCATGGAACATTGAGCATCTTCGTAAGTTTTACCCATAAGGCGCGGTTGCCGTAACCTGTTCCGGCAACCACCTTTTGTACAAGTCTTGCCGATGTTGCATGTAATCCTTTGTACAAAACCGGGCGCAGATCCCGTGCATAAGTAAAGCTCACGTGTTGCGCACAACTTGTCAAATTCATGCTTTCATCATTTTATTGCATGTTTTGGCTAACACTTTGTGCAGCACCCACACCCGGTAAGCAATATCGAGCCGCTGGGCTCCATAACTTTATTTTCTCTTCTTTCTCTTTTCTCAAAGAAAGGAAGGTTCCCTCGGAAGGTTCCCTCGCGCGCAAGTTAACCAGGGGGGAAGGAGAAGATAATACTATGGACCAAGCGTTGCTCGAGGAAGTTTCGCCTTATCGGGAAGCAAACGACAGAAAAGCTAAGTTGCCCAAGTTTGAGCAATCAGTTCTTAAATTTTAAGTTATCTTCCTCGAACGATAGTACTTTGTATGGAAAACCTGTGCGCGGAGGAACCAACTCATGACTAGTCGCTACTTACTTTGTTACGAGTCCGCTCAACAACTTAAGTGAGCTGCAGCTAGTCGCAACAAGGTTGCTTGTCGGAGGCGGCACCGCCAAAGAAGGTCGACGTTCACTTTTCGGCGCTTCATGCAAAGGTGCTGCAGACCGACAAGTTCCCTAAAAGCGTAGGGCAAAAACGTACAAAGGAAGGAATCAAGTAAAGGAAATAACATTGCAATCATCGCCTAAGATAGAGTTATATTACAAAATAGCTTGTCGCAGATCTAATAAATTGTTCTAAACATGATCAGCAGTGACAAGGGAAAGATAAAATTGGCGGCCTAGTCTACGCGGTCGCCATCAACCCGCTTGATCTTGCCCACCTTGTCCACAATGGGTGCGACAAGGGCTTTGAGCGCCTCCACATCGGCATCTGGCGGCAAGGATCTGAGGACGCCGTTGAGGTTGAGGCCTGGATTGCGAAAGGCCACCTTCATCAACACCTTCTGGAGGGCTCCAAGATCCACCATCGGAGGAGTATCCAAGATCCACCATCCCCAGCTCCATCAGCTCGTTGTGGATGGCGGCGGCAGTATCCACGAGACCTTCGGTCCAGTGCTCCACACTCTCCCTCAAGGCGCTCTAGGTGGCAACAGCATTCGCCAGCAGCTCCTCGTTGGCCTTGATCTTTTCCAACAGGCCCACCTCCCGCTCCTTGGCGCCGTCCAGCGTTTGCATCAGGGTGGTCAGCTTCAGCTCAAGATCTGCCTTGGAATCCTTGGCGGCATCGAGCTCCTTGCTCCTATCGGCGAGACGGCCCTGCAGCTCGCCAAGAGTGTAGGCGTCCTTCTCGTGCTCGTGCTTGAGCGCAGCAAGCTCCTCGCCGCTCTTCCGAGATCGGCCTCCAGCTGCGTCACCTTCGTCTCCAACTCTTTCTTGGCGGCCTCGGCGGCTGCGGCAGCATCCTTCGCTTCCTTAAGAGCCCTCCAAGTGACTCCTCGCGCGCGATAAGCTCTTCATCATAGCTGTCAAGATTGATCTTCCGCTGCGCCAACTCGCCTTCTTGCGCAGATAGCTTCTCGGCAGCAAGCCTTTGCTGCCCCTCGACCTCAGCCTTCTCAAGGATGAAGGTTGTGCGCTCTTCAGCAAGTCGCTCCCGCTCTTCTGCTATGTTCCGGAGAGTTTCCTGGTTGGTGCCCCGGAGCTCTTCTGCGCGCTTCTCCATGTCTGCTCCCGCCCTCGCGACAAGTGCTTCCCGGGACTCCAACTTGACTTGTCGGGTGCGGTAGAGCGACAACAGCTTCTTCAGCAGCTGCTCCTCCTCAGACCCGCCGCTGCTGCTGCTTGGCGCGTCCACCAGCGTCAGCCCAGCGGAGGCGAGCAGCTCTCCGTCGAAGGTCTCTCCTTCGACCGGCGCCCTGGAGCTCGACGCCCAGGGGAGCTTGATGAAGACGCCGTCGCCGACCTTCAAATAGGCGCCGGACTGGAGCTCTTCGGAGCCCGACGCTGCAGCAGCGGCGGAGGGACCGACGGTCGGTGTAGCGCCTGGCGCTCCTGCGGCGTCAGGGCCGTCAGTGCGATCGCCGGACCCCTCGCTAGCTTCTGCGGCGGCAACTTCGGTGGCCTCTTCGCCGGCAGGCTCGTCAGCGCCGGCTTCTTCTCGCACGGCAGCGGCTTCATCAGTATTGGCGCGCGCATCCTCCTCGCCGGCGACCTCGGTCTCCATTGGCTCTATGGCGGACGGATGAAGAAATTCAAGCAAATGTTCGAAAAGATAATCAGAAGAAGAAAAACACAAGGGAAATACTCAGGCAAGAAGGTTACCTGCGCCGGGGGCTGCGGTCATGGTCTCCGCAGCCAAGGGATCGCTGGTGCCGTCCCTTGCCGGAGAAGGCTCCCTTGCCGGGGAACGCTCCCTTGACGGAGAATCCTCCCTTGGCGGCGTAGTCAAAGCAGATAGAATTTCGGGGGCGGCTTCCGGGCCCTCCTGATGAGGCTGCTGTGCTCCTACACAAACCAACAGTCAAATATCAATGAAGAAGGAGCACCCATGCACACCTAACAGTAAGGAGAAAACCGCATACTTACTCTGGGGGCTGTGTTGGGGGCTGCTTTCAGGAAGGGTTGCCGGGTTCGGCAAGGAGGTCTCAGACGCGCCTCGTATTGCCACGGGTGGATCGTCCTCAATGACGACCACCGGGGTCTTGGCTCTCTTCGACGCTCTCTGGGCCAGCATCCTGAAAAGGAAAGGGTTCAGAACGAAGCAAATCAGATTCAAGATGAAGCAACAAAATTGAAGAAATACAAGCACAATGTTGAAGCTTACTCTTCTTCTCCCTCGTCGGAGCTGAGCGCGGAGAGATCAAACTCCGGCTCGCCTCCGGTGCGACGAGGCGGAGGAGTGGGCTCTCTTGACCGCTTGGCGGAGGTGTCGGTGGTGGCCTGATAGGATCCCGTCCTAGTTGTCGCAGTAGTGTGAGGTGCTCCCGCGGCAACATTGCTTGCTGCGGTAGAGCGCGTCGCGCGGCGCTGCGGCTGTTGGCCCGTCTGCCGCCCCGTCTCGTCTCCGGCCTTGCGGAGACGCCTCTTTGGCGGAGCCGGGGGCTCCGTTTGCGGCAAGCTGCTGGATGGTGGGGAAGAAGCGCCCTCGGCTGGTTCGCTCGACTCGGCCTCGGATCCGGCAAGCTCTTCCTCACCGGCGAACTCCCTTCGCTCGCCAAGGCTTGCTGCCTCTGCTGCATCTGCCTCCTCCACAGTGTACCCGAAGACGCCAGCGGCAGCAGCTGCTGCCGTCTCCTCCAGCCTGGTGGCAATGCGCTGCATCTCGTCGTCGGTGGTGTCGCGGGTGAGCTTCTTCTGCTCGTCGGGGCGGATCGGCATTTCTTCCAAGCTGTCGAAGAATTGCCGCACGATGTCGTCGGAAGGCTCTTGCCAGGTTGGAACGTTCCCATGAGAATCGCACAACGACATCATGGCACGGATGCGGTCGAGCGCAGAGTTGTTTCACAATGGGATGACCCCCCTTGGCAACCTAAACCACTCGGGGTGATCGGGGTCATGCTTGAACAGCTCTAGCAGCATCGCATCCAACTCCAAGACAGTGAAATTCCAGTTGAGGCCCGGGCGCAGCCTCATGATGTCCGCTGCGTTTTGGAACTCCCAAGCAGGTCTCCTCCTCTCCTGCAAAGGAAGCGTCTGGCGGCGAAGGAAATCTTTGCCAACTGCGCCTACAGTGAGTCCGGCAAGCCTGAGGCGCAAGATCCGGGTCACAGCAATCTTCAACCTAGCATCTTCCGGCGCCAAGTTGCTCCAATCGTTGTCGCGCACTATTGGGGTTTGGCGCGCAGGCGATCGAAGGGCTGCGGGTTCTCCTCAACGATCCAACACCAATTGGCTCTCCACTCCTCCCATTTGCTGCGGAGCTCTCCTTCCGGATAAGCTTCTTTCTTACCGATCCACGGAGACCCAAGCAATCCCTCCCAAGCGGCTCCCCTCTCTCAACGCTGGGCATGAAGAAGTGGCGGAAGAGGGCTACGTTTGGGTGGATCTCGACAAAGTTTTCGCAAGGTGTGCGAAAACTTCCATGGTCGAGACAGCATTGGGGGTGAAATCAAGGAGGCGAAGCCCGTGAGGTGTTCATGACATCGCAAAAGAATTCAGAAAAGGCGGGCAGAGCCCGCATGAGACGAAAAGCGCCAAGAAAGGATACCCAGTTGGGGCTAGTTCCGAAGCGGTGGCGGGGAGTACCTTCGTGCGCGGATGCGCACGCGTCTCCGTCGACCAGAAAAGGTAGTAGCCCTCCCTCAGCTCCTTTGCGTCGAGCTGGGGGGAGAAGATGGCCCGCTCCTTTCGCAGCGCCGCGAGCCGCTGCGCCTCGGCCGACTTCACGCCCTTCCCCTTGTCGGCTTTCGGAGCCATGGCGGAGGCGGTGGAGGAGACCGGCGGCGTTGATGGCGCTTGTATGGCGAAAGGGGCGGAGCGCTGCTCTTCGCACTAGAGAAGAAGGGGGGGAGCGGTGGTTTTCGAGACGAGACAGCAATGGCGAGGTGGGCGACCTGCCCTGTTTCCCCTGTTTATAAGGAGGAGAGGGGCGACGTTCGCTTTTCCTAATAAAGAAACCCCCACGATCTCTCCCATGACGCCATGTTCGACGCCGTTGTTCGTGGGGGACGTGGTGGGTCCAGCAAGTTACGGTGTGATCAAGGCCGCGTGTGACCGTGCCTTTGTTTTGGGCCTGGCCCAACAGCGCTCGGCACCGTGTGGCCCAGGCCCGGGGCTCTGTCGGTGTACTAGAGTAGGGGTACCCTAGTATCCCGAACTTCGTGCACGCAGGCAGTTGCAGCACCAGCGGCAAGGCTTGCCTGGTCACCGCCAAGATCCTCCGTGGTTCCTTTGGAGCCATTCAGAACAAAGTATTTAACCAAGAAGACAAGGCCCCGGCAAGAGGAGCTTGCCGGAAGGCCACTCAAGGCACGCAGAAGACAAGACCCGGCAAGAGGAGCTTGCCGGAAGGCTCGAGAGCGACAAGCCTCCGGACGCCGACAGGATTCAGCCGCGGCAAGGCACTTGCCGTGGCAGGCAACCTCTCTTCATCTCCGCTCCAGCTCATCCACCAACGTGTCGCCATGGGACCATTCCATGCGCGCGTGTCAAGAGGCTGTGCAGCCAGCGAGGAGCAGCGATAAGCGGCTGACAAGCTTGCCATCGTGGCAAGCGGTGGCGCTCTGACGGTCCTGTTGCCTTTGTTTAGGCGGCGAGGGGCGGGCATTTAATGCTTTTGTCCCTTGCCGTCGTGGTTAGGTAGAGTACATCAGTACCTTTGTTCAAGTAGGTGTACCAACTACTGTTTTTCCATTTGTACCCCCATCTACGTTGCCACCTGTCGGAGCCCCTTTGTGCATATAAAAGGAGGCCCATGCGCAACGTAGAGGGGGGTTCGAACACTCTCACGCTAGGTCTTGTTAGCAGCTGGAGTATACTGTAGCTCTCAGCGCTCCCTAGCAAGAACACAATACAATCAGACAAGCAGTAGTAGGAGTATTATCTCGCAGGAGAGCTCCGACTGGGTAAACTTCTCGTGTGCTTCGCCTCGATCCGCTCTTCGTGCGATCTCCGCCCCCCTCCGAACCAAAAGGGAATCGGTCCGCCGGTCCCATAGGTGTTCGTGGGTCCGATCAGCCTCCCCGACAGATAGTGATGATGAAGACTCTCCCCCTAATAAATATGAATTACCTGTTGTGCCTGAGGTTTATGTTCTGGATGAAGAATCTGCTAGAGCTATTTTAGCTTGCAATGATAGAAGTGATCTTAAGAAGTTATTAGCTAAATGGAAGCAGCAATCTCTTAATGCTTGAATGAAACATGACCCTGCTTTTGATACTTCACCTATCTGTGTTACTGATAAGGATTATGAATTCTCTGTTGATCCTGATATAATTACTTTGGTTGAATCTGATCCTTTTTATGGCTATGAATTTGAAACTGTTGTTGCACATCTTACTAAACTAAATGATATAGCCACCCTGTTCACTAATTATGAGAAATCTCGCTATCTTTATATCCTTAAAATATTTCCGTTCTCATTAAAGGGTGATGCTAAGATATGGTTTAATTCTCTTGATCCTGGTTGTGTGCGTAGTCCCCAGGATATGATTTATTACTTGTCTTCTAATACTTCCCTGCTCATAAGAAACAAGCTGCTTTAAGGGATATATATAATTTTGTGCAAATTGAAGAAGAGAATCTCCCACAAGCTTGGGGGAGGCTTCTCCAATTACTTAATGCTTTGCCTGATCATCCTCTCAATAAAAATGAAATACTTGATATCTTTTATAATGGACTAATCGATGCTTCCAGAAATTACCTGGATAGTGCGGCCTTGTTAATGGCCTTCAAAAGACTTTATGGATCGAGCAGGAATCAAGGAAGAATTTAACGCATATTTGCGTAACGCTGATCTTGTGAGCTTCGAGGAGGAAAAGTGCCGCCAGTACCACTATCTCACTAGTTCCTTTGTGAGGAGGTTTGAATTTTCATCTTCACGCAATTCTCCAACTGCCCTGTTTGATCTTTATGAAAAATCTTATACGATGGACTTAGAGGATTTTACCATTGCTTGCAAACTTCCACAATGGGGTAGTGCTAGTGAACCTCGCAAATCTGAATTCAGAAATTTTCTTGCTAGTATAAATGTGGGGGAATCTAGAGATATAGCACAAGCTACCATAGAGAGCATTCATTTTCCTGCTATACATTTTTTTGCTCTCTTCATAGGTAGGTGCACAAATGGTAAAGATGAAGCATGCCATATGTGTGTCCCTGACCTCAGTATTCTTAGGAGTGATGTGTTAGGAGACAAATCTTATAATTTGAGAGCCATTGTTGCACGTAGGTTGCATCATAATAGATTTAACGGAGATTTCTTCGGTGGAATTTATGCAACCTGCTTAGCTGACTTTCTTGGTGTAACCATACGTGATGATGATATTTAATTGCCTCCTACTTATCTAGACTTTGATGATATAGTTCACCACCAGTTTGTCGAGAGGAATGACTCTCCAGTACCGACTAATCTTTGACAGGCGTCGCCCTTTCAATATTATTCTCCCTGCTCCTGCTCTCTTTGACTTTCAAGCAAAAGGAAGACATTTTATAACCAGTGAGGAGGTAGCTCGTCGCCAAGCTGCAGCCCGGGAGGCAATAGCCGCCGCATCTCAGTACGACCCCGGTTACAACTATGGATATCCGCCAGGCCATCCGTGGCAATAAACCAACTTAGGCCAAAAGCCTAAGCTTGGGGGAGTACGTATTTCTCACCGACATTACATTCATGTTCGCACACTCATTGCTAGTTGTCGGGGCTCATAATCTTTCACTGTAATATCAATGCTAGTTTATTTTCCTTTTTCTTGCTTTCTTCTTGTGTGTTTAATAAACCTTAAGAAAACCAAAAAAATTAGTGTAGCTTTAGCTAGTTTATTTTCTTATTGTACTAGTAATAATTAAAAAGAAAACCCAAAAAGATTTCCTGTTCTTATTTTGCGTGTAAATAGTTTTATTTCTTTTCTTTTCTTTGGGGGTCGATAGGAGAAGACCATAATGAAATGGTTGAAGTGGCTCTTATAAGCATCATTGTTGATTTAACCAAGAGCCCATATTGCCTTGTCTTCTCCTGTTTATTGAATGCTCGTAGATTCCAGCTTAGTCCAATGCACGTGCACTCTTATTATTTTCACATCGTTCGGTCGTGCAAGTGAAAGGCAATTATGATGATATATGATGGACTGACTGAGATGAGAGAAGCTGGTATGAACTCGACCTCTCTTGCTCGTGCCATGCTTGATTAGCTATGAGTTATAATGGTTACCTTGCGTGCCGACATGCTATTAAAATGGTTGTGATGTGGTATAGTGGGGTGGTATCCTCCTTTGAATGATTTAAGCGACTCGACTTGGCACATGTTCACACATGTAGTTGAAACAAATCAACATAGCCTTCACGATATTTATGTTCATGGTGGATTATATCCTACTCATGCTTGCACTCAATGTTTATTAATTTTAATGCATGTTCATGACTGCTGTCGCTCTCTAGTTGGTCGCTTCCCAGTCTTTTGCTAGCCTTCACTTGTACTAAGCGGGAATACTGCTTGTGCATCCAATTCCTTAAACCCCAAAGTTATTCCATATGAGTCCACTATACCTTCCTATATGCGGCATCTACCTGCCGTTCCAAGTAAATTTGTATGTGCCAAACTCTAAATCTTCAAATGAAATTCTGTTTTGTATGCTCGAATAGCTCATGTATCAACTAGGGCTGTCTGTATCTTCCATGCTAGGCGGGTTATTCTCATGAGGAGTGGACTCTGCTCCTCACTCACGAGAAAATGGCTGGTCATCGGGATGCCCAGTCCCATGCTTTATGCAAATCAAATCAAAATAATTGCAAACAAAACTCCCCCTGAGACTGTTGCTAGTTGGAGGCACTCGTTGTTTCGAGCAAGCCATGGATTGATGCTTGTTGGTGGAGGGGGAGTATAAACTTTACCATTCTGTTTGGGAACCGCCTATAATGTGTATAGCATGGAAGATATCGCCATATCTTGGTTGTTATGTTGACAATGAAACTATGCCGCTCAAAATATAATTTATCTCTATTTCAAAACCAAGCTCTGGAACCTCTACAAATCCCTGCTTCCCTCTTCGAAGGGCCTATCTATTTACTTTTATGTTGAGTCATCACCCTCTTATTAAAAGCACCAGCTGGAGAGCGCCTTGATCTTTAAAGGTGCTCTGCATTTATGTTTTGCGGTCTCAGAAAGGGCTAGCGAGATACCATCTTAGTATATCAAATTATGATTGTTTTGAGAAAGTGTTGTCATCCGAGATTTATTATTTTTGCTCGCTAGTTGATTATGCCATTGATATGAGTAAACATGAGACCTAAGTGTTATTGCGAAAATATGGTTAGTCATAATCTTTGCTGAAAACTTGAATGCTGGCTTTACATATTTACAACAACAAGAGCAAACAGAGTTTGTAAAAGTTTTTCTTTATCACTTTCAGTTTATCAACTGAATTGTTTGAGGACAAGCAAAGGTTTAAGTTTGGGGGAGTTGATATGTCTCCGTCGTATCTACTTTTCCAAACACTTGTGCCCTTGTTTTGGACTCTAACATGCATGATTTTAATGGAACTAACCCGGACTGACACTGTTTTCAGCAGACTTTCCATGGTGTTATTTATGTGCAGAAACAAAAGTTCTCGGAATGACCTAAAACTCCACGGAACATATTTTTGGAAAATATTAAAAATACTGGAAGAAGAATCCACGTCAGGGGGCCCACACCCCGTCCACGAGGGTGGGGGCGCGCCCCGCTGCCTCGTGGGCCCCCTGACGCTCCACCGACCTCAACTCCAACTCCATATATTCGTGTTCGGGGAGAAAAAAATGAGAGAGAAAGATTCATCACGTTTTACGATACGGAGCCGCCACCAAGCCCTAAAACCTCTCGGGAGGGCTGATCTGGAGTCCGTTCGGGGCTCCGGAGAGGGGGATTCGTCGCCGTCGTCATCATCAACCATCCTCCATCACAAATTTCATGATGCTCACCGCCATGCATGAGTAATTCCATCGTTGGTTTACTGTACGATGATGGGTTGGATGAGATCTATCATGTAATCGAGTTAGTTTTGTTAAGGTTTGATCCCTAGTATCCACTATGTTCTGAGATTGATGTTGCTATGACTTTGCTATGCTTAATGCTTGTCACTAGGGCCCGAGTGCCATGATTTCAGATCTGAACCTATTATGTTTTCATGAATATATGTCAGTTGTTGATCCTATCTTGCAAGTCTATAGTCACCTACTATGTGTTATGATCCGCAACCCCAAGTGACAATAATCGGGACCACTCCCGGTGATGACCATAGTTTGAGGAGTTCATGTATTCACTATGTGTTAATGCTTTGGTCCGGTACTCTATTAAAAGGATGCCTTAATATCCCTTAGTTTTCATTAGGACCCCGCTGCCACGGGAGGGTAGGACAAAAGATTCCATGCAAGTTCTTTTCCATAAGCACGTATGACTATATTCGGAATACATGCCTAGATTATATTGATGAATTGGAGCTAGTTCTGTGTCACCCTATGTTATGACTGTTACATGATGTACCGCATCCGGCATAATTCTCCATCATCGAGCCAATGCCTACGAGCTTTTCACATATTGTTCTCCGCTTATTTACTTTTTCGTTTCTACTGTTACAATCACTACAAAACCCAAAAATATTACTTTGGTACCGTTAGCGTTACTTCCATATTACTTTGCTACTAAATACTTTGCTGCAGATACTAAGTTATCCAGGTGTGGTTGAATTGAAAACTCAACTGCTAATACTTGAGAATATTCACTGGCTCCCCTTGTGTCGAATCAATAAATTTGGGTTGAATACTCTACCCTCGAAAACTGTTGCGATCCCCTATACTTGTGGGTTATCACTAGCCGCGGTGATGGCGTCACACCGATCAATGAGTTCCTCCACCACGTCATCTTTCAGATTGGGGAAAGAATAACGGGGTTGTTTCCGACCTGTTCCCTCCATGGACAAGACAATCGAACAATGGCAGAAGGAAGGGTGAAGGAAAATAGAGGGAGACAGAATGTGTGACAATAGTTCCAAATCGGGAGGGAAAGACGAAGAGGTGGTGGACGGGTTCCACGGTACAAGAAGAGGCGCCCCGACCTACATAGACGATCGTTCGGAAATTGTACAAAAGCACTCGTCTTATTCTCACTAACATGTTGGAACGGACCACATGTCAACGGAACATGGTGTGTCATTTCTTGTGCAAAATGCGATCTGGCCTCGTCGGCCTGAGGTGCAACATTATTTCTCCACTTTATTTTTTTAATGGCGTGTCGTTTAGTTTTGAAGCACGACTAACTGGTACTGTATGCAGAGAAAATATAAACTACTGTACCAGTACTCCACCTCTAGTAATAGTATCAAAAAAGATATATAGGCTGGAGCTTTGGCGCTTGCTAGCTAAGGGCCGCCCACTTGCTTCTCACAATATCACCCTCTCTCTAGATCTAAAAAAGATGGTGGTGCCCCTCCCTATCCCTCCTCAACGGTGGTCACAGGTCCACTGGGGAAGAAAAGGACGTGCAACGTTTACGCACTCGTCCTTGGTGAGCGAGGTCACGCACTGACGACAAGGCCGTCCTATCAGACCTAGCGCCCGCACGGGATGGCCTCCGTCCCCAAGTTCGCTGTCGTAGTTTGTGCGGAGGACGACGAGCACGAGCGAAGCCACTTCCTGCCGACCCTCAGGTATGCTACGTTTAGCCATACCCTTTTTCTATTGCCCCATCTGCCTCGTCGCTGCATGTGGATCTTTTCCACTCCACCGTCTACTCTGCTCTTCTTGTCATGCAGATGAAAACCTTAATTTGCACAATTAAAGGAAACCCTACTTCATGCAGATTAATCCATGTCTGAATTGAATAAGGAAAGGAAGGGAGAAAGTATTGTCGAAGAGACTAGGCATAGAACCTGCATCTAGGTTGAAAAGGGGAAAATCAATAGCTAAGGAACGAGTCTCGTGTCTCTTGTTTAAACAAGGGTAGAAAGGCATGGCAACGCAATAGAGAATGACCAGGTTGATCGGTTTGCTATCATCACATAGGAAAAAGGTGGCTAAAGAGAACAAAAATGGGACGTAATCCACTTATGCTGCCTGCATATTTGTTGCTCTGGGCAACCATCCCTCCCTCACCACTCTATGCGTCCATGGAGGTACATCGTACTGGTGCACCCACTGTCCGAATGGCCCTCCCATGCTCTTATTGCCACTTTTTTGCTGTTAGTATAACGCCAGTGGTAAATTCAAGCAATGCTACTGCTAAACTGATGCAACATTTAACTAATGTCACACTCAGTCTAATGCCACCAATAAATTTAAGCAATGCCATTTAATGTCACTGGATTATTTTAGGGTTAGTTGTTGATTGTGGATGTATTGCAGATTTTTCAGCTAAGGCATTCTAATGTTGTTGCACAACCAGTATACCAATGATGAAATTTGTTACTACCTTCAGATTTTCGCACTGTTAATGCTTATAGATTACATACCTCACTTTCATGAGATCAGTCAATTTTTTGTACAGTGTCACCAAAATGCCAAGGCGCTGATGTCATTTTATTTTGGCTAAACTGCACAGAAAATTATGAAGAGAAGAGGAAAGGTCAAGAGTGGGCACCTCCTCCTCCGACTTTTCTCTTGATCCGTTCAATCAAGTTTTTATGTTTGATCATTTATCAAGATTGGGATAGCAATTTTGAGGTCCCTTCAAGTTCGAAATGATATTTACCTTAAAGGTACAAGGTTTGCAATTTTTTATACTGTCATTATTTAATCATGCTAGTTACCTTCAGACTTTTATATTTGATTTAATGTTGTCGCACAGCTAGTATACCAATGTTGAAACCTGTTACCTTTACATTTTGTACTATTATTGCTTATAGAAATCTTCCAGTGCTAGCTTATGGAAATCTGTTCAGTAAAACCATTGTGCTATACCCCGTAATAAAACTACTCCACTGTTACACTAGCCACTGGATTAGTCTATATTTCTAGTATTCGAATGGTATTGCATTATCGTCTGGACATATATAAGGTGTGGCAAGCTTTCCCAGATATGTGCTCAAGAAAACTACTACCTGTTTTTCTAAATACTAGACGTTTGGGTACTTTAAATTAAACTGCGAAAACATTTTATATAAAGGAACAGAGGGTGTAGAGTTCACTCAAATTATGCTGGTAAAGCTAGTCACATATTTGCTAAAATTAATGTTCATTATGTTATTGGAGGAGGTCTGCATGTTTGTCTCTAATGCCTGTCAATTACATACCTCACATCATGATGTAATGGTAAGTCATTGCTTTTTGTACAGTGTCACTGAATTGTCAAGGTGGTGATGGCGATTTATTTTAGTTGAACTACAGAAAATATTCTTAAAAGAAGAGGAAAGGTCAGGAATGGCTCAATCTTTTAGAAAATACTATGTATGACTTCCTGACATCAGCCGTTGTTGCCTTATTTATTCCTAAAAAAGTGGTTAGAAACAGTGTTGCTACCTTTTCGAGTTAAGAAATTGGAATGCTTATATATTTGAGTCTATGCTTCAACTAGTGCCACTTCCATAGTAATCACACTTTCAATATCTGTGCCAACAGGGATGCTCGATTTTAGTGGAACTACACAAAAAGTCCAAATGGTTCAACATTAGGAGCATGTTTTCTTCCAAATCGTTATTTCCAATTGGTGGTGCTATGAGTTGTTCATTATGAAGGTACATGGATTGCTACTATCTTCCTACTCCTTTTGTACTCTCATTAGATAGTAATATTAGTGGTTTACATGTGTATTTATTGGCAGGGTGGACCTACATTGGAGGTGCAGGACATGATTCGATGATTGGATGCTCAATTTCGGTTGTATTGATTTCACCTCTTCCATCACTACGAACATGGATATCCTTGGTTTGATGAAGAATAGGCGCTATATTTCTTCTCTGTACCAGCAAATCAATTCAGTACGAATTCGTCTAGGGCAAAAGATGACAGTATCAAATTTTCCAGTGCAAAACATGACAGATGCTAAGCGGAAGAGACGTGTTTAAACCGAAAATACAAGGTGGGGTATATGTATACTAGCTGCTTGATATTTGTGCGAGAGATGTCTGCCCATTACTATTTAGCAAGCAAACAAAGTGACCACAATTTTGGTGGAACTGCACAAGAGAATAGTATAGTCACTACATGCAGTGCCATTTGAAAATAGACACAGAAAGATTGGATAGTCACTTCATGGACTGCACAAAACTAGTACTGTACTATTTATTTGCCAACACTAAGTGCTTCATTGCTTTGGTCTGATTATATAATGGGCATCATTTTGCCTCAGTTAAAGTTTGTGTTCTGAAAATAGTCTCACCGTGTGATCGAGAGAATACCAAATCCTATTGAAGTGGATGTTCCTCCATCATGTGTGGTTCATTCTCATGGTTCCGGCTATTGGTGAAACCACTTGCATTTGCAAGAGGAATTGTAGACTTCACAAAAAAAATTTCTTTCACTCTGTACTCAATGTTGGCCAGAGAAGCATCCATGTTAGTAGGAAGAACAGATGTTTTTTCTAGATCTTTGATTTTGGAGCTACATATTTGTATATGGTCTGTGAATCATTGAGATGCAGTAACATGTTGATCTTATGTATGGTAATCGTACTAGTTGGTTGTGAATTTGGGCTACTAATGTGAACATATTACAATGTCAGGCCTGTGAGTCTCGTGTGAATGTTTTGAATGGATTGGCTCTTACTACTGAGCACGACATGCATGATCCTTATTTCTGTGTTCTCAGTGATTACAAGTTACTAGCAGTTCTTTATTTCTGTTCGCTCAGTGTTTATAAGTTACTGATGGATCACTAGCTAGCCTACTAATACGCTCCTGGAAGTTTTAGTTGCGATGCAAGATCTGATGCTAGCAGTTTTTGGAATAAAAATGCCTACCTTTGAAGAAATTGACATGTTGTTCTGAAGAAAATGACATGCAAATCTGAAGAAATTGCCGGCAAAAATGATCGCAAATGCCTTATCTCCCAGCGAATGTTCATCAGCTATTGCAATCCTACACGTACACTATCCGACCAACTCGATCCTACGCGAATAACTAGCGGATAATGCATGTACCTCATCTGGATGAATCGAGCGCACTCGTTTGACCGTCATGTCGACGTGCGACCCAACACAGATGGGACAGGACGTGACAGCATAGTCATAATTTCAATTTTTCTAGTTTTCCATGGCAAGCTGGCGCACTAAGCCATGCCTGCTTATGCATTGAATTCCGACGAACGCAATGATAGTCGTGTTTTTCGCGACACGCTGGTTCACCTACCTTCCGCATATATATAGTTACTGGTTCCCGGTGTTCTCCGGTGGAACCATCACCTAACTCGCCCTATCCTCATAAGCCCCCGCCACCCCGGCGTCACTTGCCACTTGCCCTCGCTCTCACCGCATCCGTCATGCCCCCGCCCATCCATAATAGGCGACGCCGGAGGCAGTCACCACCAGAACTAGTGTTTGGTTTTTCACCGGAAGGCAGACGAAGGGAGGAGGCATTATATCAGTCCTAAGATGGCAATGCACATTATGAGGACTGGTTGAACCGCGACTGCCTGGCAAAGGAGCAGCGTATCGCCGATTTGCACCGCCAGCTGTAACATCCCAAATTTTCAATTTGGTATGTTATACACAGGTCATCCAATGCATATCATATTTTATTGCATTCTCATTTGCTATCCTCGAAATCCTAAGCAACTCAAGGACCCTCGGAGAGAGTTGGGGATTTTTCATATTTGAATTTTATCAAATAATGAAGGACGAGGATTATTGATTTTAGTATTTTTCTCTCTTCGGAAAATATTTCATGTTTAAAAAAAATAAACGGGAGGAGATAATATGACTTCTCCAAAAATAATTGAAATACCGGAGGAAAAATATTAAAATCATTATTTGGGATTTTATTCTATTTATTTGGAATTTTTATTTGCCTAGAGAAAAATTTGCATATATTTAAAATTGCATTTTAGGGGCCAAGAAAAGTTCATCTTGTTCTAAATATTTTATTTAGGCAAAGAAAACTTGTTTTGGCATTTTTAGATTTTATTTATTTTTCTAGGATTTTTATAAATTTCATGGAATGTTTAAAAAAAAAGGAACATGACCGGCTGGGCCAGCAGCCCGGCCAAAACAGGCCCAAGTCGCCGCTCACACGCCTCACACGCCGCCGGACATGGAGTCTGAGCCGGACTCCTCCCGCCGCCTTGCCCTCCTCCAAGCCACCTCTCCCCCCTCTTTATATACCGCCTCTCCCTTAGCCACCACCACCGCCACACCGTCACCACCGCCCGCCCGGACCCGGAGGAGCCCGAGCCGCCGCCGCCGCCCTTGGCCGCCGCCCGCCTCCAGCGCCGTCGCCCCTCGCCGAGCCGCCGCCCTTAGCCGCCCTCGCCGCCCCTCGCCGGACCCGCGGATCAGCCGCCCGCCCGCCCGGGCGACCTCGCCCGGAGGTAGCCCGTCACGGTTTTTTAAAAATAACCCTTCGGTTTTTTTGAAAAAAAAACCCTAGCCATTTTTTTATATTAGATCGGTTTTATTTCCCGGTTTATTTATTTTGAGAACATTCACCCGTTCGTTCGTTTTTACGAACCGTTCGTCGTTTAGCTTCCGTTAGCGAACGTTCGTTCGTTTAGACGTTCGTCGCTTTCTTTTATCAGTTTAATTCCGCGATTATTCCGATTTCGATTTCTGAACCAATGTTCAAATTACTATAACTTTTCGCTCGTTTATCGGAATCAGGCGATTCAAGCGCCTGGAGTTTCATGTCGAAACCCTCTTTTCGAATAGCCAACTTAAACCAGTTTTTGTCTTTGTAAAATGTGACTCTAGTTCAGATTAGTAAACGGACCTTGTTTCTCTCGCAGTTTGAGTTTGGTTGTTCCGTTTGGTTTGATTCTTTTTGCAAACCGGAGTTCTTAAGTTGAACTCTCCGGTCAACCTCTTTCAGTTGAAGTTTCGTTTGTACATCTTTATTTGTTGCTTATGTATGTATTGTTTGCTTGCGATAGAATTCCCGAGTGCGGCGTGTTACTCTGAGTCTCTAGGATTCACAGATCGTCAGCAAGGAAAGTAACACTTGATCATACTTTTTCATACCCAGTTTTATGCATTAGCTCAATCCTCAAACATTGCATGATTAGGATGTCATTAATTTGTGGGTTGGGAAGTAGATGATGAGGTAGGAACCTATTGCCCTGTTACTATCAAACCCTTGGGAGTTACTTCTACGTTATGATTATATTGCTATGCTATGCCCGTAGACGTGGTTTGGGTTTGAGAGATATTCACGACAGATGTGAGATTGTTAATTTAATGGTTTACTTTAAGGTGGCAACTTAAATACACATCTGGGTGGATTGAGGCACCTGGGGAACCCAGTGTTGTCTGTTTTATTTTTGGAAATCCCGGGGTATCCGTGTGATCTTCCTATGGACCGCCACCCAGGCTCAAAGGGAACTGAGATTATTCATGCTAGAAACTTCCGTGTGCAGCTCTCGAAGAGGTAGATCAGCAGGTAGTGGATTTTATAGGTTTCGTATGATCTATCCGGAGTAGAAAGTTAATGTTTCTGAAAGACTGTGTCTCGGTCATCCGTTTCTCAAACACCATGCAGTGCGAGAAACCAACGGAGGCGATCGAGTCTTGTGGGGAAAAGTGCGCAAACCTCTGCAGAGTGTACAATCTAATCATGGTTAGCCATGTCCCCGGTTATGGACAATACTGAGTATCTAGTACTTGAGTATTCACATGTATCTCATCACTCTAAATTAATATTGTTGGGTTGTTAATCACTTTAATTGGGATTGAGTTGGGGTTATACCTTCTCAATGATGTTTCAACCACCATGAGAGTTAAAATAAAATTTATTCCTTTGACATAGGGAAAAATTGGCTTTATGCAAAACTGTAACCATTGAGCTTTCCACCAGCCATATATGCATGTAGTATAGCTCATTCTTTCATTACTTTCTATGTGTTACATTGCCAGCATATTCCATGTGCTGACCCGTTCTCGGGCTGCAACATATTATGTTGCGACTTTTCACGAGGAGTAAGGATTGGTAGGTCGTTGCCGTGCAGCTCGGTTATGCCGGAGTTGATGGACTCACTTTATCTTCCAAGCCTTCCGCTGTTATCGCATTAGATGGCCTTAAGCCATATTATTGTAATAAGTTCTCTTTTGAGACATTCGATGTAATAAGTGTGTGATTGCTACTCTGTTATAAATCCTTCAAGTACTGTGTGTGTCAGCATTACTGATCCAGGGATGACACAGAAGCACAGAGACTTGACCATCTGAGGTCG
The DNA here is from genome assembly GCA_021605145.1 of Aegilops bicornis. Taxonomy (NCBI): domain Eukaryota; kingdom Viridiplantae; phylum Streptophyta; class Magnoliopsida; order Poales; family Poaceae; genus Aegilops; species Aegilops bicornis. The sequence goes on along the minus strand of CM038672.1, from coordinate 339,970,933 downwards.
GGTCGCTACACCAGCGGGGCATGGAGCAGCAACGCACTGACGCTCTGAGTCGCAAGCAGAGCACCCGCGACTGGGCCGACTACGTGGAGTCTGGCGCCTGGCAAATAGCCCTGGAGGCTGTCGGGCAAGCACGCATTCGTGACGCCAAATTTTACTACCAGCTCGTCAAGTGGGTTTCCTGCTTAGAAGCTGAAGCTTCGGTGGACCACGCCGGCATGGAAAGGGCCAACGCACGTGAGCAACGCGCCCTATCACACCTCTAGCAATTCCGAGGTGAGGAGGAGGACTCAGTGCCAGCGTTTAGCGTGTACCGCAGATGGCGCCCGGCATCGTCTAGTTAGCTAAGAGTAAGTTAGTACTTGTACACTACTAGAGTATTAGTGGGAGTAGATAGTTAACTTGGCTATGATGGTTGTCAACATGGAAGTTTAGTACTCTATATCTGGATGAGACCTGTTACTTTGCTCTAAATGTTGAACTTTCTGTTTGAACGTATGGAATGGGCTGTTATTTTTTAAAATGGGTTGTATTTGTTCGCCATGGGTTTAGAGGCTGACTTGTGGGCCTACTAGGTTGACACATACACAATTGGGAGATGATTGTACGTGGAGAGGATGACAGCAGGGACCCACCAGGGTCATGGCAGTACGCAAGCAAGTGCCTCCTTATTTCAAGCCAAAAAATGGTTCCTCCTAATGGATTTCTGACATCTGGGTCCCATGCCATTGTCAACATAGTCAATAAACGAGAGAATTGCACAACGAGCGGCTGACACTAGGGACCCAGCAGCTTGTCCTGTTATTTTTGTTTTTGAGATGGAAGCAGGGTGTCATCTGGGTTGTGCGGGGCACTCTAGCCTATCTAGCCAGGCTTTCCTTTTATGTTTACTACAAGACCAGCCTAGTAGTTTTTTTTCTTTTTGAAAATGGCTAGCCCAGTTTTTTTTCTTTTGCAGAATACCCAACCGAGGCCTACTTGCTTTGTCCGCCTTGCTGGGCTGCAAATCTTTCAACACGTGGAGAGCTTCATTTGGCTTGCCTAGAAAATGGGCTATTAGTAATGAGAAAAGGGATGTACATATTTAAAACACGTCAAACCGGCAATTAGTTTCAAATTTCTTTTCTTTTCGAGATTTTAACTTCCGTTGTTTTTTATGCATGGACAATAATTCGGATTTATATTTATATAAACTTATTTTTCAAATTAGTTTGAATGTGACTCGAAGTTTCCGGATTAAAAAACAGTTCGGACAGCACCGAAATATGTAAAATTTCGTATAATTTTTAACCGTGGCCACAATATGGGCTGTAATGCTAACACAAAGAATATGGGCTCCAAAAAACCCTTCATAATTAGCAAATGGGTTGTAAATTATTAGAAATAATGGCAGATGGGTCGTATGCCGTTTTCCGCAGATTTGAGACTGACTTGTGCGCATACTATAGGTTGACGCGTACGCTTTCCTAAAAAAAGGTTGACGCGCGCGCAACGCATTGTCAACTTAGTGAACACATGAGGGTAGTGACTATTGGATGTCCATCCAATGGCCATCATGCTTCTTCAATCTTTGCTCTACCTGCTCCAGCCGCTCAAACAAGCGCCGGTGAGACTGCCTGCTCCATCCTCCCGCAGCCGGCTGTGCTGCCGCGTAGCCCTCACCGTCCCATCGTACTTCCATCACTGTCCTAGCCATCCCTCTACTCACCTAGACCTACTTTTATTCTCCAGTGACGGCAGCCTCACACTTCAGCCAAAGCAGTAAACCCTCATACGCCCCTCTGTGTGGGAAACAAGTGTCGAGTCTTCCCTGGCTCCTGGTCATTCCTTTCCTAGGGCTCGCTGTCGTCCCCGCCTTGGTGCTCTCGACGCGGCGTGCTCAACGTGGTCAAGGAATGACTTCCATCGGATGAGGACTGTATGTGGAGAGGCTGACAGCTGGGTCCACGGCCGCAGCAAGGAAGTGCCTCCTTATTATGCGCAAAATAATGATTCCTCCACCTGACAACGGGGACCCACCAGAAGGGCTTCTGTATTTCGTGAAAAAACATTCTCCCCGCTGACAGCTCGGACACACTAGCTATATCTCTTCGCACGCAAGTGCCTGCTTATTACTCACACAAAAATGAAGACCCCCGCTGCTAGGTGGGACCCACCATATTTGGAAGCTGACTTGTGGGCCTACTAAGTTGACGCAGACGCAGGGCTTTGTCAACTTAGTCAATATAAACGATTCTAGCTGTAGTGACCGTATGATGTCCATCCAACGGCTGTCGTGCCTCTTCAACCTCTGGTCTTCTTGCTGCAGCCGCCCAAATTATCACGGGTCATGCCACCTGCTCCTGCCTCCCATAGCCGGCTGTGCTGCCGCGCAGGCCTCACCGCCTCCTCCTACTCCAACCGCTGGCTAGGCCATCCCTCTAGTCACCCACAACCCCTATTATTCTAAAGCGATGACGACCTCACACCGTAGCTGAACCAGAGGGCATCCACTGCCGCGTCTTCCCTGGCTCCGGATCGTCCCCTTCCTAAGCCTCACCGTTGTCCACCGCTTTTGTGCTCTCGGTGCAGCGTGGTTAACGTGGTCAAGGAACGATTCCATCAGAAGATGACTGTACATGGAGAGGCTGACAGCTCGGTCCACGACCGCAGCAAGGAAGTGCCTCCTATTACGCGTAAAAAATTATTCCTCCACCTGACAGCAGGGACCCTGTGGGGACCTCGACTCATTAGTCGAGATCACCGAATGCACGTGTATAGTGATCCCAGAGATCAATGCTCATTGAGCACACAGAAGCTGAATAACAAGAGTCTTACATCCATACATACCGTCTTACACACATTATGACCATTATGGTCAAGTCTTACATAGATAAGGCCTCAGGGGCTGAACATCAAATAAACTCAAGTAGCAGAAATCTTCGTTGATAAGCAGAACCCATGCCATTTGCCTTAACCCTACAGGCATTCTGACTGGGAAAGCATCCTAGTTCGCATGTTCATCACCGAAGTACTCTTCCTCATAATCCTTCCCTTCCATGCCTGACCAATTAAATAACCAGTGGCAAGCCAATGAGTACTTTGAATGTACTCGCAAGCAACCCATGTTTTGGAACAAGTATGACAAGGCATGATATAGCACAAAATAGGAAATGTTTGCAGAAAGCTAATTTTGAGTGCAATGTCATGTGCTACCTACTTGTGAGGCATGCATCATAAGAGTCCAGTTATCCATGTGAACAGGTTACATATATCAACAGAAACCAAGCTTAGAATATCTCCAACTTAGTCAACACATCGAGTCATATGAATTGACTCAACCAACTTTCTTCACACACACACACACACACACACACACACACACACACACCAGGTTTTGCAAACATTGGCCGTAGCCCAAGAGCGGTTACCCAACTGTCCTTGACCGTGGACATGGGTATTCGAATAGTTTTACACTCTGCAGAGGTTGCACAATTTACCCACAATACCCGGGAAGCTTTCATGTCATCCACGATCCCGCAGTACCTCAAGTACTCGGGGGAACCACCCGATCACTATCTTTCCCTAGGCGACACTAACATAGGGTCCACTCGGTGGTACACGGCCTTTGTATAAGCATCAAGATCTCAGGACTCTGCCCTTTTCATTATCACACATACATGCAGGGACCAACGGTTTTTCCGGTGCCCTGTGAAAACAGTCATGGCCGCCTATCCAAGCACAACCCCGTCTCGAGAGTGAACTCATGTCACCTCCATCACTAGTAATGTGGGCACACTGCTAGTATCGGCCTAGGTAATCAATAATGCCATTTCCCATATAAGGGTAGAGTGGTTGCGCATGTAAGGTTGTAGTAATGGTCGCAGCTTAAACCAATCCGTTTTTGAAAACAACACACTCACTTGCCTCGGTACACCACTTCGTCATCAAGTGGTTACTCAACTCAACATCTCCCTCTAGCATAAGTGGCACCCGACGGGGTTTTCGAAAAGTCTTTTGAAAATACTTTGCTTTCATCACCATGCATATACCCAACCCATTTGCGTAGCCACTAGTTTAGCATCCTATCTACTCCCACCCGCATAACCCTCATATCATGCTTGATGCAAGTTTCAATAGGAAAGTAACAAAGGCATCCAACCAAAGTGGTCACCACCTCAACACAATCCTGATGCATTGATAATAAGGTGCTATATGACATGCATAAAAAGGGTTTCTTAAACATGGGCAAAGGGTTTCTTGCCTTGGTTGGATTGATCGTTAGAGTGTTCAAACCCTTCTCCAACTCCTCTCTAATAACTTCATCAGACATGGAATCTAATCGTCACAGAAGAGTGACGGAAAATAAGGTAATAGCAAAAACAGAAAAAAAATAAAAGTGCTCTAAGAAATGTTCACTGATTTGTGTTAGATAGTAGGATGAGAACTAAGAATGCAAAAATTCTTAGTTTTGGATTTGGAGTTGTGGAATATTAGAAATGGATTTTCAAAGGGGAATATAAATGCTCAAATTTGAATTTCAATTTGAACAGTGCAGAAAAGTTTGATGGATATTTATTAAAGTTATACCATTAAATAGGTGGGGTTTTTAGAAGAATTTAGGAGCTGAAATTATTTAACTAGGCAAAATATTTTATCCTGTGGGAATTTTTGAAATTGCATAGAAAAAGAAAAAGAAAATTGGCACTGTGCCACTGGGCCAGAAAGGCCACAGTGCAGCAGGCCCAGTGGGGAACCAGCCCGCGCGAGGCTGCCACGTCGAAGGCGTAAAGGCAGAATACGCCTTCAACCGATGGGGAGAACCGGCGCGAGCGCGTGCGTTTTTGAACCTGACGTGTGGGTCCCACCCGTCAGGATGTGAGGCTGATACATCTCCAACGTATCTATAATTTTTGATTGCTCCATGCTATATTATCTACTGTTTTGGGAAATATTGGGCTTTATTATCCACTTCTATATTATTTTTTGGACTAACCTATTAACCGGAGGGCCAGCCCAGATTTGTTGTTTTATGCCTATTTTAGTGTTTCGAGGAAAAGGAATATCAGACGGAGTCAAAACGGAACGAAATCAACTGGAGAAGTTATTTTTGGAAGGAAAGCCACCCGATGGACTTGGAGTTTACGTCAGGAAAGAAGGGAGGTGCTCACGAGGGTGGGGGGCGGCGCGCCCCCTGCCTCGTGGCCCCCCCTTCGGTCCACCGACGTACTCCTTTCACCCATATATACCTATGTACCCTAAAACTTCCAGAACAGAAGATAGATCAGGAGTTCCGACGCCGCAAGCCTCTGTAGCCACCAAAAACCTCTCGGGAGCCCGTTAGGCACCTGCCGAGGGGGAACCCATCACAGGTGGCCATCTTCATCATCCCGGTGCTATCCACGACGAGGAGGGAGTAGTTCACCCTCGGGGCTGAGGGTATGTACTAGTAGCTATGTGTTTGATCTCTCTCTCTCGTGTTCCCTCTATGGCATGATCTTGATGTATCCCGAGCTTTGCTATTGTAGTTGGATCTTATGATGTTTCTCCCCTCTACTCTCTTGTGATGAATTGAGTTTCCCCTTTGAAGTTATCTTATCGGATTGAGTCTTTTATGAGAACACTTGATGTATGTCTTGCCGTGTTTATCTGTGGTGACAATGGGATATCATGTGCCACTTGATGTATGTTTTGGTGACCAACTTGCGGGTTCCGCCCATGAACCTATGCATAGGGGTTGGCACACGTTCATGACTCTCCGGTAGAAACTTTGGGGCACTCTTTGAAGTACTTTTATGTAGGTTGGATGAATCTGAGATTGTGTGATGCATATCGTATAATCATGCCCACGGATACTTGAGGTGACAATGGAGTATCTAGGTGACATTAGGGTTTTGGTTGATTTGTGTCTTAAGGTGTTATTCTAGTACGAACTCTTTTATAGATTGATCCGAAAGAATAGCTTTGAGGTGGTTTCGTACCCTACCATAATCTCTACGCTTGTTCTCCGCTATTAGTGGCTTTGGAGTGACTCTTTGTTGCATGTTGAGGGATTGTTATATGATCTATCTATGTTATTATTGTTGAGAGAACTTGCACTAGTGAAAGTATGAACCCTAGGCCTTGTTTCAACTCATTGCAATACCGTTTACGCTCACGTTTATCACTTGTTACCTTGCTGTTTCTATATTTTCAGATTACAAATATCTTTATCTACCATCCATATTGCACTTGTATCACCATCTCTTCGCCGAACTAGAGCACCTATACAATTTACCATTGTATTGGGTGTGTTGGGGACACAAGAGACTCTTTGCTATTTGGTTGCAGGGTTGCTTGAGAGAGACCATCTTCATCCCACGCCTCCCACGGACTGATAAACCTTAAGTCATCCACTTGAGGGAAATTTGCTCTTGTCCTACAAACCTGTGCACTTGCGGGCCCAACAACGTCTACAAGAAGAAGGTTGCGTAGTAGACATCAAGCTCTTTTAAAGCGCCGTTGCGGGAGGCTATGTAAGTGAAGGTATATCTTTAGATCTTGCAATCAAATCTTTTTGTTTCTTGTTTTAGCACTAGTCTAGTTTATAAAATAAAATTACAAAAAAATGGAATTGAGTTTGTCTCATACGCTTCATCTTTTTAATATCTTTCGTGAGTATGATGGAAATGAAAATTGTGCCAAAGTGTTAGAAGAAGAATGCATTAAATTGTTTGGCACTAAATCTTTTAATGATGAGCATGATTGCAATGTTGTTAGTATGAACTCCTTGAATATCCATGATGCTAATGATATGCAAAGCCACAAGCTTGGGGAAGCTATGTTTGATGAAGATGATATTTTTGTCCCCAAGCTTTGATGAGCAAATTTACTATGATGAAAGCATGCCTCCTGTCTATGATGATTATTGTGATGAAACGTATGCTTTAAAGAATAATGATAACCATGAAACTTGTCATCTTGATCTTAATGTTCAATCACATGGTAGTTATTTTGTCGAGCTTACTCCCACTATTGTTCATGAGAAGAATTTTGCTTATGTGGAGAGTAATAAATTTTCTATGCTAGTAGATCATGAAAAGAATGCTTTAGGTGCTGATTATATTGTTGAATTCATTCATGATTCTACTGAAAATTATTATGAGGGAGGAACATATGCTTGCAGGAATTGCAATAATATCAAGTTTCCTCTCTATGTGCTTAAAGTTTTGAAGTTATGCTTGTTTTACCTTCCTATGCAAGTTGATTATTGTTCCCATAAGTTGTTTGCTCACAAATATCCATATTCATAGGAAGTGTGTTAGACTTAATGTGCTAGTCATATTCTTCATGATGCTCTCTTTATGTTTCAATTCTTATCCTTTATGTGAGCATCATTGAAATCATAATGCCTAGCTAGGGCGTTAAACGTTAGCGCTTGTTGGGAGGCAACCCAATTTTATTTTAGTTTCTTGATTTTTTGTCCTGTTTAGTAATAAATAATCTATCTAGCCTTTGGTTAGATGTGGTTTTATGTTTTAATTAGTGTTTGTGCCAAGTAGAACCTTTGGGAAGACTTGGGTGAAGTCTTTATGATCATGCTGTAAAAAACATAAACTTTAGCGCTCACGAAATTAGCTTCAAATTTTTACTGGAGGGTGATATTTAGTTGATTATTTTTTAAGATGATTACTAGACAAATTCCTCAGGTCCACCTATTTATTTTAGAATTTTTGGAGTTCCATAAGTTTGCGTTAGCTACAAATTACTACAGACTGTTCTGTTTTTGATAGATTGTGTTTTCATTGTGTTGTTTGCTTATTTTGATGAATCTATGGCTAGTAAAATAGTTTATAAACCATAGAGAAGTTGAAATACAGTAGGTTTAACACCAATGTAAGTAAATGAGTTCATTACAGTACCTTGAAGTGGTGTTTTGTTTTCTTTCGCTAACGGAGCTCACGAGTTTTCTGTTAAGTTTTGTGTTGTGAAGTTTTCAAGTTTTGGGTAAAGATTCGATGAACTATGGAACAAGGAGTGTCAAGAGCCTAATCTTGGGGATTCCCAAGGCCCCCAAGGTAATATTCAAGTACAACCAAGAGCCTAAGCTTGGGGATGCCCCGGGTAGCATCCCCTCTTTCGTCTTCGTTCATCGGTAACTTTACTTGGAGCTATATTTTTATTCACAACATGATATGTGTTTTGCTTGGAGCGTCATTTTATTTTATTTAGCTTTGATTGATGTTAGTTAGAATAATGTTTTGCATCTTTACTTTCAATAAAAAAGTCAAGGATAGCCTTTGCCATGCTTATTTTGCTACTATACTTGTTGCTGTTTGAAAACAGAAAGTTTACCGCTGTTGCAAAAATTCCCTAGAAAATTAAGAGAGTGGTATAATGTTCAATATTTTTGAATATTGAGCTCTGATAAATTTATTACAGTGGAAATTTTAGTTCATAATTTTTTGAGTTAGGGAAGTATTGATACTCTTGCATTCTTTACAGACTGTACTGTTTTGGCAGATTGCTGTTATGGTTGCATTGTTTGCATACGTTTGCTTGTTTAATGATTTTATTTGAGGATAGGAGTATTAAATATGCAGAGGCATTCAGCATGCAATGTTGAATAATAATCTTAGTGATTTGTTTCAGTAGAAAGTGATAAGGTTTTGCATTGGTTTATACTAACCTATCTCACGAGTTCTTGTTGAGTTTGGTGTGGATGAGGCTTTTGAGAAATAGAGAAACCATGATATGAGAGGAATTAAGGAGTCACAAAAGTTCAAGATTGGGGATGCCCAAGGCACCCCAAGATATTATTTCAAGAAGTCTCAAGCATCTAAGCTTGGGGATGCCCCGGTAGGCATCCCACCTTTCTTCTTCAACAACTATCGGTTAGTATCGGTTGAGCCTAAGTTTTTGCTTCTTCACATGAGTTGTGCTATCCTTGCATTGTCATTTTATTTTTTTTTGCTTGCTGTTTGGATACAATACCAAGATCTGAAATTCTTAATTGAGTGAGCCATACATAAATTGGAATTTGATAGAATACTCTTTGTGCTTCACTTATATCTTTTGAGCGTGATAATTTTTGCTCTAGTGCATCACTTATATCTTTTAGAGCATGGTGGTACTTTTATTTTGAAGAAATAGATGAACTCTCATGCTTCACTTAGATTATTTTGAGAGTCTTTAATAGCATGGTAATTTGCTTAAAATTAATATAATTGGTATTCAAGATATGTGAAACTTTCTTTTGAGTGCGTCAAATACTAAGAAAAGTTTGATACTTGATAATTGTTTTGAGATATGGAGGTAGTGATATTAAAGTCATGCTAGTTGGGTGATTATGAATTTAAAGAATTCTTGTGTTGAAGTTATCAAGTCCCGTAGCATGCACGTATGGTTAAAGTTGTGTAACAAATTTGAAACATGAAGTGTACCTGGCTTGTGCATCCTTATGAGTGGCGGTCGGGACGGCGATGGTCTTTTCCTACCAATCTATCCCCCTAGGAGCATGCGCGTAGTACTTGGTTTTTGATGACTTTCTAAATTTTTGCAATAAGTATATGAGGTCTTTTGACTAATGTTGAGTCCATGGATTATACGCACATTTACCTTTCCGCCTTTGCTAGCCTCTTCGGTACCGTGCATTGCCCTTTCTCACCTTGAGATTTGGTGCAAACTTCGCCGGTGCATCCAAACCCCGTGATACGATACGCTCTATCACACATAAACCTCCCTATATCTTCCTCAAAACAGCCACCATACCTTCCTATTATGGCATTTCCATAGCCATTCCGAGATATATTGCCATGCAACTTTCCACCGTTCCGTTCATCATCATGACATACATTAATTTTTTCATATTGCCATTGCATGATCATGTAGTTGAAATCGTATTTGTGGCAAATCCACCATGCATTATTTTTCATACATGTCACTCTTGATTCATTGCACCATCCCGGTAAACTGCCGGAGGCATTCATATAGAGTCATATCTTGTTCGAGTTTCAAGTTGTAATCCTTATGTTGTAATCAATAGAAGTGTGATGATCATCATTATTAGAGCATTCCCCAAAAAAAAGAGAAAGGACAAAAAAGAAAAAAAGGAAAGGCCCAAAAAAAAGAAAAAAAGAAAAAAATAAATAAAAAGGGCAATGTTACTATCTCTTTTTCCACACTTGTGCTTCAAAGTAGCACCATGTTCTTCATGTAGTAAGTCTCATATATTGTGCTTCAAAGTAGCACCTTGTTCTTCATGTAGTGAATCTCATATATTGTGCTTCAAAGTAGCACCATGTTTTTCATATAGTGATTCTCATAAGTTGTCTTTTTCATACTAGTGGGAATTTTTCATCATAGAACTTGGCTTGTATATTCCTACGATGGGCTTCCTCAAATGCCCTAGGTCTTCGTGAGCAAGCAAGTTGGATGCACACCCACTAGTTTTCTTTTGTTGAGCATTCATAGCTCTAGTGCATCCGTTGCATGGCAATCCCTACTCCTCATGTTGACATCAATTAATGGGCATCTCCATAGCTCGTTGATTATCCTCGTCAATGTGAGACTTTCTCCTTTTTTTCTTCTCCACACAATCCCCATCATCATATTCTATTCCACCCATAGTGCTATATCCATGGCTCACGCTCATGTATTGCGTGAAGGTTGAAAAAGTTTGAGATTATTTAAGTACGAAACAATTGCTTGGCTTGTCATCGGGGGTATAGAAGTTGGGAACATCTTTGTGTGACGAAAATGAAGCATAGCCTAACTATATGATTATGTAGGGATGAACTTTCTTTTGCCATGCTATTTTGAGAAGACATGATTACTTTGTTAGTATGCTTGAAGTATTATTATTTTTATGTCAATATGAACTTTTGTCTTGAATCTTTCAGATCTGAATATTCATATCACAAGTAAGAAGAATTACATTGAAATTATGCCAAGTAGCACTCCGCATCAAAAATTATCTTTTATCATTTACCTACTCTAGGACGAAAGGTGAATTAAGCTTGGGGATGCTTGATACGTCTCCAACGTATCTATAATTTTTAATTGCTCCATGCTATATTATCTACTGTTTTGGGCAATATTGGGCTTTATTATCCACTTTTATATTATTTTTGGGACTAACCTATTAACCGGAGGCCCAACCCAGATTCTTTGTTTTATGCCTATTTCAGTGTTTCGAGGAAAAGGAATATCAGACGGAGTCAAAACGGAACAAAATCAACTGGAGAAGTTATTTTTGGAAGGAAAGACACCCGATGGACTTGGAGTGCACGTCAGGAAAGAAGGGAGGTGCTCACGAGGGTGGGGGGCACGCCCCCCTGCCTCGTGGCCCCCCCTTCGGTCCACCGACGTACTCCTTTCACCCATATATACCTACATACCCTAAAACTTCCAGAACATAAGATAGATCGGGAGTTCCGCCACCGCAAGCCTCTGTAGCCACCAAAAACCTCTCGGGAACCCGTTTTGGCACCCTGCCGGAGGGGGAACCCATCACCGATGGCCATCTTCTTCATCCCGGCGCTATCCATGATGAGGAGGGAGTAGTGCACCCTTGGGGCTGAGGGTATGTACTAGTAGCTATGTGTTTGATCTCTCTCTCTCTCTCGTGTTCTCTCTCGTGTTCCCTCTATGGCACGATCTTGATGTATCCTGAGCTTTGCTATTGTAGTTGGATCTTATGATGTCTCTCCCTCTACTCTCTTGTGATGAATTGAGTTTCCCCTTTGAAGTTATCTTATCGGATTGAGTCTTTTATGAGAACACTTGATGTATGTCTTGCCGTGTTTATATGTGGTGACAATGGGATATCACGTGCCACTTGATGTATGTTTTGGTGACCAACTTGCGGGTTCCGCCCATGAACCTATGCATAGGGGTTGGCACACGTTCTTGACTCTCCGGTAGAAACTTTGGGGCAATCTTTGAAGTACATTTATGTTGGTTGGATGAATCTGAGATTGTGTGATGCATATTGTATAATAATGCCCACGGATACTTGAGGCGACAATGGAGTATCTAGGTGACATTAGGGTTTTGGTTGATTTGTGTCTTAAGGTGTTATTCTAGTACGAACTCTTTTATAGATTGATCCGAAAGAATAGCTTTGAGGTGGTTTCGTACCCTACCATAATCTCTACGTTTGTTCTCCGCTATTAGTGGCTTTGGAGTGACTCTTTGTTGCATGTTGAGGGATTGTTATATGATCTATCTATGTTATTATTGCTGAGAGAACTTGCACTAGTGAAAGTATGAACCCTAGGCCTTGTTTCAACTCATTGCAATATCGTTTACGCTCACGTTTATCACTTGTTACCTTGCTGTTTTTATATTTTCTGATTACAAATACCTTTATCTACCATCCATATTGCACTTCTATCACCATCTTTTCGCCGAACTAGTGCACCTATACAATTTACCATTGTATTGGGTGTGTTGGGGACACAAGAGACTCTTTGCTATTTGGTTGCAGGGTTGCTTGAGAGAGACCATCTTCATCCCACGCCTCCCACGGACTGATAAACCTTAAGTCATCCACTTGAGGGAAATTTGCTACTGTCCTACAAACCTGTGCACTTGCAGGCCCAACAACGTCTACAAGAAGAAGGTTGCGTAATAGACATCAGAGGCTGACGGACAGGGCCCACGGCCGTCATCGTCTACCTCTGTCCAGAGGCGACGGCGAGCTCGTCGGCGGCGATATAGGGCATGGATGGATGCATGGGTGGTACCGTTGAGCTTAGGGAGGTGCCGCCGTTTGAATGGAGGTGGAGTTGGTTGCCGGGGTGGCCTGGTTCACAGGCGACGAGGAGGCACGGTGGCGGCGCGTCGGGAGGTGGATGGTCTGCTCTGCTCAGCCTGCAATCGATGATGAAGAGGGAGGGGAAATGACCAGTGGGCTCTAGCGGCTCCAAATCGAGCGAGAGTGGGGGCGGAGAGGGCCCGTACCTCTGGATCGATGGTGAACCTAGGCGGTAGAGCTCGAGCTCGATCTCGAGCTCGGGCTCTTCTGGAGAGGGGTGAGTGGTGGAGGTGGGTGGTAGGGAGAGAAAGAGAGATGTTGGTGTGGCCAGGAGGGTCGGGGCAGCTTTATTTAGCCGGGCGATGTCTCACCCTGGTCCAGTGCACTGGCGAGGCCATTGCTGTTGCTAGGGGTCATGGGGGCTCGTTTGCGCGTGTCTGGGGTGCTTGTAGAGGTGGTCTACGACTAGGGGAAGGAGGAGAAGGAGTAGGGGAGGGACAGAGCACCGCGTGTGTGAGCTCGGCCATTGGAGCTCTCGGGCGGCCAGCGCGCTAGCGAAAGGAGGCAGCAGAAGGGAGAAGGAAGAGGGGGACCGAGGCGTGGCGTGTCGCGGACGTCGAGGCGCATCGTCGGGCGTGAGGGGGAGGGCCGAGGTTTTCGGAGTCATCAGGAACAGGGCGGCTACAGTGCCTTGGCGCACTGTCGCGCGCTCTCGAGCGTGCAAATGGCTGGCATGGCCATATTTAAATGGTCAGGGCATGTCCTTTTGTGCCTTGGAGCTGCCTTGGATGCCCTGGGGGGGATAGAAGCTAGGTGGGGTGCTGTATAGGAGGTGTTCCCATGGGTGAACAGAGCGAGAAAGAGGTGGTTTTACACCCCAATAATTGATCTGTGATGCTGCGATTGTTACTGGAGGTAGAAGGTGACTAGGGTGAGCTCTGGTAAAAATTTGAACTAAAGGGGAATTCATTTGGGGCTCCGAATAGTGATCACAAAAATGTGGCAGAAGTTGTTTGATGGTATTTTGGGCAAGAAAATAAATTCCACTTGACATGAGAATTAACAAGATCAAATGGTATATAGAATTGAGGTTGACCATCAAGTTTGATTCCATTTGGAGAAAGTTGCCTGTGTAACTTTAGCAAACCCTGGAAATGAGCAGAAATGGGTTTGCTTAGATCTGGCTAAGCTAATATCTTCTCCTTGATACACCACTTGGTGTAGTGTCATTATTTGAGTACTTGAGCATGTCCACAAAGTTTAGGATCAATTGAAGAAAGTTGGCAATGTAGAGTTGTTCAAACTTGGTTCTAGACAGAGAGTGTTTTGGGGCACTTTTGTGTACCAAAAATATTTGGATGGGAATGAAACTTGGCAAGATCATCACATTAGGAATATGTGACTTGCTAGAATTTTCCTGGATTTATTTGAAAGTATTTCCTATGGAAATATTTCAAATAATTGAAATGAACAGAAATGGTTATGGAGGGTTTTGTCCAACATTTTGAACATGACCATGTGTTTAAACTCATATAGATGGAATATATATGTCCACTGATTCTCTCTAAATTTCTCAAATATTTTTGAAACTTTAAAATAATTTTAACCTATTAAAGACATTTCTGGTCTCAAGAAAATGCTTTAAATAAAATAGCAAAATAACTTTGAAAATAATATTTTTGTGGTTTTTGGGAGTCCTATATCTAATAGGAGTCAAATATAGTTTTTGAAAGATTTTTCATGCCCTAAATTAAGTACTTGTAGTTCAAGTCTCAATTCAGGGGTTTCGGAAAAACCTAATTTAGAAAATACTTTTTCACCAAATTATTTTTGTAAAAAATACTATTCTGTCCTATACACATGGCATGATCATTGGCAAAAAGTTTTGGTATCAAGGAGGAGTATAAGAGTTGGAGAATTTATTTGATTTTTAGAGCACTTGCAAACAATAGACAAAAATCCAATCAAGCAAGGTTCAAAACACTCAAAAGTTTTTGTCAAACCACATTTTCTCATTATTTATTAGCTTAAGTGTTGTGCCATGAAATATCATGGTGTGATCGATCTACCCCCCTTACAATAATCTCGTCCCCGAGATTCCCAAACTAGGCGTGGAAAGGAATACGGAAAATTGGATCTGGGGTAGTCTTCACTTCTTCATGTTGCTTATGCTTCCATGTGGTTGCTCCTATGAACCTTGGAGTACTCAATGGCGTGGCTTGGTGTATGACGTTCTCCTTGATCCCGGTTGCTAATCGATCTCTCGCGTAAGTCATAATGGGCTAGAGGTCGATGGCTCGGTGATCGATGTCTTTGCAGAGACCGGGCTAGTTAGGAAGTTGGAAACACTTCCGGAGTTGTGTCATGTGGAAAAAATGTTGTGCACAGTGGGTGACTCAGGTGGTGACTCTAGCTGGTAGCCATCTATTCTTCATCTTGCAGCGATCTCAAAGGGGGTCGATAAATCTTGGTGTGAGCTTCCCTTTGACATGGAAATGCTCGGTTCCTTTTAGAGGAGTGGCTTGTAGATACACATGGTATTTGATGCGGAAGTTTGCTTCTTGGCGACGGAGGTTGGTGTAGTTCTTCCTCCTTGACTTGGCGGTCTTCAAATGTTCCCTAACCAACTGAATGGCTCTTCTTCTGTCTTCGGATAGACAAGTAGGTCACCAAATAAAGATGACAACCAACCTGTCCAAGTAGTCCAAGAAGACTTTGTTCACGAGGTACATAAAGTATGCTGGGGTATTGGTGGTGGTCACGGTTGAGTATTGGCAAAGGTATTCTCGACCTAGAGCCAAAGCCCGTGGTCATGATCCGACCATGTTGTGGCTTGGTGGGGCTTAAGGGTTTCAAGGATTCTAGTGTGCGAGTGAACGTTTATCATCGTATCCCTGGGCATAGTTTTTGAGATGCCAATTGTTCTATCTAGTCCTCTAAACAAATCACCTTATACCACCAAAACCATCATCTCACATAGGTCAACTCCAATCATCACTCATGTTATTCATATCCTCATGGCTCCTGAGAGGAGGTCTAACAAAACCACACATGTCAACTATCTCCAAACTCATAACTATGCAAAAATCCATGGGTAGAACATACAAGTTGCTAAGCTTGAATTAAACATGACAATCCAAGTGCTCAGCCTATCCTTCCAAGGTCCAAGATAGTGCATCTCTATCCTAAGGAAACACGCCGTAAGCCACTCCAAGATCTTGTTTCCTTCCTATGAATCAACTCCAACAGCCCATTAACTTCCATCCCATCACTACACAATCCATTAATTCTACAAATCCAACATCTATGGTGTTCCACATGATCTCCTAAAGTCCCTATAATCCCCAAATACTTGAAAGGGCAATCTCTACTATAGTAAATCCACCAGTTTCCATTATCATGGTCAAGTAAACTCCAAGGTCAGGCTTATATAGATCCCTAAATCAACTCCGACAATTAATCCAATCTCCTATTTTATCGTCCATCGAGAAACATGGTATCATGATCGGGATCATCATTCTAAATCCAATTTACTCCGAACCATGTAGACTTACCCAGCATCTATACCCCACTAGGATCGCCTATTTAATCCAAATCTCATGTCACACGAGAATTCCTACATGTTCCCGCCAAGTCATTATCGTAATGTCAACTATCTTCTATCAATATCCCTGGCTAAGTCAAATCCTTATACCTCCAAGAATTTCAGCTTGCGATCATAATTGCCCTACAAAATCCAATTTACTCCAGGGTGATGAAAGTTATGCTACTCTATTATCATGATCCCACGAAGTTCATCTATCAACATGAAAACCTCATAATCCACCAAAGAGTCTCGGATAATTCCTCAAGGTCACTCATATAAACTCATCAAGTCATTTGTCCTCTACTCCTATATCCTCAAATTGGTCTTTCCTATGGCATCTTCAATTCTTGTGCTATATTAGGATGACAATGTGCTTGCTCACTACGTCCACTAGTTCCATAATGAACCCAGTGTTGTGCAAGGTTACAGAGGCTTAACTGGTTCTTTTGCAATTCTGTGGGTTAAGCACATGGTTAAGGATTCGAGCTGGGTATCTCGTGAAGTCTTGAAGGGTCTGTGGATGGGTTTCTAATCTTGAGGGGTAAACATAACTCCACGGGGTTGCACTCGGTCGAGGAGGCTGCAACAAAAGTCTTTAGTGCCAGTTGGTTGGCGAAGTAAAATCCTTGATGTATCTTGTCTTGTCGGTCTTTAGTTGAGGAGAGAGATGAGAGGGAAAAGTAGCATAGAGGAGGGGAATGCCTAAAGGGGGTTCTATAGTGCCGGTGCAAACAAACAAGTGCCAAAAGGGCCAAACACAAACAAAAAAAATCAGGCAGGTGATATAGTCACGTACTTGTTGCCTAGGGCAAAAGTGCGACTTATATCAAAACACAAACAAATAAAAACAAGCAACACACTATCATGGTTCTATTTGAACCATCATACAGACTCGACTGCACATAGGGGGTACACGACTCATCCTACCCTAGGGGTTCTCAGACTCAGTAGTCCTGCTTTGCTCCGTGTCTCGTGCAGTCTTCTGGGTTTTCCTCATGTGTTGCTATGTCTCTTGTAGTTGTTCGATGAAACGATCCTTGTTGAGCCTGAAGAGTCTTCAACAACTTCTCGCCTGTTGAAGTGATGGGGTGAAGGTGGCTCCTTGTAGCTAGCATTGACTTGGTCTTCTATTATCTTCTTAATATGACGGTCCCTTTTAACTTCTAAGGCGTCGAGGGTACCAGGTAGGCAATCCTTTATGTAATGACACTAACAAGGCATAGTAGCGGTCCAATCTATCGGACATATTGTTGGCAGTATCATCCCCGAGAACGGGGGATGCCGACGACCGTTTTCCTGCTCACTATAGTGAGGCGGACCAAATGGCGAGGTTCTCATCCACTGGTGATTGCCGACACAACAACGGTAAGGACAGGGTTGCTCTATCAGCGATGTATATCATGACCTTGCATATCTTATGCCCTGTTCATCGCAAGACAAGGTTGCATCATCCTGAGGCAGTGTCAAGGGTGTCATCATCTTCGGAGTCTTGGTTCCTCATTCCTCAGGATGGTATCTTCCGTTGGTATCATCTTCTCATGGTGTCGCCAGAGTTGTGTTCCGAAGATGTGGGCGAACATCTGGCAAGACATCTTCCCAGATTTATTTGAAACTTTAAAATAATTTTAACCTATTAAAGACCATTTCTATCCTCAAGAAAAAGCCGTTAAATAAAATAGCAAAATAACTTTGAAAATAATATTTTTGTAGTTTTTGGGAGTCTTATATCTAATAGGAGTCAAATATAGTTTTTGAAAGATTTTTCATGCCCTAAATTAAGTACTTGTAGTTCAAGTCTCAATTCAGGGGTTTTGGAAAAACCTAATTTAGAAAATACTTTTTTGCCAAATTATTTTTGTAGAAAAACATTATTCTGTCCTATACTAACGGCATGATCATTGGGCAAAGTTTTGGGATCAAGGAGGAGTATAAGAGTTGGAGAATTTATTTGATTTTTAGAGCACTTGTAAACAATAGACAAAAATCCAATCAAGAAAGGTTCAAAACACTCAAAAGTTTTTATCAAACCCCATTTTGTCATGATTTATTAGCTTAAGTGTTGTGGCATGAAAAATCAGGGTGTAACAGACCCACCGGAAGGGACTCTGTATTTTGTGAAAAAAGTTTCCCCCCTGACAGATGTGACCCACTAGGTACATCTTCGCACGCAAGTAAGTGCGTCCATAGTACAGGAAAAAAACATGCTCCCCCCTGACAGCTGGAACCCACCAGCTATATCTTCACACGCAAGGAATAGTTGGGATCCACAAGGTTGAAGCGTACGTAGCTTTGTTTGTCTGCTCGCAAACATGTATGTACATACTGGTCGATCGGTCTCTCTCCAGCGATGAACTGTGGCCGAGTAAGGAGCGGCACGTGTCGTAGTAGAGGCGTGAACGTAGCATGTCTCGTTGTCCCGTCTATAACGTGTACACATACATACAACCACGCTGCCAGAAAGTAAATACGGCTATGTACCTACATACGGGCGTGGTCTCGAACGCGTATAGCAACGTCATCCTGTTCATCGACAGCCAATCAGCTGGGTCGGAATGGAGGAAACAGCATCATGTTTATCGGGAGGCAACGGACGTTGAGTTCATTGGGAGCCAACGGCTTGGACGGAACATCCGAAATGAGGTCTGGCGTACCACAGAATGGAGGAAACGAGCCCTCTTTTTGACCGTGTACAATCGAAACGGGGTCCTGTTCATCGGGAAGGGTCTGGCGTACCGGAAAAAAAAGGAAACAGACTTCTTTTAGCCTCCACCGGCTCCTGTTAATAGAGCCTCCACGTGGTCTTGTTCATACACCCCAAACTGGCTAGGGTGCGACGGCCTCCTTGGGGTCTTATTCATCTACCGACAACGGCCTACTATCATGGGGTCCTGTACATCCACCCCACCTGGAACCGTTCATCCACAACCAACCAACCGGCTCGACTCGCCATGTCTCAACTCGTTCAACGTATCGCGCACATGGTAGCAACGGTCACTGTTCATCGTGAGGCAACCCAACACCAGCTGGCTACGTCTTACATGGGGGCTCGGTCGACTTCAGTAAGCAGCAACAGCGATCGATCGCTCGGTTCAGTTAGTAGCACCAGCGAAGGAATAGCTCGGGTTCTGTGAGCAGTGAATAACGCTTGGGTTCAGTTAACAACCAAGGGATTGATCGCTCGGGCTCAGCTAGCCAACAACTCGCACACACACGCGTACACGAGAGAAACGCGCAAACCTCCGTGCATCGTTCGGCCCCGATGACCCACCGTAACCAGAAACTCCCTGATATTTTCCTCGCTCTCGCTTCTACCATGATTTTTTCCGTCATGAACGGCCCAAAGAATGTCATGCAGGTGCGTCTCCGGCCCGCCCAGGAAAAAAAGCCCATTTTTCATGATTTTTTATCATAGAAGTAGGAGCCCACCACATCTATGATGATATGTGCTTTTGTCACAATTATCGTCATAGAAGTGTCATAAGCATGACATAAATTTTTTCGTTCGACCCAAAATGTCATGGATGTGTCTTTTTTTTTGTAGTCTCCACCGGAGCCCTAGATTGCTTCTGCCCAGGTTCCGTCTTGAGACGACGGTGCTTCGTCTCGAAAGCTTCCTTATGATTTTTCCAGGTCAAAACCCTCCATATAGCAGAAGATGGGCACCGGAGACCTGCCAGGGGGCCGCAAGCCCTAGGGGCGCACTCAGGGGGATAGGGCACGGCCCCCAGGCTTGTGGCCACCTGGTGAGTCCCCCTCTGGTATTTCTTCGCCCAATATTTTTTTATATATTCCAAAATAATTCTCTGTAAATTTTCAGGACTTTTGGAGTTGTGTAGAATAGGCCTCTCAAATTTGCTCCTTTCCGGTCCAGAATTCCAGCCACCGGCATTCTCCCTCTTCATGTAAATCATGTAAAATAAGAGAGAAAAGACATAACTATTGTACCATAATGTGTAATAACAACCCATAATGCAATAAATATCAATATAAAAGCATGATGCAGAATGGACGTATCAACATCCCCTAAGCTTAGACCTCGCTTGGCCTCAAGAAAATGCCGAAATCGATAAATATGTCCACATGTTTAGAGATAGAGGTGCCGATAAAATAAAATACGAACATGAGGGCATCATGATCATCTTTAGAATAGCAACATATATTGTCATATAATCTCTTATGCTGAAGTAATAATTTGTTCACAAGATAAAGTATGAATCAGAAACCTTATTGAAAACTAACAAACTGTGTTCTCAGTCATTGAAGCAACTGCAATTATCATAATATCAAAAAGAGTCAATGTAAGAGCTTTTGTATAGCAAGTCCACATACTCAACCATCTTTTAGTTAGTTTCGCCTCCCAACCTTTTACCTCAACGATAATGTCAACAATAATACTTTATGATAACCTACATCCGAGTGGATATATCTATTTGGATCTTTCCCCAACATATAGTGCTTGCCAAAAAGAAAAAGTGTAAAAAGGAAAGATGAAGATCACAATGAATCTTCTATAAAGGTAGAAGATAAAAGTAAAAGATAGGCCCTTCGCAGAGGGAAGCAGAGGTTTTCATGCGCATTTATGGTTGGATGCACAAAATCTTAATGAAAAAGAACGTCACTTTATATTGCCGCTTGTGATAGAGAACTTTATTATGCAGTCCATCACATTTATTTCTTCCATATCACAAGTTCGTATAAAGCTTATTTTCTTCACACTAAAAGATCATACACATTTAGAGAGCAATTTTTTATTGCTTGCACCAAAGACAACTTACTTGAAGGATCTTACTCAATCCATAGGTGGGTATGGTGGATTATAACCCACAAGTATAGGGGATCGCAACAGCTTTCGAGGGTAGAGTATTCAACCCAAATTTATTGATTCGACACAAGGGGAGCCAAAGAATATTCTTGAGTATTAGCAGTTGAGTTGTCAATTCAACCACACCAGGATAACTTGGTATATGCAGCAAAGTGTTTAGTAGCAAAAGTGGTATGATAATAAAGGTAACGGTAGCAAAAGTAAAGATAAATGTTTTTGGGTTTTTGTAGTAGTTGTAACAAGAGTAAACGAAAAAGTAAATAAGCGAAGAACAATATATGAAAAGCTCTTAGGCAATGGATCGTTGATGGATAATTATGCCGGATGCGATTCCTCATGCAATAGCTATAACATAGGGTGATATAGAACTAGCTCCAATTCATCAATGTAATGTAGGCATGTCTTAGTAAATAGTCATACGTGCTTATGGAAAAGAACTTGCATGACATCTTTTGTCCTACCCTCCCGTGGCAGCGGGTCCTAGCGGAAACTAAGGGATATTAAGGCCTCCTTTTAATAGAGAACCGAACAAAGCATTATCACATAGTGAATACATGAACTCCTCAAACTATGGTCATTACCGAGAAGTATCCCGATTATTGTCACTTCGGGGTTGTCGGATCATAACACATAATAGGTGACTATAGACTTGCAAGATAGGATCAAGAACACACATATATTCATGAAAACATAATAGGTTCAGACCTGAAATCATGGCACTCGGGCCCTAGTGACAAGCATTAAGCATAGCAAAGTCATAGCAACATCAATCTCAGAACATAGTGGATACTAGGGATCAAACCCTAACAAAACTAACTTGATTACATGGTAAATCTCATCCAACCCACCACCGTCCAGGAAGCCTACGATGGAGTTAATCACGCACGGCGGTGAGCATCATGGAATTGGTGATGGAGGATGGTTGATGATGACGACGGCGACGAATCTCCCTCTCCGGAGCCCCGAATGGACTCCAGATCAGCCCTCCCGAGAGAGATTAGGGCTTGGCGGCGGCTCTCTATCGTAAAACGCGATGAAACTTTCTCTTCGATTTTTTTCTCCCCGAGACAAAATATATGGAGTTGGAGTTGAGGTCGGAGGAGGTCCAAGGGGCCCACAAGATAGGAGGCCGCGCTCTAGGGGGGCACGCCCCCCTGTCTCGTGGACAGGCTATGGGCCCCCTGGCATTAATTCTTTCGCCAAAAATTCTTATAAATTCCAAAAAGTGCCTCCGTTGATTTCCAGGACATTCCGAGAACTTTTCTTTTCTACACATAAAACAACATCATGGCAATTCTGCTGAAAACAGCGTCAGTCCGGGTTAGTTTGATTCAAATCATGCAATTTAGAGTCCAAAACAAGGGCAAACGTGTTTCGAAAAGTAGATACGTTGGAGACGTATCAACTCCCCCAAGCTTAAACCTTTGCTTGTCCTCAAGCAATTCAGTTGATAAACTGAAAGTGATAAAGAAAAACTTTTACAAACTCTGTTTGCTCTTGTTATTGTAAACATGAAAAACCAACATTCAAGTTTCAGCAAATATTATGAACTAACCATACTCACAATAACACATAGGTCTCACAATTACTCATATCAATAACATAATCAGCTAGCGAGCCATAATAATAAAACTCGGATGACAACACTTTCTCAAAATAATCATAACATGATATAACAAAATGGTATCTCGCTAGCCCTTTCTGAGACCGCAAAACATAAATGCAGAGCACCTTTAAAGATCAAGGACTGACTAAACATTGTAATTCATGGTAAAAGAGATCCAGTCAAGTCATACCCAATATAAACCAATAATAATGAATACAAATGACAGTGTGCTCTCCAGCGGGTGGTCTTTAATAAGAAGGGATGATGAATCAACATAAAAGTAGATAGATAGGCCCTTCGCAGAGGGAAGCAGGGATTTGTAGAGGTGCCAGAGCTCGATTTTAAAATAGAGATTGAATAACATTTTGAGCGGCATACTTCCGCTGTCAACGCAACAACTATGAGATGGCTGTATCTTCCATACTACATGCATTATAGGCGGTTCCCAAACAAAATGGTAAAGGTTTATACTCCCCAACCACCAACAAGCATCAATCCATGGCTTGCTCGAAACAACGAAGTTCCTCCAACATACAACAGCCCGGGGAGTTTTGCTTAATTATTTTGATTTGCTTTGATCTTTTGGATCATGGGAATTTGGGCATCCCTCATCGCCCTTTCTCGTGAATGAGGAGAGGAGTCCACTCCTCTTGAGCATAACCCACCTAGCATGGAAGATATAGGCAGCCCTAGTTGAAACATGAGCTGCTCGAGCATACAAAACAGAATTTCATTGAAGGTTTGGTGTTTGGCACATACAAATTTACTTGGAACGGCAGGTAAATACCGCATATAGGAAGGTATAGTGGACTCATATGGAACAACTTTGGGGTTTAAGGAGTTTGGATGCACAAGCAGTATTCCCGCTTAATACAAGTGAAGGCTAGCAAAAGACTGGAAAGCGACCAACTGAGAGAGCGACAACAGTCATAACATGCATTAAAATTAATTTACACCGAATACATGCATTAAAATTAATTTACAACAGTCATAACACGACCGAACGATGTGTATAATAATAAGAGTGTACGTGCATTGGACTAAGCTAGAATCTGCAAGCATTCTACTCAAGAGAGGAGACAAGTAATATGGGCTCTAAATTGAATAAACAATCATGCATATAAGAGCCACTAAGCATTTTCAATATGGTCTTCTCGACCCCCAAAAGAAAGAAAAGAAAAAATAAAACTATTTACACGGGAAAGCTCCCAACAATAAAGAAGAAGAACTAGAAATAGTTTTGGATTTTCATTTTAATTTCTACTACAAGCATGGAAATTAAACTGAATAATTTTTTTGGTTTTTCTTAAGGTTTATCAAACACACAAGAAGAAAACTAGAAAAAGAAAATTAAACTAGCATGGATAATACAATGAAAGAGTATGAGCACCGATGACTAGTGTGTGAACATGAATGTAAAGTTGGTGAGAAATACGTACTCCCCCAAGCTTAGGCTTTTGGCCTAAGTTGGTCTAGTACCAAGGACCTTTGGCTGATATCCATAAGTGAAATTGGGGTAGTATCGAGATGCAGAGGCGACCGCCTCCTGAGAAGCATCGTGTTGGCGAGCTGCCTCCATTCCCCTCTCATATTCAGTTGCTTCTTCCCTGGTGACAACATATCTTCCTTTTGCCTGATAATGAAAAAGGTAGGGAGCAGGAAGAGTAACAGGGACGACGTTGTGTCTGTCATAGATTAGTCGATAATGGAGGAATTGTTCATTCGTCTCAAGAAAATGATGATCAAACATAGCTTCTTTATCCAAATAAACAGGAGGTTGTCGGATTTCGGGTTCCGGCAGACCCTTGAGGTCCGAACACTGGGGTGTGCGCGGAGATCTTTCCCCTACCAGCTCATGCGTGAATGGTTAGTGAGGGATCTAAACTACGAACGATGAACAACACAAGGGACGCAAGGTTTATACTGGTTCAGGCCACCGATGTGGTGTAATACCCTACTCCAGTGTGTGGTGTGGTGGATTGCCTCAGGGGCTGATGATGAACAGTACAAAGGAAGAACAGCCTCGCGAGGGGCTGTTCTTGAGCTGGTGCGATGAACTGCTTGGGTGAGTTCAGTCGCCTCTCTCTCTCTCTCTCTCTATGCGTGATTTCCTCCTTGGTCTCTGGCTCTCTCCCCTGTCTCTGTGGTGTCTAGTCCTATTTATAGAGGGAGGCCCTGGGCCTCTTCCCAAATAATGAGCGGGAAGGGCGCCAACAATTGGCCGTTTTGAAGGGGAACATCTAGTACACTTATCCTGACTAAAGTTGGTCTTCGGCTGCTGTAGGTGTCAAAATCGGCGGATCTTGGGTAGGGGGTCCCGAACTGTGCGTCTAGGCGGATGGTAACAGGAGACAAGGGACACGATGTTTTTACCCAGGTTCGGGCCCTCTCGATGGAGGTAATACCCTACACCTTGATTAATATTGATGATATGGGTAGTACAAGAGTAGATCTACCACGAGATCAAGGAGGCTAAACCCTAGAAGCTAGCCTATGGTATGATTGTTGTTCGTCCTATGGACTAAAACCCTCTGGTTTATTTAGACACCGCATAGGTTAGGGTTACACAGAGTCGGTTACAATGGTAGGAGATCTATATATCCGTATCGCCAAGCTTGCCTTCCACGCCAAGGAAAGTCCCATCCGGACACGGGATAAAGTCTTCAATCTTGTATCTTCATAGTCTTGGAGTCCGACCGTGATGATAGTCCGGCTATCCGGACACCCCCTAGTCCGGGACTCCCTCAGTAGCCCCTGAACTAGGTTTTAATGACGATGAGTCCGGCGCGTTGATTGTCTTCGGCATTGCGAGGCGGGTTCCTCCTCCGAATACTTCATAGAAGGTTATGAACACAAGGATAGTGTCCGGCTCTGCAAAACAAGTTCCACATAACACCGTAGAGAGAATAATTTTTGCACAGATCTGCTGACGTATTCCGCGGCGTGACATCACACCACGGCCAGGCCTTTATATGAATCATTTTTTACCGTTCCACCTTAGCGCGTTTAGCGAGGCGGTTTCCTTGGCACGTCTTATCAAAGCATAGATCATGCCCCCTTATTCCGGGATTCTCATCAATACGGACGTGGGTAACCCATCCGTGCCATTGATTACGGCGCTTGGGAGATAAGCGAAGTTTTACCGGTGGTGGGGGACGATAGCTCCGTCCGTCCATATAAGGGATAAGGATCCACCTTTTCACCTACGCCTTCTTCCTCCTTTGCTTCTCCATTTCCGTGCACTTGAGCTCCAGCGCCCAAGTCCGCACATCCCACCTCAACCTTCTCCAACCATGTCAGGAGCAGGAGGCAGGTGGATGGACTCCTCCGTCACGGAGGGGCACATCACAAGACTGCGGGAGGCCGGATACTTGTCCAAATGACATCGCCAAGACAGTCGACCGATGCGGGGAAGCTCATTCCAACCCCCGGGACCCATGAGAGGGTGGTGTTTCTCCCCCACTTCCTCCGCGGATTAGGTTTTCCACTTCACCCATTTGTCCGGGGGCTCATGTTCTACTACGGCCTGGACTTCCACGACCTGGCCCCGAATTTAATCCTCAACATCTCGGTGTTTATCGTCGTGTGCGAGGCCTTCCTCTGCATCCAGCCTCACTTCGGCTTATGGCTGAAGATCTTCAACGTCCGGCCGAAGGTAGTGGGCGGCCGTCAAGCGAAGTCTTGAGGCGCCATGGTTGGCAAGATGGCCAAAGTCCCATGGCTCGAGGGCGCTTCGTGGAGACAATAAAGGGGTGGAAATCGGGTGGTTCTACATCACCGAGCCACGCCGACTCGAATGGGTGGCGGCCCCAATTTAGATCTGGCTTCCCCACACGGCTCTCGTCATGGAAAGAGACGGGCCTGACGTGGGGGAATTCGGAAGAGCTATCCGGACTCCAAACATGCGTCCGGTACCTGATGGACAAGAATCTCAGGCTTGTCGACGTAATCCAGGTGATGCTCATCCGCCGGATTATCCCTTGCCAACAACGGGCCTTTAACTTGTGGGAGTTCGATCCGGCACAACACCGAACCTTGAGCCGGCTCTTCGACACTACGTACGAAGATGCCTAGAAGGTGTCATGTTTAAAATGGCTGAAGCCCCAAAGATCTCGCTAACAAAGATTGCGGATACAGCTCGCGGCGTCCAGCCGGCGAGGTAAGTTATTTGACCCTTTACGGGACTCTTTTTTCATAGATTGACTCTTTGTGGGATCTAAAAACTCCCTGTTCTTTGACAGGACATGCTGACGACATCCGGACAGATTAACTGTCCGGCTCCTTTGCCAGAAGACCCAGCGGACGCCCGATTGACGGGGCTGCTGGCTCCGGCACCCCATGTGGTGCGGAGAAGAAGGCCAAGAAGGAGGCCACGGGAACTCGAAGGAGCTCCCGACGCCAGGTGCTGTCAGATTCTGAAGCGGAATCTTCTCCTGAAGACGAGGAGGAATAAGAAGAAGCTCCTCCCCCAGCGGGGAAGGAGAAGAAAAGGAAGGCCGCCCCGACTGGGGAGGCCGGAGGGTCCAAGAAGGGAAGAACCCTTCCTCCGGACTTCTCCACCAACATTGACGACGACGAGGAGGATTGGCCTACAAGGGCCAAGCCCCTGGCGAGATCGTAAGTGTCCGGATACCCATGGTTTTTTATTATTGCAGAGTGTTCTCTAATGTCGAACAACCGTGCAGCCCGCCCAAGGGCGAGTTCGCCGATTCATCGAGCGGGTCCCTGGGCTCGTCGGAAATGGAGAGTACCTTGCTTCCGACCGCCTCCTCGCCTCACGCTGCGGACGACGCCGCGGCGGGGCCCCAAGAGGGGCTTGGTAAAGAGGAGGTAGCGCAGTTGGTGCCACAAGGCAACCTCCCGGACTCCAGGCGCGTGGGGGGCAAGGCCCCCAGGGGCTCTAGGCCCGACCCTTGTTCGGTCTCCATGCCGGAACCTTCAGTGGTTCCGGAGTCCGGCAAGCGGACCCTTCGGAAGAAGGGTAAGACGCCGGTGTCCTCTGTCCAACCGGAGGCACCGGATAGCTTACTGGAGGCGCTTAACGGCGCTTTCATCAAGAGGAGCACCGCGCTGTTATGAGTGCGGTGATCCGGACAGTTTAGTCCGCCAAGAAGCAGCTCGAGGACAAGGAAGGTAAGTAATACCTTATAGAAAAGGTTTTGGTTGCAAAAAATAACAGGAATAACTTGGGTACTACAGGGGCCATGAACGAGGTATCGACCCTGAAGGAGGCGGTGTCCGTGGCCGAAAACAAAGCGGCTGCGGAACGCACCGATCGAGAGAAGGGGGAGGCGCAGCTGGCCAAGGTACGGCAAGAGCTCCAAGCTCTCGTGGAAAAACACGAGGGTTTGGAGCGTGACTCGAAGACTCGAGAGTCTGAGCTCGCCTCGGCTCTTGAGAGTGCCAAAGCTGCTAAGGCCGAGGCCCAAAAATCCCTCCAAGAAATTGAGTCGTTAAAGAAGATAGCGGCGGGTAAGGCATTCTTTATGCAAAGCAAGCATGTGAAAGTGAATTACCTATTATTTACCCGGATTCAGAGCTCTCCAGGAGCATTCGCAGATTTGCCCGTGGCGTGTCCGATGTCGCCGCATTCTACCGCGCCATGGAGGGGAGCTCGACGGAAAAGGTGTTCTGGTCTCAGTATGCTGAGGCCGAACATTCGGTGCCCCTAAGCGACCAGCTAAAGCAGCTGGTCGAGCTCCACAAGGTCGCCGGACATGCCAGTAAGGGCCTTATAGCGCGGCTGTGGCCATTGGAGGCCATGCCCGGGAGCTACTTCGGCTTGGTGTAGCGGCTGGTGGATGCCTGTCCGCGGCTTGAAGTCATCAAGCGCTCCGTCTGCATTGAAGGTGTCCGTCGGGCCCTTTCCCGTGCTAAAGTGCACTGGGGCAAGCTGGATGCGGAGAGGCTTGTGACGGACGGGCCACCGAAGGGCCATGAGCATCGCACGCCCGAAATGTACTATGAGGGCCTCTCAAGGGTGCCCGCCGAATAGCGGATGAGTGCTCCAAGGATGTAATTTTTGAATAAACTCGCATTTGTTATCCTCTGACGTTGAAAACTTGTTCATATGCGCTAAGCAACGCTTATTAATTTAAAATATTACCTTCAGGCGGCCGTTTATCAAACTTGAGAGATGGCAAGTCGTTGGCTTGAGCCCCCATGCCACGAAAGTCTTTGGGGTGTTCGGGATAAACTTGAGCACCCTTGTTCCCATTCTTGGGTCCATCTAGGAGGCGCTCAACACAACGTAACAAGGCAACCGGACTTATAATGCTTGAACACTCTCACTTAGCCATAGAATTCTATAATTTTAAATTTCGCGAAGCCCCTAATATTCGAAGACCGAGTTCGGGCGCTATCCACGCCTTGGCCGGACAATTCGGTTCCTCGCTCTAAGCGGCATAAGTCTTTAGGGACCCGAAAAAACCTCTCGAACAGCGATCGCTCTCGCCCTATCATGACGGTCAGTTTTAGCTTTCTCCATCGAGGTGCTCGACCCAGCTCAACTGGGCACAATCGAAGTGGTTCTCCGATGCTACCTTAGCCGATATAGCGGGCGTAAGGTACCAAAACACGGGAGCCGGGCAAACCCAACTATTGACCCAAGACATGATCCGGAGCCAATTCATATAATGCTATAAGTTCGGGGTGCCGCACTTGTGAAAGTGTTCAGACTTATCACACCATAATTTTGGGGTACTTAAGCCCCTGGTGTATAGGCCGTACCAAATTGTACGGTTGCAACATGTCGTGAAATGAACATATGTATATACAAAGGAAGTAGAGCAATAATAAGCAAAAGCTATGTATTGTTTATTCAAAAAGGTACTGCAATGGAAGCAGAACGATACAAATAGTGCGATAAGCAAGGGATGGGACTATCTAACATGTCCCCCTCCAGGGTAAGCTGCGGGATGGTATGTAAAACTGGTATAATGCTCGTAATAGAGACCACCTGAACACTTGACGTGGCTTTCTGCTTCCCTGGCTGTTGTATCGTGAGTTCGACGATTCCAGTGTCGGACATGACTGATGAACGACGGAGTCCTGGAAGTAAGAAAAAGGAAGAAAAAAGGAAAAAGGAAAAAGAATGACACAATCGGGAGCCCCTGGTGCGGTCGAGCCGCATTCTCGGCGTGCCGTGGTCTTGCCCCTCCCCATATGCCCATGGTATCTCCAGAGCGTAATTATGTACGCATAATACTAGCTTCGCAATTTCGCGAGGGCGGGGGTTGGGGCCGGATTGCTACGCGTGCTTGAACCGTGCCAGGCGGTCTTGTTGTAGGTTACTCCGGGCGTGCTTGACAATGTCCGGGCGCTTAGTGGCCGGACTCAAGAATTGCTGTGAGAGGCTGCTTTGTACCTCCGCCGCGAGGGTCCGCCGTGCTCCTCCGCTCGGAGAGAGCGCTCGGTGTTTCCATTGATCGTGATTACTCCTTGAGGGCCTGGCATCTTGAGCTTGAGGTATGCGTGAGTGCGGCACCGCATTGAACTTTGCAAATGCGGTTCGTCCCAGCAAAGGCATGATAGCCGCTGCTGAATGGGACGATGTCGAAGATTAACTCTTCGCTTCGGAAGTTATCCGGGGATCCGAAGACCACTTCGAGTGTAACTGAGCCTGCACAACTGGCCTCTACACCCGGTATGACGCCTTTAAAGGTCGTTTTTGTAGGTTTAATCCTTGAGGGGTCTATGCCCATTTTGTGCATCAGATCCCGATAAAGCAGGTTCAGTGCTGCCGCCGTCCATCGGGACTCTGGTTAGGTGAAATCCGTCGATAATTGGGTCAAGAACCAATGCGGCGAAACCGCCGTGACGGATGCTAGTGGGGTGGTCCTTCGATCGAAGGTGATCGAGCAGAAGACCATGGGTTGAACTTCGGGCGACTGGCTCCATCGCATATACGTCCCTTAGTGCACGCTTCCGCTCCCTTTTGGGTATATGGGTTGCGTATATCATGTTCACCGTCCGCACTTGCCTGGGAAAACCCTTCTGTCCTCTATTGTTCGGCGGCTGGGGCTCTTCCTCGTCATCGCTATGCAGCCCCTTGTCATGGAGTTCTGCACTTAACTTGCCTGCTTGCTTGAACACCCAACAGTCCCTGTTGGTGTGATTGGTTGATTTCGGGGTGCCATGTATCCGCACAAGCGATCGAGTATTCGGTCCAAGTTGGACGGGCCACTGGGTATTTTTTGAATGGCTTCTTCCGTGACCGGGTTTAGAGCCTCAATCCGGCATTGGACGCCGTATCTTCAGATATCGCCGCATGCGGCGCTTGTTCTTGTTGCGATGCGACCTGCCATTGCTGTCCTTGGTATCCGAACTATCGTGATGTTAGGCCAAGTTTTTGCTTTCAGCTAGCCAGCAGTCCTCTCCCGCACAAAAGCGAGTCATGAGGGTTGTGAGGGCTGCCATAGATTTCGGCTTTTCCTGTCCTAGGTGCCGGGAAAGCCACTCGTCACGGATGTTATGTTTGAAGGCTGCAAGGGCCTCTGCATCCGGACAGTCAACGATTTGATTTTTCTTTGTGAGGAACCATGTCCAGAATTGTCTGGCCGATTCTTCTGGCTGCTGGATTATGTGGCTAAGGTCATCGGTGTCTGGTGGTCGCACATATGTGCCCTGGAAGTTATCAAGGAATGCGGCTTCCAGGTCCTCCCAACAACCAATTGATTCTGTTGGCATGCTGTCGAGCCAATGCCGAGCTGGTCCTTTAAGCTTGAGTGGGAGGTATTTGATGGCATGTAGATCATCACCGCGGGCCATGTGGATATGGAGGAGATAATCCTCGATCCAGACCGCAGGATCTGTGGTACCATCATATGATTCGATGTTTACGGGCTTGAAGCCCTCGGGGATTTGATGATCCATTACTTCATCTGTGAAGCATAGTGGGTGTCTTGGCGCCTCAGATTGGGCTATATCACGGCGTAGCTCATATGAGCTTTGTCTCATCGTGTTCGCCCGCCGGTTTGTCAGATTCGGCGCGACGGTACTCATCCCACGTCGTTGGGCGCCCACGCGATCCGTAGATCGATCTTGTATGTTTTGCCTTATCCTCCAATATATCTCGCAAGTCCGGCGCGTTTTCCCGTGCCTTGGTACTTTTTGAGTGGCGTCGGGGTGTGGCTTGAGCGGAGGGCCGAGAGGCTTCTCTGTCGCGGCCACGGGGTGGTCGGTCTGCCATGTCGTGCGCTGGTGACTTGGGTGCTTCCTCCTCTAGTCGAGGCAATAGCCTGCGTTTGGGGTAGCTTTTGGAGGGGCGTTCGAGTTCATACTCTTCGGCTGCAAGGACTTCACCATCCGCCGCCTAGCGTGTCTTGATCAGCTCTAAGCTGTTGCTGCTTTTTCTTGAGGCTGCTTGCCGTGGCTATAAGCCCGCGTTTGAAACGCCTCTGTTCGCGGGATCCCGAGGCACGACAAATTAAATCGTCGTTGAGGCTTGCCTCATCTTCGGAGGGAGGCGCGTAATTATCATCCTCGACCTCTCTTTTCGCAGACCGTCAGGCGGACTTGCTTCTCCCTCCTCCCGCCGAGTCCTGCCGGAGGGGTTCTCTTCGCACCGTCCGGGTGTTATTATCTCCGTGCGGAATCACCGCTTTTATTGTGGCGGGATTTAGAGCGGCGCCACGACGCCGGGCGCTTCACTGTTTTTTGAGGGGTCATCCTCCGTTGTTCCATCGCCGTTACCATCTTTTGGGATGTCCACCATATATATGTCATATGACGAGGTGGCCTTCCAAGCGCCTCAGAGGCGCTGGGTCTTGGTCGCCTCCGCATCGCCGCCCATACCGTCGATGTCTTGAGTCGAAGTCTAGCATGTCGGTTAAATCATCGGCAGTGGCTACAAAGTGGGTGGTGGGTGGGCGTTGAATTTCTTCATCGTCTGCATCCCAACCTTCCCGTCCGTAGTCCGCCAGGCTCTCCGGATAAAGAGAGAGACTTTAGTGAATTCAGGATGTCGCCAAAGGGCGAGTGAAAGATGTCCGCTGCAGTGAACTCCATGACCGCGCCCAATCGGATTCGATTGGCGGGGCGCCGTGGGTTCGGAGTTCGGAGAGGAGTCCGACACCACAGGTCGAGGTCTTCGCAGCGACGAGGATGGAGTTCGCTCGATCGCCCGTAGAGATTGTAGCCCCGAGGCGGTGTCCAACCACTCGTCCCTGATCGGGAATCCGGCTCCGGATTAAGGGTCGGAGCGGATATCGTGCGGCCTCGAGGCACCGCTCGTTAGCAGAGCTAGATCATGCCCGTCGAGACAAAGGCGGCATGCTTGGTTGTGGCTCGAATCCGTCAAGATCAAGTCTCCGCGGATATCGGTCGATAGTTCAAACTTCCACATATGACCTGATGGCGGGCGAAGCTTTCGATCTGCTCCGGATGGCTGCCGAATTGGCCCGCAGCAAAGCCGCCGAATCACGAAGATCTGTCCGGGAGAAAAGTCTCACCCTGGACCGCGTCGTTGTTGATGATCGAAGGAGCCATCGGGCCTATCGTTGACGACACGCAGGAACTCTCAATGAAAGCACCAATGTCGGTGTCAAACCGGCGGATCTCGGGTAGGGGTCCCGAACTGTGCTTCTAGGCGGATGGTAACAGGAGACAAAGGGACACAATGTTTTTACCCAGGTTCGGGCCCTCTCGATGGAGGTAATACCCTACCCTGCTTGATTAATATTGATGATATGGGTAGTACAAGAGTAGATCTACCACGAGATCAAGGAGGCTAAACCCTAGAAGCTAGCCTATGGTATGATTGTTGTTCGCCCCACGGACTAAAACCCTCCGGTTTATATAGACACCGGATAGGTTAGGGTTACACAGAGTCGGTTACAATGGTAGGAGATCTACATATCCGTATCGCCAAGCTTGTCTTCCACACCAAGGAAAGTCCCATCCGGACACGGGACGAAGTCTTCAATCTTGTATCTTCATAGT
Organism: Aegilops bicornis; assembly: GCA_021605145.1. Classification (NCBI taxonomy): domain Eukaryota; kingdom Viridiplantae; phylum Streptophyta; class Magnoliopsida; order Poales; family Poaceae; genus Aegilops; species Aegilops bicornis. The sequence continues at coordinate 339,937,263 of CM038672.1, read as the reverse complement.
CATGGAGTCCGGCCGTGATGATAGTCCGGCTATCCGGACACCCCCTAGTCCGGGACTCGCTCAGCTGCCAAAGGCTCTGACGGTGACGCCATCCTGGACTCCACGATGACCTCCTTCCTGCCGCTCTGCTGGTCTTGGTCTTGTTGCATCGAAGCGGTAACCTTTGCCTGATGCCTTGGCCTGTGGTTGCCTGCTTTGCACCAAAGGAGAAACGAGGACACTGTGCGGGCTGGCGCCCGCCTGGCGCCCGCCTGGCCTCGGTCGTCAAGGCTTGCGTCATGGGGCACCCTCGTGATGTACCCTGCCTTGATCTCTCCGCCTCCTCGTGAGCCTGCCTGACGAAGCTGCTCCTGAGGAAGGTTTCTATCGTCCGCCCCGCGAGGCTTGGCCCCTCGCGAGTGTCTTGAGCTTGAGCCGATGAAGCTGGGCCACGCTGGGCCCCCACTTGAGCCACACCGCAGGCTGCAGGCAGGCAAGTCTGGGGACCCCCGTTCCCAGAATGCCGACAGAGGTACAACCATATCCCCCTCTCGTGGAGCTATATTAAGAAAATTTGCCACACGGGTTGCATAAATTCCTCCAAAGAAATCACCCCTTCTACTATTATTCTGCAACCTACGTGCAACTATTGTCCCCAAGTTATATCCTTTATAACCTGACACAGCACTCTTGAGGACGCAAAGATCAGGGGAACACATGTGACATACCTCGTCCTTACCGTTAATGCATCTACCAATAAAGATAGGAAAGTAATGTATAGCAGGAAAATGAATGCTCCCTATGGTAGCTTGTGCTACGTCCCTAGATTCTCCCACAGTAACACTAGTAAGAAAATCTCTAAATTCAGATTTGGGAGGATCATTAATATTACCCCACTGCGGGAGTTTGCAAGAAGTTGTGAAATCCTCTAAATCCATGGTATAAGATGTATCATAAATATCAAACATGACACTAGGAGAATTACGCGCAAAAATATATTCGAACCTCCGCACGAAGGAATCAATCAATTGATAATATTGAGGACACTTATCTTGTAAGAAGTCCTCCAGCTCGGCATTACGCACATATGCGTCAAATTCCTCCTTGAAGCCTGCTTCGACCATAAAATCATCGGATGGCCACTCACAAGCCCGTACATTTGCGTCCCTTGGCAAATTAACATCTTGTTCAGTATAGCAATCCTTGGCCCTTTCTTTGCCGAGGAACCTCCTTGGTACAATCTTCTAGGCATATTTCTTTTTCTGAAAATTTCTGAAATTTTAGAACTTCAAAATAAAAGTGAATGAAACTAAACAAGATTGATAGCAACTACTCCTACAAGTGCCTAGAGCATATATCATGCATTGGAATTGCTTGGGACCTCAAAATTTTAACATGCAAGCTCAAGAACATGGTCACCTATGCAGCAAAAATTTGGAATGAATAAAGCACTAGAACAAAAACTAATTGGACCAATGGAGGAGTCACATACCAAGCAACAATCTCCCAAAGTAGTTTTGCGAATGGAGCTTTCAGCTAAGAGATCGAAAATCGCAGCAAAACGAGCTAGAATTCGTGCTTGAGCTGGATGGGGATTTTTTTGGGTAGAAGATGAAGTGTGTGGTTGCTGGCATAAGTGGAGGGGAGCCACCAGGGGCCCACGAGACAGGGGGCGCGCCCTATAGGGGGGGCGCACCCTCCTCTCTCGTGGCCTAGTGCTTGCCCCTCCTGCAGTGTTTTCAGTGCCTAAAATCCTCAAATATTCCAGAAAAAATCATACTAGATTTGCGGGGCATTTGGATCACTTTTATTTTTGGACTATTTTTAATGCACGGATAATTCGGAAAACAAAGCGGATAATACTATTTTTGCTTTATTTATTCTAAATAACAGAAAGTAAAAAGAGGGTACAGAAGGTTGTGCCTTCTAGTTTCATCCATCTCGTGATCATCAAAATGAACCCACTAACAAGGTTGATCAAGTTTTGTTAACAAACTCATTCTGAATAACACGGAACCGGAGAAATTTCGAATAACACTAAGTTTCCTCAACGGGCATATGAAAATCCCCAACAATAAGAATATCATACTTTTTCTTGACAAGAGGAGAGGAAATTCAAATCCTCCAAAAATGATAGTTGGAACTTTTTCAATAGAATTGATGCTATGGACTTGAGATAGTTTCCTCGGAAAATGTACCGTATGCTCATTACCATTAACATGAAAAGTGATATTGCCTTTGTTGCAATCAATAACAGCCCCTGCAGTATTAAGAAAAGGTCTACCAAGGATAATAGACATACTATCGTCCTCAGGAATATCAAGAATACCAAAGTCCTTTAAATAGTGACATTTGCAACCACAACGGGCACATCCTCACAAATACCGACAGGTATAGCAGTTGATTTATCAGCCATTTGCAAAGATATTTCAGTAGGTGTCAACTTATTCAATTCAAGTCTACGAGAGAGGCATAACACTAACACCGGCTCCAAGATCACATAAAGCAGTTCTAACATAATTTCTTATAATAGAGCATGGTATAGTTGGTACACCCGGATCTCCAAGTTTCTTTGGTATTCCACCTTTAAAAGTGTAATTAGCAAGCATGGTGGAAATTTAAGCTTCCGGTATCTTTCTTTTATTTGTGATGATATCCTTCATATACTTAGCATAAGGATTTACTTTAAGCATATCAGTTAAGCGCATACGTAAGAAAATAGGTCTAATCATTTCAGCAAAGTGCTCAAAATCATCATCATCCTTTGACTTGGATGGTTTAGGAGGAAAGGGCATGGGTTTCTAAACCCATGGTTCTCTTTCTTTACCGTGCTTCCTAGCAACAAAATCTCTCTTATCATAACGTTGATTCTTTGATTGTGGGTTATCAAGATCAACAACAGGTTCAATCTCTACATCATTGTCTTTTCTAGGTTGAGCATTAACATGAACATTATCATTAACATTATCACTAGGTTCATGTTCATCACCTGATTGAGTTTCAAAGATCGTAAATAGAAATATCATTGGGATTCTCAGGTGTGTCTACGACAGGTTCACTAGAAGCATGCAAAGTTCTATCGTTTTTCTTCTTTTTCTTTTTAGAAGAACTAGGTGCCTCTAAATTATTTCTCTAAGAATCTTGCTCGATTCTCATAGGGTGGCCTTCAGGATACAAAGGTTCCTGAGTCATTCTACCAGTTCTAGTAGCCACTCTAACAAAGAAAGTCATTTTTATTATTCAATTCATCAAGCAAATCATTTTGAGCTTTAAGTACTTGCTCAGCTTGAGTAGCAACCATAGAAGCATATTTGCTAACGCGGTGAAGTTCATCTTTAACTCTAGCCAGATTATCACCTACGCGTCCTATCTCGAAAGCATTATTCTTTAACTCTCTACCAACATAAGCATTAAGACTTTCTTGCCTAGCCATAAAGTCATCAAATTCATCTAAGCATGGGCTATGAAATTTAGTAGAGGGTATTTCAACTTTATCATATCTATAGAGAGAATTTACCTCTACTACTTGTGTCGGGTTATCAAGACAATGTGGTTCTTCAGGCGTTATATTAAGACCATGTATTTCTTCAATAGGTGGTAAATTCTTAACATCTTCAGCTTTAATATTTTTTCTTTCATTGATTTCTTTGCCTCTTGCATATCTTCAGATCGAGAAATAAACGCCTCTCTTCTTCAAGTGGGTTTAGGAATAGGCTTAGGAGTTGGCTCAATTGGTTCAGAATTACTTGAGAACTGGCTCAGGAAGAGTCCAATTATTTTCAGTAGTCAACATATTATTCAATAGTATTTCAGCTTCGTCGACTGTTCTTTCCCTGAAAACACAACCAGCACCACTATCCAAGTAGTCCTTGGAAGCATCGGTTAGTCCATTATAAAAGATATCAAGTATTTCATTTTTCTTAAGAGGATGATCGTGCAAAGCATTATAATCGGAGAAGCCTCCCCAAGCTTGTGGGAGACTCTCTTCTTTGATTTGCACAAAATTATATATTTCCATAAGGCAGCTTGTTTCTAATGAGCAGGGAAATATTTAGCGTAGAAGTAATAAATCATATCCTGGGACTACGCACACAACCAGGAGCAAGAGAATTATACCAAGTCTTAGCATCACCCTTTAATGAGAACGGGAATATCTTAAGGATATATAAATAGCGAGACTTCTCATCATGAGTAAATAGGGTGGCTATATCATTCAACTTGGTAAGACGTGCCACAGCAGTTTTAGATTCAAGGCCATAAAAAGGATCAGATTCTACTAAAGTAATAATATCAGGATCAACAGAGAATTCATAATCCTTATGAGTAACACAGATAGGTGAAGTAGCAAAAGCGGGATCGGGTTTCATTCTAGCATTAAGAGACTGCTGCTTCCATTTAGCTAATAATTTATTAAGATCATTTCTATCATTGCAAGAAAGAATTTCCATAGCAGCTGTTTCATTCTTAACATAACCCTTAGGAACAATAGGTAATACATAATCATTGGGGGAACTTTCATCATCACTATCATCAATAATAGGTTCTTCAATATTTTCATTCCCCCTAACTCTAACAAGTTGTTCATCTAGAAATTCACCTAAGGGCAAAGTAGTATCACGCACAGAAGTAGTTTCATCATGCATAGCAGAAATGGCATCATCAATAACATGCGACATATCAGAATTCATAGCAGTAGCAGGTTTAGGTGTCGCAAGCTTACTAATAACGGAAGGAGAATCTAGTGCAGAGCTAGATGGCAGTTCCTTACCTCCCCTCGTAGTTGAGGGCAAAATCTTGGTCTTAGCGTCTTTCAAGTTCTTCATAGTGATCACAGATATAAATCCCAAGTGACTCAGAGAATAGATCTATGCTTCCCGGCAACGGTGCCAGAAATTAGTCTTGATAACCCACAAGTATAGGGGATCGCAACAGCTTTCGAGGGTAGTGTATTCAATCCAAATTTATTGATTCGACATAAGGGGAGCCAAAGAATATTCTTGAGTATTAGCAGTTGAGTTGTCAATTCAACCACACCTGGATAACTTTGTATCTGCAGCAAAGTGTTTAGTATCAAAAGTGGTATGATAATAAAGGTAACGGTAGAAAAAGTAAAGATAAATGTTTTTGGGTTTTTGTAGTAGTTGTAACAGTAGCAACGGAAATGTAAATAAGCGAAGAACAATATATGAAAAGCTCGTAGGCAATGGATCAGTGATGGATAATTGTGCCGGATGCGATTCCTCATGCAATAGCTATAACATAGGGTGATATAGAACTAGCTCCAATTCATCAATGTAATGTAGGCATGTATTCCGTAAATAGTCATACGTGCTTATGGAAAAGAACTTGCATGACATCTTTTGTCCTACCCTCCCGTGGCAGCGGGTCCTAGCAGAAACTAAGGGATATTAAGGCCTCCTTTTAATAGAGAACCGAACAAAGCATTAGCACATAGTGAATACATGAACTCCTCAAACTATGGTCATCACCGAGAAGTATCTCGATTATTGTCACTTGGGGTTGTCGGATCATAACACATAATAGGTGACTATAGACTTGCAAGATAGGATCAAGAACACACATATATTCATGAAAACATAATAGGTTCAGATCTGAAATCATGGCACTTTCGGGCCCTAGTGACAAGCATTAAGCATAGCAAAGTCATAGCAACATCAATCACGTAACATAGTGGATACTAGGATCAAACCCTAACAAAACTAACTTGATTACATGGTAAATCTCATCCAGCCCATCACCGTCCAGCAAGCCTACGATGGAATTACTCATGCACGACGGTGAGCATCATGAAATTGGTGATGGAGGATGGTTGATGATGACGACGGCGACGAATCCCCCTCTCGGGAGCCCCGAACGGACTCCAGAACAGCCCTCCCGAGAGATATTAGGGCTTGGCGGCGGCTCCGTGTCATAAAACGCGATGAAACTTTCTCTCCGATTTTTTTCTCCCCGAGACGGAATATATGTAGTTGGAGTTGTGGTCGGAGGAGGTCCAGGGGCCCACGAGATAGGAGGTCATGACTGGGGCGCCTGTCTCGTGTGGATGTGCTATGGGCCCCGGCATTAATTCTTTCGCCAAAAATTCTTATAAATTCCAAAAAGTGCCTCCGTGGATTTCCAGGACATTCCGAGAACTTTTGTTTTCTACACATAAAACAACATCATGGCAGTTCTGCTGAAAACAGCGTCAGTCCAGGTTAGTTTCAATCAAATCATGTAAGTTAGAGTCCAAAACAAGGGCAAAAGTGTTTGGAAAAGTAGATACGTTGGAGACGTATCAGTGGACTCTCATGGCAAAACTGGTTTTAGGGGTGTTTGGATGCACAAGTAGTATCTCTCACTGGTCGTAAGGTGCTATACAAACCGTTTTAACCCCTTTCCGTGATGGCATTTGGAACCGTCGCCAAGTGAGTGTGGGCTATAGGGGGGTCCTTCCCACACGACATAGAAACCATCGGGAATGGGCGAGCGGCTACCGACGATCGCCATAGAATAAACGTATGTGAAGCCGCCCCAGTCCCACATGTTACATCTCGATGTTATGTTTCTGATCAGTGAGACATCCCAAACGATTACGCCGCTATATTTGTATGAAAAAGGTGAACGTCAACATTTAATCTGCCGATATGTTTGTGGTAGGTACGTTATTGCACACGGTTCAAGAATGTAAAATGTCTGCAGTGCCTCTACTAATGCCAACGTGTCAATTTTCATAACTGTGTGCGATTGGTATTCCTATCACTCATGCACACTGGTTTGAAATGTTTGTCGATACCATGAATCGCTGACACGCATATGAGGCGACACCGTGTAATGCGTCGTCCATCGCATAACGCTTTCACGTCAAAGAACCGTCTATTCTCTTTTTTCATCGCACACGCTGTTTTCTTTCTAACCGTGTGCACAATATTTTATTCGCTCATGTATATTTTTATTTTTTCCTGTAATTTATTATTTGAATTGGAAATTTTGAAATATGAAATGTGCAATTCAAATTCTCTGCACAATGGCTCAACATCAAATCCATAATAAAATTATTAGTACAATTTGTTCACAATTACAGGATTAGACATCAATTAACTATGATGAACCACAAAATTTACTGGCGGTAAAGGTGAAGAGACAAGTGTAAATCATTTTGGCTGCCGATGGTGTTGAAGAAAGGAAATGCCCATAATGTGCCTTCCTGCATGCCATAGGCAGGAACAACTTTTTTCCAACCCCTTATGACGATCGCCCGCCCATCCTTCACCGCCTTCAGGAAGACTTCCAGAGCATTATCATGGTAGCATGAATAATATACTTTAACCATAGTTGCCTCCACTCCGGTCATGTAGTTTGCAAGGTAGTCATCATTTAATAGCTTTGAAAACCACGGAAAGAGAAAAATATTAGATACAAAGGTCTAATAGAGTAACTTGTTGTGGGCAGGGGGAAAAGGGAACACATTACTTACCACCCTAAAGTTCACTGTTGTCTTGGACAAAGTGTAAATAAAGAGCTTAATTCCCATCACCCGTTTCTTTCGCCTAAAAATCTTTCTTAGTATCCTCACTTGACGCTTGTTCATGAATATCTCATTGCCGCACACACAAAAGGGATCGAAGTGTGGATCAGTACCGCTCATATATGTACCTACAAGCAACGAGTAAATGTTAGAAGCTAAACCGAGATTGCACAAATGATGTAAAATACAACTACCTACGTTCCTAAGTACAAGTATTTTTAGAGATTTGAATATGAACTACATATGGATGTATATAGAATTATAGATATAGTTTAGATTAGAATCTAGATTCACTCATTTTGGTCTGTATGTAGTCTATATTGGAATCTGTAAAAATACTTATATTTAGGAACAGATGGTGTATAAGACATGGTATGCAGCTAACCTCGATGGCAAACAACAGCATCACCCATTGTAGCCCTGTGTAAGTACATGGAAAGCCAATGTTAACTACAACATGGTTAACATCAACCAAAAATAGAAAGTGGTAATAAAATGGCAGCATCTGTTGTGATATCTTCATTGTGAAAGAGTAGCACTGTAGCAAAGGGACGGATTAAAAAATGGATACAACTATTAATTGTAACAGGCTTAAAAACATCCTAATTTATGTTCTGTAAGTTTGTAGCCATTGAAATACAATTGTTTAAACATGGATAGAACTGTTAATTGCAACAGGCTTAATGGCCATTGAAACTGGTACTGACAAAAATGCAATTGGCAGAGTTAAACATCACAAGGCAAGTGCTGCCAAAGCAGATAATGGCCGAGTTGTAAGGTAGGGAAAATAGTTAAAATGTGTCAGGCATGTTTATTACAACATGCTTACACTACAAAAAAAAGACACATCCGTGACATTTTGGGCCGAACGAAATTTCTTCTGTCATACTTATGACACTTATATGACGATAATTGTGACAAAACCCGGTATCGTCATAGATGTGGTGGGGTACTACTTCTATGACAAAAAATCATGACAGAAAATGGGCTTTTGTCCTAGGCGGGTCGGAGATGCAGCTGCATGACATTCTTTGGGCCGTCCATGACAGAAAAAACCGTGGTAGAAGCGAGGGCGAGGAAACTAACGGGGACTTCCCGGTTACGATCGGGTGTCGGGAGCCGAGCTATGCGCGTTTCTCTCGTACATACGCGTGTGTGTGCGAGGCGTCGGGCTCTAACTGAACCCGAGCAAGGTGTTGGGCTCTAACTGAACCCGAGCGATTGCACTGTAGGCTACGTCTTACTGAACCCGAGCGATCGATCGATCCCTTGCTATTAACTGAACCCGAGTGATTCCTTTGCTACTGCTGCTAACTGAAGCTGATCGATGCTGCCTCTGGTTGAACAATGAGCGTTGTTGGGGGGTTTGGATGAACAGTTCCCGGTGGGGGGTTGGATGAACAGGAACCCGTGGTAGTAGAGGTTGTTGACGCTGGATGAACGATACCCCGATTGATCGAGCCGGTGGATGAACAGGACCCCGTGGAGGGCTGGATGAACAAGACCCTGTGGAGGGCTAGATGAAAACTAGCCGGTGGAGGGCTGGTTGAATTAGAGCAGTGGAGGGCTGGATGAACGAGAGACCGTGGAGGGGTGGTTGAACAGGACCCCCGTGGAGAGGGCTGGTTGAACAGTAGACGGTGGAGGAGCGCGCGGTAGAGGCTGGATGAACAGGAGACCGTGGATGAACAGTCGCAGGTGGAGGCTGGAGGAGGTCGACGGTGGATGAATAGTAGCCCGTGGAGGCAGTCAACGGTGGATGAACAGTAGCCCGTGGAGGCACTCGACGGTGGAAATGAACAGTATCCCGTGGAGTCCCATTTTGTGGTATGCCACACCCCTCCCGATGAACAGGACCCCCGTTTCGACTGTACCGCTCCAACACAAGTCCGTTTCCTCAGTTTTGCAGTATACCACACCCCTCCCGATCAACAGGTGTAACATCCCAAATTTTCAATTTGGAATGTTATACATTAGATCATCATGGCATACCATATTTTTATTGCATTTTGGTTTGATCCTAGAAATTCTACGCAACTCAAGGACCCACGGAGAGAGTTGGGGGTTTCGTTATTTTCATATTTGAGTTTTCTCAAATTTTTGAAAAGAGGATCGTTTGATTTTAAGTATTTTCTCTTCGAATGTTTCTTTTATAAAAAATAAAAGAGAGAGGATAAAATGACTTCCTCAAAATAAAGAAATATCAGAGATTTAACGTTAAAATCAAATAAGATTTATTCAGAGTTTTATCGCTATTTTATTTAAATTAGGAAAAAAAATGCTTTTTTTCAAAATTTCATATTAGGCCCAAATAAATGTTCACCTTGTGCGACATATTTTTACAGGACGGGAAAATTTATTTCGGGATTTTTGGAGTCCGTTTAGTATTTCTTTTATTTGTTTTTTAGAGCGGAATTATTTAAAAAAACAGGGGAACCGACCTACGGGCCGTATCCGGCCCGGACTCCTCCCAGGCCCCCCGTTTATAAGCCGCAGCCCCCCCAGCCCCGCTGCCTACCGCCGCCTCCAGCCCACCCCGCGCCAGACCCTAGCCGCCATCGCCGGACCCGCTGCCGCCGTGCCGCCGAATCTAGTCGCCGTTGACCGTCGTTTGACCGGTCGGTTTTCTTCGGTAAACCCCGGTTTTTTTATTTCGTTAGATCGGTTTTATTTTTTTCGGTTTAGTTATTTAACGAATGTCTGTTTGTATGTTCGTTTTAACAAACAGTTTTCACTGTTTATCCGCAGATAACGAACGTTCGTTCGTTAGCCTGTTCGTCGGTTTTTATTTTTCTCGGATTTTCTGCGATTATCTTTGATCGTGATTTCTGATCCGATTTTCGTTTTAGTTTATCTTTTCGCTCGTTTATCGGAATCAGGCGATTTAAGCACCTAGAATTTTGTCTCGAAACCCTCTTTTTGTTTAATCAACTTAAACAAGTTTTTGCTACTATAAAAATTGACTTTAGTCCAGATTGGTAAATGAAGCTTGTTTCTTTCGCCGTTTGAGTTCCGTTGCTTCGTTTGATTTGATTCTTTTTGCAAACCGGAGTTCTTAAGTTGAACTTTCTAGTAAAATCTCTTATTTGAGTTTTACTCGTGCCCTTGCTTGATTGCTTATTGTATGTTTGTTTGTTTGCGATAGAGTACCCGGAGTGCGAAGCGTGCTACTACGAGTCTCTAGGTTTCACGGATCATCAGCAAGGCAAGTAACACTTTGATCATACCTCTTTACTACCCAGTTTTATTGCATTATGATCAATCCTCAAACAATTGCATGGTTAGGATCTGATTAAAATTGTGGCTGGGAAGTAGATGAGGTAGTACCTATTCACCCGTTTATTATCAAACATATGGGTGGTACTTCTACGTTGCTTATACTGCTATGCTCGTAGACGTGGATTGGGTTTGAGTATATCCATGACAAATGTGAGATTGTTAATTAATGGTTCAACTTAAGGTGGCAACTTAAATACACATCTGGGTGGATTGAGGCACCTGGGAATCCAAGGATTGCTCAGATTTTTGGAAATCCCAGGGGTACCGTGTGATTCTGCTATGGACTGCCACCCAGGCTCAAAGGGAGCATGAGATTATTCGTGCTAGAAACTTCCATGTGCAACCACAAGCCATTATGGGCTCTGGCATAGTTGAGTATGTTGTGTGACCTCTTTCAGTGGTAAACTAGCAGATGTAGGGGATGTAGGTGGTACGGTCTACCCATCGACAGAGTTAATGCTTCTGAAAGACTGTGTCTCGGTCATGCATTTCTCAAACACCATGTAGTGCAAGAAATCCAACGGAGGCGATCGAGTCTTGTGGGGAAAAGTGCGCAAACCTCTGCAGAGTGTACAAACTAATCATGGTTAGCCGTGTCCTCGGTTATGGACATCTTGACTATCTAGTTCTTGGATTATCATGTGGATCTCATCACTCTTAATTATAAATAATGATTGAGTTATTTAATTACTTTTTAAATGGGATTTAGATGGGGTTTGCCATTCTCAATGTTTAACAACCACCATGATAGTTAAATAAAATATATTCCTTTTGTTGTAGGAAAAAATTGGCTTTTCGCAAAACATATTAACCATAAAGCCTCCACCAGCAATATATGCATGTAGTGATAGCTTTATTCTGTTCATTACTCTCTTGTGTTACATTGCCAGCATATTCCATGTGCTGACCCATTTTTGGGCTGCAACGTATCATGTTGCAGACTTTTCAGACGATGAGCAAGGAGCCTTAGGTCATGGTCTTTCACTCAGTGATGCCGTTGGAGTTGACGGACTTACTTTATCTTCCAAGCATTCCGCTATTATCATATTAGATGGCCTTAAGCCATATTTTTTGTAATAAGTTCTCTTTTGAGACATTCAATGTAATAAGTGTGTGATTGCTACTTTGTTATAAATCCTTCAAGTACTGTGCGTGTCAGCATTACCGATCCAGGGATGACACTCATGCACAGAGACTTGACCGTCTGAGGTCGGGTCGCTACAAGATGGTATCAGAGCACACACTGACTGTAGGATACGACCACTAAGCTAAAGCCCTAGATCACTACTCTCTTCTCATTTCTGACCCCTCTCCTTTTTCTACTCGATAGGATGGCGGATCCAAGGATCAAGTTCACGCAACCGGATGAAGACACCCCTTTTGGACGCCACTTGAAGGAAGTTACTAGGTAGTTGAACATTGGAATACCAAGCTTCATAGGGACTTAGAATGCCACTTTACCAGAAGAGGAGCGCTGGATGATTCAAGTTCAAGTTCCAGGAAGGACATTCACGCCAGTCACTGAGCCCATAGAGTTTTCCTTTGATGCACCAACCTGGAGTCTAGGAAAGAGTATGGCAGCCCACATCACCATGGGACGCATTGGAGAAGTTTACCACAAGGATCTCAAGGATACTATCTACCAGATTTGTGGGCACCGAAATGAGCAATGGGAGATGATCAGCACTAGGAAGGATAGATCGATAACAGCTTTCATCCAGGAGTTAAACCAGCACATTCGGCGCCAGGAGAACCAGATGTGCGCAGGCATGACATATTTGAAGAAGGCGATGACAAGGATCACGGAACTGGAGGGAGAACTCAAGGATACTCGCGTGGAATATATGGAGGAAATCATCGTACTAGTGGAGAAGAATGACGACCTGACAAGGAAGCTAGGAGTTTTCATGGGAGACCCCGCGCAGGAGGAGAAGATGACGGTTCCACTTGCCCGGAGAACTACATCATCATCGACGACACCGACTCGGATCCCGATGATAGCAATGATGACTATGTTGATGAAGCTAGAGCAGATATCATGGAGTCTTCAACCGATCAATTTTTCTAGTCGACCACCATATCAGTAGTAGTATTCCACCATGTATATTGTATAGTCCGAGCACTTTTGTAATGATTGTTCTAGACCGATTGTATGCCCTTGTTTGATTGATTGAGTGATATGTTTGTGTTTGTCTCATGTGCATATGGGCAGTGTCTTCCCCCTATACCTCATTCTACTCTGTTTTCTCATCTTTTCTAAACCCAGCAGATGCCTCCGAGACACGACAATGGATTTGCTTTCCCACCGGAGCTCACTCAGTTGATCCAGCAGCAGAATGCATTGATGCAGATAGTAGTCCATAATCAGAACCAGGGGAACAACAACAACAACAACAAGCCACCACCACCACCACCAGTTGATCACTTAGCCCGTTTTCTTAGGCTGAATCCACCAGTGTTCTCCAGTAGCACCGAGCCGATTGTTGCAGATGATTGGCTCCACAAGACTGAAAGGGAGTTGACTACTGCAGGATGTACAGATGTGGAGAGAGTGCGTTTTGCCGCACATCAGCTTGATGGACCCGCAACATCATGGTGGGAGAATTTCATAGTCACTTACCCCATCGACACGGTGACATGGGATCAGTTTCAGCAGGCTTTTCGCACTACCCATGTATCAACAGGAGCTATGGCCATGAAGAAGCGTGAGTTTCATAATTTACGCCAAGGAGGGCGCACCGTTGGCCAGTATGTGGATGACTTTAGTAAGCTAGCATGTTATGCCCCAGATGACGTCGCTACGGATGCAGCTAAGCAGGGGAAGTTCCTGGAAGGACTGAATGATGAGCTGAGCATGAAGTTGATGGTGGCAAATTTCAATAACTACCAGGAATTGGTAGATAGAGCTCTCATGCTTGAAGGGAAGCGGCAGATTGATGTACCGCAAGAGGAAGTATGGACAAGGGAAGTACAATTCTGGAGCATAGCAGAGACCTCGTTTCACCCCGAACTCGGGAGGACTTGTCCATAACCATAGAGGCCACACTCACAATGGAGGAAGTTCGCGCAACCATAGTTGCTCCAAGAATGGGAATGGTAATGGAGGAAGCAGCGGACAGAACTGTTCCAACCCGGCAACACCCGCCAAGAATGATCTAAGCCACATTACATGCTACAAGTGCCAGAAGACTGGACATTACGCCAATGAATGTCCTGAAGCTAAGAATGGAAACGACAATGGAAGCTCTGGGAAGAAGCCCAACCCTTTCAATAGGGGACAGGTGAACCACGTTAGCGTGGAGGAGGTTAAAGCCCAACCCGATGCAGTAATAGGTATGTTTTTGGTTAAGTCATTTACTGCAGTCGTACTTTTTGATACTGGTGCATCGCATTCATACATATCAAGGGGATTCGTGGATAAGTTTAAACTGCCAACCCAAGCCCTTAGGTCACCCATGTTAGCAACCTCGCTAGGAGCAGAGTATATGGCTAGCCTACGGTGTGATCGGTTACCATTAAGGATTGGTAACTACCTGTTCCCCTCAGACCTAATAGTATTGGAGTCACAAGGATTGGATGTGATATTAGGCATGGATTGGTTATCGAAGTATGGAGGGCACATTGACTGCGCCAGTAAGTTGATTTTGCTCACCACCCCAGAGGGAAGAAGGATCAAGTATGTATCCCGGCATGTGCCGAATAGGACTCAAGTAAATTAATTATCAGGAGTTGTACAGGAGGAAGTACCGGTGGTGAAGGATTTTCCAGATGTATTTCCAGAAGAGTTGCCAGGCATGCCACCGGATAGAGACATTGAGTTTTTAATTGAGCTTTTACCAGGCACAGGGCCAATATCTAAGAGACCATACAGAATGCCCGCAAAGGATTTGGAGGAAATTAAGAAGCACATTAAGGAATCACTGGATAAGGGCTATATTCGCCCAAGTTCGTCACCTTGGGGATCCCGGTACTTCTAGTGGTGAAGAAGGATGGATCGTTAAGGATGGTTGTTGATTATGGAGGATTGAATGAGGTGACAATCAAGAACAAGTACCCACTGCCGATGATCAATGATTTGTTTGGTCAGCTGCAAGGAGCTAAGGTGTTTTCCAAAATCAACTTGCGATCAGGGTACCACCAGCTAAAGATTTGAGAGCAGGATATACCTAAGACAACTTTTACCATGAGGTACATGCTATACGAGTATACCGTTATGTCATTTGGTCTGACCAATGCACCTGCCTATTTTATGAACATGATGAACACATTTTTTATGGAGTTTTTGGATAAGTTCGTCGCGGTGTTCATTGATGATATGCTAGTCTACTCAAAGAATGAAGAGGAGCATAAAGAGCACTTGCGTTTAGTACTTGGGAAGCTCAGAGAACATAGCTATATGCCAAGTTCAGCAAGTGTGAGTTTTGTCTGAAGGAAGTTGGATTCCTTGGACATGTTATATCTGGAGAAGGAATAGCGGTAGACCCCAGCAAGGTTGTCACTATGACAAATTGGGAGGCACCCACGTCAGTTGGAGAGATCCGGAGTTTTCTTGGACTCGCATGATACTACCAGAGGTTCATTGAAAATTTCTCAAAGATTGCAAAGCCTATGACGGAGTTGTTAAAGAACGACACCAAGTTCAAATGGACTAAGGAATGTGAGGCCAGTTTTCAGGAGTTGAAGAAATGCTTGGTTACATCACCAGTGTTGATTCTGCCAGATTAACACAAGGATTACGAAGTGTATTGCGATGCTTCT
Source organism: Aegilops bicornis (assembly GCA_021605145.1). Classification (NCBI taxonomy): domain Eukaryota; kingdom Viridiplantae; phylum Streptophyta; class Magnoliopsida; order Poales; family Poaceae; genus Aegilops; species Aegilops bicornis. The sequence continues at coordinate 339,921,719 of CM038672.1, read as the reverse complement.
CGTCGAGGACTTGGAGCCGTACTTATGCAGGAGGGAAGAGTTGTTTCATATGCCTCACGATAGCTTAAACCCCATGAGTTAAATTATGCTACGCATGATTTGGAGTTAGCAGCCGTAGTGCATGTGTTGAAGACTTGGAGACATTTTCTCATCGGAAACCATTGTGAGGTATACACGGATCACAAGAGTTTGAAGTATATCTTCACGCATAAGGAGTTGAATCTCAGGCAGAGGAGATGGTTAGAGCTCATTAAGGATTATGATATGAGATTACATTATCATCCCGGAAAGGCTAACGTAGTAGCCGATGCATTGAGCCGCAAAAGTCATCTCAATACACTCATGACCGGAGAATTACCCAAGGAGTTGGCAGATGACCTTCGCAAGCTATGTTTGGAGATAGTTCCGAGAGTTTATGTAGCAGCTTCGGAGTTAAGGGAAAGTTAGCACGACATTTTGTGGGACCGTACAAAGTTTTGGGACGTATGGGAGAAGTTGCTTACAAGTTGAAATTACCCGATGGATTGTCAGGAGTTCACGATGTGTTCCACGTTTCTCAGTTGAAGAAGTGCCACGCAGAGATGGCTGATATTCCTTTGAGAGATACAATGCCGCTGGAAGCGATACAGTTGGATAGTCACTTGACATATGAGGAGAAGCCAGTCAAGATTCTTGAGTTAGCCAGCCGAGTCACACGCAGCAAAGTTATCAAGTTCTACAAAGTTCAGTGGAGTCACCGTACCGAAGATAAAGCCACCTGGGAACTAGAGGAAGACCTACGGAAGGATCACTCTCACCTATTTTCTAGCCAACCCAAATCTCGAGGGCGAGATTCATCTTAAGGGGGGTAGGTTTGTAACATCCCAAATTTTCAATTTGGAATGTTATACATTAGATCATCATTGCATATCATATTTTTATGGAATTTTGGTTTGATCCTAGAAATTCTACGCAACTCAAGGACCCACGGAGAGAATTAGGGGTTTCTTTAATTTCATATTTGAGTTTTCTCAAATTTTTGAAAAGAGGATGGTTTGATTTTAAGTATTTTCTCATCGAATATATCTTTTATAAAAAATAAAAGAGAGTTTAAAATGACTTCCTCAAAATAAAGAAATATCAGAGATTAATGTTAAAATCAAATAAGATTTTTATTCGGAGATTTATTGCTATTTTATTTGAATTAGGGAACAAATGCGTTTTTCAAAATTTCATATTAGGTCCAAATAAATGTTCACCTTGTCCGGCATATTTTTAGATGACGGGGAAATTTTATTTCGGGATTTTTGGTATCTGGCCCGGCCTCCTCCCAGGCCCCCCCTCTATAAGCCGCAGCCCCGCAGCCCACCGCCGCCTCCAGTCCACCCCGCGCCAAACCGTAGCCACCGCCGCCTGCCGCCGTCGCCGGACCCGCCGCCGCGCGCCGCCGGATCAAGTCGCCGTTGTCCGTCGTTTGACCGGTCGGTTTTCTTTGGTAAAACCCGGTTTTTTTATTTTGTTAGATTGTTTTTACTTTTTTTCCGTTTAGTTATTTTGCGAGCGTCCGTTCGTACATTCGTTTTAACGAACGATTTACACCGTTTAGCCGCAGATAACGAACGTTCGTTCGTTAGCCTGTTCGTCGATTTTTCTTTTTCTTGGATTTTCCGTGATTATCTTCAATCACGATTTCTGATCCGATTTTCGTTTTAGTTTATCTTTTCGCTCGTTTATCGGAATTAGGCGATTCAAGCGCCTAGGGTTTCGTCTCGAAACCCTCTTTCTTTTTAACCAACATAAACAAGTTTTTGCTACTGTAAAAATCGACTTTAGTCCAGATTAGTAAACGAAGCTTGTTTCTTTCGCCATTTGAGTTTCGTTGCTTCGTTTGATTTGATTCTTTTTGCAAACCGGAGTTCTTAAGTTGAACTTTCTGGTTAGATCTATTATTTGAGTTTTACCCGTGCCCTTGCTTGGTTGCTTATTGTATGCTTGTTTGTTTGCGATAGAGTACCCGGAGTGCGAAGCATGCTACTACGAGTCTCTAGGTTTCACGGATCATTAGCAAGGCAAGTAACACTTTGAGCATACCTCTTTACTACCCAGTTTTATTGCATTAGACCAATCCTCAAACAATTGCATGGTTAGGATCTGATTAAAATTGTGGGTGGGAAGTAGATGAGGTAGTACCTATTCACCTGTTTATTATCAAACCTATGGGATCCCGTTTTGCGCTACACCAGACCCCTCCCGAGGAACAGGATCCCGTTTCGACCGTGGCCGGTCGAACACAAGGCAATTTCCTCCATTCTGCGGTACGCCAAGCCTCGTTTCCATCGCCTGTTCCATCCAAGCCGGTTGGCTCCCGATTAACACAACGACACATTCTGTTTCGACTCAGCTGGTTGCCTCCTCATGATCATGAGGACGGCGCAACTTCTCCTTTCCAACCCAGCCATGTACACGAGCCCTGGCCGTACGTATGCGCAAGTAGGCGTCAGGACCCGCCCAGATGTAATGCACGTAAATGTATTTACTTTCTTGCACCCTGGCAGACCAGTATTTACTTTCGTGACCCCGCCCATATGTACGTATGTGTACATGGTATGTGCATGCATCTAGTACGACACGCGCCCTTCCTTACACGGCCACGGTTCGTCGCTGCAGCCTGCAGACTGACCGGTCGACCGGTACGTACGTACACGTTCTCGACCAGAATGACAATGCTACGTACGCTTCGACCAGGTGGTTCCCGACTGTCAGGCACTTCCTTGCGTTCGAAGATGTAGCTGGTGGGTCCCAGCAGGGGGGAAATCATTTTTTTGCCCGTAATATGGACGCACTTCCTTGCGTGGAAAGATGTAGCTTGTGGATCCCAGCAGTCAGGGGGAAATGTTTTTTTTTGCGAAATACGGTTGCCTGTCCGGTGGGTCCTACTGTCAGGTCGAGGAATCAGTATTTTGTGCGTAATAAGGAGGTATTTCCTTGCTGCGGCCATGGACCCAGCTGTCAGCCTCTCCACATATAGTACTCTTCCGATGGAAGTCGTTTGTTGACCACATTGAGCACGCCACGCCAAGAGCACCAGGGCGGTGGACAACGGCAAGGCCTAGGAAGGGGAGGACGCAGAGACAGGGAAGACGCGGCAGTGGATGCCCACGCGGAGAGGAGTACTTGGGTTGACTGCTTCGGCTGTGGTGTGAGGCTGCCGTCGCCGGAGAATAACAGGAGGTGTGGGTGAGTATAGATGGATGGCATGGCCAGCGGTCGCAGCACAGCCGGATACAGGAGGCAGGAGTAGGCGGCACGGCCAACGCTTGTTTGGGCGGCTGGAGCAAGAAGGCCAGATGTTGAAGAAGCACTACGGCCGCTGGAAGGACATCGTATTGTCACTGGAGCTAGAATCGTTCATATTGACTAAGTTGACAAATCCCTCCGTCCCCGTCATCTTAGTAGGCCCACAAATCAGCCTCCCATATCGTGGGTCCCAGCTAGCAGGGGGGTATTCATTTTTTTGCTTAATAAGGAAACACTTCCTTGTGTGCGAAGATATAGCTGGTGGGTCTGAGCTGTCAGCGGCGAGAATGTTTTTTTCACAAAATACAGAGGCCCTTTCGGTTGGTCCCAGATGTCAGGTGGAGGAATCATTATTTTGTGCATAATAAGGAGGCATTTCCTAGTGTGCGGCCGTGGACCCAGCTGTCAGCCTCTCCATATACAGTCCACTCCCGATGGATGTCGTTCGTTGACCATGCCGTGCCGAGAGCACTAGGGTAGTGGATGACGGCGAGGCCAATGAAGGGACAACACGGAGCCGGGGAAGACACGGCAGTGGCTGCCCACATGGTTGGGAGTATGAGGGTTGACTGGTTCGGTTACCGTCGCCGGAAAATAACAGGAGGTGTGGGTGAGTAGAGGGATAGCCAGGCCAAGCATGCGAGTATGGTGGGGCCGTGAGGCCTGCCCGACAGCACAGCCGGCCATGGGAGGCGGGAACAGGCAGTTCCGTCAGTGCTGGTTTGGGTGGCTGGAGCAGGAAGATCAGAGACTGAAGAAGCACAATTGCCGTAAGATTGACATCTAACGGTCTAACGCTGGTAGAGTCGATTGTTGACTAAGTTTCTTTTTTTTGAGAAACCTTGTGTACACATGAACTTAGTAGGCCCACAAGTCAGCTTCCAAATCTCTGGCAGACAACATAGAGCCCATTTGCTAGTTTTTTAAATAATTTGCAGCCCATTTGCTAATTCTTAAGTAATTTATTACAACCCAATTTCTGCCCAGGACCACGGTCGAAAATTTCAACCTTATTTTGCATGTTTCGGTGGAGTCTGAAATGTTGTAATCCCAAAATGATAAACATTTTTTAAGAACTTACTGATTTGCCAAAAAAAATCGTTTTGTTTTTGTAAGCAAACAAGACGTGGGACAATTGAGTTGGTTTAAGGCAAAACGAGTGGTAAAAAAATTAGCGCTGGGAGGGAAAACAACAACAAAAATAAGGATGTAAATATGAAAAGGAACTTTATGTATTTTCAATATAATGATACGTGTATATGAACTACTAAAACTATAGGTAGAGATTAGAAAACGGAAGTAGGACATGGCATTTCAAGAGGAATAGAACTGGGTTGTGTGTTTGATTTAGTAAAAACAAACTGCCTGCGGATGTTGTAAGATAAAATATAACTAATGTTGCCGGGCCAGAGGCCTGTAGATACATGCTGGATCTTTGTGCCCGTTGTCGTCATGGACTAGGCCTGTTAAAAACAAAACCAAGCCTGAGCAGTCTACAACCCAGTTGAAACTTGCTCGACTTGCAAAAACAATATACCTGCTCAATAAACGAGAGAATTCTACAAGTGCAGACTAATAACTGGGATGCAGCAGGTATATTGTTTTTTCATCGTGATAATAAGTGCATCAACTTGTTTCAAAAAATATGAAGAACTGGGAATTCGAACGGCAGATGCTTATGCTACCCATCAAATAAAAATTAGGTGTCTGAAAATTTGTTTCAAATCAAATGATTCAGCGTTATATCCACGTCGACCCTCGGCATGATGGTTGGAAGCAAATTCCAAGTCCATACTGAAAGATCATTAACAGCAATACCAACTTGCGGACGACAAGGTAGTACAAGTACCAATACCAAAATAACTTATAATCTTTTTAGTCCTGGCCCTAGTGTTTGTCTGGTAGAAAATCTTGTAGAAGACCAGCTCCTGCTCCTTCTCTTGCTCCAGGTCCCCGAGGTGGTACTGGTGCATCACCCAGTTGGTCCTCTACTGGTCGAAGTTTTTTTGCGGGAATGGTCGAAGTTCTTGTTGTTGTGCAGCACCAGAACCTTTTTGCTGCCCGTCTGCCGGCCATTGACCATCACCGGCAAGGTATTGCCGGTCTTGTGCCACATCGCGTGCATGCCGTGACTCCAAGCGTATCTTCGCACGCCGTCCACGTGCACCTTTTGAACACCCTGGAATTGTGCTGGAAGAAATGCTTGCTTAAGCCACTTAGTGTGATACCAGCAGTATTGTCGAATACAGGTTTTATTGTACGTAGTTGGCATTTTCAAAACATCTTTGGCATGTTGAAGTCACTTGTTTCACTTTTTATTAACTATCAAATTGTAATTGCTTCACTAGGTCTGCGTCTAAAAAAAATAGAGCTATAAACAAAGGAATATGTTTGTGCAAGTAGACGGCCGACCGGTGTCTTACCTGGAAGTTTCTCAGGATGGGTGTAGCATATGCCATGCTCGCTGTCGATGGTTGGTATGACCAAATTGATGAGAGGGTGAGATCTCGCACTGTCAGCACTCACTTTGGCCTCAAGGTGCTCGATCGGCTCCTGATCCGTTGGATCAAACTTGATGCAAGTCGGCAGCATCGGCCAATCCTTCTTGGAATTGCATCGGTTAATTCCGGTTATATGGTACTCAATGTATGATCAATCGACTGTTTAAGTGAATGATGAAAGATTTCGACAGATTAGTGGTAGTACTCCAAATCTGAAGTCCACAATACCCGAACACGCCGCCGGGATTCTTGTGTCACCTCAACGTCAATTCAATGTGAGGACATGATGAATAATTTGACCGACCTATACTAGTACTGCTACTGTACTACTCCCTCTGTCCCAAAATATAAGAACGTTTTTAACACTACACTAGTGTCAAAAACGTTCTTATATTATGGGACGGAGGGAGTACTTACTATTCGTATTTAGTGTCACATTTTAACCATAGGTTTAACTAACAAAATGTCAATGCATGTCACCAAAAATTATTCCATTGGAAACTATGTTTAAATACAAATAAAACGATATAATTTTTTGTGACATGCATTAACATTTAGTCAGTAAAACTTATGGTAAAAGTTTGACACAAATTACGAAGGGGACCAGTAAACTAGGAGGGAGGTAGTAGTACGAGTAGCGCAATATACGGTATAGAGGACTAGTACAGATTTAGAAATGGGATAAGAATTTACAAGGTTGTGCGACAGACTTTGTAGGCTACATGAGTAATACAAAATCTAATTCTCATTGGACAACACTTTGACCAACAAGTACACACTTGAAACCTAATTGATATACATATACATACATACATACATATTGAGGAGTGCTTCAAACTAACAACAATACATAATATCCAACAAAAGAGGGTCATGCTACGGCAGGAGGATACAAGGCTCAGTCTAGATATCAGTACGAATCAAGTTGTGCATATTTGATGTTGGCATGAACCACATCGCCGCATGTCGGGTTTGCAAAACCATCCATCACATGGAAGCTTGATGCCTTTCACACACTGAAGATTATCTGGCAACAAGCTGTGTCGACGAATCTCTGGATATGGTGATTCATGAAACCAATGGTATGATGTGTAAACACAGTTTCGCCTGGCGAATGGAAGTTGCATAGCACGGTAATCATCGCCAGTGATATGATCGATGATTGGTTGGATGATCGGATAATTGATCCCGAGGAACATGGAGTGGTTTCCAAGGCTGTAAACCCGCCTCCAGTTGAATACGCCTGGCCTAACGAAGCTGGGATCTTTCTTGACCACGAAGTAGCCATAGCCATCAATGTCACAAACGCCCCAGGCATTGTACTACATGTGGTTTGATGAAATGGTTTGGTCATTCTGGTACGTGCAAATGAGCATCAAATGACCGTCGTCAGCTGAACGAGCGATAAACCACCACCCATCGGCTGGTATGGTTCCAGGTCCTGGAATCATGAAGGTCAGCGCATTTATGTCTGCTGCAACAATTAAAATTGGAGACCAAAAGGACAACAATAAATAATCATGCTCAGAGTATGTGTGGAATTAAGATTATTATAAGAGTGACACATATCATAGACAGAGAATTGCAATACCGTGGTCATAATCATACCCCAAGTTAAAAAATAAGCCAACGGCTTTCATATTATAGTAATATATCATGGTTCAAACATCATGTAACAATGAGAGGAAAATAGATATGACAGGGCCTACTCATATTCTACCATAGCACTTACTATAGTTATCATATCAACTCTAAGCAATAACATGTGTTGTTATAAAAATCCTGGAAATGAGAGTAACATATAGCAATCATGAGGTTATACTCATAATATCTATTCTAAAAATCCTTAGATGCCAATTGTTCTCATATTGTCGGCGTTCTGGGAACGGGGTACCCAGACTTGCCTGCATGCGGCCTGCGGTGTGGCTCAAGGGGTGGCCCAGCACGGCCCATCTTCATCAGCACAAGCTCAAGACCCTCGCGAGGGGCCAAGCCTCGCGGGGCGGACGATAAGAAGTCTCCTCAGGCACGGCCTCGTCAGGCTGGCTCGTGAGGAGGCGGAGAGATCAAGGCGGGGTACCTCACAAGGTGCCCATGACGCAAGCCATGACGACCAAGGGCGCCAGGCGGGTGCCAGCCCACGCAGTGTCCTCATTTCCTCTTTGGTGCAAAGGAGGCAAGCGCAGGCGAGAGCATCAAGAAAAGGCAGCCGTTTCGGTGCAACAAGACCAAGACCAACACAACTGCAGGAAGGAGGTCATCGTGGAGCCCAAGCCGGCGTCATCGTCAGAGCCTTTGACAGGCGAGGACCAACTTTAGTCAGGATAAGTGTACTGGATGTTCCCCTTCAAAACGGCCAATTCTTGTCGCCCTTCCCGCTCAATATTTGGGAAGAGGCCCAGGGCCTTTGCCTATAAATAGGACTAGCCACCCATAGGGTATAGGCATCTTAGATCTTGGATCCGGAATCCAGAACAGAGCTAGAGGTCAAGCAATCTAGAGAGAGAGAGCGACCGAACTCCCCCTAGCAGTTCGTCGCACCGGCCAAGAACAGACCCTCGCGAGGTTGTTCTTCCTAGTATTGTTCAACATCAGCCCCTGAGGCAATCCACCACACCACACACTGGAGTAGGGTATTACACCACAATGGTGGCCTGAACCAGTATAAACCTTGTGTCTCTTGTGTTGCTCTTTTTGTAGTTTAGATCCTTGCGAGGCGACGAGGTGCAGTTAGGTAGGGGGTGAGATCTCCACGTGCACCCCAGAGTTCGAACCTAGAGGGTCTGCCGGAACCCGAAATCCGACATTTGGCACGCCAGTAGGTGCGCGGAATCCGCCTTCCGCCGCCTGTTCTTTCGCAGCCCATCGCGCCGATGTCGACGCTCTTGAACGCAGCGCCCGGCTCGGGCCGCTCTTGCTACCTGCATCGCCCAGATGGCCCCCGTCGGCGGCCGCCCCCGCCGTTCCCCGTCGCCTGCCGTCAACGCCGACACCGGCCCGGCGGGAACGAGCACCAAGCATCGTCCCAGCATCCGTCCGCGAGGCGAGACGGCAGTACCGCTACTCCTTCGATCACCCCAGCTGGTTCCTCGTCTCGCGTGCTCCACACGCCCATGGAGGCTCGAGCCCCGCTCCTCGCGGCAAACGAGCTCCTGCGCTACCGCCCCGTCGACGACGTCTACGAGGGAGTGGCTCGACCGCGTCGCCGAGCTCGTCCGCACTGCAGGGGGCTCCCCCGCACCGTCCTTCTCACTGCACCGCGCCCCGCCTTGCGCGGGCGATGAAGCTCCAGGGGCGCCTCAGCCGCCTCTCCCTGAAGAAGGCGCATTGGCCCCAAGGCGCGTGGCCCCTGGGCGGAACCCACTCCGTCCGGCACTAGCGCAGCAAGAGTAGAGCTGCCAAGAGGTCCCTCGTCCCCAAGAAGCTGCCCGAGTGCTCCCTGCACCGGCCCGCCACGATCAAGGCCTCTGCTCCAAAGACGCCAAGACCCAGCTGCTCCCAGCGGCAGCGCATGGGGACCCGCAAGACCAGGCGCTTCGTCAACAAATGCCTCCCGTGGCCACTGCAGGCTACCGCGCCTTCACCGCCGAGCTATGCAGCGTCGCGTGGCCCGGCAAGTTCAAGCCAGACCTGCCTCCTTGCTACGACGGCACGGCCGACCCTGCGGAGTTCCTCCAGCTTTACGAGCTGGGCATCAAAGCCACCAACGGGGACGAGAAGGTCATGGCGAACTGGTTTCCCATGGCGCTCAAGGACGGTGCCCTTTGGCTGCTCTCGAACACAGCTCTCGCACGATCTCCTCCTGGGACGAGATGCACACCCGCTTCATCGCCAACTTCCAAGGCACTCGCGACCGGCCCCTGCCGTGAGCGACATGCGCCGCATCAAGCAGCATCCAGGAGAAACCCTGCAGAAGTACATCGAGCGCTTCAACAACGCACGCCTCAAGATTCCCAAGGTGACCGAGGAGGCCATCATCTCAGCCTTCTCCCGACAAAGCAGCGTGACGTCAAGATGAAGGAGGAGCTGGTGATGCATGAAGACCTGTGCACATCCTTGGAGTTGTTCAACTTGGCGACCAAGTGCACTAGTGCTGAGGAAGGACGCCTTTCCCTCCTCGAGCTGCCGGCTGCAGACCTAGAAGAGAAGAAGCCCAAGGTCAAGGACGTGAAGCGCAAGGGGGCTGCCGTGCTCATGCGTAACCAGATACCAAGCGAGGCAGAGATCAGCCCGAGTCTTCCAAGGGCAGCCGGTACTGTGTGTCCCACGACCTCCACACCCACAACACCAATGAATGTCAAGAACTCCGAATCGTGCGAGAAGGGCGAATCGGTCGATGCCCCGACCGCAGTGATCGAGGCTACGACCGAGGAGGAGGAAGAAACGCAGGACGCTGGGAAGACCGCGACCCTCGCCAAGGGTGGCATGACCGACCTCGCGAGGACCGCTGGCAGGATCAGCCTCGCGAGGGAGGTTGGAGGGACCCGCCTCGCGAGGGAGGCTGGAGGGATCAGCCTCGCGAGGATCGCCTGCAAGGCAACGCAGGCCTCCCTCCTCTGCCACCGCAGCCAAGGAGAAGTGAGGACCACCATCAGTACAAGGGGGCTGGGGGCTTCCAGGAGCCGCGCGCGATCGCTTGCATCCTGGGCGGAGCTCAAGCCCTAGCCTCTCAGCGCATCTTCAAGCGGTTCGCCCGCGAAGTGAATGCAGTCCTCCCCAAGCTCGAAGCCACGCGCCTCCTCAGTGGTCGGTGTGCGCCATCACATTCAGCTCGGCGGATCAGCTCAAGTCTTGGCGCCACAGCCGAGTCCTCCCGATGCTTTGCTCCCCAATCATCAGCAACGTGCAAATCAACAGGACCCTCATCGATGGCGGAGCAGGGCTCAATGTCCTGTCTGTCGAGACGTTCAACAATCTCCAAGTGCCTTACAATAAGCTATAGCCAACCAAGCCTTTCTCCGGAGTCACCGATGGCTCCACAGTTCCGATTGGGCAGGTCCGCCTCCCTGTCACCTTCGGGGCGCGCGACAACTACCGCACCGTGCTCATCGACTTCGACGTCGCCCACATTCGCCTGCCATACAATGCCATCCTTGGGTACCAGCTCTGGCCAAGTTCATGGCCATGACTCATCACGGCTACAACGTCCTCAAGATGCCGGGAAGCGGCGGAGTCATCACAGTGCCTTGTGAAGAGAGGGACGCAGTGTCCTCCCTGGAGCGTGCTTTTCAAGCCGCGTCACTTGAAGACCCAGATCGCAGGAGCGGGAGGCTCCCCGAGGCTGCTCCCAAGAAGAAGAAGACATCGCCTGGCCCGACCCCTTGGGAGGCAGGCCCCTCAGGGCCCGCGCCTGTTCAGGGGGCACCTCCTTCTGTCGCATAGGAAGGCGCGCCCGGCGCCCTCCTCGAGCAAAGCTTGGGGGCTCTCTCCTGGAGGGCCACCGACTTTGCTAAGATCACGAGGGAGGCACTTGGGCACCACTTGGAGGCATGTTTCAAAGCACGTTTCCCTCAGGAAGGAGCGAGGCAAGGTGGGCCAAACCCTCAGGAGTTCGTGAGCCAGATCATTCAGGAGCTGTAGGAGTCAAGAGTCATGAGTGGCAGCCGCCGCTTACCCGCCGTAGATCCCCATCCAGGCGAGGATGGTGGGCTGCGCGTCTGCATCGACATACCAGGGCTCAACCGAGCCGCCTCTCAGGAGCACCTCTGGCCCTCGCGCGTGGGGCGTTGTGAAGGTCCACCCCACAGCCACGTTCGCATGCGTTACCGTTTGTTGAACGCGGCTGCCACACGCCAGTGCCTCGTAAGGAGCATCCTGGAGGCTCAAGAGGCCAGGCGTTCTGCAGTCCTGGCGGAGATGGAGATGGTCCGCGAGGAGCCACCAGCGCCTCCGGAGCCTCCCAAGGCTCCTGGGCCTGGGGGCTCGTGAAGATCAGCTTCCGCAGCCCACGACGTCTGCTACATCAACATCCCTTCGTCTTCAACGTTATCAGGTGACATCCTTCGAGTTTCATTTTCAGCTGGGAGCGCCCCCTAGGGCTGCATCATTCCCAGGCCGCATGGGTCCGTCCCTGCGGCGTGTATCTCTTTTGCTTCATGCTCCTAGCTTACTTTATTGGGGGCGCCCCTCGGCCTGCATTATCCCCAAGTCGCTCGGGCCAGGCCCAACGATGTCTGCCTTCCCTGCACCTATCTAAATGAACTTGCTCCTTCGTGATTAACGTGTTTGACCTAGTCGCCCGCTCGATTGACACCAACTGATGGAGCTGCTCCCTAACGGCACGACGCTTGCGCATGGGTCTGTCCTTGCAACACCGACAAACCTGAATGGCCGAGCTTTGGCCGCGGCAGCCCCGCATGGTGCCACCTCGTCAAGCCTTCAGTGCCTCGTCACCCCTCCAGAGCAACCAACGGCTGACCCTCGCTTGTCATGGCGAACTCTTGTTCTTCTTGTGATGAGCCTGCAGGATCTCTTCAAGGAGCAGCGCCAGGCGAGGCCCTCACGACGTCTTCTTCACTCTCGTTCGCGCGAACCGCTTGCACGTTAAAGGGGGGGTACCTGAGTATCGCGACTCATGGGCTCCTACTGGCTCTCCAGCCCTCACCCTCTGGCCTTGTCCACGGCATCGCGACCTGGCATACCAGCGACGGCTGAGACCCGCGTGAGGGCCGGGACCCGAGGACGTAGAGCAGAAAGGGGAGTAAAGGCGAGAGGGAAGAGGCACGCGGGGACCTCGCCAGGCAACTCTTCGTCTGCCGATGCGCGGACCTGACGCCACACGAGGAAGCGGTTCCTGACTCCAGAGATAAGTCATCCTCCGGAAACACTAGCTATCACAGCACCGACCTCGCACCTAAGGCAATCCCGTGTTAGCAACGTCGCGCTCCTTTCTCACCGAACGATGGCTGCTTGAGCGCTAAAGGGGACCTCCTGAGCATCGCGACTCAGGGGCTCTTACCGACCCCGGGCCGCTCACCTCCTAGCCTTGACCACGGCATCGCGACACAGCATACCGGCGGCAGAAGCCTGCCTTGGGACTGGGACCTGTCGGCGCAGAGCATCAAGCCCTCGTGAGGTTCGAAAGGAGGAACTGAGCTAAGACGGAATGAGCATCTCGCACTACTACACGACAAGGATCATATTAACAAACAGAACCACATGCACCTTACAAGCACCCACGGGGCACGTTTTTCGATTCCGCACAGGGAACAAAGGGGGCAGATCCTAAAGACGCTAACTACACGCACCTCCACAAGAGACGCCATAATCAACAGTGGGCTGTCAGGCACCGGCGCCAACCCCATCCAGATCAGAGGCGGCAGCGGCCTGACGAGCCTGCCTTGCTCCGAGAGCGACGCAAGATCCGGGGCTCGTAGCTGTCGTCGCTCGTCTCTGGAGTCGCGAAGAGCTCGGCGGAGTCGCTGGATCCTCCGACGCCTCCGCCGCCTGAGGAGCTGCTGAGGGAGTGATTGGTGAGCCTGGTCCTCGCTGCGGCAGGGCCCCGACCACCTCTCTCAGGGAAGCACTCCAGTCGGCGTCCTTCCGTGTCGAAGACCTCGAAGAACATCACGGAAGCGCCGTCGTACTCCAGGTGGATCGCGAGGGCGCCCCTCGTCCTGCAGACCCGGGCGATCTCGCCCCAGCCTCGAGTCATGAAGACCTTGCCCGGAGCAACGACCGCGACCTCCGCTTCGGTCGCAAGGGTGCTGCAGCCGGCGTGCTCCAACCAGAGCTCCAGAGATCCCCTCTGCAGAATCGTGAAGGCGAAGGAGGGAGGAAGGCGAATCCAAGACTGAGGAGGCATGGCGGCATGGAGCACCAACTCTCGGGAGGAGCCCTCGGCATGGACTCCGGGGGGAACAACGCGCACCGCCGTGACCCGCCGGCGGCGACGGCGGTGTCGTCCATGGCGCTCGGCGACAACTCCTTCAGGGCCCTCAATGCGAGCGTACAAGGGAAGCGGGAACCCTGGCGTCGGCCGCTCGTACCAAGGCCTCGACACCTCCTGCCGGGCGCCCTCGTCTCGACGGTAGAGGGCTAGCCGTTTCTTCGGCGGAAGCGGGTCGGGACCCTCTCCGGGAGCCTTTCCTTTCTCTTCCGCGGAGAACCGGCGAATCGGAGCCATTGCCGCAAAGTGGAGCAAGGGATGGAGAAGAAGGAGGAGCAAGAAGATATGGACCGGAAGGGCTCGCGCTGTTCCTTACTTATAACCGGGGAAGGCCAACCCTCGACCTCCACGATCACAGGTAATCATGACCCGCTTTGCATGCAGGGACTTGTCAATTCATGAAGCCGCCGAGGCGTCGTGGGGAAGCGGAGACGCCCACGTCCAATCAACCACCATGCGGCGCCCGAGGCCGCAGGCTGTTAGGCCCCGCGGCGCTTCGCACTTGCCCCTTCGCTTCTCTGCTAAGCCAAGTCCAGGCGCGCCTTGGGCCCGGGGGCTACTGTCGGCGTTCTAGGAACGGGGGTACCCAGACTTGCCTGCCTGCGGCCTGCGGCGTGGCTCAAGGGGTGGCCCAGCACGGCCCATCTTCATCAGCACAAGCTCAAGACCCTCGCGAGGGGCCAAGCCTCGCGGGGCGGACGACAAGAAGTCTCCTCAGGCACGGCTTCGTTAGGCTGGCTCGCGAGGAGGCGGAGAAATCAAGGCGGGGTACCTCATGAGGTGGCCATGACGCAAGCCATGATGACCAAGGGCGCCAGGCGGGCGCGAGCCCGCGCAGTGTCCTCATTTCCTCTTTGGTGCAAAGGAGGCAAGCGCAGGCGAGAGCATCAAGAAAAGGCAGTCGTTTCGGTGCAACAAGATCAAGACCAACACAACGGCAGGAAGGAGGTCATCGTGGAGCCCAAGCCGGCGTCGTCGTCAGAGCCTTTGACAGGCGAGGACCAACTTTAGTCAGGATAAGTGTACTGGATGTTCCCCTTCAAAATGGCCAATTGTTGGCGCCCTTCCCGCTCAATATTTGGGAAGAGGCCCAGGGCCTCTGCCTATAAATAGGACTAGCCACCCACAGGGTAGAGGCATCTTAGATCTTGGACCCGGAATCCAGAACAGAGCTAGAGGTCAAGCAATCTAGAGAGAGAGAGAGCGATCGAACTCCCCCTAGCAGTTCGTCGCACCGGCCAAGAACAGACTCTCGCGAGGCTGTTCTTCCTTGTATTGTTCATCATCAGCCCCTGAGGCAATCCACCACACCACACACTGGAGTAGGGTATTACACCATAATGGTGGCCCGAACCAGTATAAACCTTGTGTCTCTTGTGTTGCTCTTTTTGTAGTTTAGATCCTTGCAAGGCGACGAGGTGCAGGTAGGTAGGGGGTGAGATCTCCGCGTGCACCCCAGAGATCGAACCTAGAGGGTCTGCCGGAACCCGAAATCCGACACATATAAACTCTAACAATAACATGTGTGGTCATAAAAATCCAGGAAATGAGAGGAACATATAGCAATGATGTGGTTATAGACTTACTATATATTCTAAATTTGTAACAATGAATAGGCAATCATATTCATAAGGTAAAGGTGAGATGAGATAGAAAAATTACACGACGATAGATTCCACCAGTATATGCAGCCAATCTGTGCGTCGACCGCGTAAACGATGCCATCATGCACTATAGCATCAGACAGAAATGTTGGTTGAAGAGGATTGGCGATGAGCCATAACCATGTATGGAGACCGGATTCCAGATAGACTAATCCCATGTCGAACACGACAATGAGCTTGTAATCCATGTAGTCTTCTGATGGTGTGGGCACTTCGCAGATTACAACCTTCAGCAAACAGAGGTCGAGCCAAAAGCTCGACACGTCTCGTGCATAGTAGGCAGGACTGTCCGGCGGGCCATGAGGCTCGATGGCGGTGGTATCCAACAATGGAAGGGTGATCTCTTGCTGGGGTGTAGATACCCATGAGACACCACAGACTACCGGATTGGTGGATGAGGGCGATCCAGTTGGCCTTCCTGCCCACCCAGTAGTTGCCGCGCATGAAGGACATGTGGATGGGTAGTGGTAGCATGTCGAGGGGCACCAGGGCAAGCTCTATAGGATTGTCAAGTCGGTGTCTGGGCCACCTGCGAGGATCAGGCATCAGCAAGCAGGGTGTCTTTAAAAGAGCCGGCCGGTTGCAGACGTGTAGACGGTACAAAGACACCGAGCATGCGGCCAGACGGACGGTGCTGAGCAGGTCCATACGATTACAGATCTGCTCCAAGCGAACATCAGGGAGGGAATGCCAATCGTGGCTCTGCATGTCAGTTGTTTCTACCATAGGGTTTTTTAGGGCGCTGAGTGACTGGGGTTTTCGGTGCCTGCGAGCCAGCGGGGAAGTGGATTCGATCGGGCGAGCGAAGAAGATGGCATGTTTGGTCGAGCAGTGAGCGGGGGGATATGGTGTGCATGAGCTACCAAGGGAGATGGCGCAGGCGGGCGAGCAGTGAGCGGGGGGAAACGGTGTCCGACCGATGATGGGGAAGAGAGGAGGTAGAAGAAGAGAGGAGGAAGAAGAGTGAAAGACGGGGAAGAAAGTGCATTAAATCTCAATTCTACTAGTACTACTACCAGGATATTCCGTCCTTCGGAATGTAAATAGTTACGCCGATGACATGTGGGTCTACCTCAAGAGGGACCATATGTCCGTTAATGGAGGAGAGAGGTGCGTAGTCGTATTTGCGGAAGCGTGCTCCACTAGCAAAAAAGATGGCAGTACTGGGTAAGGCTGATTTAGTAACACCAACACGCTAGTTCAGCTTATTAATTAAGTGTCCCATCAGCTGCAGCGTGTATTGTCACTTCACTGTGAAGACTAGTTGAATAGTTCTCTCTGACCGAGATGGGGAATAATGGATAGCGAAGACTTCCTATCTACAGTATCCCTATGCCTGTACGCTCATCATCATATCCAACAAGATGAAACATTGGCCAAGGCACCCTGCGCCAATAATGTAGGAGTAATAGTACTACCTCCTTTCCGGTTTATAGGGCTCAATTCAAAAATTTCATCAACCAAGGTAGATGATGAGTGGTGGAATACTTTTTGTAGTTTGCACAAACTCTCAATCAATGCACTCGTTTTCCTCAAAAAATTATGTTTACCAATGCATTAATTTTGTGTCAAACTTTGACCATCTACTCCATTCATCCAGGTGAATAAGTCATCTTTGGTTGTGCACCATGACCAAGGAGGGAAAAACAAGAGAACTAAATGTTTATTTGCTACTCCCTCCGTTCCTAAATATTGTCTTTTTAGACATTGAAATGGAATACAACATACGGATGTATGTAGACATATTTTAGAGTGCAGATTCATTCATTTTGCTCCGTACGTAGTCACTTGTTAAAATCTCTAGAAAGACAAATACTCCGTATTTCGTAACAGAGGGAGGATTTTACTCTGTATTTGGGAACAGAGGGAGTATCACCATATGGAGGGAACATAGGAAGCTTGAAATATGAACATGTCAATGGGAGGGAGTAATAGCCTCATGCATGCATGCATGCAACATGCAACACTCACACATACACATGGACGCACGCAACACTCACGCACCCATGCGGCACACAGCACACGACGCAACACACATGCCCACGCTCAAGTGCTCAACCTACTCCCTACGTCCATAAAAGTTTGTGCATTTAGAGATTTACACATTGACCAGGGCACAATTAACGCCCAAAAGTAGCAGACTTATGTGTGCATGCGACCATTGAGAGAAGAAGATTAAATGAAGGTTGTTGTATGTTGTAATGAAGGATAGACATGTAGCCTATAACTAGGGCACAAATTGGTGCATTAGTCAATCAATATCAATTTTAGATTAAAGGCTAAATGCATTGGAAGTGTAGATGTACACTCTTTGTTTTTTAGACGATGTACACTCTTTGTTGGAAGACCGAGGGAGTACACGTGCATGCACTCACATACACAGCCAGGCTGGTTCGCGCGCAAGGGTTGGACTCCTGTCGCGCCTGCATAAAGTTTTGTTACTGATTTCTTTGCTCTGCCAACTGACAGGTGGGACCCAGAAACCAGGTGACAATTTAACCAGTCAATGAAGTGCCGCGTCGACTATGTGGCCGGTCAGTAGGGTGCAATACGTAGCTCTACGATGAGCTAGTGATCGTATAATCACCGCAAAACTATATGTAGTGACCGTAAAGAGTGTATTGTTACATACGTTGATCGCTAGTGTATTTTTCTCGTTATAAATTAAGCCATATTAACTGGAAAGGACTAGTACTAGTACTGCTTTGATGTGTCCCTTCAACTCGCCGAACAAGGAGAAGCTTGCTTACTACACCTCTACCTAGCCCACGCGCGCGGTGGCTCGCAGGACGAGGACAGAGTTTTGACTACAGTGCCCTCTCCCTCTCCCTCCCGCTTGCCCTCGCCCTCGCGGTGGACGTGCAACAATTCAATCGGTGTCAGATTGCCAGAAGCATATTGTACTGTAGTACAGTATCATCATTGTTGGACCTTCCGAAGAGGCAAAGAGGCAAGTGCAAGGTTCACACGAATACGAACTGTTGAACCTCCCGAAGAGGCAAAGAGCCAAGCGCAAGGTTTTATAGGAGTTGTCGTCCTAGTAGGAGTCTTACAACTATAGGTGTTCTTCATGGATGGCACGATCCATAGCGGTGGGCAACGGGAATCATTGTCACAGATTTCTAGTCCGGTTCCACACGATGGAGACTCATCCAAGCTGAAGTGGCATAAATCAGGGATAGCGTGTCCCAGCATGTCGTTCATCCGGCGGTGCGCACTAAAGGCGCAACCATGCTTCATGAACGCCAGGCCTTCAGTGTCGTGCATGGAAGGTGGCATCCGCTTCACAATGGGGTAGTTGTCCCCAATGAAAAGCGAGTACTCTCCAAGAGTGTTCCTCGGCACCCACATAGAATCATAGGGGTCGAACTCAGCGCCGTTCATCTAGTACATGCGGCATCTCAGATCTGGACACATGGTGTCGTACACAGTTAAGGTCCATGCATAATAATGTTGTGCTCAAATATGGCGGTCAGTAATACTGTGCAGCAAATAGTACTACTCCGTTATAGAGGAAGTAAAATAACCGCCTTATTATATATAGCAAGTCTTGGCTACATGGATGAGATAGTAAGACATGGAAAAAGTTGGTGGCAGCTAGTGGGTTCAAGTCTTCAAGGGCCTAGCTAGCTATACACGTCCTCCAAGGTAAAAAGTACTCCTACTAGTACTAGTAAGTAGTACAACAACAAAAGAGAAGGCAAGAGGGTTGAAAAATATAAGACTAAATGGAATACCTGGGTAGATCGTGACAGTCTGATCGTGCTATATTGTGTGACCATGTTGCACATCAGTGGTACCATGGGTAGCGACTGCTAAGATAGTTGAACCCAATATGCCAAAATCAGATACAAGGTTCCAGGTTAGACCGAATCGCGGATGCAAATGCACATCCAGGATCGGCGATCTTATTTTGATCGGGGGATGACTCGTCCCTGTAAAATAATGGAGTACCATTAGGGATGCAAATGATGGTTTGTGCATTCCATTTGTAATCTCCCGTACTGTAGGATGGCAACCAGATGAAACAAGTCCCCTGGCTTGTCACCGCGAAGATGCGGCCTAGATGGCGCACGACGTATTCGAACGTGTAGGGTTACAAATCTTCCACGACCAACATGCGCCAGCCTCCGCCGTTACTGCCTCTTGCATTGATGGCAATCCTTATGTCAAACACCATGATGAGATAGTAATCGTCGTAGCCGCGTTGCATTGTCGGCGGGTCCTCAATTGCTATTTTCTTCAATCTCATGTAGGCACCATCATACATATTCAAGCCCAGCCAGTCCGGAAGGCCGATCCCAATGGTTGAGAAGGGGTCTACAGGAACGGCCGCACTACTATGGATGTTGTGCAAAATGATGGTGGTATCTGGCCAGAGGTATGCAAGCCAATCTTCATTGGCACCTACCCAGACCTATATATAATACGGTGGGCAGCGGAGAAATTACGGGATGGAAATGGAGTAACTAAGTACTACATGATCAAACTCCATGACTGACCTGCTCATCAGACAAAATCCGACTAACTCTCAACGTCGGCAACTCTAGCGGAGTCAACGTGCAACCATGGCCAGGGAGAAGTGGACTGTTCGAAGGATTGTCCCATAGAAGAACCTTCTCCTCGAGGACGTATGGAGGACCAACAAGCATGGCCTTTTACCAAGCCTGTTTAAGCACCGTCTTGAAAAAGTTGGTGCAGGAAGCACCGAGTCTTGCGGCGGTGAGGACATCGGAGCAGCGTGCGATTTCTCCCAGAGGATCGTCATCCAAGGTCTCCCAGCCCCGAGGAGGAGGAGAACCGCCTTGTGAATCCATGGGAGTAGCGACGAACTACCTTCTCTTCGGGGGGAGGGAACTGGCGAGGAGGAGATAAGAGTGTAGTAACCGCAGGGCCTCGTCCCTTCCAATTGTAGCTCCTCGATCGTTCCTTAGCAAACTGGTGAGGCTATTATTTGCTACGTACTCGTACTGTAGCAATACTAGTACTACTTTCTCAACTAGTAGTGCGATGTATTGTGCTTCTAGTATAGTGGACCAGTTTTGAACTCTTAATCTCAGGGCCAAGGAGCTAAAATTGGAAGTGGAGGGTAGTACTATTCTCTAGAACCATCGCTGTAATATCAATGCAGGGAAAGTACACCTGCATAGTGGGTACTCTCGGTGCTCTATTCAAGCGCTTAGTTGGCCTACTCAGCCGCTCCACTCACGCACACACTAGCAGCCTGTTTATCAGGGAGGGTTACTGCGGAGGCAGAACATTTGAGTTATTTGATACAACGAGACTAGGCTTTTCGCTTCCATTTGTGGAGGTGTAATGGATCTCGTCGAACATTTTTAGTAGTTCCTTATTTATGAATGAGATGAGGCAAAGCTTTTGCCTCCGTTTAAAAAAATCACGTCAAAAAGAATTTCTTTTATAGAGCCGATAACGGAGGTCCATGCATGCAACGCCACAAGCTACGGAGTAGTAGAGTACTAGAACTTTACGTACAGAGCCATATTGCACAGTTCCCAATGTCGTGCCAAGCTTTTCTGGCTCCTCGGGCTTAATTGGGAGGCGCTAGTTTAAATATGCTACTAGCTGATGAGGAAGCTGCAAGCAATGTGCGGCTAGGGCGAGCACGCGAGCCACGAGATGATGGGAATGAAAACCCGTTCACGCGGCTAGGCTATCCAGTGCACCCAGATTATCGTGCGACAGGTCCATTCGACTTCAAAACTCAAACTACCCGTGTACAATATTGGCTCGCAGCAAAGTTTCTATTTAAAAAAAGGTCGTCGTGCGTTCGGCCGGGATCGAACCCACAAAACAAGGTATACACTCCCAAGACCACCAGTAGTACTCGTTGGAGTACAACGCAACCTAGAATCGCCTTTGGTCGCTAGTAGTACATTGTTCCTTACAAGAAACCACTAATAATGCAAAGAGACCACTAATAATGCCAAGAAACTACTACCACTTGCATACGTGGCAGACTTAAGATAAGACTACCTTATCAACCATTGTACATGCCCTTACCAACCAGCCTTACCAAGAAACAACTATTCTACAAAGTGCCGTTATAGGCATGTTTCAACCCATGTCGCCCATTAAGTCAATGGCTTTTGTTCGACCGGCAAGTTAGGCGTTATGACTTGTGGGACCTACATGTCAGTCTGCACAAAAATCCCCGAGTGACCTCCTACTTCTGGCCCGTCCACCTAGTCATCCTCGGCCATGGGACGCAGCTACCGCCGCTGGCAGAAGGCGAGGTCAAAACTGCCGGCGGTGCGGAGCCCATCTTGCGGCAGCCCGGATGCCAGCTCCGTCCGGCGCTCGCGGCCGCTAGCTAGCCAAGATAGCTCCGTCCAGCTGCTTGTCTACAAGGTTTGCTAGCTAGATTGGCATGGTGGCGCGGCGGCTTGCTCGCGCGCGCCGCGCTAAGGCCAGCCATCTGGCTCGAGCGAAGGCCAGCGCGGCGGCTTGCTCGCGCGTGAGTCACGCTCGGGCCAGCCTGCCAACCCGTGCGGAGGCCAGCGCGGTGTCCGGCCCGTCCGGCGGAGCGGCAGCCAACTCCCTCATCACTAACGCCACCGACGAACACGCATCAGAACTGTTTCAAGTAATGTTAGGAAAAATAATGATTTTGGGGGGAATATAATAGGATAGAAGGTCATATGTGGGTCCCTCGTGTCAACGTTCAAACAAAATGTGTTTGTTTAAGCTTCCTCGTCAGCACGGACGTGTGGGCCAACCATGTCATAAACGGGTTTAAACGAGCCTAATCGGCACTAGGTAGTAGTTTTTGCACGGATTAAGAAGTTTTGGGTATGTTTTTGCTATTTTTTGTACAATAGTTTCTTCCTAGGGCTGGTTGAAAGTGGTAGTTTTTTGTTAAATACTCTACATATTGTAAGTAGGAGTGAAAGTTAAGCTTTGGAAGCCAATAAGAAAGGCTAGTTACATTGTGCCTACGTGTACGTGATTGAAAGTAAATATCAACCATGAGTGACTAATATCTTGATGGAAAACTCGAAACTATGCAAATACTATCATTTTTTGGAATGGTTGGAAATACTAGCAATGTTCACGTGCGTTGCAACAGATCATAATTAGAATAAT
Organism: Aegilops bicornis; assembly: GCA_021605145.1. Classification (NCBI taxonomy): domain Eukaryota; kingdom Viridiplantae; phylum Streptophyta; class Magnoliopsida; order Poales; family Poaceae; genus Aegilops; species Aegilops bicornis. The sequence continues at coordinate 339,899,286 of CM038672.1, read as the reverse complement.
ACTTATTCACAAACTTGATACAAAACACTCTAATTTTGATATACATATATCACTAGAGATATATTATGTTTCAATCAGAAAATATTCCTTGGGCTGTTTTGGTGAGGTGGGGGAGGGGTGTGGTTGGTTTTAATATACTAATTATGGGTTTTTCTGCAAATTGGTAGATAAGTGGGATGTTGGTGAGAAAAGGCAACAACTTACCTTACAGTCGTTAGATGTAGATCTAATGGTTAGAAATGACGGATGGCAGACAAACCATCATCACCAACTTAGTCTTCTGTAGGAGTACTAGCAAGATGTTTGTGCATTGCACGCAACATCAAGATGCATACTTTTATAAAACACTTGTTGTGATTGACTCATGCAGGAGTAATCCCATGTGTAAAAACTAATGATATCTCATGAAAGAGGAGATAAGGTGAAGAGGAGTGGGGCGTGGTGGTGATTGGTGGTCGGACTAAGCGAAGGCAAGGGGATGGACGACGCAGGCAGCGGCCACCAGGCTAGTTTGTTCTAGAGGATTCCTTTTTTAATTTCTCAACAATGAGTTTGTTGGAGAGAAGGATGAACGAGGGAAGGCCTTGTCTGCAAATATGGAGGGAGGAGCGGGTATCTTTTAGTTTAATTTCCATCCGTCATATATAGATCGTACGGTCTATTGCAAGATGGCACGCATACCATCATCGCCGACTCTGGTTCTTTATAAGAGAAGAAATATAAGTATGGAGATACAAATGTATTATCGATAATTGTTTCCGTAAACTAGGATCTACATTCTATTCAATGGCTCAGCATGTGGGGCCTTAGCACAATGACTTCTCGACTGTGTAAAACAAAGGTTTTTCCATCGCCGATAAGGAGGGGGTGACAGGGGCTCTCTTACGGCTTGCTCTAGTCCTAGTAGTCATACTAGGTGGTCTACGCACGTGTAGATTTATTCTTTTTCACGTCTCGTACTCGCCGTACTGCCACGACTGTTGATGAATAGATGGTAACTTATTCACGATGAAACACTTGATGAGTGTGTTTGCGAGAGAGAGCGAGAGTGTGCGTGTGTGATATGCCTAGAGACTGAGGCAATGATGATAGATTCTTTGTGTCTATGTGGGTGGAGGATAGAGAGAGACATGTACATGGGGCTTTGTGTTGTGTAACGTGGAGACACATAGACATAATCAGAGAGTGATTGTGTGAGATACACATGCGGACATGGGGAGAGATGTGTGAGTTAGAGAGATGGAGAATTTTGGTGTGCATCTGAGCTAGAGAGGGGGGTATTTACATATCTAGAGTTGTAGAGAATATGCAAGGGTGTGTGTCTTAAAAGAAGGATCCAGATAGCTAGATGGGTGTTTGTACGTGTCTGTGTGTGTTTGTGTGCGCGTTTGTGTATGAGAGGGAGTGTGTGTATGTGGAGTTGAGAGAACACTAATGATGTAAACCTACTATAAGGGAAGAGGGAATGCTGTTACATGTGTGCCAAAGAGAGACAAATGCATGTGTAGTAGCGGGATAGCATGGGTGCGAGTGGGGAGCAGATTATTTGGAAGAGACTTCGAGTGTGTGTTGGAGAGGGGTGTGAGAGCGAGCAAGAGAGAGAGAGAGCTAGAGATGGAGAGAGAGAGAGAGAGAGGAAAAGAGGGGGGGAGAGGGGTCGTTTGTGTCCATAAGTGGCGTATAGATAGGGAAACAATGTTGATGTTGTTCGAAATTGGCCTATGTACGGAGACGCAAGGGAAGCGAGTCATCGTGTGTGTGATAGGGACTTCATGAGAGATCTAGAATAGATGGTGTAGAGAACAACGTGAGAGATTGAGAACGATGATACATTAGGGAGCTATGGAAAGAGTCACGACATATCTGTGTACAGGGAAGGAGCTGAGGCGGGTCCGCATGTGGGAGAGATAGAAAGAGGAGAGTGGTGCACAAGGAGACAAAGTGTGCTTGTTTGCAGTGGGGGTGGTGTGTGAGGTGAGTGTGCGAGAAGCAAATAACTAGGGAGATAGACGTTTGGGGGCGACGTTTTGTGTGTATGAGAAAGATACACTCTACATAGTGCGTGTGCTTTGGAAAGAGAGATGCCGGGAGACCTGGAGAGTGGGGGAAGAGATGTGTGCATGCCCGAGAGACAAAGTGATAAGAGACCTATATTGGGGTCCGGACTTTAGAAGATAGGGGGTGTTAATGTGCTCGTGTGTTCGTGTCTGGGGGAGAGAACGACGTGTGTATGTGTATGGGGGGGGGGGCGATGGAGGGGGTGGCGGTGAGGGGCGGGGGGGGGGGGGGGTTGGCTTCAGATAACTAGTTAGCTGTCTATATTTGAGGGACTTTAGCGTAATTGAGATATATATGGTCAATAGTGTGTGCACTCATTGTTGATCAATTTGTTTCACGGTTTGGACTATGAGATAACGATACTTTTGAACATGCGTGATATACCTTGATGTACTAGAATTACAAACCTAAGATTCGAATTTTGGAATTTGACTCCATCATTAGCTTTTATAATTCATTTAAACGGAGGTACATTTTTTAAGCCGGGATGTCGTGATTTCAAATTCATATATCAAACCTAGAGATATACACATACGGGCATGTTCAAACTTTGTAATCATCCACTTTATTCATACACATACACATTTTTGCTTTTGTTATCATATTTAGGATAAACACATTTGAAATTTCATTTGAATTGGACCGTATGATGGTATTTACTTGTACTAGCTCAATGATCCATATTTGAATTGAATGGACAATCTAATTTTCAAGTTGGAGACATTGATTTTCAAAACATGCACTTTTTTTGGGTGCAAAACAAATAAATTCTTGGCCATGATATCATAGTTGGTCATACAAGAGCAGAACACTTATAATTTCAGGTGCCAAAATCTTTCAAACTTCCCGCTCACATCAAAATATCTCGCACCCGAAAGTTTATCCCTGTGATATTCCTATTTTACCCCTGCCACATGAACGGAAAAGGGCTGCTTTGGTAACTCCATTGTTTTCCCCTCTTTGCCCCCAACATTCTTCCCCAGAGCCCCTCCCTTCCTTCCTCGACCCCAACCACGGCAAGCCGCCGAATCTAGTCCTCCGTCGCAACGGTGGACCTCACACCCCGCCAGATCTACCTTCCGCACCTTGGAACCCCCAACTGCCACTCACCACTTCACCGGAGCCGCTTCACCGACTGGCTTATCCACCGCTCCAGATCTCCTTGACTGCCATCATGGTCCACCGCACCGGATCTGCTTAACCAGCGCCCTCGTCCACCAAAGTGTAGGCCCTTCATTGACTCCCTCGTCCGCCCCATCGCTGTCCCTTCACACAAGCCCCCGTCTGCTGCAACAGATCTGCCTCACAGAAAGCACTGTACATTGCGCCTGCCTAAGCCTTCGTCCACTGCACCAGACCCGCTCCACGGATGCCATATTCAACTTACTGGCCCTGCTTTACTGACACCGCAGCCGCATCAGGTTATTTCAATTTGTACTCCTTCAGTTTTTCTCTTCTTTATCGTGCAACTGTTCACTTACCACAGATGAGCTTTCTTGTATGTCGACAGGCGCCACAACCGAAGCACCGGAGCCGCTTCAGCGACGGCGACAGCCGACTCAAACTCAACCACAAGACGAGCACCATCGTCAACCTTAGCTATCAAGTATGACAAGGATACCCATATGCCGCCGAGAATCAGGTACTATTATCCAACGACCGGCGCCTACGTTAACTTTCTTAGCATAAGCACCACACCTTTGAATTTCTTCAGGGCATCATTCAATTTTTCATGAGACGCGTTATTCTGCTTGCACTTGTAGGGCCATACTTGTGGCAGTGAACATGTTACATGTGCTAAATTACATACCAGTGCACATATAGTTAATATGCTTTAGTTTTATCCTAAGTATTACTGTAATTCCTATATATCATTGCCTACTATTTTACTTCTTGCATGCTATATTTATGATAATGGTGTTGTTCTAATGCCACATGTTGGTTCCATCAGACTACTTCATGTTCTCTATGCTTAATTACACATCAGCAAACTAGCATGTGGTTCCGCTGCTTTTTGTTTGTTTTACCCTACATTTTCTGATGCTAGCTATTACGTCACTGCTCCGAGCCTCTATTAATTACTTTTTTGTGTGTTCTTGATCTTCCCAAGTTGCATGAATAATTAAAAACTAGCCAGTCTTTTGGGTATGAAACCCATTTGGGCGAGAGTAGTACTAGGATGGGTGACCTCCTGGGAAGTCCTCGTGAAAGGGTTTCATATCTAGCCTGCTCCAACTTGTTTGGGATAACAGGCTTCATAAGTAAGGATTAGCTATGGAGTTGCCAACCCCATCAAGCAAAATATTTGTTCTTGTGGGGCTGGCACCTCGAACAAGCATAAAAATAGAGTGAAGCAGATATATTGTTGTGTAAGCACACACCCTTCTTTCATTAGTTTAGATGAACCATTGATGATCAATTCGAACTAGTGCATGTGATTAAAATTAATTTTACCGAAATAGAGGGTGCATAATAAACTACAACAACTAGATTTGCAACCACGGGATGCTGACGATATCTTCAAAGAACATTGCAACAACAGCGAGGCTTCATGGCAACATATGGTAAGCCAATGTGTTTTACTACATGTGAAATATAATGCATGTGGGCTACTTTTTTGGCTTTTGCCCTCAACCTGTAATCCTACAGAATTACAAATAGTTCAGTTGTCTGCTTTGTTGTATTGCTTGATTCGAATTCTTGTTTGTTACTTGTTAGGCTATACCTGAGTTGGCCAATATGTCAGCCGTGCCTGCTGTACTATCGTAAAGAAATGCATGCCTAGTTCATTTTAGTCCTTAACTTTTCCTCTGAACTTCATCACAAGACTATCTTCGTAGTTTATATGAGGCCACATTGTTATGTGCTTTCTCTGATTATTTGAACTGCTTAGATGCCTTGGCAACTTAAATATAGCGGTGGTACACTTCCTTTCAACTAGGGATGTCAACTAGGTCCCATTTAATACCGATTAAAGTCCACTAGTGGTATGATAGTTCAAAAGAGTTTTTTTTTTGAGGAAAATGAACTAAGGAGCTAGTAAAAACTAACTAGATGGGACTGGTGGATGTCGTTTATTTTCCACTTACATCCCTAGTTTCATCTTACCATTTTAATTTCTTTTCGGCCGATGCTTCTTTGAACCATTTAAATATAGCTTGTCATGCTCGGCAATAATTCGTATGTCGTTTACCATGTAAGCTTACTGCCTGGATCATGCGATAACTATCTTTTACTTATGTCCAGTGGAAACCTTTCAGGATGTCGTTCACACTAGGACACAATGCACAACCCCAGAATCTATTTGTGGAAGTAGTGCGCCATCCATGTTACCAGATGGTAGCAATTCAAAGGCAACACCACTAGAGAGCAGTCTCAGCACAGATATTATAGTTCTTGAGGCTCTACTAGAGGCATAAAGAGATGGTGTGGCTGCCATGAATGAGGTAATCTTGATCTTGAGGCTGGAAATTATGCAATTAGCTGCACTCATTATGCAAGCAACCCAAGAATTGGAGGAAGTAAGAATGCTGCATTTGAAGACGGAGGAGTCCTGCTATTTCTGCTATCTGAAGCCCAGGGTAATCCGAGTTCTTCTTTAGATACCAGTTGAAATTGTCAATAGATTATTGTACTTGCATGTCGTGTCATGTCTCTAAATGGACTATGTTGTAAGATCCCTGTCGGTGTACAAAAGTAGGGGCTCTGCTTTTGACCCCTTTACTTGTGCACGGGCAGTCAGAGCCTCCCGCCATGACCACGCATAGACATGGCGGGAAATGGGAGCTGGAGAGGAGCCAAAGCCATGAAGACAAATGAAGCAACGACAAGGACTAAGGCCACATGGATCGGATGGGCGAAGCAGGTTTTCCCGGCAAGGACCCTTGCCAGGGTAGCCTCAGCGGCCCCGGCAAGACCCTTGCCGGGCAGCCCATACGCCTTGACCGAGCGAGCCACCCTTGAGCCCATCAATGCTCAGACAAATGCGTTGGGACAAGGCTCGGGAGGCACCTCCGTGGTGGCATGCCGATCTTTGTGAAGACATAGAATGCTCAAGATCAAATGAGGATAAGAGGGCAACCATCCTCACCGAAGAAACCCACAAGACCCCCGGCAAGACCCTTGTAGGGGAGGCCAGCGCGCCACGGCAAGACCCTTGCCGGGCCACCAACAAGACCCTTGTCGGGAGGCCAGCGATACGACTAGACCCTTGCCGGGCCACCCGGCAAGACCCTTGTCGGGCCACCCGACAAGGCCCTCGCCAAAGCGCACCAGTTGGACCACTGCCAGCCCGCACCAGATAAGTCTTCGCCGCCATTTGCATGCGGCTGCCGACCCAACCAGCTGGGCAGGCACCTGCGTGGCGGCATGCAATCCTTCGCGGAGGCTCCACCACCGCACCACCTCAGCTGCATGCCTGCCTACATGGCACCGCATGCGTCGCTGGCCAGGGCACGTGTCGAAGCAAGGAGGAGTAGCAACGGATGGGACAGGCCTCGCTCCCGTCCCCAATAAAGCGAAGGGACACCTGAGCCTCGCATTAAATACATCTTGTCCGGTAATACGAGGGATAACCTCGCAGCACTGTACCCTTTCCACCTCCTGCTTGCCACTGTGGCGACCCCATTCCATATAAAAGGAGGCCCGAGGCGACCAGGAAATGGATTCAGCTCTTTGGAACCTCGCAGCACCTAGAGCTAGTTCGAGAGCTCAAGAACACTAAATACATCCACCAAAGCAGGACTAGAGTTTTACGCATCCTTGTGGCCCGAACCTGGGTAAAATCCCTTTGTGTTGTCTGCTGGTCCCGCTCTTCTCATGATCCCCGCGCCCCGCAACCGTAGAAGGGATCCCAGTGATCCCATAGGTGTCGTCTCCCACCAACATCTTTGGCGCGCCAGGTAGGGGGCGCAATTGTGAGAATCTGGTCCAACAGTTGGCCTAGCTATTCTTCATCGCCATGGCTCCTTAGAAGAAGACGACCACGGCGATCGGTTCGTCTGAAACTGGGTTGGTACCGGTGCGGACCGGCAGCGGCCCAGTCATGGAGAGGACCCATGGCGCGCCCGCGAACATCCACATCGCCCAGATGGCCCGGACCTGGCGAGCGGCGTCGTTCATCGCGGGCTCTGGAGACGCAGTCGGGTCCCCCGCAGGCGGCGCGGGGCCCTCCAGGGGTGTCGCCATTCCGCCAGGCAGTGGCATGGCGATCTGCAAAACGCCAACACCGGCGCCCACGACGCGTTCCTCTCAGGTTGTGAGTGATGAGCAGCGTCACCCTGCTGGTGACCCTGCGTGCCGCCCTGGGAAGAGTCCCGTGCGTCCGTCACATGAAGGAGAGGGCCAGCATGCGTGCCGAGGTGATGCTGGAGGTGGCGAACGGCAGCGGAGCCGCGACGCAGCTCCATTTAACGTGGTTAGGAGTCGAGGCGCATCGCGGTTCACCCAGCTTTCGCTGCCACCCACGCTAGCGGAAGCCCTAGCACGCGCACAGCTGCTCCTCGATTTTCCTCCCGCCGCGGAGAAGCTCGATGAATGGAGGGCCACCGTCCAGAGCCTCGTCGGCATTGCCAACGACGACAGGCTGCGGCCGGTGGAACCCGTCGGCCGTCGCTCCGCCGGGCTGCCACCTGCTAGCGGAGGCCACGCCGGAGGCGATGCGGCCACAGTGTACTCCCCACATCCATCCCGACCGTCCCGGGCGTCGGCCCGTCGCGGCGACGCTCGTGATGATATCTCCATCGCGTCGTCCGACCCACAGACTAACCGCGATCAGCGCCAAGTCCTTCGGGAGCGGGCTCACGCGAACGCTCGAACTACGATCGAGCGTCGACGTGACGTGAGCCACCAGTCGGACAGGCGGGCAGGGCCGCTATGGACCACCCAGCGTCAAGAGGCTACGGTGGCCTACCTTACGAGGTGGGTTGTCCGGCCTTCACCCTTGAGCTGCGGTAGTTCCAGTGGCCCTCCCACCGTACGTTCAAACCCGACGTTGGCGAGAAGTACAACGGCAAGACTCACACGTCGGAGTTCCTCAGCATTTACACCATCGTGATGCAAGCTGCCGGGGCCCGTGACGACAAGGTGCTTGCCAACTACTTCCCGTTGGCACTCAAGCCTAATGTTATGTCATGGTTGATGCACTTGCCGGTGGATTCCATCTCTTCTTGGGCGGATATGTGCCATGAGTTTGTTGGCGCCTTCACCGGAGGTCACAAAGCTCATGGCTAGGCAAGTGATTTACACATCATCCCCCAGAAGGAATGAGAAAACCTGCGCAAGTACATCCAAAGGTTCAGCTGGGTGCAGTACAACATCCCCGATGTTCATCCCGCCGCTGTCATTAGTGCGTTATATCAAAACGTGCGCAATTGCAAGATGCGTGAAGAGCTGGAGATGAACAAGGTTAAGGATGTGGCCGAGCTCTATGTTTTGGCTGATCGGTGCGCTCGTGCCGAGGAAGAAAGGAAGTACCCCGGCGAAGATGCCGGTGCGGAAACCGAGTCCACTGGCGATACCGCCACCCCAGCAAAGAAAGTCCGACGCCATAATAGGAAGCGCAAGGGCAAGGCCGTGCTTGCCGTTGAGGGATCCGACCGGTACCACCAAGAAGACCTAGGCAAGCGACCCCGGCAAGGAGATTGCCGGGTGTAACGCTTGTCGGGCCTTGGCGGTTGCCGACAAGCAATGAGGCTCCGACAAGCAGTACTGCAAGATCCACCGCACCAAGGGCCACGGCCTACAAAACTGCCGGCAGGTAGAGCTGCTCGCCGAGAAGCAGAAAGCCGAGTATGAGAGGCGGGACAAGGAGAAAGGCCCAGATGGTGCCGAAGGATCCGGAAAGAAACGTGGCGGCCAAGGAGGCCGCCGCGGCAAGGAGAGTCAGCAAGAGAGGCCCGTCCGGGGCCGCAAGAAGCAGGAAGACGATGATCATGATGAGGACGGTGAGTCCGGCGACCACGAGTTTCAGAAAGCCACAGAGGCCATGTAAGGCCGATGGCGGCGCCGCCGCACACACATCCCACCGCCAACTCAAGCAGTGGGCGCATGAGATCGCAACGGTGGAGCCATCGTTTGACGCACGAAAGCCGCTGAAATGGTCCAGCACGCCCATCATCTTCGACACCGAGGACCACCCTGACCGCACCACTGTGGTCGGGTGCTTGCCATTGTTGGTTTCACCAACAATCCGCAACCTCATGGTGACAAAGATATTGGTTGACGGCGGGGCCGGCCTGAACTTGATCTCGCCCATTGTGGTTAGAAGGCTGCAGATCCCTGATGGAGAACTCGAGGAGATGGGTACGTTCCAAGGGGTTAACCCGGGGAGGAGCCAGCCAAAGGGAAGGATCACACTGCCCGTGATATTTGGAGGCGAGCTGAACCACAGGAAGGAGAGGATTGTTTTTGATGTAGCCGAGATCCCCTTGCCTTACAACGGGATCCTCGGCCGCCCGGCACTGGCCAAGTTCATGGTGGCTTCGCACTACGCCTACCACATGCTGAAGATGCCCGGGCCGATGAGCATCATCACCGTCCCCTCCGACAAGAAAGATGCGTTGGTTTGCGCTGACCAACTCTACCGGGAAGCAGTTGCAGCAGCTGCCGCTAAGGTACCTCCTCCTGCAAGCTTCTCGGGTTCTTTGTGTCCCAGCGCGGGATTGAAGCAAACCCAGATAAGATCAAGGCTATCGAGCAGATTGAGGCACCCAAACGGATCAAGGACGTGTGTCGGCTCACTGGATGTATTGCTGCCATGAGTCGGTTCATCTCCAAGTCCGCGGAGCGTGCCCTTACTTTTTTCAAGATCTTAAAGGAAGCAGGGCCGATGGAGTGGACCCCAAAGGCCGAGGCAGCACTGCAAGATTTGAAGAAATACCTCTCCTCTACCCCAGTGCTGGTTGCGCCCAGACCACAAGAACCGTTGTTGCTTTATCTAGTGGCAACAAATCAGGGGGTTAGCGTCGCACTAGTGGCACAGAGAGAGGTTGATGAGGAGACAGCAGCAGCGGGAGAGTCGACGGTCGGCGGGCCGGAACCCTTCCTGGCAGGGCTCAGCCCCGGCAAGGCTGAGCCTCAGGCAAGGTTCGGCCCCCGGCAAGGTTGGCGCCCGTGCGACGGGACCCACGCGACCAGGTGGAGAAGCGCAGAAGAAGAAAATGGTGCAGCACCCAGTTTACTTCGTCAGCTCCCTTTTGCAAGGGGCTAGGTCGAGGTACTCAGGTGTGCAAAAGCTGCTCTTCGGCCTCCTTATGGTTTCGAGGAAGCTGCGCCATTATTTCCAAGCGCACGAGACCACGGTGGTCACCTGCCTCCCGTTGCAACAGATGCTGCATAACCCACATGCAACAGGGAGGATTGTGGAATGGGCCCTGGAGCTGTCAAGTTTCGGTTTGAGGTTCGAGAGTACCTTGACAATTTAGAGCAGAGTCTTGGCGGAGTTTGTTGTAGAATGGACCTCGACGCCCGACGAAGAGGTACAGGAGACCACTCTCCCCGGCAAGGAAACGAGTCGCAACTGGATCATGTACTTTGATGGTGCCTTCTCACCGCAAGGCGTCGGTGCTGGTGTGCTGCTTCTCGCGCCCACCGGAGAGCACCTCAAGTATGTCGTCCAGATGCACTTCCCCCAGGAGATGTCAACCAACAACACCACCGAGTACGAGGGTTTACTTGCTGGTCTCAGGATCGCGGCAGACCTCAGAGTTAAAAATCTCATCGTCATGGGTGACTCACAGCTCGTCGTCGGGCATATCAACAAAGACTATCAAAGCCCGTTGATGGAAGCTTACGTAGATGAGGTGAGGAAACTGGAGGAGCGCTTTGACGGTATACAAGCGGAGCATGTCCCTCAGGCGGAGAACGACATCGCCGACTACCTGTCAAAATGTGCTGTCCTCAAGTTACCTATGGAACCAGGTACTTTTGTGCTTCAGTTAACCCAGCCGTCCGTTGAACCATCGACCGGGCACAACAAGCGGAAGAAGCTAGGCCCCGGCAGGTACTTCCCCACCGAGATCCCCGGAGCCGCCGGCGAAGATGTTGCCACGGATGCTGATCCTGCCACGAGGCAACCGACTCCGGCAGGACCTCAGGTCATGGACGTGGATGCGGCTGCTCCCGTGGCAGAAGAGATGCCGTTGGTCCTTGTCGTCGAGCCACCAGCTCCGGCATGGGCATAGCACACCATCCAATTCCTTCAAAAAGGAGAGCTTCCTGAGGAGCAGGAAGAGGCAGAAAGAGTAGCCCGTCGGTCTGCTCTGTACCAATTCATTGACAGCAGACAGGCTAAGAAGACCGAATGGGGTGAAATTGATGTGCATCTCCCGGGAGGAAGGACTAAAGTTGTTGGCAGAGATACATGGAGGCATATGTGGCTCCCACATAGGGTGGAGGGCCCTTGCCGGCAAGGCTTTCCGGCAAGGTTTCTTCTGGCCCACCGCCCTCCAGGATGCGACGGCACTAGTAACCAAGTGTGAAGCATGCCAGTTCCATTCAAGAAGCTTCATCAACCAGCTCAAGCCTTCCAAACCATCCTCTCTCTCTGGCCCTTCTCGGTGCTGGGGCTCGACATATCGGGCCCTTTCCCCGGGCCGTCGGGGCTTTGAGTACTTGTACATCGCAATCGACAAGTTCACAAAGTGGCCAGAAGTGGAAGCAGTAAGGAAGGTGACAGCGCAGTCAGCCATCAAGTTCTTCAAGGGACTAGTGTGCCGTTTTGGGGTGCCCAACAGGATCATCACCGACAACGGCACACAGTTCACAAGCCACGCCTTCATGCAGTACATTGAGGATCTCGGCAGCAGGGTTTGTTTTGCTTCCGTGGCACATCCACGGAGCAACGGCCAAGCGGAAAGAGCAAATGCTGAAGTCCTGCGAGGCTTGAGGACAAGGACTTTTGACAGACTGCGCAAAAGCGGGAGGCGCTGGATTGATGAGTTGCCGGCGGTTCTTTGGTCGATCAGAACGACGCCAAATCGAGCCACCGCCAGACATCCTTTGCCCTGGTTTACAGGGCAGAAGCAGTTCTCCCCACGGAACTCATATACGGGTCACCTCGAGTGCCCGCTTATGATGAGCTTGAGCAAGAGCGATTGCGGCAAGATGACGCGACGCTCCTTGAGGAAGATCATCTCCGGGCGGCTATGAGAGAAGCACGCTACCAGCAGGCCTTGCGCCGCTACCATAGCCGCAAGGTTCATGCCCGGAGCTTTGAGGAAGGCAACCTTGTTCTTCGGCACGTTTAGTCGGCCAAGAATTCCAACAAGTTGACGCCGAAGTGGGAAGGCCCTTATCGGGTAACACGAGTCACCAGGCCCGGCGCAGTCCGGCAGGAGACCGAAGATGCCATTCCAGTGAGTAACTCCTGGAACATCGAGCATCTTCGCAAGTTTTACCCATAAGGCGCGACTGCGGGCCTCCTGGCGAGCCACCCTTTTGTACAAGCCTTGCCGGCAAGGCATGTAACCCTTTGTACAAAGCCAGGCGCAGACCCTGAGCATAAATAAACGAAGCGCTGGTGCCCTAAGTTATTGCATGCATGCTAGGTTGAGTCTCTTCCTTGGTTAGGGTTGATAGTGCTTAGCGGCGGCTAACCCCTAGCTTAGAGGTTGAGTGCGCGTCTCTCTGTTCTTCTCTGTCTCCTTTGGTTAGCAGGGCACGTAAGTATTCTTGCCAAGCTGTTTTGGAAGAAAGGGAACAGACCGTCGCCCGGGCCCCGGCAAGCCAGAGTTGCCGGGGGCCGCAAGACCAAGGGTCCCTCCGCGGCAAGCCAAGATCGCCGGGGGCTGCAGATCCAGATAAGTCCTTTATCCTCAATCATGCATTTCGTTATGGACTGGGATATATGAAACCCTGTTCTATCTCTGAGCTACCGTGCTCCCCCTTCTCGGCACCCAATGATTATCCCCTGGGTCTGGATTTGGTCGTAGCCGCGGCAGCAAAGAGAAGGAACAGGGGGCCTAAGCCCACCTCGTCCCTGCCTCCGCCAAGAGCGTGAGAAAGGTCGAGCGAAGTGGGGAAACGGCAAGGCCTGTTGCCGGGCGAGAAAACGTTCGTCTTAAAGACAACAAGGACTCACTCCTTATCGTGGGTTCCTCCCGCGAACGAAAATCCCGGCAAACATCCCTTTTTCATTAAAAAACACCCCGTACAGGTACAGTTCATACGAAATGAAAAACATGAGCAATGGGATTACAAGCTTTAAATTCTACTAAGGCCAAGGCTTACAAACTAAAAGAGATAAGGTGCTCAGAATCCCTTTCTTGTCCCTCTCCTCAGGAAATGGAACAAGAAAAGCAGGAGGGCAAAAGGGGCGCCTAGGCGAGCTACGGGTGGCAGAAGACACCAAGAGAACATCTTGGTGGCCATCCAAGGGCTGGATGGTGATGGCGACGTCGGAGGCAGAGCTCGAAGACGAGGCGGCAGGACGTCAGTACGCGACGAAGGCGTCGGTGCCCGCGTACCCCGACTTGACGGCTTGCCGCCCGCCCTCTTCCTCTTCCGCGGCCTCCCAACGCTAGCCGCCCAAGGAGACGACCCCGAGAAGTTCAAGGAGCCGGCGACACGGATGATGGGGTCACAGGTGCCGCCCGGAGCGGCGCCTGACTCCTAGTCGGACCCGTCATCATGCCGCCCGCTGGCCTCGCCGTCGCTGCCGTTGTCCTCCTCGTCACTCTCGCTCGAGGAGGAATCTTCATCATCAGAAGAGCTCTCCACGCAGCACCTCTTGCGGGTCCCGAAGTGCCCAAAGATTTTGACGGAGAGAAGGCCGCTCTCCATTAGTTTGAAATGGAGAGCGAGCCCATCCGTCAAGCTGTGGAGGCGAGCGAAGGTTTTCCACCCTCGGTGAAGATACATGATGTGAGGGGCGGGGAACTCGACGTCGACCCATGTGCCACTATTCCCACAACCCCTCATGTGCAGCCACAGTGCTTGCGGCGAATCCAAATCCATCTCCCGTGCAAATGGGGTCGGGAGGCGAAGGCGACGACGCGGTGGATGGCGCAGCCTGACGAAGAATTCGCAGGGGTTGTCCCCGGCGTGGCCCTCCATCGGAGGATGGGCTGCCGGGGGAGGCGAGGCCGATCTGCCGCCCCGTCCTCCTCTCCTTCGAGCACCGCGACGGCCTCGGCCTCGCCCCCTCCCCCTCCTTCTAGCGGCCGGCTCCGCCGCTACGAGCTCTTGGGGAGGGGCGACCCGTTGTCTGGCCGAAACCCTCCCCGTCACCGATGAAGCGTCACCACGCCCCCTTGCCATGGCAGGAGAAGAAAGGAAGTAGGAATGGAGAGAGCCGGGTGGCAAAGGATTGAGGGGCATCGCTCCTCCCGGTCCCCTCCTTATAAAGGGGCGGTGGCAGGGCTCGGCCGCGCCCTCTCGGCCAATCCGACTTCCTGAAGTGACAGCAAGCAGGGCCGTCGACCGCCCTCCCCGCTCCATTGAAGACGCGTGGGAATCGACCCGCACACGCGCGACTACCCACGTCCCGTGCGCCTATCACCGGCTCTGCGTTATGCATGAAGCAAACGTGGCGCAAGGGGCGGGCGTAATGGGACACGTGGAACGACGGTTCCCGAGCGAGGGCAGTAAATGGGCGGCGCCCCTGCGGTTTCAAAGAGACCCGCACGCCGCCTCTTTACTGTCCACCACAAGGTGACGCCAGCATGCTTCCGTCATGCGCGGGCGCACGACCACCACACCGCGCATTCGACACAGGTCATGGGGAAGCGCAGCGGACGGAACAGTGGCCGCGGTAAAAGTCCGCCCCAACTGCCCGCGCACCGTTCTGGGACTGGCCCAACAACGTGCTACGCTTATGGGTGGCCCAGGCCCGGGGGCTCCTGTCGGTGTACAAAAGTAGGAGCTCTGCTTTTGACCCCTTTACTTTTGCACGGGCAATCAGAGCCTCCCGCCACGACCACGCATAGACATGGCGGGAAAGGGGAGCTGGAGAGGAGCCAAAGCCATGAAGACAAATGAAGCAACGACAAGGACCAAGGCCACAAGGATCGGACGGGCGAAGCAGGTTTTCCCCGCAAGGACCCTTGCCAGGGCAGCCTCAGTGGACCCGGCAAGACCCTTGTCGGGGCAGCCCGCCCACGCCAGCCGAGCGAGCCACCCTTGAGCCCACCAATGCTCAGACAAATGCATTGGGACAAGGCTCGGGATTCACCTTGTTGACATGGATTTTGACCAAGATAAAATAAAATGCATGAAGACATAAAATTTAAATGCAAAACGACAGAAATCCGTTTTATGATGAAAAGAATCAGTTAAAAAAATATAATCAATCGCTCAGTGGACGATCGACAAAAATAAGCATATTATATGTTCGAACGTTGATAATGCACACTTTAAACCGAAATATATAAAATATGACAAAATAAATGAATATTCATCAAGTTCTGTCATGTATGTACGCGCATCGTCGTCGACGGATATTGATCTAAAATTTCACCGTTAAAGACGACACCAATATTGTCGAAGCATCGTGCAATATGTTCCTCCATCAAAATATCGTCATATCCTAATGAATGCACACAAAATAAATTTGATAAAGATAGCCAATAATAACAGCGATCCACTGCAAAAAAAATCCATTGGATTGCGTCCATACATGCATGAGGAGTGCGTACGTGACATAGCTAGGCATGCATGTCAAGAGACCCATACGTTGTCATGCCACTTAAGAAAATTAGCCTTAGTGAATTACTAGAATCAGGCCTGGCCCACTTTTATAAAATGGCTAGGCATGCACAAGCGTTGCCTCATCATCCATCAGCCATACAAGCAAATGGATTAGAGCAAGAGTCCCATATTGGCTGATAGGACATTGCCAGGTAATTAGTGATTAAACAAATAAAAAAAGAAAAGAGCAGCCCACTCCCACTCCCACGATCCCATGATCGATCAAACATGGGCGCGCGTCCTGGGAGAGCTTCATCTGCTCGCCCGCCCCTATAAATACCCCCATGATCGTTTGCTCAGGGTTGGTCTCTCATTTGGTCTGGCGGTCTTTAATTTGTCTTCCCCATCTACTGCTAAATCACACACACAACACATAGGAGACAGAGAGAAAGAAGAGGCAGGCGTGGTGCTTGCTGGAAGGTTGAAGGTGAGATTCATGGTTCTCCCCTAGCCCCTGATTTGGCCGTTGTGGTACAGGCCAGGGAGCTTTTTTCTTCTTCTTCTCCTAAATCTTTAGCCCTTGGTCCGGCCATCACGGTACAAATTAAGGGGCATGTTTCATCTTCTGAAAATTCTTGTTCTTGGTTCGGTCATCGCGGTACAATTCAAGCAGCATATTTCATCTCCCCAAAATTCTTGCCCTTAGTCCGGCCATTGCGGTACAGACTAAGGTGTATGTTTAATCTGTCTCAAAATTTTGCCTTTGATTTGGCCAATTTGGTACAGACTAAAGAGTATGTTGCATCCATCCCAAAATTTTGTCGTTGGTTCGGCCATCGCGATACAAACCAAGGAGCATATTATATCTACCCCAAACTTTCGCCTTCGGCTCGGCCATCGCGGTACGAGTCAAGGAGCATGCATGGTTCTTGTAAGCACGGTTCCTTTAAATGTTGCATGCGCTTCGTCCTATTGATCTCCGTCTTGGTTCGGTCCCTTTAGAGATACAAGCCAAGATGAATGCCTCGTTCCTTGGTTTGGTTTCTATACATGGATACAAATCAAAAGAGTGTCATAGGTGCGAAAACCTCATAAAAAATTAACTTAATTTGGTCATCATAAAAAAATGGATATGACTAAGTTGGAATGAAATTACGAAGGCACTAAACTGAAACTCATGATAATCTCTTGTTTGGTTGCGCCACGGGCATTATGTGTCACGCTAGTTGCAATACAAACAAGAGCATAAAAATATATTCCCTCACTTGGTTACGCTGCACGCAGGCATTATCTTAATGCAACACGGTGTTAGTAGTAATACAAGCAAGACGGAACTTAATTTAAAATGTGTTCATGTTACATACAAAAAACCAAAATCATGCAAGATGGATTATAAAACATGTTGCATCATAAAAAACAATCTTACTTGGTTGCGCTACACGTGGGCATTATCATAATGCTACACGGTGTTAGTAGTAACACAAGTAAGAGAAAATTAAACAAAGTATTCAGGTCACATATTTGGTCCAAAGTCAAATAAAACATGTCATGAAATGCTCCGACGCTATAAGAGCCTAAACTATTGGCATCGTGATAAATGGATATCACAAACTCACTTTACTTGGGTTATATGCTACACACTAGCACCAATGAAATGACGCTATGTGGAGTTAGTGCTAATACCATGTGAGATACAAACATAAAAAAGAGGGTAGATGTCATACCTCTCATGCAACACCATAATGGCTCCACAAACCTTTTCTTGGTTACGCTGCACGCGGGCATTATCTTAGTGCCACGCGGTGTTAGTAGTAATACAGGTAAAGCAGAACTTAATAAAAATAAATTCACTCCACATCCACATATGCATACAAAATTCATGCAAAATACATGATAATGCATATTTCATGTAGCCCACACATGCTTTAAACAAATAAAAAATATCATAAACAAACTCCATTCGGGTCAAACTATACGTGTGTGTCATATCATTGCACCGCGTGGTTAGTATTGATACCGTGTGAAGTCAAAGTCAACAAAATATGGAACATATCATATGCACCATAAAAAGCATCAAAATTGTGTCAGAAAGCTTCATCCCATTAAGCTACACACGGGCACCATATCAGTGTCGCCCGGTGATAGTAGTAATGTGATGATGCAAAACTTATTAAAATTGGCATGTCACATATATACATGCCACCAAAACCAAAGAGGTCATATAAAAATCCTAAAGGAAAATACATACCCATATCCTATGTGCCAAACGTAGGATAAAACTAAGCCTAGCCAAAACCAACCTTCATTCTGCACCATCATATAGATGAGGTTGAACACGAACAAATTGTTGCATGCTAGGAAAATATAGTTCCCAACATCACACATGAAATCATGGAGGAGTATTTGCATGAAACAAACTTCAATTTCACCAAGAAGGAGTTCATCGTCGACCGCAAGGAGGATTTCTCTTGTAGAATATTGTAATAGGCATGTGATGTAATCCTATGTAATAGATATGTTGGAATTCTTAATCAGGGGTTTTCTCTTCGGAGATGTAATTAACAGATTTTTTATGTAAATGTAAGAGTTCTGGAAGTAATGTACCCGCAATGTTTGATCTCTATTTTATTTATGCATTTATGCACTTAAATTATTATTATCCATTCTGTATCAATGATGTGGACGCGTATTTTCACGCCCGCCATTTTCCCGTCATCAGATTCTGGCACGCCCGGTGGGACCTATTTCTCCCCTCATCTTTGAATTCCAACATAGGATTGCAACATATGAATTTCTAAAGTTCATGAAATATATAAACATTGTGCACACTAAATGTACTCAAAGAAAACTGATATAAAGTTTTCTTTATTCGAAGGTATGGAAGGTCAAGTACCGCAGTCGGTCATGCTCCGCATTGGAGACATTTGGCTTGATGTGCCAGTTGGTCCATGTGCGGCTTCAACAAATCAGCATCTGGATAATATGACTGCATCACCGACTGAACATGACCAAGTATTGGAAGTCTTATCTCCACTCAAGTTTGGGGGAAGTATGAGGGTAGACAAAGAAGGGAAAGGGAAGACAATGGACGAAGTCCACTATGAGCAACCTATGAATGGGGGCAATACCATGATTATATTTCCCTCCTCATCGTTTCTTCATGGAAGGACGTCAAAGGTTCAGAATAAAGGTAAAGTTGATGCTTCAGAGCCTATTCTTCCGCTGGCCGATAAATCCATTGGAGAATGCTCTGAGATGGTTCTCAAGTTTCCCATTGAATGCAAGAAAAAGCACCCCAATTCCCATGGCTATGAAACATGTCATGTGAAGCCAACATCAACATTGTCAAGTCCCTTGTCGTCATCAACACCCGTTGCATATGATTCCTCTCTGATTTTGTTGGAGTCGGTGTGCCATCAACCTCAGCAAAGAAATGTTCACCATGTCAACCTTCACAATATTAAGGTCGGCAAAGTCCGTATCCAATCACTACTAGAAAAAAAGGCCTACTAATGGCGCACCAGTTTTGCCTACTAATGGCGCATCACTGGTGCGCCATTACTAGCACTCCATTAGTAATTTTTACTAATGGCGCACCACTGATGCGCCATTAGTATTCAGAGACTAATGGCGCACCACCGGTGCGCCATTAGTATAGGCCACAATCGCCATTAGTATAGGCTACTGGTGCGCCATTAGTATAGGCAACGGTGCGCCATTAGTATTTTTGAATTTTGAAGGCGGAAAATAGTAGTGGCGCACTGCCTAACCCCCACCGTGCGCCATTGCTATTTTTGAATTTTGAATTTGGATCTGGATCATGATTTTTTTGCCCATTTTTTGCTAATTTTTTTTGCTCGTTTTTTGGCATTATATTATTTCAAATTTTGTTCTTTTGCCGTGTTCTTTTGCCGGAGAGGAGGAGGAGGAGGTCAACGGAGAGGCGCTCGCCTACATCGCCGGAGAGGAGGAGGAGGTCGCCGGAGAGGAGTTCACCGAAGCATCGAAGTGGCGGATGGAGAAACCATGCGGGATTGGGAGGAGAGGAGGGAGGAGGAGCTCACCAGAGAGGAGGGAGGAGAAACCGTGAGGGGAGGGGAAGGGAGGAGAGGAGGGAGGAGGAGGTTCCCGGAGAGGAGGAGGAGGAGGTCGCCGGAGAGGAGGAGGAGGTCGCCGGAGAGGTGTAGAAGGAGTGGAGGAGAGGAGAGGTGTAGAAGGAGTGGAGGAGAGGAGAGGAGGAGATGGAGTGGAGGAAAGGAGAGGAGGAGATGGAGTGGAGGAGAGGTGGAGTGGAGGAGGTGCGCAGCTACATATCTGACATACTAATGGCGCACCATGGGCCGGTGCGCCATTAGTAACTTTTTTTATTTTTTTGACTTATTTTAAATTTTGAAGGCGGGAAGATACTAATGGCGCACCATGGGCCGGTGCGCCATTAGTAACTTTTATTTTTATTTTTTTGACTTATTTTGAATTTTGAAGGCGGGAAGATACTAATGGCGCACCATGGGCAGGTGCGCCATTAGTAACTTTTTTTTATTTTTTTGACTTATTTTAAATTTTGAAGGCGGGAAGATACTAATGGCGCACCATGGGCAGGTGCACCATTAGTGAGTTTGAATTTTTTTGGATTTTTCTGCCTCTCCAGATCTTAAAAGCCCCATATCTTTTTTCTTTTAGGTTTTTGAGGATTTTGAAAATGTTTAACGGGGTTCCCCCGGTTAAATTCGGATGTAACTTTTCGAGTAGATGATTTTTTCATATAAAAACTTTTTCATCCGAAAGTTAGTATGCAAAGTTTTGCCCATTTTTACAAATTCTCGAGAGATTTTGCAAATCAAGTCGAAATTCATATTTGCAAATTTTCCCAGCAACTAGACCGCATATCACATGGGAAACTTATTTTCTTTAATTTTTTTGACATTTTCATCATTTTCTTTTATATTTTTTAAAACTGAAAAGGCGATCCACCGTAGGGGGGGTGCATTCGGTGGAAGTGGTGGCCAAGTTACTAATGGCGCACCGCACCACTCCCACGGTGCGCCATTACTAGTTTTGAAAAAAATTGATATATTTTTTGATTTTTTTTTGAAAAAAACTTAGTAATGGCGCACCAGTGGAAAGTGCGCCATTACTAATTAAAACTAGTAATGGCGCACCGAGACATGGTGCGCCATTAGTAACAAATTTTTTTTATTTATTTTTTACTTTTTTTTTCAAAACTACTAATGGCGCATGACGGATGTGGTGCGCCATTAGTATGTCAATTAGTAATGACGCACTATGCATTGGTGCGCCATTAGTAACAACATTTTTTTTTATGTTTTTTTTCAAAACTACTAATGGCGCACCACACACCAGGTGCGCCATTAGTAATATATTACTAATGGCGCACCAAGACATGGTGCGTCATTAGAATATAGTAATGGCGCACCACATCACAGGTGCGCCATTAGTAGCCATTCCATCTATAGCCCTTTTTGTAGTAGTGAATTCCCCAAGAGTGTGGACAACAATTATCCAGACCTCCTTTTTCATATCAGCAAGGGTGGTATAAGAATTCATACTACGGTGACTAGAAACCCTTCAACAGTTGTTGCCTTCATCAGGTTCATCTGGAAAAACTATCTTAATCATGCCAAGTGCCGTGTTGTCGGCCTCGACTGTGAATACACTAGATATGTCCACAGCAAAGAGCGTAAGAAGCTTCCACTTGAGCAACAACTTGCACTCTATAATCAAGAGCCACAACGTGCTGCTGTCTTGCAGCTTTGTGTGGGAAAGCATTGCCTAATTTACCAGCTATACCAGGCTCGTGCCAGGAGTTTTATCCCTCCACTTCTGCGCAACTTCCTTGACAATGACACAGTCGAATTTGCGGGTGCCGCCATTGGCAATGACATAGAAAAACTCAAGTTCTACAACTTGGGTATCAGAAAACCTGTTGATGTTCAGGGACTGGGTATCAAGGTTCCTAACCAAAAAGCAGGCAATTTGGCTTCATTGGAGAAGCTAGCAAAGAAGGTTGCAAACATAAGTCTTAACAAGGACAAAAGCATCACTGTTAGTCAGTGGGAAAAGTCCAACCTGGACCATGACCAGATCAAGTATGCATGTCTGGATGCCTATGCGAGCTTCGAGGTTTATAGGCGACATTCGAGCATAACCGGTTATCCTAGAACCCACTAAAATGTTTGTTTCTGGGTGAAAAATGTAACTGGTTATCTGAGAGCATGTTGAAATGTTTCTTCCCAAGTGAAGTATGTAAGAGAAGTTGTTCAGTCTAGATCAAGTAAAATATGTACACGACCATTGTTTCTTGATGTTATGGTTATGCCTATTTTTCTAGGTGCATTTTTAATATGATGATGCAGGGATGCAAATGTTCTTGTATCATCATAATTTTGTTCTCATAGAAGAGAAGTGAATCTGAATAGAAATGACTTATATTTTGCATTAATGCCCGCAATACAAATGTTGCAACATTAGGTGCACTTAATATGAAGAAAATTGTGACACACAAAAGAAAAATCACTCCATACCCTCACGAGTCTAAACTGGGGCACCCAAAAAAAATACACTCCAATAAACTTACGAGTCTAAACTGTGATAGAAAAAAATCACTCCATATGCTCATGAGTATAAATTGGGGCTCTAAAATTTTTTCACTCCAAAACCTCACGAGTATAAACTGGGCATAAAAAGAAATATGCTCCAATGCTATACGAGCCTAAACTGTAAGCATGTTTTAGAAAAAAATGTTAAATTTGACTTGACCTTCAAGAGCGTAAATACCCAAGTGTTAAGGTCAACTTCGCTCCAAAAAAGGGCCAAAATTGAAATAAAAATATGCACCAATGTTTTATGAGCTCAAACCATAATCATCGAGTTTAAGATGTGATACATGACTTAAAAAATCTAGACTGCAGATGTCATATATACATCACTCTACTCTAAAGAAAAAAAATTGGCCTCTAGGTACAAAACCAAATCATTTGCACCAAGACCTCGAGGAGGCATCAGATAGAGTTTGTTAGACCGGAGTTTGTGGGTCAGCTAACCTCTGTGGCCTGATTTGTAGCTCGCAAGGTTGCAAAGTTAGTTGGCAGCATGTGTAGATAAAAAAAACTACACAGCCACGTATAGCTGGCATGCACTTGACTAAAGGTCAACGTTTCTAAAGGAGCATGAGCACATATACTCACAAAAAGTGCTCTAAACACGAAATATGTATAATCAAGTTTCGAGCTCTCGGCTCGAGTAAAAAAAATCTCTTTCCTCAAGCCCAGACCTCGAGGGGCATCTGTTGACATGGATTTTGACCAAGATAAAATAAAATGCAATAATAAATAAAATTTAAATGCAAAACGACAGAAATCCGTTTTATGATGAAAAGAATCAGTTAAAAAAACATAAGCAATCGCTCAGTGGACGATCGACAAAAATAAGCATATTATATGTTCGAACGTTGATAATGCACACATTAAACCGAAATATATAAAATATGACAAAATAAATAAATATTCATCAAGTTCTGTCCTGTATGTACGCACATCGTCACCGACGGATATTGATCTAAAATTTCACCGTTAAAGACGACACCAATATTGTCGAAGCATCGTGCAATATGTTCCTCCATCAAAATATCGTCATATCCTAATGAATGCACACAAAATAAATTTGATAAAGATAGCCAATAATAAGAGCGATCCACTGCAAAAAAAAAATCCATTGGATTGCGTACATACATGCATGAGGTGTGCGTACGATACATAGCTTGGCATGCATGTCAAGAGA
Organism: Aegilops bicornis; assembly: GCA_021605145.1. Classification (NCBI taxonomy): domain Eukaryota; kingdom Viridiplantae; phylum Streptophyta; class Magnoliopsida; order Poales; family Poaceae; genus Aegilops; species Aegilops bicornis. The sequence continues at coordinate 339,875,805 of CM038672.1, read as the reverse complement.
CCCATACGTTGTCATGCCACTTAAGAAAATTAGCCTTAGTGAATTACTAGAATCAGGCCTGGCCCACTTTTATAAAATGGCTAGGCATGCACAAGCGTTGCCTCATCATCCATCAGCCATACAAGCAAATGGATTAGAGCAAGAGTCCACACGTTGACAGATGATGGCCTAATTAAGCCCATATTGGCTGATAGGACATTGCCAGGTAATTAGTGATTAAACAAATAAAAAAAGAAAAGAGCAGCCCACTCCCACTCCCACGATCCCACGATCGATCAAACATGGGCGCGCGTACTGCGAGAGCTTCATCTGCTCACCCGCCCCTATAAATACCCCCATGCTCGTTTGCTCAGGGTTGGTCTCTCATTTGGTCTGGCGGTCCTTCATTTGTCTTCCCCATCTACTGCTAAATCACACACACAACACATAGGAGACAGAGAGAAAGAAGAGGCAGGCGTGGAGCTTGCTGGAAGGTTGAAGGTGAGATTCATGGTTCTCCCCTAGCCCCTGATTTGGCCGTTGTGGTCCAGGCCAGGGAGCTTTTTTCTTCTTCTTCTCCTAATTCTTTAGCCCTTGGTCCGGCCATCACGGTACATATTAAGGGGCATGTTTCATCTTCCGAAAATTCTTGTTCTTGGTTCGGTCATCGCGGTACAATTCAAGGAGCATATTTCATCTCCCCAAAATTCTTGCCCTTAGTCCGGCCATTGCGGTACAGACTAAGGTGTATGTTTAATCTATCTCAAAATTTTGCCTTTGATTTGGCCATTTTGGTACAGACTAAAGAGTATGTTGCATCCATCCCAAAATTTTGTCCTTGGTTCGGCCATGGCAGTACAAACCGAGGAGCATATTATATCTACCCCAGACTTTCGCCTTCGGCTTGGCCATCGCGGTACGAGTCAAGGAGCATGCATGGTTCTTGTAAGCACGGTTCCTTTAAATGTTGCATGCGCTTCGTCCTATTGATCTCCGTCTTGGTTCGGTCCCTTTGGCGATACAAGCCAAGATGAATGCCTCGTTCCTTGGTTTGGTCTCTATACATGGATTCAAATCAAGAGAGTGTCATAGGTGCGAAAACCTCATTAAAAAATTAACTTAATTTGGTCATCATAAAAAAATGGATATGACTAAGTTGGATACGAAGGCACTAAACTGAACTCATGATAATCTCTTGTTTGGTTGCGCCACGGGCATTATGTGTCACGGTAGTTGCAATACAAACAAGAGCATAAAAATGTATTCCCTCACTTGGTTACGCTGCATGCAGGCATTATCTTAATGCAACACGGTGTTAGTAGTAATACAAGCAAGGCGAAACTTAATTTAAAATGTGTTCATGTTACATACCAAAAACCAAAATCATGCAAGATGGATTATAAAACTTGTTGCATCATAAAAAACAATCTTACTTGGTTGCGCTACACGTGGGCATTATCATAATGCTACACGGTGTTAGTAGTAACACAAGTAAGAGAAAATTAAACAAAGTATTCAGGCCACATATTTGGTCCAAAGTCAAATAAAACATGTCATGAAATGCTCCGACGCTATAAGAGCCTAAAGTATTGGCATCGTGATAAATGGATATCACAAACTCACTTTACTTGGGTTATATGCTACACACTAGCACCAATGAAATGACGCTATGTGGAGTTAGTGCTAATACCATGTGAGATACAAACATAAAAAGAGGGTAGATGTCATACCTCTCATGCAACACCATAATGTCTCCACAAACCTTTGCTTGGTTACGCTGCACGCCGGTATTATCTTAGTGCCACGCGGTGTTAGTAGTAATACAGGTAAAGCAGAACTTAATAAAAATAAGTTCACTCCACATCCACATATGCATACAAAATTCATGCAAAATACATGATAATGCATATTTCATGTAGCCCACACAGGCTTTAAACAAATAAAAAAATATCATAAACAAACTCCATTCGGGTCAAGCTATACGTGTGTGTCATATCATTGCACCGCGTGGTTAGTATTGATACCGTGTGAAGTCAAAGTCAACAAAATATGGAACATATCATATGCACCATAAAACCAACCTTCATTCTGCACCATCATATAGATGAGGTTGAACACGAACGAATTGTTGCATGCTAGGAAAATATAGTTCCCAACATCGCACATGAAATAATGGAGGATTATTTGCATGAAACAAACTTCAAGTTCACCAAGAAGGAGTTCATCGTCGACCGCAAGGAGGATTTCTCTTGTAGAATATTGTAATAGGCATGTGATGTAATCCTATGTAATAGATATGTTGGAATTCTTAATCAGGGGTTTTCTCTTCGGAGATGTAATTAACAGAATTTTTATGTAAATGTAAGAGTTCTGGAAGTAATGTACCCGCAATGTTTGATCTCTATTTTATTTATGCATTTATGCACTTAAATTATTATTATTCATTCTGTATCAATGACGTGGACGCGTATTTTCACGCCCGCCATTTTCCCGTCATCACACCTGCGTGGTGGCATGCAGATCTTTGTCAAGACATAGAATGCTCAAGATCGAATGAGGATAAGAGGGCAACCATCCTCACCGAAGAAACCCACCAGACCCCCGGCAAGACCCTTGCCGGGTAGGCCAGCGCGCCACAGCAAGACCCTTGCCGGGCCACACGGCAAGACCCTTGTCGGGGAGGCCAGCGTGCCACAGCAAGACCCTTGCCGGGCCACCCGGCAAGACCCTTGTCGGGCCACCCGACAAGGCCCTCGCCAAAGCGCACCAGCTGGACCACTGCCAGGCCCGCACCAGATAAGTCTTCGCCGCCGTTCGCATGCGGCTGCCGACCCAACCAGCTGGGCAGGCACCTGCGTGGCGGCATGCAATCCTTCGTGGAGGCTCCACCATCGCGCCACCTCAGCTGCCTGCCTGCCTACATGGCACCGCATGCGTCGCTGGCCAGGGCATGTGTCGAAGCAAGGAGGAGCGGCGACGGATGGGACGGGCCTCGCTCCCGTCCCCAATAAAGCGAAGGGACACCTGAGCCTCGCATTAAATGCATCTTGTCCGGTAATACGAGGGATAACCTCACAGCACTGTACCCTTTCCACCTCCTGCTTGCCACTGTGGCGACCCCTTTCCCTATAAAAGGAGGCCCGAGGCGACCAGGAAAAGGATTCGGATATTTGGAACCTCGCAACACCTAGAGCTAGTTCGAGAGCTCAAGAACACTAAATACATCCACCAAAGCGGGACTAGGGTTTTACGCATCCTTGCGGCCCGAACCTAGGTAAAATCCCTTTGTGTTGTCTGCTGGTCCCGCTCTTCTCACGATCCCCACGCCCTGCAACAGTAGAAGGGATCCCAGTGATCCCATAGGTGTCGTCTCCCACCGACAATCCCCTATGTTGTCCATGTGTTGTAATGATCCGAATTTTTTAGGTGAGGTAATCCTCAGTACTTGTATGATTGACATAAGGTGAACTTTTTTTTGTGTGAGCATATTGTATGGGATGAAAAAACTGTTTGACTCAAAGTGTACCCAACCTACTGAATTCGAAGATCACGGCATTTCTAAATCATATTCATATAGAAAGGTGGAATAAATCTTTGTTGTGGTTTTGAAGAAATAAATAACAAAACGTAGAATTATCGGTGGACTATCATTTGTGGGCTGCCCAAAGAAAGTGTTTGCGAGATGGAAATTACTGTCTACCCCTGACACTTTGACATCTTATCGCCCGGATTTACACTGCTGTCGATAGGGCTAGACTAGTAACTTCAATCAGACGTGACACGACCACCTCTGAGCCCATTCCTACATGGTGGGCGCCAAATGTGTGCGGCAAAACACATTTGATTCAAGCTCGTCCGAAAGACATGTGTCTCTCCCTCCATTTCCCCATTCATACATGGTGGGCGGCAAAAAATTTCTCCTTGCCCGAAACCGGTGTAGGCAAATATTTTAAATAGGGGCAGATGTGTAACTTCCCTCAAACGTGACACAACCGCCCTACCTGTCATCCCCGTTCATACACCATTGGTGCCAACTGTGGGCGCGAAAACACCCTCTCCTCGCCTGAAATTGCTACCGGCAAATATTTGGGATATGCGAGATTACTGTACTATCCCCAACCGACGTGATGTCCGAAATTTTAAACGGGGGATAAGTTCGTAACTTTCCCACATTTTAGACAAGCGCGTACCAAAGTTTGAGATCCTCCTCCCCTTCCATTTCCTCATTCATACACCGTCGGCACCACAACAACCTCCCCACTCCGGCCAGCCTCCTCCGTCCGCCACCCCATCCTCCACCCTGCCGGAGCCGCTACCCCGTCGTCCACCACAAGAGATGGACGTCTCTCATCCACGGCGCTGGACCAGGATCCTTTCATCGCATCCTCTCGCTTCATCGGCGCCGTCGCCCACCTTGCCATTGCTGCTCCTATGACCGCCTCGTCCACGGCAACAAGATTTATCCCCGACCCGGCCGTCTGCCGTCTAAAGTCTTCTTCCCCACCACCGACAGCCATCGCACCCGCTGCACCCTCAACGTATCAGTAGGGGCCTACACGGTGTCGCAAGAGAGGTGGTACTCTTCCATATGTGCTGAAGTAATTGATCTCACCCGAAAAATAGATTGTAAATTGTTTACTGTACTTTTCTTGTCCATACCAAATCGTAGTGGCTAGTTGAAAGCAAACATTGGTTGTGAAGTAGCTTTGTCCGGTTTGCACCTTCAGATCCGCCGTGGCATGGTGACTATACTCGTAAATCTTATGGTTTTCCCCCTTTATATTCACTACCATCATCGTAGGTGCTGCATGTCGTGCTAGCACTCCTCCTCATGACCTCAACCCATCAAGCAAAACAACACGCCACTCATAATTCCAAAGCTTAGGTGTTGAAATACGAATCTGATGTGATGTTCATATTACTAAAACAGAGAATGTTTAATTGGTCACCTAATGTTCATATATTCGTTTCAAAAAGCATGTGCGCCACCCACTGGTCCAGCTAGTTCCACTTTCCTGATTTTACTCTTGATGCTTAGAGTTTTCCCCTTTTATCTACTCTACTATGATCTGCGTAGGTGCTTTCTGTCGTACTAGCATGATTCCACCCTTCAAGCTAAAAAACACATGGCTTAGTTGTTCAAATATTATTGTGATATGATACTGATATTAGTTAACAGACACATTTAATTGGTTAGCTAAAGGTCCCACTTGAGTTTCCAAATGCATGTCGCGACATATAGAGAGGCAGCAGAATTGCATTTCTTTGTCACTTGATGACTGTACTTTCTTCTCCATACCAAATCTTAGTTGTCATTTCAATGCAAAGATCAGTTGCTAACTACCCTTTGCGCGGTTCGCAGCTTCAGATCTGCCATCCCACTGCCACGATCAACAATATACTCATCATGCTTACGGTTTCCCCATTTTATGATGACCACGATCAGCCTATGTGGTTCGTGTCATAATAGCACTTCTCCAACCCCATCTGATATTATGTTGATATTAGCAAAACTGAGAGATGTTCAATTGGTCAGGTAAATGTTTCTACTTTAGTTTCGAAATGCATGTGATCCACATATGGAGAGACCGGAAGGAATACTATTTCTCTGTGCGCTCTGGTTCATCATGGGTGGGCAATCGACATTGTATAGAGAGACTTGTAATATCTTCAATTTTCTTGTTCTTCTGCTCTTCTTTAAGATGATCCTCTTCTCTTGTTTAATAAGTATGTTCCTTGTTGGGAAGAGTAGCAGAGACATTTGTGGTCGACTGGTCAGTCGAGTTGTTCTCCCTTAGTATATTTTCAATCTGTCTGGTCAGGTCGACTTGTTCTTCTTTAGTATATGTTGAAGCTGTCATCTACGAAGTATCATCACTTCTAGAGCTCTCATGTTTTGAATATTAGGCCACATTATATTAATGCACACACCAAGTTACAGAATGCATGGCATCTCTCAGAAGAATTGCAGAGATAGCACAAAGGGGTTTACATGGAGGCAGTATTGGATTAGAATCACTTCTCCATTACAAAGATAATCTCACTTGTTTTTATGTTTTCATGCATGTCAGGTACTGAACATTGTCAAAATGAATATGAGAATGGGTGCACGAGAGGAATATTATGGAACAATCCACTGGCTAACAAACTTGGCATGGTGGAGGATGGCCTATCTTATTCAATTCGTCAAGGTGCTTGCTCTAATTTGGCAAGGTTGTATTGGTCGCACATATTTTGCATCTGACCTCTTGCATTACTTCAACTTTGTTACACCATCTGCTTAGTTTAAGCATCATATATGAGTATATGCCATACCTATCCATTTTTTGTACCTATTGCATGTGTCGTCATACTATGTTTTTCCAGTCAAATGTTGTTCTTTCGTAATAGATGTCCAAAAGGAAGAGGGTGAGTGAAGATCCTCAACGAGTACAAACTAGGTATTTGGAAAAGGTAGTGATACCTGATAAATCAGATAGATCAGCAGCCACAGAAAACGCAGGCCCAACTGTACCAGACTCTACCCCTACTCCACTAGCCAAACCCCTATTAGAACTGGCCCAAAGCCAGTAATCGTCTATGATATCAATTCAAAATTTGAACTCCTAAATTTCTGCATGTGCCTTACCCTCTCTCTTGTATGAAAACTAATTTCAGATGAAGCTCCTTGCTCAAAGGATCATAGGATCTCACAACAATATTGGGCTCTGCATTGCTCTTGTCAGTACCTCTTGCCCTTTGTCAACATACGTACACTCATTGATGTTTGATTATGTAGCATCAGTGTAAATGTCCGCTTCTTTATCCTCCCTTTGCTTGAAATTATAAGATCTATATTTACTCTTAGATAAATGTAGAATTAACACAATGTTTATGAAGTTTTGGATTCCTCATGTATGTACGTGTTGTCATGTACTCCCTCTCTATCAAATTAATTGTTGATCAATTGGATGTATTTAGAACTTAATAGTGCTAGATACATCCATTTGAGCGACAAGTAATAACGAACGGTGGTGGTATTACTACACTTGCATCGCGAGATAGTTGATTATCTAGCATTAATATGCATCTTATCTGCCTGCCCTCCACTTTCTCCAAATTATCATATCTACATTTACTCTTACCAAAATGTTGAATAAAGCCAACGCCACTTCACATGTTGATGTCTGCATTCCTCTTGTCAGTACCTTTTGCCTTGTAACCCTGTACTTAATTAATTGCTATTTGATTATGTATCATCAGTCTGCACCTGAGCTTCATTATCCTCTGTTTCTTCCATATTATTTGATCTATATTTACTCTTTGCAAAATATAGAAAAATGGCAACGCTTATAAAGAATTTTCTTTGGGGAATTTATTGAATTATCCTTCCATCAACATGGAGATGGGCTTTGTCCAGCCCGTGTTAACATGTAATGTAATTTCATCCTTCTCAAGCCTTCAAACTTTGTTCTAGTATAGAGTTGGTTGGGCATCATTTTCTCCACTGCTGTTTACTTTGCTGTTTACATCTGATTGGATGTTTGCAACAACGACCAGTTTTAAATTGTAGTTGTAAAAACATGTTCCTTATGGAGAATAGATCCATTTATTTTCTTATATAATTGTGCAACCTGTTACGTGTCTTCTTGTTTCTCTTTCAGAGTCGTATCTCTTATGCCAGGCAGAACTTTAGGGAAGATAGTGAGCCAAATCATATTGAGGACAGCGAGATGGCTCCAAGGTCCTGTCTTGATGAAGACAATGAGTTGAAGCTACTCACCAGCAGGTGTGAGACAACCTCAGTCGCTCCCTCAATCAGTTCGACTGCTTCAGTCTCAACTTAAAGCGGAAAGGCTTGCTTCAACTTAGCTCCGACTTGAAGTCAAAGATGCAAAGAAGATGTCAAAGGACTGCCATGCGCACTATCATGCCATACAACTAGGGATTGAGCATCTATCGTTGACACAACTGAGGTATCATCAGCTTGTTCGGTTGCGAGGCTTAGTGCCTTCTGAAGAGCTCTCAATTTTGTATATTCTTTCGTCGGCGCGTTTATATGCACTGGTGGCGACCTTTGATGCCCAGTGTATGCAATCTGCGGTCACGTTGCGCTTTATTATCACCGGTAGCGAACTTTGATTCCCAGTGGATGTAATATGCCATAATTTCTTTATTATATAGTCTAGGTTTATTCTTTGGTCGGTATGCTGTAATTTGGGCCGGAAGGTTCAGTGGATCTCAGAGTTGCCGGTCTTCAGGCCGGCCCGTTACTCATATGGGCCAAAACGTGGGCCTATAATCATCTTGGGCCATTAGCAGGTCTAAACCTATAGTAGTTTCCCACCTTTAACAGGCTGAGTAAAATTCTAGCCAGCTGGGCGAGAGAATACCATGGGCTTTTAACGGGCTAAAACCTAGATTGGGCCAGCGTTGCGTCGAAAAATTCACGGGCCAATACAGGCCGAAACTGCCTTAGGCCCATGTTTAGCCTAAATAGGAAGAGCAGTTAACAAGCCAAAATATATCTCAGGCCAGTTTGGACGAATAAAATTATGGGCTTTAAGCAGGCTGGTATCCACGCGGGCCATAGGCCCAAAAGTGTCATGGGCCATTATCAGATGGTCTGTAAGCAGGCTTGATTCAACGCGGGCTGTAATTAGGCCCAACTATTCCACGGGCCATTAACAGGCCGATAGGACTGTTGGGCTGAAATTTATCCACGAAGACTACGGGCCGTTAAGAGGCCTAAAGTTACTTCGGGCAAGTAATAGCCCCGTTTCTGCATGGGCCCTTAAAAGGGCCTAAACTTAAACCGGGCGGACAACGTCCCAGATGCACCATGGGCGGTTAGCAGGCCGAAACTATTATCGTGCCGAACTGGTTAATGGGCATTTAACAGGCTGAAATACAAACCTGTCTTAGAATGGGCCCAAAAGAATAGTGGCCTATTAACGGGCGTGATCCTATATGGGCCATAATTTGGCCCAAACCACGACAGGATGTGAACGGGCCTGATCTGCTATGGGCCTCAATTTGGCCCAAAACATGGCAGACTGTTAACGGACCAGCCCACTAGTGTCTGAAAAAACATGGTGGGCCTTTAGCTGGGCCGGCCTTTTCACCGGAATGGGCCTCTGTTGGGCTGTGCCATGTGTCGACGTATCATAGGTGCCTCGTGTCCAATGAGTGGATGACATCTGTCCCAACGGTGAGCAGACACGTGTTTCCTCCGGCCAATGAGAAATTTACACGTGAAAAATCCCCATTGGTCCGGGCTGTTAACTGGTTATCGAATAAAAAACCAGACCCGATAGCTTAACGGTGACCTATTACGGTCGATGCCACGTGTCACTCACCCTTGACGAAAGCACTTCTATGACGCGGGATTTATCGTCATGGAAGTGGACACTTCCATGATGATAATTTTGGTCATGTCATGGAACACTTCTACGACAGCACAGGTATGACTATCTTGATTCTGTCATAAAATCGTCATGGATGTACATGCAAGACAGAAAATGTGACCTACTGTGACAAACATGTATCATCACGTAAGTGTCTTTTTTTGTGGTGTTAATACATCAACCGTACAAAACATAGCCATTAATTGCAACTAGTATTGGTAAGATTGAACTGGTTAGTACATACTTGGTAAGTCCTGAGAGGTAGTTGCTGGGGCACTTCACCTTGGCCAGAGCCGGCCCAAAGTCAACGGCGGCGGAGGCGAGCTGTTCCTCCGGGTCTAAGCATGGATCAGTGCCACAAACATGTGCACCTACTGGTAACCAATAAATGGTAGAAGTTAAATTGCAATTGCACAAATGATGTGAAATACTATAAGACATGGGATGCAGCTAACCTCGACAGCAAACAACAACATGAGCTGTTATGACCCTGCGTAAGTGCATGGACATGCATGTTAAGTACAACAGGGTTAGAATCCACCAAAAATAGTAAATGGGCAGCATCTCTAGTATATCTTCATTGCGGAGAGTAGCATGGTAGCAAGGGGACAGATTATAAAATGAATACAACTGTTAATCGCAACAGGATTAACAGCATCCCAAGTCATGTTTTGTAAGTTTGTAGCCATTGAAATCCAACTATTTAAAAATGGATTCAACTGTTAATTGCAACAGGCTTAATAGGCATTGAAACTGGTACTGGTAAAAATGCAATTGGCAGAGTTAAACATCACAAGGTAGGCGCTGGCAGAGCAGAGAATGGCCCAGTTGTCTATAAAAAGGTAGGAAAAGTAGCTAAAACGTATTAGGCATGTTTACTAGAACATGGTTAATACATCGACTGTACAGAACATAGCCATTAATTGCAACTGGTATTGGTAAGATTGAACTGGTGAATACATACTTGGTAAGTCCTGAGAGGTAGTTGCTAGGGGCACTTCATCTTGGCTAGAGCCCGCCCAAAGTCATCGGCGGCAGAGGCGAGCTATTCCTCCGGGTCGAAGTGTGGACCAGTGTCACTGACATGTGTACCTACATGCAACCAGTAAATGGTAGAAGTTAAACTGCAATTGCACAAATGATGTGAAATACTATAAGACATGGGATGCAGCCAACCTCGACGGCAAACAACAACATCAGTCGTTATGACCCTGCGTAACTACATGGACAGATATGTTAAGTACAACAGGGTTAGCATCCACAAAAAATAGCAAATGGGCAGCATCTCTAGTGATATCCTGAGTCATGGATTGTAAGTTTGTTGCTAGTATTGGTGAAATTGAGTTGGACAGTTAATACTTGAACATCACACAGTGTGCAATACTGAAATAAACAAGGCATGGACATGCTTAATACATCAACCGTAAAAAACATATCCATTGCAATTGGTATTGGTAAGATTTAGCTGGTCAGATCATACCTGTTAAGTCCAGGGGGATAGTCGCTGGGGCACTTCATCTGGGCCAGAGCCTGCACCATATCGGTGGCCGTGGAGGTGAGGTGTTCCTCCGGGTCAACACGCACAGTAGCCATCGAACCATGGACCGCCATCAGCTCCTGGCAGTGGGGATTTGGAGGCATGAGGATGTTTCGCAGGCGCCATTTAAGCAATCAGGTCGGGGCCGTGATAGAGATCGATGGGTTACCTGACTGGATCCGAGCAGAACGTACATGTGGTTGAAGTTGTGGTTGCGGCTACGGCGGGTTGAGCTGCTGGTATGGGGAGGCGGGAGGGGGGAGATACCAAGGAAATTTGATGGGTGGGGATGTGGTTGGAGGAATAAATTCTAAAATCACGCGCCTAATGAAAAATTCACTACGAAACTTCAAACTTGGGTGGGGGAAACACACAACACAGACGAAGCGCGTAAAATACTCATGTGCAAGAAAACAGAGAATTGGCAGATCCCGCCTCCAAAAAAATGTACACGTGTAGTTGATTTTTTTGGTCAATGGTACGCCTGGTTTATTAGGAAATATTGCACAATTTACTGACTTATGGATCATTAAAGCAAAAAAAATGCACACGGGGTACGACATTGAAACCGTTTGTTTTGTGATCTTCTAATGATTAACACAAAAAAACGCACACGGGCAAAGCTCTCAAAGGATGCTCTTACCGACATTGTATGTTAATAATACAAACTTAAATTACTACTGGTAATTTGCTCTAATACTACAAACTTAAACTACTTCTCACATGCTGCCATCAGGGCATGCTGGCCAAACGCCGGCGTTCTCCTTCCCGTCCTTGTATGCAACAGCCCACCATGTTTCTATCTCTGCCAAGCTCTCCTCACCACTCGTGCGGCCTCTTCTTTCTTGCGGCAGCGGGACACTCTTTTCTTGACTGCTATCTGCCTTTTCCGGTCCTTTTGTGCGGCTTTGGCCTCTTCTAGATCCACCGCCCATTCGGCCATGAAAGCCTCAAAGTACGCCCACGTAACTGTCTGGCCACCGGCGGTGATGAACTCAGCGCGGCAAGATGCCATCGCTTCCTTACCATGTGCACGGTCGCGGGCGGCGAGGAATGCGGCGCGGCGGGATGCCATCGCTTCCTTACCAGTTACTGTGCTTCATGGTGCCATGAATGATGCTTGGAGAGAGCTCTGGGACAGAGGGGCCAGGCAGCCGTACTGTGCAGTGGTATTTAAGAGCTCAACGACAAACGACAAAGGAAATTTGCCTTCCCTTAAAATTTTGCTCATTCATTATCGCATTACCTGCTCATCTCCACCACTTCCTAAACAAAGGTGCGCTGAGCCTATTGTGTGTTGCGTTATGATTGGCCAGAACCCCAGCCACGCGGATCGCACGTGTGCACTGTAGGATGCACCGTGATCGAAAGACAATCCATGTCCCTCACATCACACCCGTGCAGCTGTAGCTGAACTGGATTTATATGCGCTAAATGCATAGAAAATGCACATAATCCCCTAAATATGGTAAATGAGCACAGAAAAATGCCAAATTTGTACACGATGAATTGCAGGGTGTATGTTTGTCGCAGAAAAAAACTCCAGGGCAAAGAACGAAGAAAATTTGGATTCCCCTTCAATCTTGGTGATTTCCCTCTCAAAAGCATGGAACTTCCTTGGTGATGGTTCGATTTATGAAGGGCGTGCATAACGACATAAGCCAAACCTTCGCAAATTATTACTAGGGCATGGTGAGGTCATACCATGGCACCATGCCAGGGTCATGTTTTTCAAGCATTTATTTCATTTTTTCTATAGTTGAAAACCCAATAAACAAACGTTTGTGGTTGACTATTGTCACACAATTCATCGAAATATTTGTCCATTCCTTGTAAAAGGCATGAGAATTTACTAAATGGCACGAGCATGGTTTTCCAGGTCGTTCTTCTGCACCCTTTTCATGCACTGATTGTTTAAACTTGAATTACGTGCATTAATGCCTAGAAAGTGCACATAACCCCCTAAATATAGTAAATGAAGCCGGAAAAGTGCCAAATTTGAACACGGTGATTTGCAGGGTGTATGTTCACCGGAGGAAAAAATTCAAGGACAAAGGACAAAGGAAATTTGGACCCCTTCAATCTTGTTAATTTCCCCCTCGAAACCATGAAGCTTCCTCGGTGATGGTTCGATTTATGAAAGGCGTCCATGAGGACATAAGGAATACATTCTCAAATTTTTACCAGGGCACGGTGAGGCCATACCATGGCACCACGCCAGGTGTCATGTTTTCCAAGCATGTATTTCATTTTTGTATAGTTGTTAACCCAGTAAACGATGCGTTTAGGGTTTACTATTTCCACACATTTCCTTGAAATATCTATCCATTCCTTGTAAAAGGCATGAGAGTGTACTAAATAGCACGAGCATGGTTTTTCATAAGTTCCTCTACACCTTTTAATGCATGAATTGTTCGAATTTGAATTATGTGCATTAATGCCTAGAAAATGCAAATAATCCCCTAAATATGGTAAATGAGCCCGGAAAAGTGCCAAATTTGAACATGGTGATTTGTAGGGTGTATGTTTATCCTAAAAAAACTCATGGACAAAGGACAAAGGAAATTTGGATCCCACTTCAATCTTGGTGATTTCCCCCTCGAAACCATGAAACTTCCTCGGTGATGGTTCGATTTATGAAAGGCGTGCATGACAACATAAGGAAAACATTTTCAAATTTTTACCCTGGCACGGTGAGGCCATGCCATGGCACCACGCCAGGCATCATGTTTTCCAGGCATGTATTTCATTTTTTATAGTTGTTAACCCAGTAAACGACGCGTTTATGGTTGACTATTGCCACACATTTGCTTGAAATATCTTCCCATTCCTTGTAAAAGGCATGAGAATGTACTAAATAGCACGAGTATGGTTTTCCAGACCGTTCTTGTGCACCTTTTCATGCACCGATTGTTTGAATTTGAATTATGTGCATTAATGCCTAGAAAATGCAAATAATCCCCTAAATATGATAAATGAGCCCGGAAAAATGTAAAATTTGAACATGTTGCATTTGACGCGGTATGTTGATCGTTGGAAAAAAACTGAATGACAAACTATGACGGAAATTAAAAGCACATGGTTTCGAGGGGTATGTTGATTGTAGAAAAAACTGATTGACAAACTAGGAAGAAAATTTGGCCTCTCGGCCCCTTCAATCTTGCTGATTTCCCCTCGAAACCATGAAATTTCCTCGGTGATGGTTCGATTTATGAATGGCGTGCATGACGACATAAGACAAAAATTCTCAAATTTTTACCAGGGCATGGTGAGGCCATACCATGGCACCACGCCAGGCGTCATGTTTTCCAAGCATGTATTTCATTTTTGTATAGTACCCTGTAAACACATTTCCTTGAAATATCTGCCCATTCCTTGTAAAAGGCATGAGAATTTACTAAATAGCAAGATCATGGTTTTTCGTACCGTTCTGGTGCACCTTTTCAAGCACCGATTGTTTGAATTTGAATTATGTGCATTAAAGCCTAGAAAATGGACATAATTCCCTAAATATTATAAATGAACCCGGAAAAATGCCAAATTTGAACAAGGTGATTAGCAGGGTTTATGTTTATTGTAGAAAAAAACTCATGGACAAAGGAGAAAGGAAATTTGGATTCCCATGGAATCTCGGTGATTTACTATCGCACATGATTCATCTCCGTCGCCTCTGCGAACCGCGTGAGTTCACTCACACATGCAAAAGGAAAAAGAACACCCTCGCCCACTTCATCCCCACCCACTGGCCTCGTACTCCTCCGCAACTCTGCACCTCATCAACTTCTATCGCGGCGGCCACCCTAAGCTCGATGGCTGTTGTCGGCGAGTGGAGTCGCGCTCCAAACAGCACGGGATTTCTCCCCAACCGCTTTCCGCCGCCTATGTGCACCGACATTCTAGACTCTAGTCGACTGGGTTTTCTGCGGGGTTGGGTCGGGGATTTTTCTCATGGAGAAGGTAATTAACTTAGCAAAATATTCACTCATCTCTTATAGCAGTCTGTCCATCGCTGTTAATCAACCGTCCGGAATCGTTGTGGAATCATTTTTGTTCTAGTTGATTCGTTGGGGTTCATTCATGTGTCCATAGTGTGAGCCCAAATCGGGCAAGTCTGGTCGCGGCCAGTCGGAAAAGAAGTTCTATCTCACCATTCCGGATGACTTCAGGGAGCGCTCGGTATGTTCAATCTCAACCTACCATAGTCGGCATGGCCTAAATTTGTGAACATATACCGTCTGTTGCTACATTATCTATATGTTTTGATCAAATCTTCGTTACATTATCTTTTTATAATTTTATATTTTTGTACTTTGCTTTCATCTATATATTGATCTGTTCTATCAGATACTCCCATATTTGCATCTTGCTCTCTTATTTCAATATATCTAATTCACAATCTTAAATTTCATTTCAAGTAGTACATCCCTTGCTTTGCAAGAACAAGAGTAGAGGAACTCTTGGGCTTTACTTTTTTGATGACTCCCAGGATGTCATATTGACAAAGCAGCATGGATTCACAATGACGGTTAGCGTAAAACTTGATAAAGATAGTCACTCCTACTTTAATGCGGTGTTATGAACTGAAAGCTGCCAATATAATTCTAGTGCATGCACCACAGCCTGGTCTAACTAACATGGATGTTTACTTCCCCAACATCATCAGCCAATCAAGTCTGATCGAGGTTAGTGTCCTTTCAAACTTTCTCCATGCTGTCATATTACTTAGCAAAATCGGGGTATTTGTTTTGACTAATTGATCACTATTTGAGCAACCAATTGTGATTTCATATTCTGACTCAGTTCCTAGGCAGTAACAAATTCTGTTTACCAATATATGCGCACTATATATTCTTCTACAATGTTCTAAATAAATAATAGCTTTCTACCTTTTAAGTAGGATATGTTGGATGCATAGTGAATGATATGTATGTTACTAAGCGTACCAAATTTCACTGGAAGGACTTGAAGCATGTCATAAACTTAGTTGATAATTGGACAGAGATAGCACAACGTATGAACGCTGGATTTTGGATGGGACTAATTATACCTATGGTGCACACATTGAACAAGACCAATTGTGTGCACAAAACGCTGGTAAAAAGTCTTATTTTAATGTTGATGCTCATAAACTATATATATCTTCAACGATATGTTACAATTGGTTCTTACTCAACATTTCAACAGAAATTGCCCGCTGTAGCAGTTCCTGGATTGATTTCCCGGCATGGTCCAATTACACATGTGCCTGCTAACAACGCCAAAGTGATTGCAAGGTACTACATTTCCCGCAGAAATGGAACCATTCAAATTAACAAGTTCTCGCTTGTCGTGGCAATGCATCCATATTGGAAAACTGGAGACACTATTCTACTCATGCTCTACCAAGGCACAAGAGGGCTCTTCCTTTTCGTTGACGAGATGTCGAGTTGCCGCGATCAAGCTACTTACGGCGGATAGTTGTGGTTGTTGGCCCTCAGCCTCTTAAAATGTGCTAGTTATTACTATGTTAAGTATGTAGATATGGACCATATGGTTGTTGGCCCTTGGCCTCTTAAATTGTGATAGTTGTTACTATGTTTAGTATTTAGATATGGACCATATGGTTGTCAAAACCGTGTTACGAAGATCCTCCTTTTGTCGAATAGTGTAACCACTATATATATGTTACTCAAATGTTGTTACCCAAGTTCTTAAATTTTCATGGAAAGTATTAGCATCGTACATAGTTCATTGAGTTTAAGTGTGTGCCTGATGTCCAGAAGGCATCACTACAAAAAAAGACACTTCCGTGATGATACGTGTTTGTCACAGTAGGTCACGTTTTCTGTCATGCATGTACATCCATGACGATTTTTTTACAGAATCAAGATAGTCATACTTGTGCTGTCGTTGAAGTGTTCCATGACATTAAAAATATTATCATCACGGAAGTGTTCACTTCCATGATGATAAATGCCGCGTCATGGAAGTGCTTTCGTCAAGGGTGACCGACACATGGCATCCACCGTAACGGGTCGCCGTTAAGCTATCAGGTCCGGTTTTGGATCCGATAACCCGCTAACAGCCACGACCAATGATGATTTTCCACGTCTAAAATTCTCATTGGCCGACGGAACCACGTGTCAGCTCCACGTCGGCACAGGTGTCACTCATCCAATGGGCGAGATGCACCTATGATATGCTGACACGTGGACCAGCCCAAAAGTGGCCCATAAAGATTAAATGGGCTGGCCCAACTAATGGCCCACGATATTTTGCCGACCATAATGGGCCGGCTCAGCTAAAGGCCCATGAGATTTCGCCGACCATAATGGGCTGGCCCAGCTAAAGGTCCACAAGATTTTGAGGACACTAATGGGCCGGCCCGTTAACAGGCTGCCAAGTTTTGGGCCAAATGTCGGCCCATAATTGATCCGGTCCATTAAGAGCATGCCATGTTCCAGGCCCAATAAAGGCTCGTATGAGATCCGGCCCATTAAAAGCCTCCCATGTTCTGGGCCAAATTATGGCCTAGATCAGGTCCGGCCCTTTAAGAGGCTTTGGGCTAAATTATCGCCATATCAGATTCGGCCTGTCAACTGGACACTATGCTTTTGGGCCCACTTGCTAAAGGCCCATTTAGTAATTCAGTCTGATTTTAGTTTTGGCCTGTTATTGTTTGAACTGTCGGCCCTATATTTATTTTGGCCTGTTAGAAGCCCGTCATATAGTTGGGCCTAACTACAGTCCGGTTTGCATCCGGCCTGCTCACAGCCGATAATCTGAATGGGCCAAACAAGCACTGAGACAATTTTGGCCTGTTAATGGCCCGTGATGTGATTGGCACAATCATGGCCCGGGGTCTATTTTGGCCTGCTGCCGGCCCGTGAGCAGTTCGGCACGTTTCAGGCCCAACCTATGTCACGACTGGTTTTCCAATAAAAATATTTATTGAGAAGCCGATCTATTAATTCCAGTGTGAGGAAAATCCTCCTCACTGGTAGACAAAACCTTGATACAATAAGCCAGTAGCATTTAATATATTACAGGTCGAGCTGATCTTGCTCAACAATTTATTACAAGCACGCCATTAATTATACATAGTGGCGGATATGACACATGTTGGAGTGGTGGCATACCATCGACTCGAGGTAAAGTAGTGGAATAACAAGAGAGTGGATGATATGACTCAGATCGGCGGCTCATCGAAAGGTCGAGGTGAGGCTCGGTGAATTTATTTGGGTAGCGGAAGCGAATATAACACAAAGGACTACTCCAGACTCGCTATCGAACTCTTCATCCATGAGATCGCCGTCACAAGATCCGCCAAATCAACAAGCCGTGAGTAATTTGAAAGTACTGCAAGACAGTTAGGATAAAAGATATAACAATCATATGCACGAATGCGTCATGAGTAATTTAACAATGCGCAATCAAATCAGTATAGCAAGGTAAGTAAAAAGGGAATCGGCGGTAGTCCGCTCGAAAACCCAAAGAAAATAAACTAAAAACCGATCGGGTGTCTGAAGCGATGCCTCGAAGAGCGAACAAATAAGTAAAGCATGCCATAGTCGGGCGTCTAAGCGACACCTCATAAAGGGCTTATACTGAAAGAAAAGGCATACGTGCCATAGTCGGACGTCGGAGCGACATCACAGAAAGGGCTTGTATCAGAGATAAGTACATAACAATGCCACAGTCGGACGTCTGAGTGACATCGCAGAAAGGGCTTATATCAAAAGTAAACGAATAACAATGCCGCAGCCGGATGTCTGAGCGACATCGCAGAAAGGGCTTATATCAAGAGTAAGTAAATAACAGTGCCACAGTCGGACGTCTGAGCGACATCGCAGAAAGGGCTTATATCGAAACAAGTAAATAACAATGCCATAGTCGGACGTCTGATCGACATCACAGAAAGGGCTTATATCGAAACAAGTAAATAACAATGCCACAGTCGGACGTCCAAGCGACATCGCAGAAGGGGCTTATACTTCATTTTACAAGAAATGGTGCTCACAGAAAATATTCATCACAAGACAGTAAACGAGTTAGTCCATCCACAGGAAATAAACATTTAACACTCATGTGTTTCTCGTGGAGTTTCGCCTCCGGACCGACATTTGACAAGATAAGATGAACACAACACTTGGATCAGAATAAGATGATTTCAAGGATTTTGACTCTGCAGAAGTTTTTACTAAATTATCCACAGCCAACAGATTTCCGTAGTCACGGGACTAGTTCCGCTTACGGTATTTCGGAGGAAACACAGCTAACCAAGACACACCCATCCTACCTCACGCTGCCGTGAATCACCCTAGATAGCTGTTCAAGAAAAACTTTGAGACGGGAGATCACAATCTCGAATAGCATGGGATCAAATTTATATACGCAGCGCTCTAAGGGTGCCCCTCTCGTCCCAACCCGAAACACCCATGCCCCGACCGGATGATAGGCTTTAATCCAGGGCCATGGAACCCTCATCCCGCCCCTCGATTTGGTGTGTACCGGAAAGTGGTTTGCAACTTAGTAAGCCGTATTCCTCATGGAAAACATGCGGTAGTACGAAAGGGGAGACGGACGAATCGACTGATTTATGTTGACACTGGTCATCATGCAGCATAAGACTGGCATGCTACAACACTGCCATCTTACCCATTCTCATGCCAACTCATGCCCATGCAACTCGTTTCCAACAACTCATGGATTTCCAAAACTCACTTGCATCAACTTTTTACGTGATAAAACTTTCATCGAGATGCTCATGAATATGCCATGATACTAATTAATGCACACATGCCCAAACACTCATCATATCAAAAGTTCAAACATGCTTTCCTGGTTCGGAGTAGTCGGGGCCTAGCTCGGTGAAGTTCGCGGTTCCGTCACCTCCTTTGGTATTACGGTATACAAAAATATACGCACTAACGTAAATACCAAGGGGTGCTCAAAAAATATTCCAAATATTTTTCAAATAAATTTGATAAAAAACTAGACAAAATTTTGAAGAGGACAGAAAAAGAATGACTCAAAAATCCTTTTCTGTTTAAAAGTTATAATTGTTTTGGTCCAAGGACCTTTCTGTAATGAAACAGAAAATACTCAGGGGAAGAACAGAAAAGTTCAGAAAACAATTCAGATTGGAAAGCTCATTTGTCAGAATACGCTTTCAGAAAACGGTTAAAAAAAAGAACAGCGAGGCTGACGGGCGGGTCCCACCCGTAAGGTTTGAAAATTCAAACGAGGGGACGGAGCTCGTCGGCGCCCGAGAGCTGTGGTTGTTGCCGGCACCGATCCACGGCGAGGCAGGAGGATCGGGTGGTACCTCCGTGCTCAGTGCGTCATTCCGCGTCGGTGAGTGGTGGTGGTGGTCGCCGGCGAGCACCACGTCGACGGCGGCCCTTGCTCTGGCGGACGATGGCTCGGTGGAGTGTGATCTTGTCGGGGAGGGCTGAAAAGGCCAAATTGAAGCGGGGGTTAGCTTACTGGGTGCTAGAGGAGGCTATCGACGAGATTTGGGCGACGGTGGCGGCCTCACCGAAGTGAAACGAGGTGGTGGCCGAGGCGGAACGGGGCGGCCGGAGTTGGGGGAGGTGACCTCCTCGAGGTCCTCCTAGTGGCCTGGTGGGGTGTTGGTGAGGTGCAGAGGTGGTGCGTGCTTGAGGGCGAGCTCGGGGTCCCCTTTTTATAGGTGGTCCGAGGCGGTGGCCGTGAACGGAGTTCTCCGGCGAAGGTTACGTTGGTGCAGAGCTTGGTCGGGGAGGTTTAGGGGGTTGAGCGTCATCGTGGAGGCCCACTGGTTCCATTCAGACGCTAAACGGACTTGGATTAGGAGCTTTGAGTGGGTTTCGACGGAACGGGGTGGCGCGGGCCCGTCGGCGGCAGAGGGCGCGCCTATGTCAAGCCGGCCACGGCGACGGTGCCGCGGGGTGTGCTGGCGTGCACGAGGCAACGCAGAAGGCAGGGGAGCGTTGGGCGGCGCTGGACGGTGTGGTGAGCTGGCTCAGGCCCTCGCTGGCCGCCAAGGGAGGCTCGGCCACCGCAGAAACTGCCAACGCCGGCGACGCCACACACCGACGCCTGCACCCATCCAAGGGAGCGTGCGGTGCTCTGGCCAGGGAGGAGGGGCCGTGCACAACACACCAGGGCGCACAGTTGACAGGTGACAACTCTCTGACGAAGAAACGACATTGAACTTCTCTGAATCTCTGAATTTTCTGAAAGTGCAAAGTGACAGTGCATGCTAGGTGTTCGACGGAATGTTTTTGGCATGTGGGAATTTTTCCTTGAGCTTATCTTTGGTAGTGTGGCCTCTCAATGCATCTGGGGGCTGCCCAAATTTTGGTGGAATTTTTGGAGAAGAGTAGATATGAATTTCACCAAATTTGACAAATCTGGTCCAAACTTGCAGAGGCTAAAATTTGAAAATTTTGAAAAGAAGGAGAGTAGATCTTGATGGTTTTAGGTTGT
Source organism: Aegilops bicornis (assembly GCA_021605145.1). Classification (NCBI taxonomy): domain Eukaryota; kingdom Viridiplantae; phylum Streptophyta; class Magnoliopsida; order Poales; family Poaceae; genus Aegilops; species Aegilops bicornis. The sequence goes on along the minus strand of CM038672.1, from coordinate 339,854,451 downwards.
GGGTGCTAGGGACTATCCAGAGGAGTTGATTTGAGATCAAAGTTCAAAGGCATTAAGGTACTTGCTTTGCAAATCACCTAGGCTCAAAAATATGGACATAATTGTTTTGGGCAAAGAAATAAATGAAATAAAGAATCCAAAAATGAGTTGGACTGGTTTGGTCAAAATACTTGGATTGCCTCAAAGTGGAAGGAGGGGTTTTGGGAAGATTTACCACAAGAGGCAAGATAAAATCATGGGTGTTTTTTTTAATAATAGAAGAACCAAAACTCCTAGGGTTTTATTCTAAAGAAAAAATAAATAAATCCAAAAAAATAAATTTGAGAAGGAGAGAATCAGAAGAAAGTGTTTTAAATAACCAACACCATAGTTGAAGAAGATGCGAAAGTAAAATCTTTTGTCAAAGGGAAAATTCTTGAGAGAAAGAGATTTTTGGAAGGGTTTAAACGGCCTCCTTCAAAACCAACCAAGTTTTTGTTAAAAACCAAAACAAAATTTTTGGAGTGCCACAACACCTACCCTCTTAGGAAAATCTCGTCCCCGAGATTTCAGCTGATTCTCAAATAAGTGTGGGTGCTCTGTCCGAAGGAAATCCTGTCTTTCCCAAGTGGCTTCACTCTCGGTGTGGTTGCTCCACTGAACTTTGAAGAACTTGATGGTTTTCTGTCGGGTTCTCCTTTCAGACTCCAAGATTTTTATTGGATGCTCTCAATAAGTGAGGTCTGGCTGCACGTCAATGTTTTCATGGGATACTTGCTTCTCTGGGTTGCTCACGCACTTCCTCAATTGCGAGACGTGGAACACGTCAGGACGCTTGATAAATCTTCGGATAAGTCTAGCTGGCAGGCTACCGTGCCTCTCCGTGCCACTATGCAGAATGGTCCGATGAATCTTGGTGCCAGCTTCCCTTTAATCTTGAATCGATGCAGGCCTCTCATAGGGGATACTCGTAGGTAGACAAATTCACCGGGTTCAAAGATGATTCACCGATGTTTTTGATCGTAATAACTCTTCTGTCGTCTTTGGGCTGTCTTGAGTCGATCCCTAATCACCTTGACTTTATATTCAGCCTCCTTGAGCATGTCTGGGATGAAGATATGGCTGTCTCTGGTTTCCGACCAATTTAGCGGGGTACGACATCTTCGCCCGTACAGAGCCTCAAATGGTGCCATTTGCAGGCTGGCTCGATAATCAAGTTGTTATATGCGAACTCTGCGTATGGTAAGCTCTCTTCCCAACTGGTCCCATAGGTGAGGACACATGCTCTCGGATATCTTCTAGAATCTGGTTTACGCGCCGGTTGCCCATCTGTCTGGGGTGGTATGGGGTAATCAATGCCGCTTGAGTTCCCAGAGCTTGTTGTAAGTGATCCCAAAATCGGGAGACGAATTGAGTGCCTGTGTCCGAGATTATTTTCTTTGGGACTCCATGTAAGAAGACGATACGGGAAAGATAAAGCCTAGCAAGTTTCTGAGTGCTGTGGGTTGTCTTCACGTGGATGAAGTGTGCTACTTTAGTCAGTCTATCAGTGATGACCCAAATGGCATTATTTCCGTGCCGTGACCGAGGTAGCCCAACAATAAAATCCATCCCAATCTCGTCCCATTTCCACTCGGGTACTTTATTTGGCTGTAAAAGTCCGCCGGTTTCGATGCTCGGCTTTGATGCGTTGACAAGAGTCACAACATGCGATGAACGTGGCTATGTCCCTTTTTAGACCGTACACCAATATTTTTCCTGAATATCCTTGTACATTTTTGTCCCTCCGGGATGTATCGAATACGGGGCGGTGTGGCCTTCAGATAAGATCTGCTGTTTAAGATCCTTGATATTTGGTACGCAAAGTCTATCCCCATACCACAATATTCCCTGCTTATCGATAATGAATTCTAGGGCCTTGCCCAAACTCACTTTCCATTTAATGCCTTCAATGCTGGGGTGTCCATGCTGAGCCTCTTTAATTGTTTCCATTAGGGTAGGCTGTATTTCTAAATTTGTTACGCTACCTTCGGTGACTATCAGCAAGTTGAGTTTAGCAAACTCCTGCCGAAATTCAGGTCTCAGGTTTGGCAAGCCATCGTCGTTTGGGCTAGGGTTCTGACTTAGAGCGTCTACCACTACATTTGCTTTTCCTGGGTGGTAGTGGATTCCAACGTCATAATCCTTCACTAGTTCCAACCAGCGTCGTTGCCTTAAATTCAGTTCCGGTTGTGTGAAAATATACTTGAGGCTCTTATGGTCCGTGTATATCTCACAACGATTTCCAAGTAAAAGTGTCTCCATTCTTTGAGCGCATGAATAATCGCTGCTAACTCTAGGTCATGAGTAGGATAATTTTCCTCATGCTTGCGGTTGTCTCCGGAAACATATGCAACTACCTTGCCTTCTTGCATCAACACGCATCCGAGGCCTTTCCGGGATGCGTCGCAATACACCTCAAAATTCTTGTGTATGTCCGGCACAATTGATACTGGTGCTGACGTTAATTTCCTTTTTAATTCTTGGAAACTTTTCTCGCAAGCTTCCGTCATTCCCAAGAAACTTCGTACGTCCGTTACGCTGGCTGGTGGCTTCCAGCCAAGTACGGCCTTGACTTTTTGCGGGTCTACGGCAATACCTTCTTGGGTCAGTACGTGGTCCAGAAAACCTACTTGCCTTAGCCAAAATTCACACTTACTGAATTTAGCGTACAATTGATGTTTCCTGAGTTCCCCTAGTACAATTCGGAGATGTTCAAGATGCTCTTCCGGTGTCTTGGAGTATACCGTAATATCATCGATAAATACCACAACAAACTTGTCCATAAACTTCATAAATACTTTGTTCATGAGGTGAACAAAATATGCGGGGCGTTTGTTAGTCCGAATGGAATTACGGTGAACTCATACAATCCGTATCTGGAGGTGAAAGCCGTCTAGGGAATATCTTCGGTTCGCACTTTTAATTGATGGTATCCCGACCTCAAGTCAATTTTTGAGAACACCTTGGCCTAAGCGAGCTGATCAAATAAATCATTTATCCGTGGCATCGGATATTTGTTCTTGATTGTGACCATGTTAAGCGCTCGATAGTCTATGCACATTCTCAGGGTTCCATCCTTCTTTTTGGCAAATAAAATTGGTGAACCCCAGGGTGAGGAGCTGGCTCGTATATAACCTTTGTCCAGTAATTCTTTTATTTGCTACTTCAGTTCTACCAATTCAGATGGTGCCATTCTGTATGGTTTCTTGTATATGGAGGCGGTTTCGGGTGCTAGCTCAATGCTGAATTCTATCTCTCGGTCTGGTGGCATGCCTGGTAGTTCTTCGGGAAATACGTCTGGAAATTCACACACCATCGAACCTTGCTCAATTCAGAAATATCCACCTTGTTCAATCTTGGTTGCCGGGATATTTTTCTTTCCTTGGCTGAAACTTTTATGGTCTTCCCGTGGTGGTGGGTGAGAATCACGGTCCGGTTGAAGCAGTCCATAAAACCTTTGTTGGTTAACCACCGATCCATCCCTAGGATGACATCCAACCCTTTATTTTCCAACACGATAAGATTTGCGTGAAACTTCAACCCTTCAAACTCAATAATTACTCCCTGGCAACAACTCTGGTTAACTTGCTTAATCCCAGGGGACTTGACGATGATAGATTTTTCCAAAGGAAGCATCGAAAAATTATTTTGAGAGGCAAAACTTTTCGAAATGAAAGAGTGAGAAGCTCCAGAATCAAACAAAACCATGGGAGGTATTGTGTTGATAGGAAACGTACCGAGTATGATATCTGGGGCATTCTGTGCTTCCTCTTTGGTCACGTGGTTCAGATGACCCTTCCTGTGGTTGTTATTTGGGTTGAAATTGTTGCGCTTTGCCACCGAATTATTGCCTCCGTTGTTCGGCTTTTCGGTCGAGTTCCTTGGCTTGGGGCACTGCTTGGCATAGTGCCCTTCTTCTCCACAAGTGTAACAGGTAACGCCTGGGCGGTATGTGAACTCCTTGTCCCTTGCATGAAAATTCTTGATTGGACGTGAGACGCTTGTCGTGGGTTTGGGTGCCCAGTTTTTCTGAACATCTGTCTTGCTGCGGTGGTTGCGGGCATGATTAGTCTGATCCCTCTTCCGCTTGCGGAAATCTTCTAAGCTGCGTCTCTCATTCTCCAAGGTAATGGCCTTATCCACCAGCGTTTTAAAATCTGGAAAGGTGTGCACGACCAGTTGGCATTTAAGCGCGGGCGTCATACCGTCTAGGAATTTCTCCATCTTCTTGCTTTCCGACATACGCTCCTCGTTGGCGTAGCGAGAAAACAGAGTAAACTGACCGTTGTATTCTGACACCGTCATTGTCCTTCGCTTGAGGTCATCAAATTCTCTCTTTTTGATCTTCATAAGACTCTTAGGAATGTGTGCCCCACGAAAACCTTCTTTAAACTCCTCCCATGTTATATTATTTTCGTTGGGGTGCATGTGTAGGAAATTTTCCCACCACGATGCGGCTGCTCCAGTGAGATAGTGTGGTACATATAGTACTTTCTCCAGATCTAAACACTGGGCAATAATTAATTTTCTTTCCATGTCTCGAAGCCAGTCCTCGGCTTCAAGAGGTTTGTGAGTGTGAGAAAATGTTTGGGGACGCATCTTTTGTAGCTCGGATAACTTTGATTGCTGCTGAAACTGCCCACGGTGATTTCCCATATTGATGACTTGGTTCATCATTTCCTGATGTTGTTGCTGACTTTGCTCATAAAGACAGCACATTTGGGAAAGTGCTGTTTCAATCGTCCTATTGACTTGACTGCCCTGTGTGAGATTGTTGCTGGGTTGTGTGTCATAATTTTGTTCTCATGGAGTTGGCATGGAGCTGGCCCAAGGACGAGACATTGTTCACTCTGGGGACATATTTTGTGAAACTCATAAGAAAAGAAATTTGAGTCGCAAAAGTCAATAAATTCATGAAGACGGAAGAAGTCTCAAATGCTCCAAGATTATTCAAGAGAATAAACGTTTGCACACGGAGAAGGACTGCTTCATTACAAATCTTACACACAAGCAGTAATTATACAATACATCACTCAGGATATGCGTACATATTCCTGACATGTTATTTAGGCTAGTGCACTCCTCCAGTTCCTACATGATGCGCAAAAAAGCTACTTCTCATAGCTTATGTACATATAAACATATCACACAAGTCGGTACTTCGCATGGCGGCTAAGCGTACTCACTCGGAGATGGTAAGGATTTCCCTTGGCCTGCCAAGGGTGAGGCGCAGTGAGGCTGGGGACTCAACCTCCTCTTCGGAGATAGGCTCCAGACGTGAAGTGCTGCGCTTAGTTGGTGGAGCAGGTGCCCTATGCGGGACAACTAGAACATGAGCGGGCGCAAGGGGTGGTGCAGAATGAACTGGAGAAGGTGCAATGACATGGTTGAACTCCTCCGTGGCAGGCAGGCGACGAGTAGTAGCGAGAGCAGTAGGAGCAAAAGATGCTGATGATGAGACGAAAGTCAGTGGCGGTGCGGTGCGCAGGAGCTCCCTCCTGTTGGCGGCACAGCCATGGAATGAGTCCATGCAGGCAGCTACAAAGTCGTCCACCAGGTTGTCGAAGGCTGCCTCCAAAGCCCGGAGATACTCAATAAGAATCTCCAAAGCTTCGTCTCATTCTCCTCTGGGGCAAGAGAATGCGTTGTGGCAGGTGTATGGCACGTGACATGGAAGGTAGCGGTAACGACGAGTCTTCATCGAAGGAAGGATATCCCTGAGACGAGCTATCGCCTCACGGGCTGCCATCTGCAGTGCATGCTTCTCCGTGGGCATGGCTCTCCCAAGAACCGGAAACGCTCAACTCGCCTCCCTTGAATTGCACCGCGGCTGGTGCATGGTTAGACGGGTCATTGACCTTGTGCTGAGAGAGTGAGAAGACTGGGCGCACAGATGGCCCCATCGCGATTTGGACGATGAAGGAGAGAAGCTTGACGAACCCATCGGGCATGTTGGCGAACATCTGTGACTCGCAGTCGTTGCCAGCCATCTACAAAAGTAGGCAAAAATTCTGAGTGGTCAAATCATAAATTTATCTTGGTATCGTAAATTGACTACATTTGTAAAATTTAGAAATAGCTCTATATGCTAATAACCGATTAGCGATCGCATCTAGTGGCTTCCTACAGTCAGCCTGGCTCTGGTACCAAGCTTGTCACAACCGGTTTTCCAATAAAAATATTTATTGAGAAACCGGTCTATTAATTCCAGTGTGAGGAAAATCCTCCTCACTGGTAGACAAAACCTTGATACAATAAGCCAGTAGCATTTAATATATTACAGGGTCGAGCTGATCTTGCTCAACAATTTATTACAAGCACGCCATTAATTATACATAGTGGCGGATATGACACAGTGGAGTGGTGGCATACTACTGACTCGAGGAAGTAGTGGAATAACACAGTAGAGTGGATGATATGACTCAGATCTTGGCGGCTCATCGAAAGGCCGAGGTGAGGCTCGGTGAATTTATTTGGGTAGCGGAAGCGAATATAACATGATGACTACTCGTGGGTCGCACGAGACTAACTGGGATTCCTCTAGGCGTCGGACTCGCTATCGAACTCTTCATCTATGAGATCGCCTTCGTCAGCATCTGGCCAAATCAACAAGCCAGGTGAGTACTTTGAAAGTACTCGCAAGACAGTTCGGACAATAGATATAACAACTGTATGCACGAATGCGTCATGAGTAATTTAACAATGCGTAATCAAATCAGTATAGCAAGGTAAGTAAAAAGGGAATCGGCAGTAGTCCGCTCAAAAACCCAAAGAAAATAAACTAAAAACCGATCAGGTGTCTGAAGCAACGCCTCGAAGAGCGAACAAATAAGTAAAGCATGCCACAGTCGGGCGTCTAAGCGACACCTCATAAAGGGCTTATACTAAAAGAAAAGACATACGTGCCACAGTCGAACGTCGGAGCGACATCACAGAAAGGGCTTGTATCAGAGATAAGTAAATAACAATGCCACAGTCGGACGTCTGAGTGACATCGCAGAAAGGGCTTATATCAAAAGTAAACGAATAACAATGCCGCAGCCGGATGTTTGAGCGACATCGCAGAAAGGGCTTATATCAAGAGTAAGTAAATAACAGTGCCACAGTCGGACGTCTGAGCGACTGTCGGATTTCGGGTTCCGGCAGACCCTTAAGGTTCGAACTCTGGGGTGCGCGCGGAGTACCAACCCTCCACCGTCTCGTACCTCGCCGAATCGCAGGGACCTAAACTACTAAGAAGAACAACACAAGAGACACGAGATTTATACTAGTTCGGGCCACCGTTGTGGTGTAATACCCCACTCTAGTTTGTGGCGTGGTGGATTGCCTCTTGGGCTGATGAGGAACAGTACAGGGAAGAACAGCCTCGCGAGGGTCTGTTCTTGGTGGGTGTGATGAACTGCTAAGTGGTGTCCTGTCGCTCTAGCTTGAGGATCGGGTCTCTATCTCTCTCTGATCTGGATGCGGATCGCCCTATCCCTTCCTCTCCGATCGTCCCCCCTACTATGAGTGTGGCTACTCCTATTTATAGGCAAAGGCCCTGGGCCTCTTCCCAAATATTGAGCGGGAAGGGTGCCAACAATTGGCCATTTTGAAGAGGAACAGCGGGTACACTTATCCTGACTAAAGTTGGTCCTCGCCAGCCAAAGGCTCTGGTGATTGCGCCTGCTTGGGCTCCACGATGACTCTCTTCCAGCCGTTGGGGCTGGTCTTGGTCTTGTTGCACCGAAACGGGTGCCTTTGCTTGATGCTCTCGCTTGCGCTTGCTCCCTTTGCACCAAAGAGGAAAGGAGGACGCCATGGGTCGGGCGCCGGCCGGGCGCCCTTGGTCGTCATGGCTTGCGTCATGGGCACCTCGCGAGGTACCCTACCTTGAACTCTCCGCCTCCTCATGAGCCAACCTGACGAGGCGTGCCTGAGGAAGCTCCTGGTCGTCCGCCCCGCGAGGCTTGGCCCCTCGCGAGGGTCTTGAGCTTGTGTTGATGAAGATGGGCCGTCCTGGGCCTCCTTTGAGCCACGCCAGCAGCCGCAGTGTGCAAGTCTGGGGACCCCTGCTCCTGAACGCCGATAGTAGCACCAGGCCCACGGCGCGCCGAACTTGGCCGAGCGAGAGGCGAAGGGCAAGTGCAGTGTCGCTGGCCCTAACAGCCTCGCGCCTTGGGCGACGCGTGGCGGTTGATTGGACGTATGCACTGTTCGCCACGCCTCCTTATTTCGTGCCTTGCTAGGCGGACACGCCGCTGTACACATCCGCTTCTCCTCTCTGCTGCCAGCGCCTGTCCTTCCCTCTCTCGAACTCCAGCTTCCATTTCCAATCCAATCTCGAATCTCCCCTTTCAATCGCCATGGCTCCACGAAGAAGGGAAAGGGAAGAAACCTGTGCCTCAGCCTCGCTTCGCCGCCATGGCCACTCCTCATTGTCGACCGTCGATCATACTCAATCTAGAGGGCTTGGGCAAGGTCAGTTCGGCTCAGCCACCTCCTTTAACGAAAGCGGAGGACGACGGCCTGTCGTCTCAAGGCCCCACTTCTCCATCGGCTGTGATAGTCACCGAGGTCCGTATTTCACGACGCTACTGTGGGCGGGGCCGGTTCCCCCCTTCTCTGATTTCTTCAATGCCGTGCTTTCCCACTATCAGATCCACATGATGCATCTGGGTCCTGAGTCCATCACTCTCCTCTCCGTCTTCGCCTTTGTTTGCGAAGCAATGATGGGAATTCTTCCTTCGGTTGCCTTGCTGCACCACTTCTTCTCTCTGTGCCTTGTCGACCCCACTCAATGCTCGGCGTGCGTGAGCTTCATCGCCGCGCCTGAGACAGCGGCCTCAGGGATCGACTTCAGCTTGCCTTCGCCCGTGGCTGAGTTCCGCGAGAGGTGGCTGTACGTGGATGTGGGGGTGCCCAGCCCCCTGCTATCGGAGCCAACCTCTCCCGCTGTCCCCAATTCAGGCTGGGGCCAGGAGACGCTTTCAAGCCCTCGGATCATCTTTGTCTGGCGCCGCTTCGCGTTCCTGAGATCGCTTGCTGTAACAGCGCGCAAGGTGGTGAAGGAGTTCCTGATGCGCCGCATTGCTCCTCTCCAACGCCATTCCCACCGGATGTGGGCCTTCAGAGCTCTGGTGATCGTATGAGGCTCCGGAAGAAGACCCGACGCTGGCGCTAAGGAAAGTGCTCCTGGTCCCGATCACACTTAACCCCGGTGGCATCCGACATCAAGGGGCCTTTGCTGTACCTCCGCTGTATCAGGGGTGATTTGGTGAACCAAATGCCTATCTTCGACGAATGGGGGCCGCGCCCCGCTGGTCTCCAGGGGCCTCGCGAGAATCCAGTGATTGTGACAGCCCTTCCAGTCGGCCAAGGCGGATCCTCCTCGAGTGGCGGAGCAGGGAGGCACAAGCCGCCAGAGGCTGAAGGGACCTCCGCCAGGGTGACAGCGCCGGGCGATGCTCATGAGGGGGCAGCTCCTAAGGCTCATGCCGCCGCGGCTGAGGGCGGCAGGCAGCCGCCCGCAGCGCTTGCGGATGGAGCCCGAGGCCCTCGCTGCTTCTCTTGGTGAGGCGATCAGCGCCAGCGCGGACGCCCACGCTGGTCGCCTTTGATGTTCTCCTCGCCGCAGCTGACCCCTGCGCCAAATCTTGGGTCGCTCACAGTGAACTTCGAGGCCCTCCGGAAGAGAAGGGAGGCCCTGGGCGATGATTACCCTTGTCGCGTACTGAAGCGCAGGAAGTACTTCGCCACTGATGAGTAAGCCTTTTCTTTCTCCAGCTCCTGATTCTTCTGCTGCTTGTACTGATCCTTGCCCTGCAGGCCCCTTCCTGCCGAGCTCACGGAGATGGGTGAGGAGCCGTCCTCCCCGGCTTCACTCCCTCCCCCGTCCTTGAGTGCTCCAAGCAGTGGAGCCCTTGTGGTGAGGGCGACCGGAGAGGTGAACCGTCCCGAGGCGCGTCGTGGCCCTACGCGCCTCGCGATCCTTCCTCGCGAGCCTTCCCGAGGCATAGCTAGCCTGCCGTGGGCTTCTCGCCTGGTCGTGGACGGCGATTGGCTGAGGCGCCTCCTGCGCCTCGTGCAGGGATGGGCTGGCCCAGTGCCAGCTTCAAGGCGCGGGCGTGCCCGGCCGTCGCGAGGGTGCCAGCCCCTAGCCCCCGCCCGGAGGGGAGTGCTGATTCGTGGCTCCCTGCCGCCTGGCCCGTGGTTGATGGTGTGGAGGACGTGCTCGAAGGCGCTGGGCCGGAGCGCCGCGCCCTTCGCCAAGGATTTCTTCGAAGGGCGGCTGACGCGGTGAGCCTTCTTGGTGAAGAGCTTGCTGATGAAGATGCGCTCCTTAAGGCCGAGGGCCTGCGCCTGGCTGCAGAAAAGAGTGAGCTGGAGGGCGCTGCCGCCCTTGCGCGCCACCAGCGCGATCTTGTTGATGAAGAGGCCATAAGGCGTTGGCAGCCTCGGGAGGCTGTTCTCGGGCCGTCGAGGAGGCCCGGGCAGCTAACAGGCGGCGAGAGGCGGCGGAGGAGCGGGCACGGGAACTCCTGGCCCGGTGCCACTCACTGGTGGAACAAGTGGAGCTGCGTGAGGCAGCCCTTGCGTCGATGAAGGTGGCCTCCGGCGACCCGGCGGAGGTCCAGAACTGTGAGGAGGCGCTGACGCTTGAAGCCGCCGAACGCGCGCGCGAGTACGAGTGCTTGGAGACAAGGGAGCGCTTGGCGACGCGGGCAGAGGATGAGGTCGCGGCACGGGAAGCCCGCGCCTTGGAGGAGGCCGGACGCCGAGTGATGACGGCGCGCTCGAACCTCGAGCGCGAGTTTGAGGAGCGGCTGGGGTTGATCAAGGCCGAGGCTGAGGGCAGGACTGCTGCCTTGAGGGCCAAGCTGGAGGAGGCGACGCGGCGGTCCGATGCTCTTCGGGCAGCCCTCGAGGTGGCGTAGAGGGAGTCCACCACCTCTCAGGCCGAGGCGCTCCTCCTTCGCCAACGGGTGGGGGAGGCCGAGGCCGTCGCGCGCCAGAATGCGGACGAGATGCGTCAGCAGCGAATCCTGGAGCATGAGCACCGTCCCATGCTCGCCACGTTCCGGGAAAGAGCCAATGCAGCCTTGGGTAATATCTGCGAGGCAGCAGTTGGTGAGCCGCACATGGTTAACTACGCCGGCAATCTTCAGTTCTTCACCGACGTGGTGGCGCGGCTGGAGGCGAGGTCGGTCAGGGCCAACAGGTTGGTGGAGGAGAGGAGCCGCGCGTTGCTCGGGCGCGCCTTTTCTCGTGTCTTCAGCCATCTCCGGGACATGGACCCCCACTTCCATTTTGACGCAGCCATCGCCCAGCCTCCTGTGCCGTCCGGCAACTGGCGCGACCGGGTGGAAGACAACGTGTATGCCCTCGTCCGGGCCTTCTCTTCGGACAACGACGGCGTGGTCGTGGCCGCTGATGAGGGTGGCATGGTGAACGGCCCAGATGCCGCCGGCGACCATGCAGACAGCGATGGCGAGGCCAGCGACGCCAGCAACGGCTCAGGAGGTGCTCCTGAGGACTCATTGGGGGATTTATCCGACTGATTATGTATTGTCCCTGTTCTGTTACCCTGCATGAATAGAACTCAGGTTTTGGCCTGATGGTTGTGAGAGCATTTTGGGAGAGGGAGCCCCTCATGTAAAACTTGTGTTCTTCAGATATAGGTGTTACATCACCCATACGCCTGCGCCATGTTGTTGTCTAAGCGACGTGCTAGTTGGCTGGTTTACCTTTGTTTCGTACGAGCCCAGAGATAGCTTGTGGGAGGCTGAGGCGATCTGAGTGTCTCCTGATCGACTCCGTAGGACCTGCAGTAAAAACCCTCCCGGAGAGGACACGGGCGGCGACAGTCAAGGCTGCGCGCAAGCTAGGTTTGGCCTGCTCATGAGGGGCTCGCGAGGGGAGGCAGTTGAGGCGGAGTTGTAACCGAAACGCGAGAGATTTTCTCAAACGAGACTAAGCACCCCTTCCCCAAACACACGCAAATCTCAAATTCGAATCCAACTTAAATCCAGCGGGGGAAAGCGACAATCAGATGGAAAGGCGAAGAAAGCAGAAGAAAAGCCGCGTCCGGCACCTAGTCTAGTCTTGGACATCTTCACACCAGCGCGGAGCTAAGTGCTGCCACTGGGCGTGGGAGGGAGCCCCAGGGCCTGAGGCCGGCACCCCTGAGACTCCGGAGCGTGTACAGCCGCACTCATTATTACGTGAGAGTGTCACGGGGCGGTGAGCTTCACAGGCACTGGGCCTTCTTCACAGGTACCGGCCTTGCTTCATATCACCAGACGTGGGCCCCGCCTTGCGCCACACTCTAGTGCCATCAACGACGACCGGAAACCAGGACGCCGCCGATGGGGTAGAGCGGCCGAGAGCGGTTCCCCCGACGACCACGTGTCCTCCGCCAGGGGCAGGCCCTGAGGCACCTCCCCAGCAGAGGGCCTACCTCCTGAGAACGCCTTGCTCCGAACGCCGCGGTGGTGATGCCGGATCTCTGCCCTCTCCGCAGCCTCGTGCACCCTCCCGAGGGGTAGGAGACGGCGGAGCGGGCAGCCGCTTGTCGTGGCGACACTGCACCTCCCGCGATATGTGGTTAGTGTATGTTTGCTCTTGAGGAAGTAGCGGTACCCGAGCAATCGCCGCCCGGGCGTGACCATTGGGACCGCCTCGAGGCTCCCGGAAGAGCTGCTGGCTCGGGCGCCTCATCCCCCAGCTTGGGCTGAGGAGTGAGTCTTGTTCTCCTCATGCGGGTGCCCTTGGTCCATCATATGGGGCACGATTCTTCCGCACCGTCATCCCAAGGCCACGCCAGAGTGCCGAGCGTGCCTTGCTGCTCTCGCTTGACGCGCCTGGCCGTGGGTGGTGGCGCGCGTCCACCAGGCCGTGAGTTACGCTGCCCTTCTTCTCCGCGGGCGGGGCGGGGCAACCCCGCCGCCGCCCGGCACCGACAGCTCGCCGGTGTTGGAGTAGCTTTGGAGCCGCGGCGCGTGGAGCCCCTGCAAGGGCCGCCCTCGCCCGAGATGGAAGCTGGGTGCAGAAGGGGTGAGCCCCCGAGGCGGCAAAGCCCAGGAGCTCCGCCACTCGCTCCAGCAGCATGTCGGGGCCGCTCTCCAGCAGCCTGCACTGCAGCAGCTCTCGGGCCACGGTGAGCGCGGCCCTTGAGTTCGCGTGCTCCCGGCGGGTGTACGGTGATGTGGTCGCGGCGTGATTGGATGCCCTTGCTGCCGACCGCGCCTGCCACGGCGTGAGAGTCGCCGGCTCGTCTGCAGCCGCTCGCCTGCAGCTCAAGGGACCGCGAGCTGCCTGGGCACGGGTCGCCGAGGCGAAGCGAGCTGCGTGGGCGGGCCACGCCGCCCAAGGATCTGGGTTGCCCGCTTGGTCGCCGGACATGGTGGTGGCGATGCGACGGGACACGAGGTGGCAGAAGGTGGATTCCGGCGCACCCCTACCTGGCGTGCCAAATGGCGGATTTCGGGTTCCGGCAGACCCTTAAGTTTCGAACTCTGGGGTGCGCGCGGAGATCCAACCCTCCACCGTCTCGTACCTCCCCGAATCGCAGGGACCTAAACTACTAAGAAGAACAGCACAAGAGACACGAGATTTATACTAGTTCGGGCCATAGTTGTGGTGTAATACCCTACTCTAGTTTGTGGCGTGGTGGATTGCCTCTTGGGCTGATGAGGAACAGTATAGGGAAGAATAGCCTCGCGAGGGTCTGTTCTTGGTGGGTGTGATGAACTGCTAAGTGGTGTCCCGTCGCTCTAGCTTGAGGATCGGGTCTCTATCTCTCTCTGATCTGGATGCGGATCGTCCTATCCCTTCCTCTCCGATCGTCCCCCCTACTCTGAGTGTGGCTACTCCTATTTATAGGCGAAGGCCCTGGGCCTCTTCCCAAATATTGAGCGGGAAGGGCGCCAACAATTGGCCATTTTGAAGGGGAACAGCGGGTACACTTATCCTGACTAAAGTTGGTCCTTGCCCGCAAAGGCTCGTGATGACGCCTGCTTGGGCTCCACGATGACTCCCTTCCAGCCGTTGGGGCTGGTCTTGGTCTTGTTGCACCAAAACAGGTGCCTTTGCTTGATGCTCTCGCCTGCGCTTGCTCCCTTTGCACCAAAGAGGAAATGAGGACAGCGCTGGTCGGGCGCCGGGCGCCTCTTGGTCGCCATGGCTTGCGCCATGGGCACCTCGCGAGGTACCCCGCCTTGAACTCTCCGCCTCCTCATGAGCCAACCTGACGAGGCCGTGCCTGAGGAAGCTCCTGGTCGTCCGCCCCGCGAGGCTTGGCCCCTCACAAGGGTCTTGAGCTTGTGTTGATGAAGATGGGCCGTCCTAGGCCTCCTTTGAGCCACGCCGCAGTCGCACGCAGTAAGTCTGGGACCCTGCTCCCGTAACGCCGACAAATGACATCGCAGAAAGGGCTTATATCGAAACAAGTAAATAACAATGCCACAGTAGGACGTTTGAGCGACATCGCAGAAAGGGCTTATATCGAAACAAGTAAATAACAATGCCACAGTCGGACGTCTGAGCGACATCGCAGAAAGGGCTTATACTTCATTTTACAAGAAATGGTACTCACGGAAAATATTCATCACAAGACAAGAACGAAAGTTAGTCCATCCACAGGAAATAAACCTTTAACACTCATGTGGTTCTCGTGAGTTTCGCTCGGACCGACATTTGACAAGATAAGATGAACACAACACTTGGATCTGAATAAGATGATTTCAAGGATTTTTGACTCTGCAGAGTTTGTACTAAATTATCCACAGCCAACGGATTTCCGTAGTCACGGGGGACTAGTTCCGTTTACGGTATTTCGGAGGAAACACAGCTAACCAGTACACACCCATCCTACCTCACGTTGCCAGGAATCACCCTAGACAGCGTTCAAGAAAAACTTTGAGACGGGAGATCACAATCTCGAATAGCATGGGATCAAATTTATATACGCTGGCATCTAAGGGGTGCCCCTCTCGGTCCCAACCGGAAACACCCATGCCCCCGACCAGATGATAGGCTTTAATCCAGGGCCATGGAACCCTCATCCCGCCTCTCGATTTGGTGTGTACCGTAAAGTGGTTTGCAACTTACTAAGCCGTATCCCTTCCGGAAACGTGTGGTAGTACGTAAAGGGGAGACGGACGGAATCGGATCGATTTATGTTGACACTGGGTCAACGGTCTAGCATAAGACTGGCATGCTACAACACTGCCATCTTACCCATTCTCATGCCAACTCATGGCCATGAAACTTGTTTCCAACAACTCATGGATTTCCGAAACTCACTTGCCTCAACTTTTTATGTGATAAAACTTTCATCGAGATGCTCATGAACATGCCATGATACTAATTAATGCACACATGCCCAAACACTCATCATATCAAAAGTTCAAACATGCTTGCCTGGTTCGGAGTAGTCGGGGCCTAGCTCGGTGAAGTTCGCGGTTCCGTCACCTCCTTCGGTATCTACGGTATACAAAAATATACGCACTAACGTAAATACCAAGGGGTGCTCAAAAAATATTCCAAATATTTTTCAAATAGATTTTATAAAAAACTAGAAATTTTTTTGAAGAGGATAGAAAAAGAATCACTCAAAAATCCTTTTCTGCTTAAAAGTTATAACTGTTTTGGTCCAAGGACCTTTCTGTAATGAAACAGAAAATACTCAAGGGGCAGAACAGAAAAGTTCAGAAAACGATTCAGATTGGAAAGCGCATTTGTCATAATACGCTTTCAGAAAACGGTTAAAAAAAGAACAGAGAGGCTGACGGGCGGGTCCCACCCGTCAGGTTTGAAAATTCAAACGAGGGGACAGAGCTCGTCGGCGCCCGAGAGCTGTGGTGGTCGCCGGCGGCGATCCACGGCGAGGTAGGAGGATCGGGTGGTACCTCTGTGCTCAGTGCGTCATTCCGCGTCGGTGGGTGGTGGTGGTGGTCGCCGGCGAGCACCACGTCGACGGCGGCCCTTGCTCCGGTGGACGGCGGCTCGGGTGGAGTGTGATCTCGTCGGGGAGGGCTGCGAAGGCCAAATTGAAGCGGGGGTTAGCTTACTGGGTGCTAGAGGAGGCTATCGACGAGATTTGGGCGACGGGGACGGCCTCACCGGAGTGAAACGAGGTGGTGGCCGAGGCGGAACGGGGCGGCCGGAGTTGGGGGAGGAGACCTCCTCGAGGTCCTCCTAGTGGCCTGGCGGGGTGTTGGTGAGGTGCAGAGGTGGTGCGTGCTTGAGGGCGAGCTCGGGGCCCCTTTTTATAGGCGGTCCGGGTGGTGGCCGTGAACGGAGTTCTCTGGCGAAGGTTACGGCGGCGCGGAGCTTGGTCAGGGAGGTTTAGGGGGTTGAGCGTCATCGTGGAGGCCCACTGGTTCCATTCAGACGCTAAACGGACTTGGATTAGGAGCTTTGAGTGGGTTTCGACGGAACGGGGTGGCAAGGGCCCGTCGGCGGCAGAGGGCGTGCCCTATGCTTGCCGGCCACGGCGACGGTGCCGCGGGGTGTGCTGGCGTGCATGAGGCCACACGGAAGGCAGGGGAGCGTTGGGCGGCGCTGGACGACGTGGCGAGCTGGCTCAGGCCCTCGCTGGCCGCCAAGGGAGGCTCGGCCACCGCAGAAACTGCCAACGCCAACCGCCGCCGCCACCATCGACGCCTGCACCCGCCCAAGGGAGCGTGCGGTGCTCTCGCCAGGAGGAGGGGTCAGGCGAACGCGCCAGGCGCATAGCTGACAGTGACAACTCTCTGACGAAGAAACGACACTGAACTTCTCTGAATCTCTGAATTTTCTGAAAGTGCAAAGTGACAGTGCATGCTAGGTGTTCGACATAATGTTTTTGGCATGTGGGGATTTTTCCTTGAACTGATCTTTGGTAGTGTGGCCTCTCAATGCATCTGGGGGCTGCCCGAATTTTGGTGGAATTTTTGGAGAAGAGTAGATATGAATTTCACCAAATTTGACAAATCTGGTCCAAACTTGCAGAGGCTGAAATTTGAAAATTTTGAAAAGAAGGAGAGTAGATCTTGATGGTTCTAGGTTGTGGGTGCTAGGGACTATCCAGAGGAGTTGAGTTGAGATCAAAGTTCAAAGGCATTAAGGTACTTGCTTTGCAAATCACCTAGGCTCAAACATATGGACATAATTGTTTTAGGCAAAGAAATAAATGAAATAAAGAATTCAAAAATGAGTTGGACTGGTTTGGTCAAAATATTTGGATTGCCTCAAAGTGGAAGGAGGGGTTTTGGGAAGATTTACCACAAGAGGCAAGATAAAATCATGGGTGTTTTTTTTAAATAATAGAAGAACCAAAACTCCTAGGGTTTTCTTCTAAAGAAAAAATAAATAAATCCAAAAAAATAAATTTGAGAAGGAGAGAATCAGAAGAAAGGTTTTTAAATAACCAACACCATAGTTGAAGAAGATGCCGAAGTCAAAATCCTTTGTCAAAGGGAAAATTCTTGAGAGAAAGAGATTTTTGGAAGGGTTTAAATGACCTCCTTCAAAACCAACCAAGTTTTTGTTAAAAACCAAAACAAAAATTTTGGAGTGCCACAACCTACTTTTCAGCCTCCTAAAAGCCCATTGAGTTTTCTTGCGAAAACAGGGACGACGGTTTACTCGGCCTATTATAGGCCCAAATCTACTAGTGGCCCAGTTTACATTTAGGCCTGTTAACGGACCGATTATGTAGTGATTTGCAAGACGGTCTGATTATGTACCATAATTTTACAGTTTGGCCGGTTTACTGCGAAGACAGGATTTATATACAGTAAATTAGCTTCAGCATCGTGAATAACAAAAAAACCTAGACTATACAATAAAGAAATTACAGCATGTTACATCCACTAGGCATCAAAGTTCGCCACTATGATAATAAAGCACAAGCAGACAACAGATTACATCCACTGGGCATCAAAGATTGCTACCAGTGCAAATAAACACACCGACAAAATAATATACAAAACCGACAACACTTCAATAGAGGTCAAGAAAGGTTAGCCCTACTCGGGAGCTGCAGCGCAAGTGGCTGAGCAAGCTAATGAGACTGCGCTTGTTTGACACTTATATTCTCCTCACTCTGAAAGATAAAGAAGCAGACAGATGACATGTTTTACACATATAAGGACCAGTGCTGACAACTCATCACATTTCTTACTGACGAATAAAGTGACACAGTTTAAAATAGCATTAACACAATATGGTGTTGTTCAGGTTAAGACATGGCAGGAAATGACATTGTGAAGGAGTTGGCAGCTTCACGACACCACTAGATTACAGATCAATAACTCATAAGTATCAATATTTAGTGTGTTGTCAATTTATCCCATTTCAGATTGGCAAATAAAGGGACGGTTTAAATAATAGTATAATGATATGACATTATTCATAGTTAAGACATCGCAAAATATGGCATTGTGTTGTAGTGGGTAGGTTCACCACACCACTGGAGTACGGATCAAGAACAGAAGAATACATTGTCGGTGTACAAAAGTAGGGGTCCCTTTTTGTAACCCTTTACTTGTGCACGGCAGTCGTAGCCACACACCCGCAGCAACGGTTGGCGGGGCAAAGGGAGCAAAGACTACCAGAGCCGTGCTCAAGACCACTGTCGGTGTCAAAACCGGCGGATCTCGGGTAGGGGGTCCCGAACTGTGCGTCTAAGGCGGATGGTAACAGGATGCGGGGGACACGATGTTTACCCAGATTCGGGCCCTCTCGATGGAGGTAATACCCTACTTCCTGCTTGATTGATCTTGATGATATGAGTATTACAAGAGTTGATCTACCACGAGATCATATAGGCTAAACCCTAGAAGCTAGCATATGGTATGATTGTTGTTGTCCTATGGACTAAACCCTCCAGTTTATATAGACACTGGAGGGGCTAGGGTTACACAGAGTCGGTTACAAGGGAGGAGATCTACATATCCGTATTGCCAAGCTTGCCTTCCACGCCAAGGAGAGTCCCATCCGGACACGGGACGGAGTCTTCAATCTTGTATCTTCATAGTCCAACAGTCCGGCTAAAGTATATAGTCCGGCTGTCCGAGGACTCCCTAATCTAGGACTCCTCAAGAGTCTCTGAACCAGGCTTCAATGATGATGAGTCCGGCGCCAAGAGATTGTCTTCGGCATTGCAAGGCGGGTTCCTCCTCCGAATATTCCATAGAAGATTTTGAACACAAGGATAGTGTCCGGCTCTGCAAAACAAATTCCACATACCACCATAGATAGAATAATATTTCCACAAATCTAATCTGCTGAAAGCTTTTCTTAACATGACGTTCGGCCGTGGTCTGGTCATGACGAACCGTTTTTCTGAGCCTGCCACTACACGTGTTGCGAGGCGGATTTGTTGGCATGTCTTGTCGAAGCAGAGATCATGTCCCTCTTTTCACGGGATTTTCATCAATACGGGTGTGGGTAACCCAATCGCGCCATCAATTACGGCGCTTGGAGAATAAGCGAGTTTACCAGGCAGGTGGGGAGGCGCATAGTTCCTTCCGCCCTTATAAAGAGACAAAATTCATCTTTTTCACCCACGCCCTCTTCCTCCTTGCTCATCCATTCTTGCACACGCGAGCTTCAGCACCCAAGTTTGCATTTTCTCCTCAAACCACTCCAAGCATGTCCGGCGCGAGAGGCAAGTGGATGGTCTCCTCCGTTACGGAGGAGGACATCACAAAGCTCCGGGGGGGGGGGGGCGGATACCTGGCCGCGGATATTGCGCACCGGCTACCAGATGTGGGCCAGATCGTCCCTACTCCAGACCCCCATGAGAGGGTGGTATTTCTTACTCACTTCGTCCGCGGACTGGGATTTCGCCTCCACCCGTTTGTCCGTGGGCTCATGTTCTACTACAGGCTGGACATTCACGATCTGGCCCCCAATTTCATCCTCAACATCTCGGCGTTTATCGTCGTGTGCGAGGCCTTCCTCCGCATCAAGCCCCACTTCGGCCTGTGGCTGAAGACCTTCAACGTTAAACCGAAGGTGGTGGTCGGCCAGCAAGCGGAGTGCGGAGGCGCCATGGTGGGCAAAATGCCCAACGTCACCAGGCTCGAAGGCTCCTTTGTGGAGACCATAAAGGGATGGCAATCGGGGGTTCTACATCACCGAGCCGCACGACACCAACTGGGTGGCGGCCCTCGAATTTCGATCCGGAATCCCCATGCGGCTCACCTCCTAGAAAGAGAAGGGCCTATCCTGGGGTTCCTCGGTAGAGCTGATCGGACTCCAGACCTGCGTCATAAACATGATGAGCAAGAAAATCAAGCTTGTCAACGTGGTCCAAGTCATGCTCTTCCGCAGGATCATCCCATGTTAAAGACGGGCATTCAATTTGTGGGAGTTCGACCCAGCCGAGCACCAGAAGCTGCAAGAGCTCTTCGACATGACGCACAAGGACGTCTGGAAGGTGCTGTTCAAGGGCGCTGAGGTACCTCCTCCCCTGAGCGAGGACCGCGGACTCAGCACAAAGCGCCCTGCCAATCCGGTAAGTCTTTTATATCTCATAAGATATTCTTTTCCCCAGTATAACCACGTGCGGGATCTAAGCCTCCACGCCATTTAATACGACTGGGTAGCGACATCAGAGCAGATCAGTTGTCCAGCCCCCTTGCCCGAAGATCCAGCAGAAGCTCTCCTAATGGAGATGCTGGTTCCGACGCCTTATGAGGTGCCGGAGAAGAAGGCCAAGAAGAAGGCCACGGGGACCAGGAAGGGTCTCCGGCGCAAGGTTATATCGGACTCATCGTCCGAAAACACCGAGGCGCACTCCTCCCACGAAAATGAGGAGGAGGAAGAGGAAAGTTCTCCCTCCTCCCCCCCCCCAGCCGGGAGGGGGGACAGGAAAAGAAAGGCCGCCCCATCAGGGGAGGCCGAATGGTCCAAGAATGGAAGGACCCTCCTCCTGGACTGCTCCACGATGGCCGCCTTCCGCGACGAGGAGTGGTTACCCAGGGACAAGCCCCTGGCGAAGCCGTGAGTATCTGGATACCATAATAATTCTTGGCACCTCTTATTGTATTGTTTCTTATCACGCCGCGCATGATTATGCAGTCCATCCCGAGCCCATATCGACGTATCTTCGTCAGATGATTCTTTGGGCCCGTCAGACATGAACAACGATTCACTCCCGACCGCCTCCTCCCCCCGCCCTACGGACGATGCTGAGGTGTTGACTCAAAGGGAACTGAACCAAGGGGAGACAGTTCCAGAGGCGGCCCAAGGCGACATTCCAGCCCCTGGGTGCACGAGGGGCAAGACTCCCCTGGGCCCTAATGCTAGGGGCAAGCAAGTCTAGCCCCAAGCCGAATACGACGCCGGAACCTCCAGTGGTTCCGGATTCTGTCAGGCAACCCCTCGCTAAGGGGGCAGGCCGTCTGTGCCGATGGCCTCTGTCCATCCAGAGGCATCAACTTGCTGGAAGTGCTTCGCGGCGCTTCCATTGACGAAGAGCACCGCACTATTACGAGTGCGGTAGTAAAGAAGGTTCAGTCCGCTAAGAGCAGACTGACCGAAGCCTGTGCCAGCCTCCTAACTGGCTTTGAGGTAAGTAATCAAATTGTAAGAAAATGTTACAGCATAGACAGTAGCCCCTGATGCTCTGTTTGGCGTTCGCGAAGAAAGGCCGAATAGAGGATCAAATAATAATCGCAGTAGTCTAATCAGAATGTGTCTATGTGAATAAGCAGGCTTCACTGCTGGCCGACGCCGCTCGTACTGCGGAGGTCGCCGCACTGAAGCGGGACCTTGAGCGGTCGAAGGAAGAGCTCGGCCTTACCAAGAGGCAGCTCGAAGAGAACAAAGGTAAGTGACACCCCGTCTGAATATTGATAAAAAAATATTTGGTTTTGGAATAATAGGATCATCATGAATTTTGCTAGGGGCCACGACCGAAGTGGCGACCCTGCAGAAGGTGCTATCCGAGGCCGAAGACAAAGCGGCCAAGGAGCGCATTGAGCGAGAGAAGCAAGAGGCTCGAGTAGGCGAGGTGCAGCAAGAGCTCCAGGATCTCGTCAAGAAACACGAGTCCTTGGAGCTTGACTCTAAGACACAAGGTTCCGAGCTTGCGAAGGCCCTCGAAAGGGCACAACATGCCAAGGCCGAAGCCCAAAAGGCCCTCCAGGAAATTGAGGCAGTTAAGAAGATAGCCGCGGGTAAGGCATTCATTATGCAAAGCAAGCATGTGAAAGAAACTTTCTTTTTATTTACCTGAGTTCGGAGCTCTCCGGGAGCGTTCGTAGATCTACCCCGCAGTGTGTCGGATGCCGCGGAGTTCTACCGGGCCGAGGAGGGGAGCTCGATGGAGAAGTTGTTCTGGTCTCAGTATACTGGGACCGAACACCCAATGCCCTTGAGCGACCAGTTGAAGCAACTGGTCGAGCTTCACAAGGCGGCCGAACAGGCCATGATGGGTCTTATAGTCCGGATGTGGCCTGGCGAGCCCCTGCCTGGTAGCTACTTTGGTCTGGTGAGGCGGCTTGTAAATGCCTGCCCACGGTTTGAATTCATAAGGCGATCCGTCTGCATCGAAGGTGCGCGCAGGGCATTTGCACGGGCGAAGGTGCACTGGGCGAAGCTGGACGCCGAAAAGCTGGTGAAGGAGGGGCTGCCGGAGGGCATGGAGCATCCCCACCCTGAAAAGTATTATGACAGTGTCCTGAAGGGTGCTCGCCTTGTGGCGGAGGAATGTGTTAAGGATGTGTAATATTTGAATGAATGTACTCATGTGATCCTGTAATATGAAACGAGTTCATTTGCGCTATGCAACGCTTGTTAATTTAAAATATTACCTTCTGTGCGACCGTTTATAAAATCTGAGAGTTGGCCAGTCATCGGCTTCTGCCCCCTGTAACTAGTACCGAGGTGTTCGGGATAAACCTGAGCACTCTTTATCCCCATTTTGGGTCCTTCGAAGGAGGTGTTCAGCACAATGAACCAGGCAATCGGACTATAAAGCTTTATCACTCTCACTAAGCCATAGAAGTCTACAATTTTAAATTTTGGCGAAGCCCCTAGTATTCGGAAGGCCGAATTTGTGGCGCTATATACGCCTAAGTCGGGCATGGCTGACTCCTCGCCCGAAGCGGAAAAAGTCTTTAAGGACTTGAGACCTCTTGAACAGGGACCAGCTCTCACCTCATCATGACAGTCTGTTTTTAGCTTTCTCTACTAAGGTGCTAGTCCGGAAGAACCGGGACACAATCGTAGTAGTTATCCCAGTGCTACCTTAGCCGATTTTGCGGAACGTAAGGTACCAAAACATGGGAGCCGGACAAACCCAACTATTGACCCAAGACATGATTCGCAGCTGATGCATATAATGCTATAAGTTCGGGGTGCCGCACTGTCGAAAGTGTTCGGGCTTCTCACGCCGTGTTATGGGGTATACTGAAGCCCCTGGTGCACTGGTCGTACCAGAATGTACGGGTGCAATTTGTCGTAAATAAGAAGACAAGGAAAAACAAGAAAGGGGAATGCAATAATAGGCTAACGCTATGCATTGTTATTAAATAATACGGCAAAGCGTACGGATACAAGTAGTGCAATAAGCAAAAAATAGGACTATTTGACATGTCCCATCGAAGGGCACGCTGCGTATGGGTATGTAAAACAGGTATATCGATCATTACCAGGGACCACCTGGGGATTCCCTTGTACGTCAGAGCGTCTTCCTTCCTTGGTATTTCCTTACCAAGATGGGTCCAACAATTAGACTGCCGGAAAGGGTTTCCAGAGAGTGAGATCCTGAAAGAGAGAAAATGATAAAGGTATACGGCCCCTGGGGCGGTTGAGCTGCATTGTGGGACGTGCCTTAGTGGTGCCTCCGCCTATGCCCATGGTATCTTGAGTGTGTAGTAATGTACGCGCAATTTCACCACTTGACTGGGATTAGGACGGAGGCCGAATTGCTAGGCGAGCTCAAAACGTGCCTGGCGATCCTCTTGCAGGGTACTTCAGACATGCTTGAAGGTGTCTGGGGTCTTTTTCGCCAAATTGGCGGGTTGCCTAATAAGGCTGCTTTGCGCTTCTGCTGTGAGGGCCGCAATGTGCTCCTCCGTGCGGAGCGAGCGCTTTGTGTTTCCATTAACTATTGTAACCCCGCGTGGTCCTGGCATTTTGAGTTTGAGGTATGCATAATGCGGTACCGCATTGAATCTGGCAAATGAGGTTCGTCCGAGCAGTGCGTGATAGCCACAGCGAAAGGGGACGGTATCGAAGGTTAACTCCTCGCTTTGAAAGTTGTCCGGAGATCTGAACACCACTTCCAGTGTGACTGAGCCCGTGCAACAGGCCTCTACATGTGGGATTACACGTTTAAAGGTGGTTTTGGTGGGTTTGACCCTCGAGAGGTCTATGCCCATTTTGCGCACTGTATCCTGATAGAGCAAGTTCAGGCTATTGCCACCGTCCATAAGGACTCGAGTGAGGTGAAATCCATCAATGATGGGGTCAAGGACCAATGCGGTAGACCCGCCATGACAGATACTAGCGGGGTCGTCCCTGCGATTGAAGGTGATCGGACAACAGGACCACGGGTTGAACTTTGGAGCGACTGGCTCCATTGCATAGACGTCCCTTAGTGCATGCCTCCGTTTCCTCTTGTGAATATGGGTTGTGTATATCATGTTCGCCGTTCTCACTTGTGGAGGGAACCTCTTCTGTCCTCCAGTGTTCGGCGGCCAAGGTTCCTCCTCGTCGTCGCTATGCAGCCCCTTGTTTTGTTTTCGGCATTCAACTTGCCGGCCTGCTTGAATACCCAGCATTCTCTGTTGGTGTGATTGGCTGGCTTATTGGGGTGCCGTGAATTTGACATGAGCGATCGAGTATGTGGTCCAAACTGGACGGGACCGGATTGCTTCTTTTGAAAAGCTCACCGGATTTAGAGCCACTGAATCAGGCATTGACTGTCGTGTCTTCGGCGTTGTCGCCGTTGTTACGGAGCTTCTGTCTGTTGCAATGTGGTCTGCCGTTAGAATCTTTGGCATCTGAATTGCCAGGATTTCTTGATGTGCCGTTGCTGCGAGCCAGCCACCTGTCCTCGCCTGTGCAAAAGTGGGTCATGAGTGTCGTGAGGGCTGCCATGGACTGCAGCTTCTCTTGGACGAGGTTTCGGGCGAGCCACTCGTCCCGGATGTTATGTCTAAATGCCACTAAGGCCTCAGCATCCGGACAGTCGACAATTTGGTTCTTTTTAGTTAGGAACCAAGTCCAGAATTTCCTGGCCGATTCCCCTGGCTGTTGAGTTATGTGGCTCAAGTCATCAGCATCTGGTGGTCGCACATAAGTTCCCTGGAAGTTTTCAAGGAATGCATCTTCCAAATTCTCCCAACTGCCAATGGAGTTTGCTGGCAAGCTATTCAGCCAATGCCGAGCTGGTCCTTTGAGTTTTAGTGGAAGGTACTTGATGGCATGTAGATCGTCACCGCGGGCCATGTGGATGTGGAGGAGGAAATCCTCGATCCATACCGCGGGGTCTGTTGTGCCATCGTATGACTCAATGTTCACGGGTTTGAATCCCTCTGGGAATTCATGATCCATTACTTCATCGGTGAAGCATAGGGGGTGTCTTGGCGCCTGCGTTGGGCTATGTCACGACACAGTTCATACGAGTCTTGTCTGCTGTATTCGACCCGGCCGTATTTGCTTTTAGTATATCCGGCATGATGATCATCGTCACGCGTTGGGGCGCGACCCCGTGATCTGTACATCAATCTTGTATGCCCTGCTTCGTTTTCCAATACGTCTCGCAGGTCCCGCGTGTTGCCCCGGGCCTTGGTATTTTTGTTTGAATGGCGGCGCGGTGCGGGCTGGACTTCGGGCTGATATGCCACTCTGTCTCAGCCACGAGGTGGCCGATCAGCCGCATCATACGCTGGTAATGTAGGTTGTAATGCTTCCTCCTCGAGTTGGGGTAGCAACCTGCTCTTTGGGTAGCTCTTGGATGGGCGTTCGAGTTCGTATTCCTCGGCCGCCAGGACCTCGGTCCATCTATCCGCAAGCAGGTCTTGGTCAGCTCAAAATATTGTTGCTTTTTCTTCAGGCTATTTGCTGTGGCTATAAGCCGGCGCTTGAAGCACTCCTGCTCGATGGGATCCTCAGGCATGATAAATTCTTAATCGCCGAGGCTCACCTCGTCTTCGGAGAGAGGCATGTAATTGTCATCCTCTGATTCTCCGTCTGCTGCCTGTTCCGGAGGGCTAGCTTGTTCATCCTCCCGCTCGAGGTCTGGCTGGAGGGGATTGTCATCGTCTTCGGCACTATCCGGAGCGTTATTGTCTCTTGTACCGGTATCGCTGCTTTTGCTATGGCGGGACTTAGAGCGGCGCCGCTGACGTCGGTGCTTGGATTGCTTCTTGGAGGGATTATCCTCTGTTGTCTTATCGCCTTCGCCTTATTTGGGGGTGTCCACCATGTATATATCAGATGATGAGGTGGCAGTCCAGCGCCCTATGGGCGATGGTTCCTGTTCGTCTCATGCATCGTCGTCCATACCGTCGATGTCTTCGGAGCCGCAATCGAGCATGTCGGTTAAATCATCGACAGTGGCTACTAAGTGGGTGGTGGGTGGGGAGCGAATTTCTTCGTTGTCCGCATTCGATTCTAGCCGGACATAGTTCAGCCAAGGGTCTCCTGACAAGGAGAGAGACCTCAATGAGTTTACCGCGTCGCCTAGTGGTGAGTGCTGAAAGATATCCACGGAGGAAAACTCCATAATCGGTGCCCAATCGGATTCGATAGGCATGGAGGCAGGTGGCTCAAAGCCCGTGGCTTGGGACGAAACCAAGTGTCCGGCAACACGGGTCTCATAGGAAGTGAAGTCAGCATTCGGCTGTATCGCCGCTGAGTGTGCGGCCTTCGTGGCGGGGTCCATCCACCCGTCCTCGGACGACGCAATCTGTTCCTGATTGAGGGCCGGAGTAGTTGCAGGTGAGATCTCCCGAACACTATCCGACGGAAGAGCTAAGTCATGCTCATCGTGACTGTGCAGCGCACCTGACATGGGCTCGAATCCGTCGAAGATCAAGTCTCCGCGGATGTCAGCAGTATAGTTCAAGTTTCCAAACCTGACTTGATGGCCAGGGGCGTAGCTCTCGATCTGCTCCAGATGGCCAAGCGAGTTGGCCCGCAGTACGAAGGCGCCAAATATGAAGATCTGTCCGAGGAGGAAAACCTCACACTGGATCGCATCGTTGGCGATGATCGAAGGAGCCATCTAGCCTTTATCGCGACGGCACAACGGAACTCTCAATGAAAGCACCAATGTCGGTGTCAAAACCAGCGGATCTCGGGTAGGGGGTCCCGAACTGTGTGTCTAAGGTGGATGGTAACAGGAGGCGGGGGACACGATGTTTACCCAGGTTCGGGCCCTCTCGATGGAGGTAATACCCTACTTCCTGCTTGATTGATCTTAATGATATGAGTATTACAAGAGTTGATCTACAGCGAGATCATAGAGGCTAAACCCTAGAAGTTAGCCTATGGTATGATTGTTATTGTCCTACGGACTAAACCCTCCGGTTTATATAGACACCGGAGGGGCTAGGGTTACAAAGAGTCGGTTACAAGGGAGGAGATCTACATATCCGTATTGCCAAGCTTGCCTTCCACACCAAGGAGAGTCCCATCCGGACACGGGACGGAGTTTTCAATCTTGTATCTTCATAGTCCAACAGTCCGACTAAAGTGTATAGTCCGGCTGTCCGAGGACCCCCTAATCCAGGACTCCCTCAACCAGAAGCATGAAGAGCCGAGGGGCGAGGTGAAACTCCAGGCGGCCTTCACGGCCCTGGCAAGAGCCTTGCCGGGGCAACTTGCCCAACACCAGCGGAGCCACCGCCCTTGAGCCTGAGAGTTCTGACGTCATCAACCACATTGGAACCATGGCTCGGAAGGCGCCTCCATGGTGGCATGCAGATCTTTGTGAAGACCAAGAACATACAATGCTAGATCAGGATCAGAAGACAGAGACCCCGACAAGATCCTTGACGGGGACACCTACGAGACCCCGGCAAAGCCCTTGCCGAGGCCCCGACAAGACCCTTGCCGGGGGCATCTCCGGGGCTGCAGTCAGGCCCCCACCTGCCAAGGCTCCATCGCTGTTCCAACACAGTGATCAACCCACCAACAAGTCAAGCGCCTATGTGGCGACGTGCAGCTTCCAGGCCAACTCAGCAAGCACCTGCGTGGTGGCATGCAGATCTATGTGAAGACTCTGCCACCGCACCAACTCAGCAGCCAGCCAGCCAGCAGGGCACTTTGCTCCTAGTCAGCGCAGACGCGCGTCAGAGCGAGGCGAAGCGGCGACGGACGGGACGGGCTTCGTTACCACCCCCGGTAAAGCAAGAGGACACCTAAGTGGCACATTTAATGTGTTTCGTCCTGTGATGTCAGGTGATAAACTTGACCACTTTATAACTTTCCACCTCCTGTGTGCCATTGTGGCAGCCCCTTTTGACTATAAAAGGAGGCCCTTGGCGTACTGAGAGAGGATTCAGACTTTTTGGAGCCAGCATGCTTTGTAGCTAGTCCAAGAACACCATATAAGCACAAGCCAGTAGGAGTAGGGTGTTACGCATCACTTGTGGCCTGAACCTAGATAAATTTCCATGTTAATCTCTTAAACCCTCTCTTTCCACAGCCCCGCGCCTGCCAACCGTAGAAGGGATTCCCCGAGATCCCCTAGGTGTTGTTTCCACCGACATCTCTGACGCGCTAGGTAGGGGGCGGAAGCTGTGAAAATCCGGTTTTGGAGCCAACCTGTCGACTCCCTCGTTGCGGTGGCCCGAGAAGAGAAGGCGGCAACAATCAGCCGTACTCCGGTGCCGTCCACGATAGCAACGATCATCGGCTTGGCCGCAAAAAGCTAAGTCACGCAAAACCTTGAGTAATTCCCTTTTCTTTTATAAAGTTGTTTTCCTCGAAAGGTCTTGCTCTTTGTATGTAAAACCTGCACGTGATGGGACCCTCCCGCTATTGGCAACGCCCTTGTTCTGTTTCGAGTCCGCTCAATAGTTTGAGCGGCCGTGTTGAGATGAGCAGGGTGGCCCATCTGCTATTGGCAACGCCCTTGTCCTGTTTTGAGTCCGCTCAACAGTTCAAGCGGCCGCGCTGAGAGTGGTAAGGTGGTTTGCCCGGCAGCAAGCACACCCGGCAGGCCGTTAAGGATCCGTCCTCAAAGCGTCGCGGCCTGGGTTTACACGTCGGCAAGCCTGTCCAACTCAGCATAGGGCGTACATACCAAGAAAGATCAAACAGGAAAATAGCATGCATTGTTTAAAAAAGTACTGCATAGTTATATTACATCAATTGTTGTTGCGGTTCTAACTTAATATAAAATTGTCTTGGTCTTGAACCCGCAGCGACGATGAGAAATGGGGCGCCTAGTCCCGACGTTGGCCCTCCACCCTCTGGACTCCGTCGACGCAGCTGATGATGGGCTCGATACGCTCCTCGAGCGCTTCGAGGTCCACATCCTCCAGCAAGCTCTCCAGCGTGGCGGCGAAATCAACGTTGGGGTTCCAGTACGCCACCTTGGTGACAACCTTGGTCAGGGCGCCCCGGCAGAGCTTCCGTGCCTCGTTGGGCGAAGAGGCCGCTTGGTTGGAACGGAGCTGCTCCAGGGCTCCAAGAACACCCTTGAAGAACTGAGTCAGCCTGGCATTGGTACTCACTTCGGCTCCTGGGTGTACCTGACATTCGGCTTCCCCATGGCGGCCAGCTTCATGGTGATCCTGTCGGCGACGTCGACGAGGCGGCTGATCCAACGGTTTATGCCCTTCGCGTACTCCTTATGTTCAGCGGCATCATTCCTCCGCAGCTGCCTCTCGTCTTCCAGGACCTTGTTCAAGGTCCCCTCACGAGCCCCGGCCTCCGAAAGCTTCCCATCCAAGCCATCCAGCTTCAACTTCAGATTGTTGATGGAGTCGTTGGCCTCGGAGAGCAGCTTGGCCTTGTCGGAGATGGTGGCCTGGGCATCCGCCAAAGAACGGTTGGCCGTGTCACTCTCTTTCGTCAGCTCTGAGCCCACCTTCTTCAGCTCCTCCCGCTCCAGCTCCAGCTTCTTCATCTTGTCGGCATGGAGCAGGGCCTAAGCATTGAGGGCCTCCTTGTGCCACTGCTCCAGCTCCTGGGTCCACTGCACGACGAGCTTCTCGACCTCCTCATCCTTGCCATGAAGCATGGTGGTGAGCGCCTCCTCGCGAGTGGCAAGGTCCTCCTCCTGGGAGTTCAGCTGAGCCTGGTGCTGGTGCCGAGCGGCCTCGTCCTTGATGGGCTGTTCCTTCACCGCCTCCTGGGTTTTCTCGACATCAGCCTGCTTCAGGATGAGGTCCTGTTTGCGCTCAGCCCGCAGATCCTGGGCAACCTTCAGTTCTTCATGGGCCTTGCGGAACCAGGCCTGCATCTCGGTGAGGCGCTCCTCAAGATACGCCTCCGCCTTGTCCACCGCTGCCATCCTGGATTTTTCCTTGTCCAGGCGGGCACGGTGGAGCGCCTGGAGCTTCTGGAAGCTGACGCTCATGCCCGAAGAAGCTGCTCCTCTTGGTAACCGCCACCGCCGGTGCTCGGTTCGTCAATAACCTGAAGCTCGGCGGAGGCGAGCGTGTCGTCGTCAAACACCTCCCCCTCGGTTGGCACCCTGGTGCTTGTCGTTCCTGGGAGGTGGACGAACAGGTCATCACCCACCTTCAAGTACTTGCCCGAGCCAGAGGCGGCAGAGGAGAAAGGTTGGTCATCAACCACCCCCCCTCGGCAGCAGCCTTGATAGCCTCCCCGGCAGGCCTCTTGCCGGCCTCCTCGGAAGTGGCCTTGACGGCCTCCCTGGCACGCCCCTTGGCGGCATCCTCAGCGGCGGTCTTGGTGGCCTCCTCGGTGGCGATCTTGTCGGCCTTGGCCTCAGCATTCCTGGCGACCTCCTCGATGACGGTGTCAATGTCCTCCCGGTCCGCCAAGGAAGGGTCTAGATACCAAGAAGGGGAAGGAGCCGGGGCCATGGTCAAGGTTCAAAAGAAGAGAAAAAACAGGGACAGGAAGCAAACGACTTACCCACACCGGGCTGGGAAGAATTGGCGCCCTCCCCGCTAGCGTTCGTTGCCGGGACAGAACCACAGGCGCCCAAGCTCGCCTCCTCCTCCTCCATACGCGTGGGCTCGATGGTGGATGCCCTTGCCAGGGACGCCCCTCTGGGCGGCTTAGTCGAGGGGGCGGCGTGTTTGTAGTGGCCCTTGTCGGCTCCTCCTGCTGCTGTTCTCCTCCTACAAACCCGGCAAGGTCAGCCTCAATAATTCACACCCCAATGGTCATCAATGAAGGAGTGAGTGATGAGCTCACGCTGGTGGCTGAAGCGGGGGCTGCGTCGGGGGCTGCTGTCCGGGCTACTCTCCACCAACACCGGTGTACGTGAAGTACCCGCTGGGGGCTTGTCGCCTGTCGAGGCCTTGGCCCTCTTCGCCACCTTCTGGGCCAGTGTGTAGACGTCCCTATCAAGATAACATCAAACCAAATGAGGATAACGCAGGCGTAAGGTCAGGAGATGGCGGGCGGGGAGGCGAATACTTACTTGCTCTCCCCCTCCCCCTCCACCGGCTTCCTCTTTGGGCTAAAAGACCCGATGTCGAATTCGGCCTCCAGGGTGTTGTCCGAGGGAGAGGGAGAAGGGGATGGGGTCCGGTGCCGCTTGGATGAGGAGGAGGCAGTTGCCGTCTTCTTCGCCACCGCGGCCTTCACCGCCTTCTTCGCTGCCATGGCCTTCATCGCCCTCGTCTAGCGCACGAGCTGCTCCTGAGCTGGTTGCCGCTGTGTGGTCCTGCCGGGCCAGACCGGCTCACCGGAGCCGGCCCGCCGCAGGAGGCATTTCTTCCCCACGGATGGAGGGTCGTCCGCTTCGGCTTCTTCTTCGGGTGACTCGTCGCCCGCGTCTTCGATAAGGGGGCCCCAGTGCCAGTGCCGCTGGCCTCCCCGGCAGACTCCGCCCACTGGGTGAGGTCCTTCTCCTCCATGGCCGCGTCGACCTCGTCCTCCATGGCACTGGTGCTGCCGGACTCCTTGGCAAGTGTTGCCTTTGCCGCCCTAGCGGCGATGTAGTCCATCTCCTCCTTGGTGGTGTCGCGGGTGAGCTCCGACTCGTCGCGGACATAGCTCTCCGACAAATTGCCGAAGAATTCCTGCACCTTCTCTGTTGGCGGCTCGACCTAGGCCAGGTCGAGGCCGTGCGCGTTAAAGTACGGCATCATGGCAATGATAGCGGACCGGCGATAGTTGTTTCTTAGCAGGACCACTCCTGTCGGCAACCCAAACAGGGGCCCCTTGACGGCCTTGCCGTACTTCGCGGCCCTGCCGGTCCTCTCAGTCCAGCCATCATCGCCCACATTAAGCTGGAAGAGCCTCTGAAAAAATGGGCATGCCCCATCACCGCGTAGTTATGCTTCAGGCCAAGGGGGAGCCTCATGACGTCGGCCGCATTCCTGAAGTCTCAGGCCGGCCTCCCCTTGTTGTGCAGCGGGGCGATTCGACAACGGATGAAATCCGCCGCAATCATCTCGAGGGTGAGCCTGGCCGTGGTGAGGCGATGCATCCTGGTGGTGGCGATCGAGAGTTCTCCTCGTTGGCGTCGAGGTCGCTCCAGTCCCTTCGGCGGGTCGGTGGGCTCTGACGAACTCGACAGAACTCCTGCGGATCCACCTCCTTGATCCAGAGCCACTGGCCCCGCCACTCCTCCCACATCTCCTTCTGGGCACCCTTCGGGTACGTGCCCTTCTCGTGGGTCCTCGGGATCCAGGCGATGCTCCCAGAAATGGCATCCCCTAGCTGGATGCAAGGATAGAAGTAGTGGCGGAAGAGCGTCGTGCTGGGGAGCACTCCGACAAAGCCATCACAGAGATGGGAGAAGAGAGGCATGCACGCCACGGCATTCGGTGTGAAGTTGAGGAGGTGAAAGTCGTAGTTTTGCATGATGTCGTTGAAGAAATCGGAGAAAGGGGGCAGAGCCCACAAGAAAAGTAATCGACGAAGAAGGGCCGGCCTTGTCGAAAATGGCAGGGATGATGCGCGTGGCGAGGTGCCCCATCGTCTCCCTCCCCCCACAGGAGCTTGAAATAGTCCCTGAGATGGACCTCGTCGACCATCGAGGGGAAGTAGGCGTGCTGCATCTGAAGCACTGCAAGCTCACTCTCTGGCTCCTCCTTCTCCCAGGCATCCTTGGCCGATCCCTTGCCCTTGCTGGTTTTGGGTGACATGGTGGCTAAAAGAGGACGAGGAATCAAGAGCAATGGGGGCACAGCGGCGCCGAGCAGAGGCGAGAGCTCCGAATCTTTCGCCTAAGGAAGAAGAGGGGGATGGCGGTTCCGAGATTGGAAGAGGCACAGAGGGTAAATGAGCAGCGCGCCTGCGGTTTTTCCTTTTTATGGGGAAGGCCCGGGCCGCCTCGTTACCACGATGTGACATAGGTGTGCTGCAACCGCCCCAAGCACGACCCCCACGTCACGCGTTCAACGCGGGTCGTGGGGAAGCGCAATGAGCAAGGGAGTTACTGTAGTAAAAACTCCACCGCGCGCGCACCTGATAACCCACAAGTATAGGGGATCAATTGTAGCCTCTTTCGATAAGTAAGAGGTTCGAACCCAACGAGGAGCTAAAGGTAGAACAAATATTCCCTCAAGTTCTATCGACCACCGATACAACTCTACGCACGCTTGACGTTCGCTTTACCTAGAGCAAGTATAAAACTAGAAGTACTTTGTAGGTGTTGTTGGATAGGTATGCAAGATAATAAAGAGCGTGTAAATAAAAACTAGGGGCTGGTTAGATGAAGACACAACTAAGTTAGTTTTAGTAGAGATCTTGTTGTCACACAAGAAACTTATTTGTCCCTAGGCAATCGATAACTAGACCGGTAATCATTATTACAATTTTATTTGAGGGAGAGGCATAAGCTAACATACTTTCTCTTCTTGGATCATATGCACTTATGATTGGAACTCTAGCAAGCATCCGCAACTAGTAAAGATCATTAAGGTAAAACCCAACCATAGCATTAAAGCATTAAGTCCTCTTTATCCCATACGCAACAACCCCCTTACTCGGGTTTATGCTTTTGTCACTCAAAAAACCAACTATAAGAAAATCATGAACATATTGCAACACCCTACAGCGGGAATCCCTCACGCTTGTGCGACACGGAGAGCACCATAGGGCAGCACCAATAATAAAACATGCAACTCAAACCAATCATGATCATCAATTAACCCATAGGACAAAACGGATCTACTCAAACATCATAGGAGAGCCATACATCATTGGGAAATAATATATAGCGTTGAGCACCATGTTTAAGTAGAGATTACAACGGGTAAAAGAGGGGTTACACCGCTGGATACAGGGGGGAACAGTTGGTGATGAGGGCGGTGAAGTTGTTGGTGTAGATGGCGGTGATGACGATGGCCCCGGCAGCGTTCCGGCGCCACCGGAAGAGAGGGGGAGAGGGCCCCCCTTCTTCTTCTTCCGTGACATTCTCCATAGATGGGAGAAGGGTTTGCATTCTGGTCCTTGGTCTCCATGGCAGGAGGGGCGAGAGCCCCTCCGAGATTGGATTTGTCTCTCTGTCTTTCTCTGTTTCTGCGCTCTCAGATCTGGCCTTTCACCGTTTCTTATATTCCTGGATATCTGTAACCCCGATTGGATTGAAATTTGAACATGATTTTTATCCGGATATTAGCTTTCTTGCAGCGAAATAAGGGTATCAACGACCTTACAGGATGTCCGCGAGGGTCAGGGGCGCGCCTGCCCCCCTAGGGCGCACCCGCTGCCTCGTGGCCCCCTCGGGCATCGTGTCGCGTTGATTCCACTTCCCAAAATTCACATATATTACAAAAAAAATCTCTGTCAGTTTTTATCCCGTTTGGACTCCGTTTGATATGGATTTTCTGCGAAACAAAAAAACATGCAACAAAGAGGAACTGGCACTGGGCACTGGATCAATATGTTAGTCCCAAAAAATAGTATAAAAAGTTGCCAAAAGTATATGAAAGTTGTATAATATTGGCATGGAAAAATCAAAACATATTGATACGACGGAGACTTATCAGCATCCCCAAGCTTAATTCCTTCTCGTCCTCGAGTAGGTAAATGATAAAAAAGATAATTTTTGATGTGGAATGCTACCTAGCATATTCTTGACCATGTAATCTAATCATGGCATGAATATTAAGACACGAGTGATTCAATGCAATAGTCTATTATTTGACATTAAGACAATAACACTTCAAGCAGACTAAAAAAGCAATCATGTCTTTTAAAAATAACATGGCCAAAGAAAGTTATCCCTACAAAATTATATGGTCTGGCTATGCTCCATCTTCATCACACGAAATATTCAAATCATGCACAACCCCGATGACAAGCCAAGCAATTGTTTCATACTTTTAATGTTCTCAAACCTTTTCAACTTTCACGCAATACATGAGCGTGAGCCATGGACATAGCACTATAGGTGGAATTGAATATGATGGTGGAGGTTGTGTGGAGAAGACAAAAAGGAGAAAGTCTCACATCGACGCGGCTAATCTACGGGCTATGGAGATGCCCATCAATTGATCTCAATGTGGGGAGTAGGGATTGCCATGCAACGGATTCACTAAGAGCTATAAGTGTATGAAAGCTCAAACTGGAAACTAAGTGGGTGTGCATCCAACTTTCTTGCTCATGAAGACCTCGGGCATTTGAGGAAGCCCATCATCGAAATATATAAGCCAAGTTCTATAATGAAAATTCCCACTAGTATATGAAAGTGATAACTCAAGAGGCTCTCTATATGAAGAACATGGTGCTACTCTGAAGCAAAAGTGTGGTAAAAGGATAGTAACATTGTTCCTTCTGTCTTTTCTCTCATTTTTTCCTTTTTGTTCTTTTCTTGGTGGGCTTCTTTGGCCTCTTTTTTATTTGGGCTTCTTTGGCCTCTTTTATTTTGATAACCTCACCTGGGACAATGTTCTAATAATGATGATCATCACACTTTTATTTATTTATGACTCAATACTAGAACAAAGATATGACTCTGTATGAATGCCTCCGGCGATGTACCGGGATGTGCAATGATCTAGCGTAGCAAATATAAAAAAAAATGGACAAGCCATGAAAATATCAAGCCAGCTATCTTACGATCATGCAAAGCAATATGACAATGAATGCTCAAGTCATGTACATGATGATGATGGAAGTTGCATGGCAATATATCTCGGTATGGCTATGGAAATGCTATGATAGGTAGGTATGGTGACTGTTTTGAGGAAGATATAAGGAGGCTTATGTGTGACAGAGCGTATCATATCACGGGGTGTGGATGCACCGGCGATGTTTGCACGAACTCTCGAGGTGAGAGAGGGCAATGGACGGTACCGAAGAGGCTAGCAATGATGGAAGGTTGAGAGTGCGTACAATCCATGTACTCAACATTAGTCATAAAGAACTCACATACTTATTGAAAAAGTCTATTAGCTGTCGAAACAAAGTACTACATGCATGCTCTTAGGGGGATAGATTGGTAGGAAAATACCATTGCTCGTCCCCGACCGCCACTCATAAGGAAGACAATCAATAAATAAATCATGCTCCGACTTCATCACAAAACGGTTCACCATACGTGCATGCTACGGGAATCACAAAATTCAACACAAGTATTTCTACAATCCACAACTACCCACTAGCATGACTCCAATATCACCATCTTTATATCGCAAAACTATTGCAAGGAATCAAACATATCATGTTCAGTGATTTACAAGTTCTATGTAGGATTTTACCATGTGAATGACCAGTTCCTATCATCTCTCTAAATAGATATAAGTGAAGCGAGAGAGTTTAATTCTTTATACAAAAGATATGCCCACGCTCTAACAATATAAGTGATGCAAAAGAGTATTCTACAAATGGAGGTTTTCTATGTGAAGAGAAACAGGCAATCCAAACTTCAAATGATATAAGTGAAGCACATGAAGCATTCTATAAAGCCACACTCAAAAGATATAAGTGAAGTGCAATGAGCATTCTATAAATCAACCAAGTACTATCTCATACCAGCATGGTGCATAAAAGAAAAGTGAAAACTAAATGCAAAAGACGCTCCAAGATTTGCACATATCGCATGAACGAAACGAATCCGAAAACATACCGATACTTCCGGGGCATCCCCAAGCTTAGACACTTGGGTCTCCTTGAATATTACTTGGGGTGCCTTGGGAATCCCCAAGCTTGAGCTCTTGCCTCTCCTTCTTCTCCTCTAATCGAGACATCCTCGATCTTCGAACACTTCATCCACACAAAACTCAACAGAAAGCTCGGTAAGATCCATTAGTATAATAAAGCAAATCACTACTCTAAGTACTGTTGCAAACAAATTTATATTTTATTTTTGCATTTTAGCTAATGTAATATAACTTTTCCATGGCTTAATACACTGATAAAAATCGATAGTTTCATCAAAATAAGCAAACTATGCATCAAAAACAGAATCTGTCTTAAACAGGACAGTCTGTAATAATCTTAACATTCATAATACTTCTGGTACTCCAAAAAATTCTGAAATAATTAGTAAACATAAACAATTTGTATATAAAGACAGTTAAAAAAGTTTCATAACCGTTTGACATTCCAGTAAAAAATGTAAAATCGCGTACTACAGCCAAAGTTTATGTTCTGCACCGCACAAACAAACAAGCAATGTAAACATCCTAAAGGCAAATCTTGGCACATTATTTTTATAATACAATAGAATTGTAGAAGGGTATAATTAATTTTGTTGAAAATTTTCTGTAATCAAGATTCACAAAGTTTCTGTGAGCATGAACAAGTTCAAGGAGCTCCCCCACCTCAACAATGCTTGTCTCTCTCACTTTCACTTTCCTTTTTGAAAAAGTTTTGGGTTCCCCTATTTTTTTAAAACTATATAAAAACACTCAACAGAAATAAATGACTCTCTATTACTTCCAGGTTGTCTCCCTGGCAGCGCTTTCTTTAAAGCCATTAAGCTAGGCATATAGTGCTCAAGTAGTGAATCCACCCAGTTACCAAGGTATATCAAAGCCAATTTTAATTAACAATGATTTGTAATTTAGTAGTAAGCACAAAGTAACATATATCATGTAATGACGAAGTGTAACTCTCTTCCTATGCATCAGCATGTCATACATGAACAATTCATGCACATCAAGTAAAGGCCAATACATAGCATAAGCAGTTTCTTGCAATTTTATCGTATTAGAAACATGGAGAGGCGGAGATGTAGTTCCTCTCTAATAATAATTGCAAGTAGGAGCAGCAAGCACATGCATATTATATCTATCAAAATTATCATGTGAAGCGATAAAATGCAACCCATCAATATAATCCTTAATAAGGGCAAACTTCTCCGATATAGTGTAGTCGGGAGAAGTCAAAAAGATAATAGGACTATCATGCGTGGGTGTAATAGCAACAATTTCATGTTTAACATAAGGAACTATAGCAAGTTCATCTCCATAAGCATAATTCATATTGGCATCTTGGCCACAAGCATAGCAAGCATCATCAAAAAGGGACATTTCAAAAGAATCAACGGGATCATAACAGTCATCATAGCAATCATCCTTTGGTTAGCACGAAGGGAAATTAAAAAAATGTATGAGTTGAAGAGTTACTCTCATTAGAAGGTTGGCACGGGTGATCAATCCGCTCTTCCTCCTTTTGTACTTCGCTCTCCCCCTCATCTTTTTCATACAATGAGCTCACAATGTCATTAATTTCTTCTTCCATAGACTCCTGCAAAATATTAGTCTCTTCTTGGACAGCGGAGACTCTCTCAATAAAATCATCAATATTGGAATTGAATTCATAATTCTCATAGCAATATTTAAGTATAGCAAATTTTTTAGGTCTATAAAATGAATCATCAAAATCTTCAAACTCTTTAAACAAATATTCAATTTCATAAGCACCCATAAAAGCAACGTATTCTTCTATTTGTTCCACATCATAGTAATCATATATACCATTAGCATAAGAAGCCAAGGTTTTATCATCATTAAATTTGCATGAAAAGGGAAGGTGTCGAGCCTTCATCCTAGAGCATCAAGTATAATCATATCTCAAGCATAGTTGCCTAGCATACCAATACAACATATAAATTTTATCCCATAATAGTTTCCCTTTTTGAGTCAAGTGATAATCCCTAAAGTATTCATGTTGATCCAACGTGTCTCTCATAACATAATTGAATGGGGTTTTCTCAGGATTATCAAAGTAGTACATAATATCTTTCACATAACGAGCATCAAGGGTTTTAGGAGGTTCCCCATCTCCATGAGTAGCAAGCAAACCTAATTTTTTTTGGTGTTTCATGTTCCATCCATAACTAAAGATAGAGAACAACTTAGAACAGCAAATAAAAATTACTCCCCGGCAACGGCGCCAGAAAAAGGTCTTGATAGCCCGCAAGTATAGGGGATCAATTGTAGCCTCTTTCGATAAGTAAGAGTGTCGAACCCAATGAGGAGCTAAAGGTAGAACAAATATTCCCTCAAGTTCTATCGACCACCGATACAACTCTACGCACGCTTGACGTTCGCTTTACCTAGAGCAAGTATAAAACTAGAAGTACTTTGTAGGTGTTGTTGGATAGGTTTGCAAGATAATAAAGAGTGCGTAAATAAAAACTAGGGGTTGTTTAGATGAAGACACAACTAAGTTAGTTTTAGTAGAGAGCTTGTTGTCACACAAGAAAGTTATTTGTCCCTAGGCAATCGAAACCTAGACCGGTAATCATTATTACAATTTTATTTGAGGGAGATACATAAGCTAACATACTTTCTCCTCTTGGATCATATGCACTTATTATTGGAACTCTAGCAAGCATCCGCAACTACTAAAGATCATTAAGGTAAAACCCAACCATAGCATTAAAGCATCAAGTCCTCTTTATCCATATGCAACAACCCCCTTACTCGGGTTTATGCTTCTGTCACTCAAGCAACCCACTATAAATGAATCATGAACATATTGCAACACCCTACAGCGGGAATCCCTCACGCTTGCGCGAGACAGAGAGCACCATAGGACAGCACCAATAATTAAACATGCAACTCAAACCAATCACGATCATCAATTAACCCATAGGA
The DNA here is from genome assembly GCA_021605145.1 of Aegilops bicornis. Classification (NCBI taxonomy): domain Eukaryota; kingdom Viridiplantae; phylum Streptophyta; class Magnoliopsida; order Poales; family Poaceae; genus Aegilops; species Aegilops bicornis. The sequence goes on along the minus strand of CM038672.1, from coordinate 339,814,288 downwards.
CAGAACGGATCTACTCAAACATCACAGGATGGCCATACATCATTGGGAAATAATATATAGCGTTCAGCACCATGTTTAAGTCGAGATTACAACGGGAAAAGAGGGGTTACACCGCTGCATAGAGGGGGGAAGAGTTGGTGATGAGGGCGGTTGAGTTGTTTGTGTAGATTGCGGTGATGATGATGGCCCCGACGGCGTTCCGGCGCCACCGGAAGAGAGGGGGAGAGGACCCCCCTTCTTCTTCTTCTTCCTTGACCTTCTCCCTAGATGTAATAAGGGTGTCCCCTCTGGTCTTTGGTCTCCATGGCATGGGAGGGGCGAGAGCCCCTCCGAGATTTGATATGTCTCTCTGTCTCTCTCTGTTTCTCCGCTCTCAGATCTGGCCTTTCACCGTTTCTTATATTCCCGGAGATCCGTAACTACGATTGGATTGAAATTTGAACATGATTTTTATCCAGATATTAGCTTTCTTGCGGCAAAAGAAGGGCATCAACCACCTTACGTGGTGTCCACGAGGGTCAGGGGTGCGCCTGCCCCCTGTGGCACGCCCCCTGCCTCGTGGCCTCCTCGGGCATCGTCTCGCATTGATTCCACTTCCCAAAATTCACATATATTCCAAAAAACCTCTGTTAGTTTTTATCCCGTTTGGACTCCGTTTAATATGGATTTTCTGCAAAACAAAAAACATGCAACAAAGCGAGGCGGCACTAGGCCTTTGGATCAATATGTTAGGCCCAAAAAATAGTATAAAAAGTTGCCAAAAGTATATGAAAGTTGTATAATATTGGCATGGAACAATAAAAAAATATAGATACGACAGAGATGTATCAGCGCCCGTGCACTGTTCACGGCCTGGCCCAATAATGCCCCGCGCTTATATGTGGCCCAGGCCCGGGGGCTCCTGTCGGTGTACAAAAGTAGGGGTCCCTTTTAGTACCCCTTTACTTGTGCGCGGGCAGTCGCAGCCACACACCCGCAGCCACGCTTGGCGGGGCAGAGGGAGCAAAGACCACCAGAGCCGTTCTCAAGACCAGAAGTATGAAGAGCTGAGGGGCGAGGTGAAACTCCCCCGGCAAGGTCCTTGCCGGGGCGGCCTTAACGGTCCCGGCAAGAGCCTTCCCGGGGCAACTTGCCCAACACCAGCGAAGCCGCCGCCCTTGAGCCTAAGAGTTCCGACGTCATCAACCACATTGGAACCAAGGCTCTGGTGCCGCCTCCGTGGTGGCATGCAGATCTTTGTGAAGACCAAGAACATACAATGCTAGATGAGGACCAGAAGACGGAGACCCTCGGCAAGACCCTTGCCGGGGACACCTGCGAGACCCCTGCAAGGCCCATGCCAGGGCCCCGGCAAGACCCTTCTCGGGGACATCTGCAGGGCCGCAGTCAGGCCCCCACCTGCCAAGGCTCCACTGCCGTTCCAACACAGCGATCAACCCACCAAGAAGGCAAGCGCCTACATGGCGACGTGCTGCTTCCAGGCTAACTCAGCAAGCACCTGTGTGGGGGCATGCAGATCTTCGTGAAGACTCTGCCATCGCGCCAACTCAGCAGCCAGCCAGCGTGGCGCTGCGCGCCTAGTCAGCCCGGACGCGTGTCAGAGCGAGGCGAAGCGGCGACAGACGGGATGGGCTTCGGTACCGCCCCCGATAAATCAAGAGGACACCTAAGTGGCGCATTTAATGCATTTTGTCCTATGATGTCAGGCGGTAAACTCGACCACTGTACAACTTTCCACCTCCTATGTGCCACTGTGGCATCCCCTTTTGACTATAAAAGGAGGCGCGCTACATACTGAGAGAGGATTCAGACTTTTTGGACCCAGCACGCTTTGTAGCCAGTCGAAGAACACTTGGTAAACACAAGCCAGTAGGAGTAGGGTGTTACGCATCACTTGCGGCTCGAACCTGGATAAATTTCCCGTGTTGATCTCTTAAACCCTCTCTTTCCATAGCCCCGCATCCGCTAACCGTAGAAGGGATTCCCCTGGATCCCATAGGTGTCGTTTCCACTGAGATACTTGCAGTGCAAAAGAAGATCACTTGCTCTGTATAGTTTAATTTACATGGTATGAAGAAGGAACTTGGTTGTCCAACTGAAAACTTAAATTGAGAAGGACAAACTTTTGTTTATGAACTACATATAAACTTTAAACATGCAATTTGATGCAAACACCAAAAATAAACAGCTATTGCAGTCATGCCTAACCAAATATACACAACAAAGTTTGAAGGCTTGAGAAGGACAAACTTACATTGTCGGTGAAGTCATACTCTATAAAGCCCTTGTCCATGCTGATGGGGGCGGCAATTCAAGAAGTTTACCACAGAATCTTCTTCATAAGAATTGCCTTTATTCTGCATTTTGTTAAGAGAAAATATAGATGTGATAATATAAGAAAAAAATGGAGAATATTGAAGATAAGACGAAGAGTGATGCTACATAACCAAGTAGCTATAAATGTAAGTACAGAGATACAAGCAAAATGTACAGCCAAGAGCAATGCAGAGCTAAACTTCTTCAGGACCATCGGTGTTATCCGACCTTATGGTAAGAGTAAATATAGATCTGATGCGTAGAAAATGGAGGGCAAAGGAAAATAAGCTGCAGAATGATGGTTCATGAACAACTACCTATCAATATAATTACACTGATAAAGGACAACACGTACTTACAAGAACAATGCAGAGCTAAAAAAATTCATTGGCATTGGATATATTCTACACTAATGTAACCATTCATACAGATCAGATAAATTTGAGCGAACAATTGATAAGCAAGCTATCATGCATACTGCTGTCACATAATGAACCAGGTATGAATGCAAGTACAGTGATACAGGATACCAGGTACTAACAAGAGCAAAGCAGCGGGCAACATATTTGTGATATCCTATCGTTCTTTTCAAACCGGAATTCTTGTTCGAGCTGATTTCTTGCAAAAAAGATTCGTAAGGCACATGCGAAAAAGTAGAAGTTCAAATTTTCATGTGACATCCTGGGAACGAGACCGGTGCATAACAAGGTTTTTCCATTCAATGTCTTCTAAATTTAGCACAGGAGACTTCACCGGAAATTGATATATAGACTTGCCATCAAAGTGTGATTTCCTCAGGTAACACCGATACTACTGCAATGCTTCCTTGAAAAGCGCAAGCAAGCTTTGCTCGTCATGACTACCCAGATTGACCCTTGCCTACTTACAACAATGTAATGTAAATCATTGATGTGTTCAATCAGCAGAAAACATGAAAATAATCACCATGAATAATAGCACTTACACGTAAGTGGGACAGGAAGATTTGAAAATGGTGTTTGTCTTCACTATAATCTTCCCGTGATGGGAATATATGCACGTAGTCCCTAACAATATTGAAAGCATTGTCTTTAAAACTGGGAATAACTGGAATGGGGTTCCAATCTGCAGGAATTGGCCATCTCTGCAGTTGGGATAGGTCTTCGGCCGGTGGACTTGCTGTACTTTTGGCTAGAGTGGGATTTTTCTGTGGTACGACTGGTGCTATGGCAACTGAAATCGGCATACCTTTTGCTGGAGTGCAGGTCCTATGTGGTGGGTCTAGTGGTGTGGCAAGTGAAGTATGGGTACAGTCTGCTGGAGTCGGTCCTACGTTTCGTGTCACTGGTTGTACATCCAATATAAGTGGGGTGCTGTCTGATTTCTCTGGCACCACCACATTTTTTGAAGGACTTTTCTGGTGCTCCTTCAGGTTCGGCAATCACCCTCTTCCTTTTTGATGTCTGATGCACAACAACAACATTTGAGTGGAAAACATGGTATGATGACAGATGGAATATGTATTGATAATGGATGGGCATGGCATCTTGACATATATGATGAGTAAACTAAGCAGATGGCGGTGCAACAAAGTAGAAGAAATGCAAGACAAAATATGCAAGATAAGCGCAATCAATACAACCTTGCCAAATTAGAACAGGCACCTTGATGGGTGAACAGGACAGGCCATCTGCCTTTGACTCCTCAAGGTTAGAATAGTCATTAGGATCATATTCTAAACAAGAATCTACAGGTGGGGAGCGTATGAGTCTCATTGCATCCAGAATGGCACTCAATGCCTAGGTGCCAATTTTTTAAGTCGTTGCAGTGTTCCACAACATTCTTCTGATGTGTGGATTCTGATATTCACTGTAATTACGTATAATATCTGTGTCGGTGGAAATGACACCTGTGGGATCACGGGGATGCCTTCTACGGTTGGCCGGCCCGCGGTTGTGCAAAGAGCGGGTCTGACAGGAAGCACAAAGATCGTTTACCCAGGTTCGGGCTGCAAGGATGCGTAAAACCCTAGTCATGCTTTTGTGTATGTATTCGAGTGTTCTTGAGTTCTTGAGCTAGCTACGGGGGACTAGCCCAAAAGATCTGAATCCCTCTCCTGGTTGCCTCGGGCCTCCTTTTATAGGAAAATGGGTTGCCATAGTGGCACACAGGAGGTGGAAAGGTGTACAGTGGATGAGTCTATCCTCTGATACCGTCAGACAAACACATTTAATGCGCCGCCGACATGCCCCTCTCGCTTTATCGGGGACGACAAGGAAGCTCGTCCCGCTGTCGTCGCCTCACCTGGATTCAACACGCCTCCGAGCTGACGAGGCGTCGTGGCGCCACGTTGGCTGGCTGTTGGGCTGGCGTGGTGGTGGAGCCTTCACGAAGATCGACATGTCACCACGCAGGTGCTTTCTGAGTCAGTCGTGGAGGCCGCTCGTCGCCATGCAGGTGCCTGCCCAGCTGGTTAAGATGGCAACTGCATTGGGACCGCGGTGGAGCCTTGCCAGAGGCGGGCCTTGCTGCTTCCCCGTAGGTGTCTTCGGAAAGGGCCTTGCCGGAGCTCCGGCAAGGGTCTTGCCACCGCATCATGGTCTTCCCCGGCAAGCGTCTCGCCGGGGGTCTCGTGGATTTCCTCGGCTAGGATCCTACCGAGGATCGCCGTCTTCTGGGTCTCATCTATTCTCGTATGTTTATGATCTTGACAAATATCTGCATGCCACCACGGAGGTGCCTCACGATCCTTGGTTCCAATGTGGTTGTTGGCGGCGTTGGAACCCTCGGGCTCAAGGGTGGCCCGCTCTGCTGGTGTTGGACAAGCTGCCCTAGCAAGGCTCTTGCCGGGGCCGCGGAGGCCGCCCCGGCAAGGGTATTACTGGGGGAGTCCACCTTGCCTCTTTGCTCTTTTTTGTCTCTTGGTCTTGGCGTTGCCTTGATTGTCTTCTAATCTGGCTTCCCTCCGGCTTCCCTCCTCTGCCCCGCCAAGTGTGGCCACGGGTGCGGCTCTGACTGCCCATGCACAACAAAGGGGTCAAAAGGAGAGCCCCTACATCCGTACACCGACAGGAGCCCCCGGGCCTGGGCCACACATAAGTGCGATGCGTTGTTGGGCCAGGCCCAGAACTTTGCGCGGGCAGGTGGGGCGGATTTTTACCATAGTAACTTTTTTTTCCGCTGTGCTTCCCCACAACCCGCATTGAATGCGCGACATGGAGGGTTGTGCGTGACGTGGGGGTCATGCGTGGGGTGGTTTCCGCACGCATGCGTCACATCATGGTAAAGAGGTGGCTTGCCCCTTCCCCATAAAAATAGGGAGGCGCGGAGGCGCGGCTCATTTACTGAGTGGACTCGGGTCGTGGTCTTCAATGCGTCCGCGCCCCCATGATCACCGGCTGGGGAACGTTCACCTCACCCGTCCCCTCGATTCTGCTTGCCGCCACGTGTCCCCAATGCAGGTGGCAGGCGGTGGAGGAGGGAAACCGGGCCGTCGCTGATTGGGGCAGCGGTCGGTTTTGATTCCCTGCGCCCCTGATGGCCGGATTGGTCGAATGGGGCGGCCGAGCCCCGACCCCGCCCCTTTATAAGAAGGGGCAGGGGGATGGCATCCCGCATCCTTTCACCATCTGCCTCCATTCACTTCGGCTTCTTTCTTCATCTACCATGGCGACATGAGGCGACGGTGGCGGCAAGTGTCTCTGCTCGACAGGGCGTCCCTCCTTCCCAAGATCTTACGGTGGCGGAGCCGACCACGAGAGGAAGGGGGAGGGGGCGAGGCCGAGGTCGTCGTGGCGCTCGGGGAAGAGGGGGACGGGGCGGCTCTTCGTCTCCCTACTCCATTCACTCGTGAGATGAAGCTCGACCCACCACAGACCCTCAGGCTGCAGATGAGGGGCTGCAGGAACAGTAGCACACGGGTCGACATCGACATCCCCGCTCCTCATGTCATGTACCTCCATAATGGATGGAAGACGTTCGCTCGGGTCCACAGCCTGACGGCACGGCTCGTTCTCTACTTGAAGTTAATGGAAAACGACCTGCTCTCCATCAAGGTCTTTGGAGATCTTGGAACTCGCCTAAAGTGCTGCATGGAGAGCTCTTCCGATGATGAAGATTCCTCCTCAAGCGGGAGTGACGAGGAGGACAGCGACAGCGACGACGAGGGCGTCGAGCGGCGGGACGCCGACCTCGACTCCGACTAACCGGGTCGTCCCTCCCTCGGCCACGCGCCCTGCCGAGGTCCTTGCTCGTCAAGCTCTCCGTTGGCGCGTTCCCCGTTGCCTCCTTGGGTGACTGGCGTAGGAGGGTCGGAGAAGGAGAAGAAGGCCGGTGGCGGCCGCCAAGTCGGAGTACGCGGGCACCGACGCCTTTGTCGCGTATTGTCGGCCCGCTGCCTCATCTTCCACCTCCCCTCCCGGACCGGGATGTTCCCTTGGTGCCTTCTGCTCCTCGTACCTCGCATAGGCGCTCTTTTTGCCCTCCTGCTATCTTGTTCCACCTCCTGAAGAGAGGGATAAGAAAAGGATTACGGGCATCTTATCTCTTTTTAGTTTGTAAGCCTGCGGGCACTTGTTAATTTTAAGAGTTGTAATCCCCTTGCTCATCTTTTTTATTCCGTATGAACTGTACCCATATGGGATGTTTTTAATGAAAAAGGGTGTTTGTCGGGTTCTTTGTGCGGGTGAGCCCATGCCAAGGAGTGAATCCTTGTTATTTTCAGGATAAACATTGTCGACCGGCAACAGGGCTTGCCGTCCCCTTACTTCTTTCGACCAGTCTCACGCTCTTGGCGGAGGCAGGGGCGAAGTAGATTTAGGCCCTTCGTTTGTTTCCTTGTCACCGCGACTACGAACTAGTTCCGACCTAGGAAATGGTTCCTGGGCACAGGAAGAAAGGGGGAGCACGGTGGCCTAGGAATGAAACGAGGTTTCATATGTCCCAACTTCATACGAAAATGTACACTAGGGGATAAAAGACTTATCTGGATGTGTAGCCCCCGGCAGCTTTGGCTTGCCATGGTTGGACTCTTGTGTCCGCAGCCCCCGGCAACCTTGGCTTGCCGGGGCCGGGGCGCCAACTTGTTCTCTTTCCCCCAGACAGCTCAGCAGAAACATCCACGTACCCTGCGAACCAAAGAGGACGGAGAACAGAGAGACGCACACTCGACCTCTATGCTAGGGGTTAGCCGCCGCTAAGCACTATCAACCCTAACCGAGGGAGGAACTTAACCTAGCATGCATGCTAAAACTTAGGGCGCCAGCGCTTCATTTATTTATGCTCAGGGTCTGCGCCTGGCTTTGTACATAGGGTTACATGCCTTGCCGGCAAGGCTTGTAAAAAAGGTTGTTTGCCAGGGGGCCCCAGCAACCGCGCCTTATGGGTAAAACTTGCGAAGATGTTCAATGTTCCAGGAGTTTCTCACTGGAATAGCATTCGGTCTCCAGGCGGACCGCGCCAGGCCTGGTGACTCGTATTACCCGATAAGGGCCTTCCCACTTTGGCGTCAACTTGTTGGAATTCTTGGCCGATTGAACGCGCCGAAGAACAAGGTCGGCTTCCTCAAAGCTTCGGGCATGAACCTTACGACTATGGTAGTGGCGCAAGGCTTGCTGGTAGCGTGTTGCTCTCACAGCCGCCCGAAGACGATCTTCCTCGAGGAGCGTTGCGTCATCTTGCCGCAATTTCTCTTGCTCAAGCTCATCATAAGCGAGCACTCGAGGTGAGTTTCGTGGGGAGAACTGCTTCTGCCCCGTATACCAAGGCAAAGGGTGTCTGGCCGGTGGCTCGATTCGGCGTCATCCTGATCGACCAAATAACCGCCAGCAACTCATCAATCCAGCGCCTTCCGCTCTTGTGCAGCTTCTCAAAAGTCTTTGTTCTCAGGCCTCACAGTACTTCAGCATTTGCCCTCTCCGCCTGGCCGTTGCTCCGTGGGTGTGCCACGGAAGCGAAACAGACCTTGCTACCGAGGTCCTGGATGTACTGCATGAAAGTATGGCTTTTGAACTGCGTGCCATTGTGAGTGATGACTCTGTTTGGCACACCAAAACGGCAAACTAGCCCCTTGAAGAACTTGACGGCTGACTGTGCTATCACCTTCCTCACTGCCTCCACCTCAGGCCATTTTGTGAACTTGTCGATTGCAACGTACAAGTACTCAAAGCCCCCGACAGCGCGGGGGAAAGGGCTCAGTATGTCGAGCCCTCAGACCGAAAATGGCCAGGAGAGAGGAATTGTTTGAAGGGCTTGAGCTGGTTGATGAAGCTTCTTCGAATGGAACTAGCACGCTTCACACTTGGTTACTAGTGCCATAGCATCCTGGAGGGCAGTGGGCCAGAAGAAACCTTGCCGGAATGCCTTGCCGGCAAGGGCCCTCGACCCTATGTGGGAGTCACATATGCCTCCATGTATCTCTGCCAACAGCTCTAGTCCTTCCTCTCGGGGGATGCACTTCAATTTCACACCGTTCGGTCTTTTTCTGTACAGGACATCGTTGACGAACTGATACATGGCAGACCGACGGGCTACTTTCTCCGCTTCTTCCTGCTCCTCCAGAAGTTCCCCTGTCTGGAGGAACCAAACAGTATGTTGCACCCATGCCGGAGCCTGGGGCTCGACGGCAAGGACTAAAGGCATTTCCTCTGCCATGGGAGCGGCTGTTTCTATGGCTAGGGCTTGACGCCCTGCTGGAGTCGGTTGCCCCATGGCAGGCTCAGTGTCCACGGCAGCATCCTTCCCGGCGGCTCCTAGGAGCTCGGCGGGAAAATACTTGACGGGGCCTGATTTCCTCTGCTTGTTCTGCTTTGTTGATGGTTCAACGGATGGTTGAGTTAACCGAAGCACAAAAGTACCTGGTTCCACAGGTAGTTTGAAGGCAGCACACTTCGATAGGTAATCGGCGATGTCGTTCTCCGCTCGGGGAACACGCTCTGCTTGTATACCGTCAAAGCGCTCTTCCAGCTTCCTCAGTTCATCTACGTAGGCCTCCATCAACGGGCTCTGATAATCTTTGTTGACTTGGCTGATGACAAGCTATGAATCACCCCTGAAGATGAGCTTCTTAACCCCAAGGTCTGCTGCGATCCTGAGACCGGCAAGCAACCCCTCATATTCAGCAGTGTTGTTTGTGTACATCTCCCTGGGAAAGTGCATCTGGATTATATACTTGAGGTGCTCTCCAGTGGGTGCGACGAGCAGGACACCAGCACTAGCGCCTTGCAACGAGAAAGCCTCGTCAAAGTACATGATCCAGTTGCGACTTGCTTCCTTTTCGGGGAGAGTGGTCTCCTCGATTTCTTCGTCGGGCGTTGAGGTCCATTCCACAATAAACTCCTTCAAGACCCTGCTCTGGATCGCCAAGTGCTTTCAAACATCAAACCAAAGCTCGACAGCTCCAAGGCCCACTCCACAATCCTCCTGGTCCCTTCTGGGTTATGCAATATCCGTTGCAATGGGAGGCGGGTGACGACGATGATTTCGTGTGCTTGGAAGTAATGACGCAACTTCCTCAAGGCCGTAATAAGGAGGCCGAAGAGCAATTTCTGCACACCGGACTACCTTGACCTAGCCCCCTGCAAGAGGGAGCTGAGAAAATAAACCGGGTGCTGCATCATCTTCTTCTTTTGCATCACTTCTTCTGGTCGCGCAGGCCCTGTCCCGTCAACATCAAACTCTGCTGGGGGCCCCACCTTGCCAGCACCAGGCCCGCCCGGGGGAATCTCTGGCTCGCCATCCACCAGTCCTGCCGTTGCCACTGCCTCTTCGTCGACCTTACTCTGCGCCATTAGCGCGGCGCTGACCACTTGACTCGTCGTCACCAGATACAGCAGCAACGGCTTGTCACACCCTGATTTTCATGACACAACACTTAAGATGATAAATCATGATAAAATGTGGTTTGACAAAAACTTTTGCATTATTTGATTTTTATTAGGAGTTGGTTTTCTCTCTGTATTTTTCAAGTGCTCTTTAAAGTCAACACAACTCCACCTTATATACTCCATCTCCTTGCCCCAAGCTTTGGCCTAATGATCATGCCATGTGTATAGAGCAATATAGTATTTTCTTACAAAAATAATTTGCCAAAAAGTATTTTCTAAAATTAGTTTTCCAAAAACCCCTGAATTGAGGATTACACTGCATGTACTTGATTTGGGGTGTGAAAAATCTTTCAAAAGGTATATTTCAATCCTATTAGATGTAGGACTCCCATAAACCACAAAAATATAATTTTGAAAGTTATTTTCCTGTTTTATTTAAAAGCTTTTTCTTAAGGCCAGAAATGGTCTTTAATAGGGAAAAATTATTTTATGGTTTTAAAAATATTTGACAAAAATCAGGGAAACTCAGTGGGCATATATTTCCCATATATAAGAGTTTAAACACATGGTCATGTTCAAAATATTGGACAAAACCTCACAAAACCATTTCTGCCCATTTCAAGGATTTGAAATATTTCTACAGGAAATATTTTAATAAAAATCCAAGGAAAATCCAGCAAGTCACAAATGCATATTGTGATCACCTTGCAAAGCCTCATGGCAATCAAGGTCATTTTGGTTCACCAAAATGCCCCAAAACCCTCTCTGACCAGAATCAAATTTGGACAACTTTGTACTACCAACTTTCTCTCCTTGACCCCTTTTGTGAGCATGTTCACATGACCAAATGAGGCCACTACACCAAGTGGTTCATCTAGGGGAAGTGATTTGCTCAACTAGATCTACACAAGTCCATTTCTGTTGATTTCTAGGGTTTACAGAAATTACATTGTGAACTTTGCCCAAATGAGCTCAAAGTTGGTGGAAGGCCCTAATTGTATGTGCCATTTCACCCTGTGGAGTCTCATGCCAAATGGAATTCGTTTACCTGCCCAAACCAACAACAAACACCTTCTGCCACCTTACCAAAATTTCATTTTTGACCACTTCCACTAATCTCCATGACCCTATCTTTTTACCACAGCCCCTCCTAGTTCCCTTCTACCTCCAGTAGCTCTCCCCTAGCTTTTGCTAAATGATTGATAGGTGAAGCACCCTTATTTACCCCTCTGGACAGCAGTTTCTCTCTCTCCCTCAACCTCTCTCCTCTCCTACTGGCTATCCAGGGCATCCAATGCCCCTCCCCACTTCTTTACTTCCCCTTAGAGCCCCCAGACACTAGAGGCAAAGCCTAGAGCTCTAGAAAAATGGCCATGCCGGCCATATGCACACTCTGGAGCGCGCTACAGTGCGCTCCCGCACTGTAGCCGCCCCCTGCCAACCACCTCCAGTCACCTCGGCTCTTCCCCTCACGTCAGACGATGTGCCTCGACGTCCACGGCACGCCACGGCCTGGTCACCTTCCTCCTTCTCCCTCCTGTGGCCTCCCTCGCACGCGCGTCGGCCGCCCGCAAGCTCCAATTCACGGCCTCACACGCGCGAGCTCTCTGGAGCCTTCCCCGCTCCTTCCCTTCCCTCCTCTGGACATAGACCTCATCCACGATTGGCCCAGACTCACCCTCGTGTGCCCACACGGCCTCTGGTCTCGCTTTGTGACCTCGCCCGGCCTGCAGAGTCCACGGTGGACCGGTGCCCGGCTATAAAAGCTCGCCTCAGGTCTCTCTCTTGACATCTACATCCTTCTCACACCCCCAAGCACGCGCCCGCACCACCCAATCAACCTCGGAGAGCTTCTATGCTCGGGATCGACCGGAGCTCCGCCGCTTCGGTCGACCGTTGATCTCGCGGAACAGCCCCTCTCCGCCCCCGCTCTTGCTCGATCTGGAACCACCAGACCTCACTGACCCATTCCCCTCTTTCTCCCGCACCTATTGCAGCTCGGAACGAGCTAACCAGGCTCCTCCCAAGGCCCTTCCGCCGGCTTCCTCGTTGCCGGCGAACCCCTGCACTCCGGCGACCGCCTCCACCTCCACCCGAACGACGACTCCGCCCTGAGCACGTCGGTGCCCTCGAATCGCCCCGCCGTCGACCACAGTGACGCCGGTGAGCTCGCCGCCCTCTCTGACCCGAGGTTGAAGACGACGGCCGTGGGGGCCGTCAGTCAGCCTCACGTCCTGATGTGTGGGTCCCACACATCAGGTTCAAAACGCACGTGCGCGCGCACCAGTTCGCTGCGTCGACTAGAGACGTATTTCCCAATTACGCCTTCGACGTGGCGGCCTCGCACGGGCTGAATTCCCTCTGGGCTGCTGCACTGTGGCCTTTCTGGCCTAGTGGCACAGAGCCACTTTTCTTTTTCCTTTTCTGTCTGTTTTACAAAAATTCCACAGGATAAAATATTTATCCAAATGGAATAATTCGAACTCCTAAAATCTTAGAATAATTCCACCTATTTATTGATGTAACATTCATGCATACCCATCACACTTTTCTGTACTGTTCAAATTTAAATTCAAATTTGAGCATTTAAATCCTTCTTTGAAAATCCATTTCAAGTATTCCTTAACTCCAAATCCAAAACTAGGAATTTTCCCATTCTTAGATTTCCCCCTAGTATTTATCAAAAATAAGTTGACATTTTTCTCAGCACTTTGATTTTTCTGTTTTACTATTGCCTTATTTTCTCGTCATTTCTTTTGCGACGAATAGATCCCGTATTTGACGAAGTAGTTGGATAAGAAGAAGGAGAAGGACTTGAAGACTTTGAAGACCAAGGCAAGGAGTCGTTTGACCATGTCTATGAAACCCTTTTTATGCATGTCATATAGCACCATATTGTTGTTGCAACGGAATCATGATGAGCTGGTAACCACTTTGATGGTTTGCCACCATACTTCCTCGTTTATACTTGCATTGTGCATGACCCTACCTTCTTATGAGGGTTATGCCAGTGGGGGTAGATAGGATGCTAAAGTAGTATTACGCAAAAAGGGACGGGAATATGCATGGTGATGGAGACAAAGTATTTTCAAAAGACTTTTCGAAAACCCCATCGGGTGCCACTTATGCCCGGGGGAGATGATGAGTTGGGTAGCCACTTGATGACGAAGTGGTGTACCGAGGCAAGTGTCTGTTGTTTTCAAAACGGATTGGTTTAAGTTGCGACCGTTATTCCAACCTTACATGCGCAACCACTCTACCCTTGTATGGAAAAGGGCATTATTGATTACCTAGGTCAATACTAGCTTGTAGCCCGCAATACTAGTGACGGGAGAGAGTTGGTGCTCTCTCTCGGACGGGGTCGTGCCATGTAGGGCGGCCATGACTGTTTTTACAGGGCACCAGATACACCGTTGCGTCCCCTCTCGGATGTTATGATCTCGAGTGAGTCTCGTATGATGTACATCGTGAGGATACGGAACAACGAGTGTACTCCTTGTTAGTGTCGTCTAGGGAAAGATAGTGATCGGGTGCTTACCCCGGGTACTTGAGGTATCGCGGGTCGTGGATCACACGAAAGTTCCCCGAATCTTGTGGGTAAAGTGTGCAACCTCTAGAGAGTGTAAAACTATTCGAATAGCCGTGTCCACGGTCAAGGACAGTTGGGTAACCGCTCTTGGTCTATGTCCACATGTTTGCAAACCAGTGTGTGTGTTTGGATAAGTGGGAAGATCTACTTGGGTCAAGCCAAAGGACTTGACATGAATGAGTTGGGTTGATGCCCTCTCTATTTATGTTGGTATCTGTAACCTGTCCTCGTGGTTACTCGAATTCTCCTGATGCATGTCTTACAAGTTGTTGAACATGTCATTGCACTCAAAACTAGCTTTATGCAAATATTTACCTATATCATACATTGTTGTATCTTGAACCAGAACATGGGTTGCTTGCGAGTACATTCAAAGTACTCATTGGCTTGCCACTGGTTATTTAATTCGCCAGGCATGGAAGAACCGGAGTTCGAAGAAGAGTTCTTTGGAGACGAACATGCGAACTAGGATGTTTCCCAGTCAAAATGCCAGTAGGGTTAAGGCAGATGGCATGGGTTCTACTTATCGACGAACATTTCCGCTGCTTAAGTTTATTTGGTATTCAGCCCTTGTGGCTTTATCTATGTAAGACTTGACCATAATGGTCATAATTTGTGTATGACGGTATGTATGGATGTAAGACTCTTGTTATTCAGCTTCTGTGTGTTCAGTGAGCATTGATCTCTGGGATCACTGTACACGTGCATTCCGTGATCACGACTTATGAGTCGGGGTCCCCAAAGGGCTCTTGTGGTTTAGGCGCAACCAGTATCGGTGTAGAGGAGAGGTATTTCTTCAAATCCTGCAGCGCTGTTTCAGCCTCTGGGGTCCACTCCATTGGGCCTGCCTTTTTCAAGATTTTGAAAAAGGGAAGGGCACGCTCAGCAGACTTGGAGATGAATCGGCTCATGGCGGCAACACAGCTGGTGAGCCGACGCACATCCTTGATCCTCTTGGGCGCCTCAATCTGCTCGATAGCCTTGATCTTGTCTGGGTTTGCCTTGATCCCACGCTGTGACACAATGAACCCGAGAAGTTTGCCGGACGAAACACCGAAGACACACTTCTCAGTGTTCAACTTGAGGTTAATCTTGCACAAATTCACAAACGTCTGTTCGAGATCTTGTACAAGTGTTGCCCTGTCCTTGGTTTTGACCACTATGTCATCCATATATGCTTCCATATTTCTATGTAGCTAGGGCTCAAAGCCAATTTGGAGTGCTCTTGCAAACGTTGAGCCAGCACTCTTCAACCCGAAAGGCATCCGGAAAAAGCAATATGTACCACATGGGGTAATGAATGCTGTCTTTTCTTCATCTTCTCTTGTCATGAAGATCTGGTGGTATCATGAGTAGGCGTCAAGGAATGATAACAGATCACACCCGGCCATGGATTCAACAATCTGGTCGATGCGTGGCAATGGGAAAGGGTCCTTGGGACAAGCCTTATTGATATCTATGTTGTCAATACACAGCCTCCACTTCCCATTTGCCTTGCGCACCACCACCGGATTGGCCAACCATGTCGGATGGAGTACTCCTCTCACCAGGCCTGCTGCTTCCAACTTCCTGATGTCCTCTGTGATGAACTTTTGTCTTTCTAAAGCTTGCTTCCTGACCTTCTTCTTGACGGGTCACGCATGAGGACAGACAACAAGATGGTCCTCAATCACCTCCCTGGGAACGCCGGGGATGTCGGATGCTTGCCCTGCAAACACGTCGACATTCGCCCGCAGGAAGGTGATGAGCGTGCCTTCCTATTTTTTGTCGAGGGTGGAGCTTGGTGAAAGCCCCTCCCGTGCCATCCTCCTTGATGGACACCTTCTTGGTCTCTGGCGGTGCAGCTCTAGATTTCTTTCTCTTGTCGGTGGAGCTCTCTAGCACGTCCTCGACAGTAGCACAACACTCCAAAGAGGTGCGCTTGCCAGAGTGGGTGCGAGAGGTTTTGCCGGTCTTCTTCTTACCTCTCGGGGCTTCAGCGGCAGGAGCAAGTGCCTTGGCGGCAGTCGCTGCAACTGCTTCTCGGTAGAGTTGGTCGACGCAGATCAGCGCATCCTTCTTGTCGTAGGGGACGGTGATGATGGTCATCGGCCCAGGCATCTTAAACATGTTGTAGGCATAGTGCGATGCCGCCATGAACTTGTCTAGTGCCGGGCGGCCAAGAATCCCGTTGTAGGGAAAGGGGATCTCGGCTACATCGAAGACAATCCTCTCTGTCCTGTAGTTCAACTCGCCTACGAACGTCACGGGCAGCGTGACTATTCCCTTTGGCTAACTCCTTCCCGGGTTGACCCTTTGAAATGTGCCCGTCTCCTTGAGGTCTCCATCAGGGATCTGCAGCCTTTCAATCACAACGGGCGAGATCAATTTCAGACCGGCCCCGCCGTCAACTAGCATCTTTGTCACCTTGAGGTTGCATATCATTGGTGAAACCAACAACGGCAAACAACCGACCGCAGTTGTGCGATCAGGGTGGTCCTCGGCGTCAAAGATGACAGGCGTGCTGGACAACTTCAGTGGCCTTTGAGCATCGAGCGATGGTTCCGCTGCCGTGATCTCGCGCGCCCACTACTTGAGCTGGCAGTGAGAAGTATGCAGCGAGGCGCCACCATCGACGCACATGGCCTCCATAGCTTTCTGAAACTCATGCTCGTCGGACTCGTCGTCCTCGTCATGATCATCGTCTTCCTGCTTTTTGCCGCGGCCCCGAGCGGGCCTCTCCTGCTGGTTATCATCGCCGCGGCGGCCTCCGTGGCCGCCACGCTGCTTGCTGGATCCTTCGGCACCATCCTGACCCTTCTCCTTGTCCCACCTCTCATACTCGGCTTTTTGCTTTTTAGCAAGCAGCTCGACTTGTCGGCAGTTCTGGAGGTCGTAGCCCTTGGTGTGGTGGATTTTGCAATACTGCTTGTCGGAGCCCCCTGGCTCGTCAGCAGCCGCCAAGGCCCGGCAAGCGGCGCACCCGGCAATCTCCTTGCCGGGGTCGTCTGCCTTGGCCTTCTTGGCGGCGCTGGTGTCGTCGGATCCCTCGACGGCAAGCACGGACTGGACCTTGCGCTTCCTGTTGCGGCGCCGACCCTTTTTCGTTGGGGCGGCGGTGTCTTTGTCCGTAGGGTCGGTTTCCGCACCGGCGTCCTCGCCGGGGTACTTCCTTCCCTCTTCAGCCCGGGCGCATCTATCGGCCAGAACATAAAGTTCGGCCACATCTTTAACCTTGTTCATCGCCAGCTCTTCACGCATCTTGCGGTTGCGCGCATTCTGATGGAACACGTTGATCACGGCGGCGGGATGAACATCCGGGATTTTGTATTGCACCCAGCTGAACCTCTGGATGTACTTGCGCAGGGTTTCACCTTCCTTCTGGGGAATGATATGGAAATCACTGGCCTGGCCATGAGCTTGGTGGCCTCTAGTAAAGGCACCAACGAACTCATGACACATATCCGACCAAGAAGAAATGGAATCCGCCGGAAGGTGCGTCAACCAAGACATGACATTGGGCTTCAGTTCCAACGGGAAGTAATTGGCAAGCACCTTGTCATCCCGAGCTCCAGCGGACTACATCGCGATGGTGTAGATGCTGAGGAACTCCGACGGGTGGGTCTTGCCGTTGTACTTCTCACCTACGTCGGGCTTGAACATGCGGTGGGACGGCCACTGGAACTGTCACAGCTCATGCGTAAAGGCCAGGCAACCCACCTCGTAGTGTACGCCACCAGAGCCTCCCGGCGTCGGGTGGTCCATAGTGGGCCCTGCCCGCCTATCTGACTCGTGGCGCGCATCGCGCCGGCGCTCGATGGTGGTTCGAGCGTATTTTTGGGCTTGCCCCCGAAGAACTTGGCGCTAATCGCGGTGGGTTCATGGGTCGGACGAGGCTATGGAAATGTTATCACAAGCGTCATCACGATGGACCAGCACCCGCGGCAACTGGCTAGGAGGAGGAGAGTGCACCATGGACGGAACATCCGCGGTCCTTCCACCACTGGCATGCGATGGTTCAACGGAGCGCCAGCCTGAGGGCCCCGCTAGTTGTGGCTCATCTTTTTTGGCGACGCGGACGAGGCTTCAGATGGTGGCTCTCCACTCATCGAGCTTTTCCGCAACAGGAGGAAAATCGAGGAGCAGCTGCGCGCTTGCCAAAGCTTCCGCTGGCGTGGGCGGCGGCGAAAGCTGCGTCGACCGTGACGCGCTCCGACTTCTCACCATGTTAGAAGGAGCTCTATCATGGCCTTGCGGATGTGTGCCATTTTTGCTAGCACTTCGGCGCGCGGGCTGGCCTCCTTCGTCCCGTGAATGATGCACGGGACTCTTCCCACGGCGGCGCCCGGGGTCACCAGCGTGGCGACGCTGCTCGTCGCGCCCAATCTGCTAACAGCGCGTCGTGGGCGCCGGCGTAGGCGTCTTTGAAGTTCCTGCGCCGCCCCTGGAGGGGCCCGTGCCACCCGCGGGGGGCCCAGCTCCGTCTTTGGAGTTGGCGACGTGCGGCCCGTTGTCTCGCGCAAGAACAACACCACTCGAAAAGGGTTACCACAGTGGCACACAGGAGGTTGAAACGTGTACAGTGGATGAGTCTATCCTCTGGCACCGTCCGACAAATGCATTTAATGCACTGCCGACGTGCCCCTCTTGCTTTATTGGGGACAGCAAGGAAACTCGTCCCAGCTATGGTCGCCTCGCCTAGCTTCGTCATGCGTCCGAGCTGACGAGGCGTCGTGGTGCCACGTTGGCTGGCTGCTGGGCTGACGCGGTGGTGGAGCCTTCACTAAGATCTACATGTCACCACGCAGGTGATTGCTGAGTCGGTCGTGGAGGCCGCTCGTCGCCACGCAGGTGCCTGCCCAGCTGGTTGAGCTGGCAGCTGCATGGGGATGGCGGTGGAGCCTTGGCAGAGGCGGGCCCTGCTGCTGCATCGCAGGTGTCTCCGGCAAGGGCCTTGTCGGGGCTCCGGCAAGGGTCTTGCCACGGCATCATGGTCTTCTCCGGCAAGCGTCTCGCCGGGGGTCTCGTGGATTTCCTCAGCTAGGATCCCGCCGAGGATCGTCGTCTTCTGGTTCTCATCTGCTCTTGTATGTTTATGATCTTGACAAAGATCTGCATGCCACCACGGAGGTGCCTCCCGAGCCTTGATTCCAATCTGGTTCTAGTCGGGCTCAAGGGTGGCGCACTCTACTGGTGTTGGACAAGCTGCCCTGACAAGGCTCTTGTCGGGGCCGTGGAGGCCGCCCCGGCAAGGGTCTTGCTGGGGGAGTCCACCTTGCCTCTTTGCTCTTTTGTGTCTCTTGGTCTTGGCGTTGCCTTGATTGTCTTGTGCTCCGGCTTCCCTCCTGTGCCCTGCCAAGTGTGGCCGCGGGCGCGGCTCTGACTTCCTGTGCACAAGCAAAGGGGTCAAAAGGAGACCCCTACTTTGGTACACCGACAATCTGGGAATCATGAAAACATAAATAGTAGTGAGATTATATTTGTAATGCAGAGGATATTCTAATATAGGGGCGCCCTTGTAATCCCTTGTGTGCTCTCATTAGATTCTGATGAGAGAGCTCATGTGTGTTGTAATATGGTGTGTGCATTAGTATAATCTTGCAAAAGTACACAAAAAATAGGTTCCAGAAGTAAGGATAGTTGGCAGATGATAGTTCATAATATACTGTATAGAGAGTTTATTGCCAAACCATGATAACAAGAGCACACAGCAACTAGGCAGATCATAGTGTACATAAAAGGGGTACACCATAACCACGATATATAAATCGGGAAAGTGGAACTGGCTAGAAAATACGGTGTTGCATTGCCGCTACTAATTGAAAGCCTATCGATCACGTACAGGCCAGCTCTACCAGCTGTTGACTACAGATGTCCCTGCGCCCCTTCCAGACAAAGAACATACTGTACGTACTAAATACAGAATAAAAAAAGAGGAACATGTTAAAGAACAGAAGAGGAAGCATATTCTTGAGGTTCCGCTTCATTGCATACAATGTTGGTTGCCCACTCATGATGAATCATAGCACCCAATGAAATGCAATTCCATGCTGTCTCTCTATATGTGGCCACATGCATTCGGAAAATCAAGTGGGAGTATTACCTGACCAATTAAATGTGTGTCTGTTAAAATATCAGTATCATATCACAATTCTTATTTGAAGAAGTAAGCTTTGGACTTATGATTGGTGTGTTGTTTAGCTTCAAGAGTGCACTGTTGCTAGTGCTGACACATAGCAGCTACACAGATCATAGTGTAGATATAACGGGAAAACCGTAAGCATTAGGAGTAAAATCAGTAAACTAGAACTTGCTGGAATATATGTGCTAGTATTGCCGGTACGGCTAGAAAGGCTTCAGATACCAGCTCTCTTCAACTGAAGGTGCGGTACTGTTAATATCAGTGTAACTCTCAAAGGCGACACAACTCCCCACATTTCCTTGCTAATCTTATAGGATTCAAGTGGGCAGGCCACTACAAATCCTATTCCTATGTTTACAAAATCCTCTGAATCAAAGAGGCCGAAGAGTTCAAAGTGTCCATCACAACCGACCATATAGACTCAGTACCTTTGCAAATGTCCTTTCGTCTTCACTACAAGGAACATACTGTACTACTATCATACTCCCTCGGTTCCAAAATATAAGTCTTTGTAGAGATTTCCACTATGGATCACATACAGATGTATACAGATACATTTTAGAGTCTAGATTCACTTATTTTGCTCCATATGTAGTCCATGGTGGAATCTATACAAAGACTTTTATTTAGGAATGGAGAGAATACTTATTAAAGAAGAACGGAAGAGGAACATGCTAAAGAAGAGCAAGCATATTTTGGATAATAAAATGTTCGTTGCGCAGTGCCCACACATGATGAACCAGAGCGCATTAAGAATGCAACTCCCTGCTATCTCTCTATATGTGGTGCACGTGCTTTTTGAAAGTAAAGTAGGAAAATTAGCTGACCAATTAAACATTATCTGTTTTAATAATATCAGCATCATATCAGATTCGTATTTGAGCAACAAGTTTGGAATTATGAGTGGCACGTTGTTTAGCTTGATGGATTTAGGAGCATTGCTAAGCAGGTACGATGATGGTACTGAATATAAAGTCATGTCTGCATGCAAGTCGCGTGACTTTTGTCATTTGGGTTAGTCGAAAATTTCAGGCGGTTTGATGAAGGTCCTATGTCTCCTAACCCTTCTTCTTCCTTGTCTCTGATTCTTCCCATACAGAACACTGCACGGGCCGCCAGCCGAACCACCGGCACCCACAGCATGTGTTCCTACGGCACCTCCACCCCCACCCCTACCCGACCCGCGTCGAGTTTTCTTCGTTCGGCGAGGCCCCACCACCACCCCCATATAATTAATTTCTTTGTTCGGGCAGTATCCATTTGCGATTGGAATAAAATTCTATATACATCATTTTTTTAATATATACTTTCAAAAGCACAACAAAGATTTTTGCTCCTTTATATGTATATAGTATGATTTACAAATACAATGATCTCAAAATCATAAGGTTGGATTCAAAAAAAAAAACCAAATTATGTTCTGCTAAAATGTATGGATCAGTAATATCTACATATTGAATACTAACATAGATGCGCGTGAATTCATATGTGGATGCATGATTGATAGATCAATTTTTGTTCGAGTATGAATTACATGTATCATCATCTCGAATTCAAATATTTGAATCCCTTTTATGTTGACTCCTTTCACGCCCATCTCCCTCGCATGCTCCTTCATGTAGCTATCATTCTCGTTTCTCCAGCTCACCAGCACGCTCACTTCATGTTTCTCCTAACTTCGCAAACATGGTCTCTCGACGTCTCTGGTATAACTAGGCACCTAAGCTTTCTTTTTCACCGCCACACACACAGTCTCACTTGTCTTTCACTTTGTCTTTCTCTCTATGGGGTTCTCTCACACACCCTATATGTCTCTAAATATGACTCATACCACTAAAATTACTCTCTCCTGCAGACACAACATTTGTTGCTGTCTCCTTTCCGTCTCCATCCCAGTTATAAAACTAACATTATTCATTTGTTTACAGATCAGACAAACTCCCCCCCCCCCCCCGCTCTCTCTCTCACACACACAACTCCTGTTTCCACTCCCCTACCCGACTATCGTCTCTCTCTCTCGCACCCACAAAACTCCCGCTTTTGCACCCCGATTCGTATTTATCTCACGTCATTGATCCACTAGCCTCCAGATAGGTTTATACACCTGCACACTCATGCTTCCACTATCGCGTACATGTCTCTCTCGCGCTCCTGGTATTTATGTAGATTTTTCGTCCCTTCTTGAGACACGCCCTCTCGATCATGCACACAAACACTATCGCCTCATTTTAAGCTGATACCTCTCGCACACAGACTCTTTGTGTCTTTGTCACACATGCACTCCGTCCTCCTCCTCCTCTCTCTCTCTCTCTCTCATAACACATATACACACAAGGGCTTTTTGCAACAACTAGCAAGATGCCCATGCATTGCACGGAACATCAAGATGCATTTGTATGAGTAGTTTATCTTGTGGCAGAAAAGGATGAACGAGGGAAGGCCTTATTTGCAATTGTGTAGAGGGGTCTGGGTATCTTTTTGCAAAATTGCCATAGTTTCCTTCATATCCGTCAGATATAAATCAGACGGCCTATATTGCAGGATGGCAGGCACACCATCGTCACCAACTCTGTTTTTTATCTCTACTCTTATAAAAAAGCATAGTCTGTGATGATGGTGTGCCTGCCATCGTGCAATATAGGCCGTTCAATCTATATCTAACGGATAGGAAGGAAACTATGGCAATTTACCCGCACTCCTCTCCACATTTGCAGATAAGGCCTTCCCTCGTTCATCCTTTACTCCCACAAGATCTTGATGTTCCATGCAACGCTTGGACATCTTTCTAGTAAGAATAAAAATTAGAGATGTACCACTTCTCGAATCTTGAAACCAACAACATTCCTCCCTTATCTCATCAAAACCGCCAAAGTAATATATTTTGAGTGAAACATAAGATATTTTTAGTGATACACGTGTTTCAAAACTAGACTCTTTTTTCTATCAAATCGGTGAATATGTATTAATCTACTTTGATCGTGTGGCAACGCATTGGCTCATTGCTAGTAGTTATTACTACGGTATAATTTTTTGGACACGAGACAAACAGTGGAGTACATATACGAAGAGAACAGGCGCATGCACACAACCGGTCTCTCACTGTCTCGCGCACATGAGAGTTACGTAAAGGCACCGTTAACAAATAAACCCTAAAGCCATAGGTGCACGATTGCTGCATGCGCGGGTACCGGGTACGTGGTGGAGCGCAACTTTGTAGGAATAGTTAGCTCGTGTGATAATTTTATCCGTAGGAGTTGATGGTCGGGACCATAGGTGAACGACCTGGAGGCCACAAATCGAGTAGCCATGTTTAAAATATCATTTTTTAGCGGGGTACGAGTTCCAATTTTCAAGGGTGCATTATAAGTATTTAAGTAGTTTTTAGAACGTTTGGTATGGAGCGAAAATGGAATTCATAACTACTACTACCTCCTTGGCGTATGGTTGTATGGGTTTATGTTGTGAGATGTTGAACCTGGTAGTTCTAGGGAAAATACTATGGTTTAGATGTTGGTTTTCAGTAATGAAAATCGTAAGGGGGAAACCCTTCTTTGATAAAAAAAACTACTACCTCTGTCCTGGTTTACTAGTCCCCATCGTATTTTGGGTTAAAGTTTGTCCACAAATTTTACTTGTAAAATGTGAATGGAAAATGAGATTTTGTTATACCCAAACAAAAAAGGACTGGAGGGAGTGATTGCTCTGACACGGACACGACCTCTCATAGCGCAGGTATTGAACCGACGCACCGGCCAAGAGGGCCCCACTCATTGCAGGCCCGGCTGAACACGCCTCCTCGCCGCATGCAACCGGCATCAGACTGCCCTGCCTGCCTCCATTGAATCCGTGCGTGTGCCGGCAACACGTCCTTCCATGAGCCGGCCAGCATTTTAGAACACAAAAAATGATCAAAATATAATTAATTACTCATGGTCCTGACTTGTTGTGCTCGCACTGGTAGGAGGAACTAGAGGTTTTTCTTTATTTATAACTCTCCTCACATTTTTTTTGGCTTTGAAGTGAATCATGTTTGTGGACATTATCTATGAACGTGCAGATATCTGTGAACATTAGTTTGATGTGGAAGTTGAACTTTGAATGTTGGGCTTGTGTGTGAACTATACCATGTCCAATGCTTCGTCTGTTATTGTTTGGAAAGTAATTGATGTTATTACATGACCCAAAAAATTATTTTGTGTCACATCAGTAGATGCACGGTCATCACAACAGGCATGCTGACTGGATAAACATTTGAACCTAGCTATTATGAAGGACAATTTGTATTGACAACCGTTTCAGATAGCAGGAGACGCCTAGCCTGCTCTGCCTCTACTAGCTTCTTTCTGACTTCTTCCATCTCATCTTTCGCTTGGGTGAAGAGAGCATCTGATTGCTCCTTTCGCGTCTTTAGGAACTCAGCTACATTCTCAAGGGTTGCTGCACGCTTTCTTTCAGCCTTTACTAGAGCCATGAGGACACAAACAGTTGACGACTCCACCTGGCTTGTGTGTAATCCAGCTTCATCTGGGAATTTGCACCTTGTGCCTAATCCAGCATCATTAGGGAATTGGCACCTTGTGTGTAATCCAGCCTCATTTTGGAAACATGATCTCGAGGTTGACCATACTTCCCTCCTCGCAGGAACTGCATCCTGACATGAAGTTACTTCTTTTTTGTATCAATACTCAGAGCAACCCAGATCCATTTAGTAGAAGCCAGATAAACAGGACTCGAAGAAGTGAATTGAAAAGGAAAAATATAAAAATAGCCTACAAGGTGAGAACACCCACTTCCTACATCAAGCTAAAAGCGAAAGCACTAGGACGATTAAGACTCTTCTTATTACACATGAAGAACACGAGGCTAAGAGAAAAAGAAACTACACCACATACACATCTAAGAACACGAGGCTAAACGAAAGTAATTGAAAGGGTGTTATTTACCAAAGCTCGTTTTACAGGTTCGGTGCGGCTCCTCTTTGACTTGCCACGCTCCTTGAAGATGTCCCCAATATCCCGTGTCCGGTCTTCATTGCTCCTCTGCATGTTCGCACTCATGGTTTTAAAATCTCAACATGGCAAGAAAAATATACTAGTAATACTCACGCATACTGTGGGCAACATTAAAGCACTCGTCTGCCATGTTAGAGCATCTCCACCAGAAGCACAACGTGTGGAGCTTTAAAAAAGAATTTAAAGTGCTGAGATCAAGAAGTAGAGATAGAGAGTAGAGACTAGAGAGTAGAGACAAAGATAGTTATCAACACAGATATAGCATAGATAGATAAAAAATAGATAGTTCAACTACTCCTCGTCGTCCAACTCCTCCTCGGTCATGTCCTCCTCCGATGTCTCAATGTAGGCGTGAAGATGCCGATCATCGTCGGATTCCCAGGGCGACGCTGCTCCTAGCCTCATGTTGAATTGAGCGTCCACTTTTCGCGTACGCTTGTCCTGGCGATAGGCGGCATTTCGTTGATGATGTCATGCGGGAAGCGTTGGCACCACAGCACCATGGCTTCCTCATCCATCTCGGCTATGCCGAGATGGTGCTCCCGCCTCCGGTTGTCGCGACGATCCTCGTCGGTGATAAGCCGTGGCAGAGGCGCGAGCTCCTGCGCCCTCTCCCACGTCGGCACATTGGGGAAGTTCAATGTTCTATGAGGCCACCGGAGGTGCCACGCCGCCGCGCCGTATGCGCAGGCGGCCTCATTGGCGGTGTCGAAATTGCCGAGGCCGAGGCACAAACCACGGAAACGGATCTCGGCGGATAAACCGGAGGGGCGCGTGCGGACGCCGTGGTATCCCCAAGTTTCCTGGCGACGCAGCGGCATGGTGGCGCGACGGCGGCGAGTCGAGAAAGAGCAGGGAGAGAGCAGTGGCGAGGCGCAGACCGGGGAGAGAGCGGTGGCGAGGCACAGAGCAGGGAGAGAGCGGTGGCAAGGCACAGAGCAGTGGGAGGGCGTTGGATTTTATAAAGCGCGCCGGACACCGCTTGCCAAAACTAGCGCGTGCCCGGCTGCTTTTTTCCGCGCGTGCGCGGTCCTTTCCCGTCGTCCCTGCTACTTCTACTCTGTTCTCTACTGTTATGTTTATTTTATATTTAATATTTATCTCTACTCTCTTCTCTACTGTTATATTTATTTTATATTTAATATTTATCTCTACTTCTCTACTCTCTACTCTTTTTTTCTACTTTCTTTTTTTTCTTTTAAAATACAGAGTTGGTGATGATGGTGTGCTTGCCATCCTTCAATATAGGCCATCTGATTTATATCCGATGGGTAGGAAGGAAACTATGGCAATTTTGCAGAAAGATACCCACACCCCTCTCCAGATTTGCAAATAAGGCCTTCCCTCGTTCATCCTTTTCTCCTACAAGATAAACTGCTCATATAAATGCCTCTTGATGTTCCATGCGACGCATGGGCATCTTGTTAGTTCTAAATTTTTTTCCATCATTTGCCACACTACTGGTTGCAGATGAAGAACCTACCCAAGCACAGCGCGGTACAGGAGTGACGCACAATTACAAGCTGATATTCTGTTGGACAATGGAGGCTATAACCAATTAATTTTAGGGGAACAATAGCAACCAGGAAATTTGAAGGGTAGGTATGAAGAAAATTGGAACTGCACATGTACTGCTAAGTGATCAATACACACATTACCAATCAAGGAGGAGACCGATGGTCGCGGCGGCCTCTGTGCATCATGGTTGGCAACGGGAGTCAGTTCATTGTCCATGACGGTGGTGCTTCTACGCTTGGCGTCGGCTTCTGGGAAGCAGATTCGAGACCGTGGAAGACGGTGTATGACGACGAAGGTAGACCGGCTCCAGTGCGGCGTACGAGGTCGTCGATGAGGCAGATGCGCTGCGGTGGACGAGTGCGCTGATGGAGAAGGGGAGGAGCACGAAGGCTGCAGTGCCGTGGAGAAGTCTATTTTGGTGTGGGGATAGAAAATTCAGGTGTACTACTCTGGGTGCTGGGGTGGGGTTGGCTGGGTAGGGTGAATCTGAAGTTACGAAAACAGGCCCCTACCAAGCGTAATCCATATACCTGTTCCAAAGGTCATGATGGTAACTTCGCACTGCTCGAATCAGGGTCGTGGGAGATTTTCCCGCTGACCTCAAAATTTTGTGACACTGAACTTCCCGTGTGGCGTGTTGGCTGATTGGGCTAAGAAACTAGCGAGTAGTACTAGTAACTACTAGTACTCCCTCCGATTTTATTAACTCTGCATATTAGGTTTGACCCAAGTGAAACTCCCTAAAGTTTGACCAAGTTTATAGAAAAATATAAACATTTACCATAACAAATATGTATGATGTGAAAGTACATTTAATAATGAATCTAATGGTATTTATTTGTTATTGTATATGTTAATATTTTTTGTTATAAACTTTCTGAGAGTTTACAAAAATTGACTTTGACTAATGCTAATACAAAAACTTAAATAAAAACGGAGGGAGTACACATTTGTTTTCTTAGTTTGTAGTGAATTAATCATTTGTTGTAATTGTGAATAAATATATTAGGCTACTGACTTCGAATGTAATGGTCTATACAATTCAACAGTTACAATCATTGTTGAACTCCAAGATGTATACGAGGTCTATAGTACTTCATAATATGCTCAAACTCACATAATCCCAACCAAATGAAAATCTAAATGCATTTCATATTTATTACTTTGTAGGATGCAACAAAACCTACCATAACTCTACATCATCCATTATAAAAGCAACATTTTGAACACATCCCAATGTGTGAATGAAACGTGTAGAGAGGCTTGCGAAGATGGAGCAGATAGGGCGGTAAAGATTGTGTGTATGTGGACAAGACAGTAGGAGACAAACCTAACGAGAGAGAGAGAGGAAGAGAGGAAGAAGTTAGGTCTGTAAGATAGATGGAGACATGTAATATACGTGAGATGTGTGTGCATCCGGATTCTGTAGACGTGGAAGGAGAACAGACAACAGGTTTGATGAGAGAAATGGAAAAACATGGACGAGAGGGGAACGATCTCGTGGGTTGAGGGATTGATAATTTTGTGTCAGAGAGAGAGGGATTGGTAATTTTGTGCGGGAGAGAGGGGGGGCAGGAGTCAGTCAGCCGTCATAACATCATCCTTCTTCCAAATAGCCACGCATTCTCTAGTGCAGTGTGGTTGTTGTCTTCGATCTCCTCGATGCCCCCTTTGAAGGTTCAGGTGTTGTGCATGCTGGGGTGCAGAGAAGCACAAGCGAGAGTGGTCGCCATATAGCCTTGGATGGGGATGAATTGTGTGCTCGGGGGAGGGGGAGTGTGTGTGTGGTGTGTGTTTGTGTGTGTGTGTGTGTGTGTGTGTGTGTGTGTGTGTGTGTGTGTGTGTCAGGTATTGAGAGAAATCAAACCTATGGAGATAAATGTGTTTGTATGTGACGGAAAGCTACATGCTAAATAGGGTTTTCACGAAGAGATAGTGCGTGGGAGATAGAGATCGATGTGCGGGCCTTCAGGTGGGCAGGGGCCGGGTGAGGGTGTCAAAATGTGTGCGTTGATGCATGTGTTACATGTGATCGTGCGAGGGATGGACGAATCGAGAGAGATGGTTGTTGTGTTACAGATGCTCCTCTCTCTCTCACACACACACAAGTACAAATAGAAGACTGTTCTCTCATGTATACATATTGTATCGGCATCTGCCTATGTCTCACTCATGCATGATCATTTGCACATTCACACCTCTCTATGTTTCTACCACACGCACACCATCTCCACTTTGCCCTTCCGCCACAACACACATATGGACACATACATATGTTCTCTCTTAGTCACACACACATAATCAGTATTAAAAAAACTAGGGTGCACCTAAAACGTCCAAATCCAAATAAACACAAACTGGAGCTAAATTAGAATACATGGAAATATTGTAGCGTCAAGAACTTTTCCAGGAAAAAAAAGTTGAATAATATCCGGGGATTTTTTTCACACACACAAAAAGGTTAGGTGGGTGTCCTTCGAGCGCGACACGGTGACGCACCATTCGATCGACCGTGGCCACGGTTCACGCGCCTGCACAGGATTCCGTATCATGGCTGTGGTAACTAATATAAGCGCTGCCTCAGTATAATGTTTACGTGTACTACTAGTACGGTTTCCTTTTAAGTTTGACCAACCCTATATAAAACTAAACTAAGCTCCCATACACGCACTCATCAATATGCCGCCGTCGCTGTTGCGCATGCCGGCGCCCTCCTGCCCCGGCCAACCATTTCTCGCCCATCACTGCCGTGTCGCCGCCATCCCTGTACCATGAAGCCGAAGGCTCACCCGCTCACGTCATCTGCAGTCCCTCCTAGCGATGCTGCCGCGCTACCAATCACGCGAGTAGCTGGTGGAGCCACGTCTATGCACCTTACGTACGAAGAGGAGGACGAGTGTGTGCTCCAGCACGCCAACGAGGAGGAACTAGCTTGTCATTGTCGTCTCCGCCCGCGCGGAGGAGGCGCGCATGGTGGCTGTCGTGGCAGAAGCCGGTCGCGCCCGCGCCGAGCCTGCAAACCGGGTGCGGATGTGGAATCTACCTTCGAGACCTTGAATGCCACGTGGATCCTACAATCTGAAGGAGCAATTTGGGTCAGTCGACTCTTGTGAGCCGTTGGATGCAACATGGATGGTTAGAAGGGCTTCTTCAACCTCCGAAATTGATGCACTATTCATCTTCTCAGCCCTCCAGACGTTTAACAATCTGCCGCCGCTGCCTCACCCTCCCATGAACCGCGTGCCACCGCCATGCTCCCCCACCCCTGCCATTCGTTTAACCCTGGGCACGATCCATTTTTTCCGGTGAACTGCATTCCACACCCAACACTCTTGAGATAGATCATGGGCACCCTGCCACCCTAATATAGATACTGGGGTAGCTTCTCTGCCATCTTACACCTTCGCTCCGTCGAACTTCTTTCACAAATCGACTGACCCAAATTATATTACTAGTACAAACGTATTAAGTATAGTAGGAACAAGAAGACATGAGCAGTAGTACCAACTGCAATAAGAATAGTAGTAAGACATAGTACTAGTACTACTGTACGTACTAAAGAGTTCAAATAACGAGAAAGAACATAAAGTTCAGATAACGAGAAAGAACATAAACATAGTTCTGCTGGGGTCTCAGCACAACACACCCCTGGAATAAAACTAAGCAACTAGTCCGTTTGACACTGTAGTAGAACCAGCATGAGCGACGGCACTGCCACCTTACTCGGAGTCAGAGTCCACGTCCTCAACTCGTCCTTGTCCCTCTTCCTCTTCCTCTTCGCCGCCACTTCTTTGCTTGAACCGAACACTGGGCTCTGCTTCTTCATCCAACCCTTCCAGATATTTAAACAAAGATAGGCATCCATTGCTGCGTACAGGATGTGATCTTCATCTATTGTCTTCGACTCCCATGCATGATGAAACTCGTGGTGAGCTTTCATCAGTATAGCGTACGAAGGATCAACCATGGCTGCTGTCAGGGTCAGCATTGAAGGCTGAGAGTAGGACACCAGGCTTGCCTTCTGGAGATCGAAGGGCTGGCCTCAACGAAGCCTATCCGACCCAGGACATCCCCCTCGTTCCTAAAGTCTACAGTAACGAGTTTCACTCTTTCGTCCTTGAGGAAGTTCTTAAAGTCCTGGCACTCAACGTCGGCATGGCATATGTGGTAGACCAAGCACACGTTATGTACGCAAACCTGGATCATGGCGGGCTTCTTCTTCTTTGCCTCCTTAGAATCTTCTCGCTTTCCAGGACTGTGGTGTACTCAACATCTAGCCCAGCGACCCACTCATCCTTTGAGTTTTCGAACATGCTTCTGAAGTGATCAAGGCATCCTTTCACCGTCGCGGATCCATGGGTGTAGATGATGATGAACTCATCGCCGGTGATGGCTCTAACCTGGTACTAAGCGACGACCATGGAGATTTGGGAGGCCATGGATTTTGGAGGAGAGTTAGGAGAAGTTGAACTGGTATAATGTGGAAGGACGGGACGACTGGGAGCAAACTATTGTAAGGTAGAAGACAGGAACGAGTAGGGCGTGCGAACGGCATGGGGTTGTTGGCTTGCCCGGTGGATAAACGGCTGCAAGCCCCCAAAGAGTTCTCAAGTACTATGACTGACCCACTAGATGTCATGTCTACTAGACCCATATCGTAGGCCTGACGGTATAGCTTCTGCCTATTCGGACGCCATGCCGGCGCGTGGATGTAACTTCACTTAATTCCCTCAACTGTCGCGCCTCCCACGACCTTCGCCTCCCTCGCTCGGTCGCGCCCTTTGAGACTTCGACCAGCTATAAATGAGCAATTTTTTTGGCCTACTCCGCATGCATGATACTCCCTCTGGTCCTTTTTACTTCCATCAACCGTTTGCACAGTTTTTGACCAAATTTATACTAAAAATATCAATATCTACAATACTGATTATAATGAGTATAAAAACTACATTTTATAATGAGTACAAAAATATTGATTTGACACTGTGAATGTTGATATACATTTTTCTATAAGCTTGGTCAAAGTAGAGGTACATTGACTTCAGACAAAACTTAAATGCACAATACAGACTAGTTCCACCATCGAGGTGCATGCCATGTCCTATCTAGTCATCACAACAAGGTTAGTGTTGGGTTCTACGGTAGGGTGCGTCGACTGCAAACTAAAATTTACCTACGCCCAGAACATCCAGGAACATGCTACGGGAGATGGATTACATTTCGTTACCACTAGACGCGCAGTGCCTTGCAGCGGAAGAAGAGTTGGGGTAGCGCGTCCGCGTGGATCGTCTCCTCCTCGTTCGATCTCCCTCGAATAGCCGGTCGTCCGATCCCGCATACAAGTTCGCCGGAGCGGCGCAAGTGCACCGCTTCTAACGGTATCCGCGCATGCAGGAGGAACACCGTGCGACGGACTGCTAGGTCCGATCACACAGTCGGCGGTGAGTGGAGGTGGCTATTCGCAACACATGCAAACCCTAGTCGCAGCGCCGAAGCGATCAACCACATGAGTGTGCTGCACCTCCACTTTATATAGGCGTCCGTCGCAGGCTCAACACTTGTGCCTTGCACGGACCCTAAAGCCCAAAGTCTACTCGGTTACATTCCTAGTCCAATTCGGATCACATCCGACCAGTGTCCTACGAACCGACCTCGTAGGTTCCTTCCCTTAAGCGCGCGACCCCTTAGGTTCAAGTCGGCTTGGTCACAGTTTGATCACCTCCGACCTGCATGGTTGGTAGCGGCCTCTAGCAAGGCGTGCCGATCACCAAGCAGACTATGAAGCTGGTTAGGCGAATCTGTACAATGTATCACACTTCTATTCCCTTTGCCGCATGATATATGTTGTCGGGCTCAAGGCGAGACTGTCATCCTTGTGCTAGCCCGACCTCTTTCTCGTTTCAGTGATGCCGACCACTATCCGGATTATCTCAAAATCCTTGTCACATGGCCATGCTTATCCTGGTCGGATCACACGAGGGGCCCAGAGTATATCTCTCCTAATCGGAGGGGCAAATCCCATCTTGCTCGACCATGTCTCGCAGCATGGGTCTGGACAAGCCTGTAACCTACCTTTGTAACTACCCAGTTACGGAGTAGCGTTTGGTCGGCCCAAAGCAAGTCTGTCACCATCCCGAGTACATGCATCAGCGCAGGTCTTAGGACATAGAACGTATGTTGTACTAAAGACTCACATATGACATATCGCTGCGTCTCATAGTTGGGTCTGTCCGACTCGGACCTTATCTCGACTCGGATCCGACTACGTCGAATTCGACCAGACCTTTCCAAGTCCATATTATTCAGTTAGCATCCAATGCTCCATGGCTAGTGAGACCAAGCCATCGACCGTGTCATATGCTAGTCTAGTCGGATGCGTATCCACACAGCCCTTTCGACTATGGACCTTTTAGGACAGCCATCATACAATGCATAGTCCCACAAACAAGTCACATACTTGCTGATACACATCATTGATAATGTCCAAGGACTATCTTTATTCATAAACACATAGGAAATATCATCATACATGATTGCCTCTAGGGCATATCTCCAACAGTTAGCTATTAGAGTACCACTACCTCCCTTCTAGTTTAAAGCACTCGATTAAAAAATTTCACCTACTCTTACAAAGATAGAGGCGGTGGAATAGTTTTTATAGTGGTTTCTAGAGTCTAGACTCCATCTTCAGGAACATTCGCCGCCGCCGGCAAGAATGCAAGGAGATGAACCAGAAAGGAAATGAGGCTGGAATGAGTAGTTCTGTACTTTATACAATGGTAGAGGTGGGTAAATATGTGTTGTACAGTACCTCCGGTGGCAAGGCCAAGTCTCTGTGCACACACATCTGAGTCGTTGGTTCCAAGTAGATGGAACGGCTCACGTTATCCAGAGGCAGACATACCATCACCACCAACTGAGATTTTTATAGGAGTGGTAATTCATGCATGTGGCGGAATTAATGCATGGTTTACACACATTTTTGAGAAAAACGAGAGTACTAATTAAATACTTTTGCAAACTACGGAAATAATTCCACCATTCATCGTCTACCTTGGTTGAAGAGATTTTCTGTCACACCCTGATTTTCATGCCACAACACTTAAGTCAATAAATCATGCTAAAATATGGTTTGACAAAAACTTTTGTGTGTTTTGGTCTTTGCTTGATTTGATTTTTGTCTGCTATTGGCAAGTGCTCTAAAAATCAAATAAATCCTCCAACTCCTATACTCCTTTCCCTTAATCCAAAAACCTTTCTCAATGATCATGCCATGTGTATAGGACATAAAAATAGTTCTTACAAAAATAATTTGGCCAAATAATATTTTTAAAAATTAGTTTTCCAAAAACCCATAAATTGAGATTTGCACTGCAAGTACTTAATTAATGGCAGTAAAAATCTTTCCAAAAATATATTTGACTCCTATTAGATATAGGATACCCAGAAACCAGAAAAATATAATTTCAAAAATTATTTTCCTAATTTATTTAAAGGCTTTTTCTTTAGGCTAGAAATGGTCTTTAATAGGTTAAAATTATTTTTAATGCTTTAAAAATATTTGGGAGAAAACTAGGGAAACTAAGTGGACATATATTGTCCATATATAAGAGTTTCAACACATGGTCATGTTCAAAATATTGGTCAAATCCCTCAAAAACCCTTTCTGGATATTTCAAGCTTTTGAAATATTTACAAAGGAAATATTCCCCAAAAATTCCAAGAAAATTCTAGCATGTCACATATGACATGTTTGATGATCTTGACAAGTATCATGTCATGGAGAACAGTATAACCCCATGAAACCCTCTCAAAACCACTTCCGTCCTTTTTCAAGTTTGAACAACTTTGCACTGCCAAACATGTCCAAAGGTTCTTAAACCTTGTAAACATGCTCAGATGGTCTAATAATCATCTAGACCAAGTGGCACAAGTTGGAGAACAAGTTAACTTGATCAAAGTGCCCCAAAACCCTTCCTGTCCAGAACCAAATTTGAACAACTCTACATTTTAAACTTTCTCCTTTTGATCTCAACTTTTGTGGACATGTTCATAACTTCCAATAATGACACTACACCAAGTGGTGCATCAAGGAGAATAGATTTGCATGACTAAATCTTGGCAAAGCCATTTCTGCTGATTTCTAGGGTTTACCAAAGTTACATTGGCTACTTTGCCCAAATGAGCTAAAACTTGGTGGAACACCCTACTTCTATGTGCCATTCCATCCTGTTAATTCTCATGGCAAGTGGAATTAATTTTCTTGCCCAAACCAGCAATAAACACCTTCTGCCATTTTTCTAAAATCATCATTTTGACCACTTCCACTCTTCTCCATGACCTCAACTTTTTACCATAGCCCCTCAGATTCCCCTTGCACCTCCAGTAACTCTTCCCTGGCCTCAACTCAATGATTGAGGGGTGAAACCTCCTCATTTACCCCTCTGGACAGCCACTGTTAACCTCTCTCTCCACCTTCCCTGGCTCTCTAGGGCACCCAATGCTACTCCCCACTTGTTTACTTCTCCCTGGCGCTACCAGACATGAGTGGGCACGCCCCTGCCCTTTAAACAATGCCATGGCAGCCAAAGCCACGCTCTGGAGCGCGCTACAGTGCGATCCCGCACTGTTGCCAAGCACCTCCGGCCACCTCGGGCCTCCCCAGCGCGCCCGACGAGGTGCCTCGGCGTCCGCAACACGCCACGCCCCTGGCCCCCTCCTCCTTCTCCCTCCTGCTGCCTCCTCCACACGCGCCCCGACCGCCCGAGAGCTCCAATGGGTGATCTCACACGCGTGAAGCCTCTGGCACCTCCCCGCTCCCCCTCTGCCTTTCCCTTGGCCTAGGCCACGCCTACAAACGCCCTGGACAAGGCACGGGGTGCCAGTTCGGCCCCAACCTTTGCATTGGCCGCGGCCGTGGATGCCGCCCACGGTTCGCCATAGCCCCGCCTTATACAGCCACTCCAGGACCCTCTCCCCTCTCGGTTCACTCCCTCTTCCCCCCAGCGACCTCCTCGACCAGCAGCCCCCTCCTCCCGTGCCTTCCTTCTCCTCCAACCACCGCACAGCCGCCGCTTCGGCTCGCTCAAATTCGAGCAGCACCGAGCTCACCTCCCTCCCTTTCCTCCACGCAAAGACTCCCCGTGGTCCGGAGACCCTCCCCACCTCCTCGAACCGTCGCAGGGATGCACGAACCGTTGCGGATGGCCGACGACCTCCTCCGCCACCATCCAAGCCATCACCACTATGGCCATCCTCGGCGTGCGTGAAGCACCTAGACGGATGCGTCGCAGCCTCCTGAGCACGCTGGTGGGTAGAGCGTCGCCGAGATGCTCAGAGCCCCGGCAATCATCGGCGGGAGCCGCCTCCTCCCGCGCCGGAGTGCGCGGGAGGTTGAAGGCGACTGCATTTGGGCCCCACGTCGGCGACCAGGGCGGGCCCGCCCGTTTAAGTGGAAACGGCTCGGCTGAATCCGCCTTCGACGTCGCCCCGTCGCCCGCGTGGCCGAGCACGGCCGACCCGGTGTCTTTGCGATCTTTGAAGCTGCGCCCGTGTGCCTGATTTAGGTATAACCCGAATTTTGTCCTTTTTCTATTCCAGAGAACTTCAAGAATCCATAAACTATTCAAATAGTGTCCAAATTCGATGAATCAAATTTCTACTGACTCCATAAACCATGTTCTATTTAGTGGGCCACAGTGGACATTTTTGTTGTTCTTAGTTTTCACTGGACCCTTTAAAACGGTCATTTATCCACATAAGTCCACTTCAAAAGTCCATATTATATTCATTTCAACTCCAAATTCAGTGAAACCAATTTCTAAATGTTTATAAAATCATGCCTGAATTAATGAGTACTTTTACTCATTTTTATAAAATGGCATTCTGTGTACAACTTTTTGATCCATCAAATCCATTGATTCCATCATACTCAAATGTTTAGAAATATCCATTGATCCACTTCCAATGAAATCACTTTGGTCATTCCTCATATGACCAGAGGTATCCAATAAAAGTCAAATTAATATTTTTAGAGCACTTTTATTTTCTGCCTTGTTGTGTTGCTTATTGTGTTGTTTACGGCGTTAGTTGATGAAGTAAACGAAATACTGGGAGATGGACGGAAGGATTGAAGACTCGAGGAGCCGTGCAAGCAGCCCTTTGACCATGTCTATGAAACCCTTTTTATGCATACCATATAGCACCATATTCTTGTTGCATCGGAAACATGATGAGATGGTAGCCACTTTGGTGGGTTGCCTTCATTCTTCCTCATTGATACTTGCATTGTGCATGACCCTACCTTCTTATGAGGGTTATGCCGGTGGGAGTAGATAGGATGCTAAGTAGTGCTACACAAAAGGGACGGGAATATGCATAGAGATGGAGACAAAAGTATTTTAAAAAGGACTTTTCGAAAACCCCGTCGGGTGCCACTTATGCCCGAGGGAGATGATGAGTTGGGTAGCCACTTGATGACGAAGTGGTGTACCGAGGCAAGTGTGTGTTGTTTCCAAAACGGATTGGTTTAAGTTGCGACCGTTATTCCAACCTTACATGCGCAACCACTCTACCCTTATATGGGAAAGGGCATTATTGATTACCTAGGCCGATACTAGCTTGGAGCCCGCATTACTAGTGACGGGGGAGAGTTGGTGCTCTCTTTCGGGACGGGGTCGTGCCAGGTAGGGCGGCCATGACTGTTTTATAGGGCACCGGATACACCGTTGTGTCCCCTCTCGGATGTTACGATCTCGAGTGAGTCTCGTATGATGTACATCGTGAGGATACGGAACAACGAGTGGACTCCTTGTTAGTGTCGTCTAGGGAAAGATAGCGATCGGGTGGTTACCCCGGGTACTTGAGGTATCGCGGGTCGTGGATGACATGGAAGTTCCTCGGATCTTGTGGGTAAAGTGTGCATCCTCTGCAGAGTGTAAAACTATTCGAATAGCCGTGTCCACGGTCAAGGACAGTTGGGTAACCGCTCTTGGGCTACGCCCACAGGTTTACAAACCGGATGTGTGTGTTTGGATAACTACTTGGGTCAAGTCAAGGGACTTGACATGATTGAGTTGGGTTGGTGCCCACTCTATTTATGTTGATATCTGTAACCTGTCCTCATGGTTACTTGAATTCTCATGATGCATGTCTTACAAGTTGTTGAACATGTCATTGCACTCAAAACTAGCTTTCTGCAAAATTTACCTATATCATGCATTGTTGTATCTCGAACCAAAACATGGGTTGCTTAAGTAGTACATTCAAAGTTCTCATTGGCTTGCCACTGGTTATTTTATTGGCCAGGCATGAAAGAACAGGATATGATGTAGAATACTTCGGTGACGAACATGCGAGCTAGGACGCTTCCCAGTCAGAATGCCTGTAGGGTTAAGGCAGTTGCATGGGTCCAAGTTGTGATTGAAGGTTTCCGCTGCGATGATACACTCAAGACTTGACCATAATGGTCCTACTTGTGTAAAACGGTATGTATGGATGTAAGACTCTTGTTATTCAGCTTCTGTGTGTTCAGTGAGCATTGATCTCTGGGATCATCAGACACGCAGCATTCGGTGATCACGACTTATGAGTCGGGGTCCCCACAGAGCTGGTATCAGAGCCATCCTGACTGTAGGAAGCCTTAGTTAGCATGGTCGTTAGATAGGGTGAAACTATTTCCAAAACTACTACCAGTTTTCAAAACTGTCTATACTTCTCTTCCCTTCTCAGTTTTTCGAAAACTAAGGTATACTTTCCTTATTGATCTCTTCCCCTTCAAAACCTTTGGTCGCTAGAACCCTTATGCCCTGACCACTGGATTCCTTGTAATTCTCGTGGATAATCTAGAAGGAAGATGCCTTGCCAGACATTCATTCACATCACCGGAACACAAGATTGGCGACATCACAAGAAGATGATACCAACAGAAGTTACATCCTCGAGGGATGAGGACCTGAAGGCCCAGGAGATGGTGACACCCTTGACACTGCCCCAAGACGATGCAACATTAGCCTACGACGATCAGGGCATAGGATATGCAAGATCATGGTATACATCGCTAAAAGGATAACCCTGTCACTACCGTTGTTGTATCGGCAACCACCGGTGGATGAGAACCTAGCCATTCGGTCCGCCTCACTATAGTGAGCAGGAAAACGGTTCTCTTCGTCCCCCGCTCTAGGTATCGATGTTGTCATCAACGTAACTGATAGGTTGGAGATCTATTATGCGTTGTTAGTGTCACTACATAAAGGGTTGCCTACCTGGTACACTCGACGCCTTAGAAGGCAAGAGGGATCGTCATGATTAAGAAGACAAAAGGAGACCAAGTCAATGCCAGCTACGAGGAGCCACCTTCACCCCATCACTTCAGCAGGCAAAAAGTTGTTGAAGAATCTTCAGGCTCAACCTGGATCGTTTCATCGAACAACTACAAGAGACGTAGCAACACCGGAGGAAAGCTCAGAAGACTGCACGAGGCACGAAGTAAAGCACGACTACTTAGTCCGAGAACCCCTAGGGTAGGATGAGTCGTGTACCCCCTATGCGCAGTCGAGTCCGTATGATGGTTCGAATAGAACCATGATTGTGTGTTGCTTGTTTTTATTTGTTTGTGTTTTTGATATCAGTCGCCCTTTTTGCCCTAGGCAACAAGTACGCAACTATATCACCTTCCTTATTTTGTTGTTTGTGTTTGGCCTTTTTGGCACTTGTTGTTTGCACCTGCACTATAGAAACCCCTTTAGGCATCCCCCTTTTATGCTACTTATCCCTCTCATCTCTCTCCTCAACTGAAGACCAGCAAGACAAGATGCACCAAGGAATCTGCTTCGGCAACCAACTAGCACTGAAGACTTTTTGTTGCAGCCTCCTCGACCAAGTGAAACCCCGTAGAGTTATGTTTAACCCTCCAGACTAGAAACCCATTCCTAGACCCTTCGAGACTTCATGAGATACCCCGGTCCTTAACCATGTGCTTAACCCACAGAATTGCAAGAGAACCAGTTAAGCCTCTGTAAACCTCGCACAACACTGGGTTCATTATGGAATTAGCGGACATAGTGAACAAGCACATTATCATCCTAATATAGCACCAGGACTGACGATGCCATAGGGAAGACCAGTTTGAGGATATAGGAATAGAGGACAAATGACTTCACGAGTTTATATCAATGACTTTGAGGGATCATCTGAGACTATTTGGTGGATTATGAGGCTTTCATATTGGCAAATGAACTTGGTCGGATCATTAATATAGAGTAGCATAGCTTTCATTACCAATGGATAAATTGGAATTAATGGGACAATTATGATCGCAAGCTAAAAGTTCTTGGAAGTATAAGGATTTGACTTAGCCAGGGGTAATGATAGGAGATACTTATTACGTAAATAACTTGGGGGAAAGTGTAGAAATTCTCGTTGGGCACAAGATTTGGATTTAAAAAGGTGATCCTAGTTGAGTATAGATGTTGAGTAAGTCAACATGGTTCGGAGTAAATTGGATTAGATTGATAATCTTGATCGTGATACCACGTTTCTTGGTGGACAATAAACTAGGAGATTGGATTAATTGTCGGAGTTGATATAAGCTTGACCTTGGAGTTTATTGACCATTGATAATGGAATTGGTGGACTTACTATAGTAGAGACAGCCCTTTCAAGTGTTTGGGGACTATATGGACTTTAGGAGATCATGTGGAACATCATAAACATTGGATTTGTAGGATTAAATGGATTATGTAGTGATTGATGGAAGTTAATGGGTTGTTGGTTGATTCATAGGAAGGAAACAAGATCTTGGAGTGGCTTACGACGTGTTTCCTTAGGATAGAGGTGCTTTATCTTAGACCTTGGAAGAATAGGGTGAGCACTTGAATTGTCATGTTTAACTCCATCTTGGAAGCTTGTATACCCATGGATTTTTAGGGGTAGCCATACATACGACTTTGGGGATCGTAGACCTATATGACTTTGCTAGACCTCCTCTCAGGATTCATGATGATATGAATAGCATGAGTGATGGTTGGAGTTGACCTATACGTAATGATGCTATCGGTGATATGATGTGATTTGTTTAAAGGACTAGATAGGATAATTGGCATCTCAGAAACTGTGCTCAAGGATAAGATGATAAACGTTCACTCGCACCCTAGAATCCTTGAAACCCTTGAGCCCTACCAAGCCTCAACATGGTCAGATCCTGACCTTGGGCTTTGGCTCTAGATCGATAAGACCTTGTCCAATTCTCAACCGTGACCATCACCAATGCCTCAACCCACTTTATATACCCCATAGACTTCATGGAGTGCTTGGACAAGTTAGTTGTCATCTTTCTTTGATGACATACTTGTCTACGCGAAGACGGAAGAAGAATCGTTGAGCTGGTCAAGGAACATCTGAAGATCGTCATGCCTAGGAGGAAGAACAACGCCAACCACGATCTTCAAGAAGTATACCTCCGCATCAAAGACCAGGTATATCTGCAAACCACTTCTCTCTAAGGAACCAAGCATTTCCATGACAAGGAGACCCACACCAAGATTCATCGCCCCCCTTCGAGATCACTCCAAGATTTAACAACCCCCTCTAAGATCACTGCAAGACGAAGAATAGACGGCTACCAGCTAGAATTACAACCTGAGCCACCCACTGTGCACAACATTTTCCACGAGTCACAACTTCAGAAGTGCTTCCAACATCCTAACCAACCCGATCTCTACAAGGACATTAACCACCGAGCCATCGACCCCTAGCCCAATCTAACCTACCGTGAGCTACCCATTAGCAACCTGGATCAAGAAGAGTGCCATACACGAAGCCACACCATCAAGTACTTCAAGCTCAATGGAGCACTACACGGAAGCAGGAGCAACATGAGGACTTGAAGACTACCCCGGATATAGATTTCATATTCCTTTCCACTCCTAGCTTGGGAATCTCAGTGACAAGATTCTTCTAAGGGGGGTAGGTCTGTCACACCCTGATTTTCATGCCACAACACTTAAGTCAATAAATCATGCTAGAATGTGGTTTGACAAAAACTTTTGTGTGTTTTGGTCTTTGCTTGATTTGATTTTTGTCTGTTGTTGGCAAGTGCTCTAAAAATCAAATAAATCCTCCAACTCCTATACTCCTTTCCCTTGATCCAAAAACCTTTCCCAATGATCATGCCATGTGTATAGGACATAAAAATAGTTTCTTACAAAAATAATATGGCCAAATAATATTTTTAAAAATTAGTTTTCCAAAAACCCCTGAATTGAGATTTGCACTGCAAGTACTTAATTAAGGGCAGTAAAAATCTTTCCAAAAATATATTTGACTCCTATTAGATATAGGATACCCAGAAACCATAAAAATATAATTTTAAAAGTTATTTTCCTATTTTATTTAAAGGCTTTTTCTTTAGGTCAGAAATGGTCTTTAATAGGTTAAATTTATTTTTAATGCTTTAAAAATATTTGGGAAAAAACTAGGGAAACTCAGTGGACATATATTGTCCATATATAAGAGTTTCAACACATGGTCATGTTCAAAATATTGGTCAAATCCTCAAAAACCTTTACGGATATTTCAAGCTTTTGAAATATTTACAAAGGAAATATTCCCCAAAAATTGCAAGAAAAATTCTAGCATGTCACATATGACATGTTTGATGATCTTGACAAGTATCATGTCATGGAGAACAATATAACCCCATGAAACCCTCTCAAAAGCACTTCCGTCCTTTTTCAAGTTTGAACAACTTTGCACTGCCAAACATGTCCAAAGGTTCTTAAACCTTGTAAACATGCTCAGATGGTCTAATAATTCATCTAGACCAAGTGGCACAAGTTGGAGAACAAGTTAACTTGATCAAAGTGCCCCAAAACCCTTCCTGTCCAGAACCGAATTTGAACAACTCTACATTTGAAACTTTCTCCTTTTGATCTCAACTTTTGTAGTCATGTTCATAACATCCAATAATGACACTACACCAAGTGGTGCATCAAGGATAATAGATTTGCATGACTAAATCTTGGCAAAGCCATTTCTGCTGATTTCTAGGGTTTACCAAAGTTACATTGGCTACTTTGCCCAAATGAGCTAAAACTTGGTGGAACACCCTACTTCTATGTGCCATTCCATCCTGTTAATTCTCTTGGCAAGTGGAATTAATTTTCTTGCCCAAACCAGCAACAAACACCTTCTGCCATTTTTCCGAAATCATCATTTTGACCACTTCCACTCTTCTCCATGACATCAACATTTTACCACAGCCCCTCAGAGTCCCCTTGCACCTCCAGTAACTCTTCCCTGGCCTCAACTCAATGATTGAGGGGTGAAACCTCCTCATTTACCCCTCTGGA
Source organism: Aegilops bicornis (assembly GCA_021605145.1). Lineage (NCBI taxonomy): Eukaryota > Viridiplantae > Streptophyta > Magnoliopsida > Poales > Poaceae > Aegilops > Aegilops bicornis. Next base: position 339,771,581 of record CM038672.1, on the reverse strand, counting down.
CAGCCACTGTTCACCTCTCTCTCCACCTCCCCTCTCATCTAGTGGCTCTCCCAATGCTACTCCCCACTTGTTTACTTCTCCCTGGCGCTACCAGACATGAGTGGGCACGCCCATGCCCTTTAAACAATGCCATGGCAGCCAAAGGCATGCTCTGGAGCGTGCTACAGTGCGCTCCCGCACTGTAGCCACCCCCTGCCAAGCACCTCCGGCCACCTCGGGCCTCCCCAGCGCGCCCGACGAGGTGCCTCGGCGTCCGCAACACGCCACGCCCCTGGCCCCCTCCTCCTTCTCCCTCCTGCTGCCTCCTCCACACGCACCCCGACCGTGTGTTGGCCACGGCCGTGGATGCCGCCCACGGTGCGCCATGGCCCTGCCTTATACAGCCACTCCAGGACCCTCTCCCCTCTCGGTTCACTCCCTCTTCCCCCCAGCGACCTCCTCGAGCAGCAGCCCCCTCCTGCCATGCCTTCCTTCTCCTCCTACCACCAAGACACAGCCGCCGCCTTGCTCGCTCAATTTCGAGCAACACCGAGCTCACCTCCCTCCCTTTCCTCCACCCAAAGACTCCCCGTGGTCCGGAGACCCTCCCCACCTCCTCAAACCGTCGCAGGGATGCACGAACGCCGAGAGCTGCGGATGGCCGACGACCTCCTCCGCCACCATCCAAGCCCTCGCCACTATGGCCATCCTCGGCGTGCGTGAAGCACCTAAACGGATGCGTCGCAACCTCCTGAGCACGCTGGTGGGTAGAGCGTCGCCGGAGATGCTCTGCAGCCCCAGCAATCGCCGGCGGGCGCCGCTCCTCCCAGCGGCCGGAGCGCGCGCGGGAGGTTGAAGGCGACCTCCCGCTCGGCCCCACGCGTCAGCGACCCGGAGGGCTGGGCCCGCCCGTTTAAGTGGAAACGGCTCGGCTGAATCCGCCTTCGACGTCGCCCCGTCGCCCGCGTGGCCGAGCCGCTCGGCCGGCCCAGTGTGCTGCAGTGCTGAACTGCGCCCTGTGCACAGTTTAGGTATAACCCGAATTTTGTCCTTTTTCTTTTCCAGAGAACTTCAAGAATCCATAAACTATTCAAATAGTGTCCAAATTCGATGAATCAAATTTCTACTGACTCCATAAATCATGTTCTATTTAGTGGGCCACAGTGGACATTTTTGTTGTTCTTAGTTTTCATGGACCCTTTAAAAGGTCATTTATACACATAAGTCCACTTCAAAAATCCATATTATATTCATTTCAACTCCAAATCCAGTGAAACCAATTTCTAAATGTTTATAAAATCATGCCTGAATTAATGGGTACTTTTACTCATTTTTATAAAATGGCATTCTGTGTACAACTTGTGGATCCATCAAATCCATTGATTCCATCGTACTGAAATGTTTAGAAATATCCATTGATCCACTTCCAATGAAATCACTTTGGTCATTCCTCATATGACCAGAGGTATCCAATAAAAGTCAAATTAATATTTTTAGAGCACTTTTATTTTCTGCCTTGTTGTGTTGCTTATTGTGTTGTTTCCGGCGTTAGTTGGCCAAGTAAAGCGAAATACTCGGAGATGGACCGTAGGATTGAAGACTCGAGGAGCCAGGCAAGCAGCCCTTTGACCATGTCTATGAAACCGTTTTTATGCATGCCATATAGCACCATATTGTTGTTGCATCGGAAACATGATGAGATGGTAGCCACTTTGGTGGGTTGCCTTCATTCTTCCTCATTGATACTTGCATTGTGCATGACCCTACCTTCTTATGAGGGTTATGCGGTGGGAGTGATAGGATGCTAAGTAGTGCTACATAAAAGGGACGGAATATGCATAGAGATGGAGACAAAAGTATTTTAAAAAGGACTTTTCGAAAACCCCGTCGGGTGCCACTTATGCCCGAGGGAGATGATGAGTTGGGTAGCCACTTGATGACGAAGTGGTGTACTGATGCAAGTTTGTGTTGTTTCCAAAACGGATTGGTTTAAGCTGCGACCGTTATTCCAACCTTACATATGCAACCACTCTACCCTTATATGGGAAAGGGCATTATTGGTTACCTAGGCCGATACTAGCTTGGAGCCCGCATTACTAGTGACGGGGGAGAGTTGGTGCTCTCTCTCGGGACGGGGTCGTGCCAGGTAGGGCGGCCATGACTATTTTTACAGGGCACCGGATACACCGTTGTCTCCCCTCTCGGATGTTACGATCTCGAGTGAGTCTCGTATGATGTACATCGTGAGGATACGGAACAACGAGTGGACTCCTTGTTAGTGTCGTCTAGGGAAAGATAGTGATCGGGTGCTTACCCCGGGTACTTGAGGTCGCGGGTCGTGGATGACACGGAAGTTCCCTGGATCTTGTGGGTAAAGTGTGCAACCTCTGCAGAGTGTAAAACTATTCGAATAGCCGTGTCCACGGTCAAGGACAGTTTGGTAACCGCTCTTGGGCTACGTCCACAGGTTTACAAACCGGGTGTGTGTGTTTGGATAACTACTTGGGTCAAGTCAAGGGACTTGACATGACTGAGTTGGGTTGGTGCCCACTCTATTTATGTTGATATCTGTAACCTGTCCTCATGGTTACTTGAATTCTCATGATGCATGTCTTACAAGTTGTTGAACATGTCATTGCACTCAAAACTAGCTTTCTGCAAAAATTTACCTATATCATGCGTTGTTGTATCTCGAACCAAAACATGGGTTGCTTAAGTAGTACATTCAAAGTACTCATTGGCTTGCCAACGGGTTATTTTATTGGCCAGGCATGAAAGAACATGATATGATGAAGAATACTTGATGACGAACATGCGAAGCTAGGGCGCTTCCCAAATGTAATGCCCGTAGGGTTAAGGCGGATGGCATGGGTCCAAGTTGTGATTGAAGGTTTCGCTACGATGATACACTCAAGACTTGACCATAATGGTCCTACTTGTGTAAAACGGTATGTATGGATGTAAGACTCTTGTTATTCAGTTTACGTGTGTTCGGTGAACATTGATCTGCGGATCATCAGACACGTGTATTCGGTGATCACGACTTATGAGTCGGGGTCCCCACATTTTCAAATTAACCCCTATAAACCGGAAAGGAGGGAGTATCACATTACCACCACTATGGCCAGCCTTAATCATCGCATGCAATAATTTAGTGCACCTTGAAATCTGAACGCCTGCTTGACTCTCCTTCTCCCTCCAGCAGTCCCCCAACTCCACCCCGTGTGGAAAAAATCTGCATGCATGACTCCTCCCCCGTGCTCGTCCAATCCGTTGTGACCAACAATATTTCCAACCCTTCCCGCACCCGTAATTTGCTCCAACAAATATGCCCACGTAGCTGCTTCAGTTACTTGACTGTAGGTGCATTGGTTTACTGACACGTGGGCCCAATAGGCATTTGGCCCACATGTCAGTGACGCAACTGGACCTGCAATTAAGTCAGTGAAGCTAAGTCCATATATTACGTAGGTGTGACATTGATCGCTACAAATACTGAGCCTCCCACGGCATTCGGAAGAACGATCACATTCAGCGCTATCTCCTCCCCCTCCCTCTCACTTCGACCACCATGGTATCCCCCCTCCCAAACCCTAGGCGCCCCTCGCTGCACCGCGCGGACGGTCACGCGTCGTTGTTCCATTCCTCGCCGCCACTAGTCGAGGAGGACACGTCACTGTTCCGTTCCTCGCCGCCACTAGTCGAGGAGGACGCGTCACCGTTCCGTTCCTCACCACCACTAGTCGAGGAGGACGCGTCGGTGTTCCGCTCCTTGCAAAGACGCGTTGAGGCAGACGCGTCGGCGTTCCCAATCTTGCCAGCACGTGCTTCATAGGATGCATCGGCTCCCCGCTATGAGGAGAACGCCGTGCCGCCCGCCGACCCCCCCATCCTTGAGGGGCTTTGGAAAGAAATGGATGTCGCCTTGTGGGAGGTTTTTCCTCCGGCAGAGCGTGCCAAAATAGAGGCGGAGAAGAAGGCCGATGAAGAGAAGCGCACCGCGGGGCAAGCTCCCTGGCAGGTCTATGTCGCGTCCAAGAGAGTCAGGCAATTGGCTCTTTGCAAAAGGCTCACGCGAGGGCCGTGAGGGTGGCGGAGGACGCCCGTGCGAAAGCCCTGAGTGAACTCGGGCCCAAGTACCTCATCAACGCTTGGCGGTACATGGACTGGTTGCACGCTTCCAGCGAGGAGGAGTACCTGTTGGCGTCGGATCGCCACACCGGTGAGATCGCGCTTGCCGCCGGCAAGCCACCAATCAGCACCTCACGAGTTGCGAGGCTCAGGAAGAGGCGTTGTGTCGGTGGGCTAGGAAACGGCCGCGCACCGGGGCACTAGTGGCGCGCCGCAAGCGCTCCTGCGAGTGTCGTGGCTTTTATTAGGAATATAATTCAGTTTCATAAGGCGATCTCATCAGTTTTGGGACGCAAATGATAAATCCCGAACATTCAGGAATTATTAGCGTCCTTAATTAAGTATGTAAAAGGAAAAGTTTGTAAACCTTGTGTATCCGTACGCATGTTGTAAGTACTTGCATATGTTACATGCACTAACATTTTATCAGTTAAATCATTGGTCAAAATTTAGCACTAATTACAATGGTGACGAATAAACCAGGACGGATGTACTAGTAGTAGTTTAGAAGCCAAAATAGATGAGTGAGGCGCCTTAATGTTACTCTCCACTGTGACTAGTCTTATTGTAAAAGCTGGGGAAGAGACGGCTTCTTTTTTAAGCTGCCAAAAGAACTGCCCTAGGAGTGGTAGCTAGGCATACTAGGAGTAGTAGCTAGGGATCGAGTGTGCGAGATGAAATGGAGAAAGTAAATGCAGAGAGATGAAATGCAAAAAAGATGGAGGGATGTGATGGTTGCTTGTCCGTTTATTTTACCAGGCCACTTATTACTGGCAGTGGTTGGGTTTTGTGATATGACGGCTTTACTGTCGCGCCACGAGCGGGGTGAGACTCGCGTGCAGCACCGCCCTCTACACTAGTACTACATCGGTCGTGGTTTATTAGTCCTCCATTCAGTTTGACTGAATATTTAATTAACAAAATGTTAGTGCATGTCAACAAAAACTATATCTTTGGATTCGTATTTGAATATAGTTTCAATGATAATATTTTAGGTGACATGCACCAGCATTTATTGTACTATATATAATTTTAGTTCAATTTTTTGTCGTACTAATCTATAGTAAGGTGCCCGTGTGTTGCACGGAACAGTGAAATGCATTGATCGGGGAGTTGTTTATTTTGAAAAAGGATGTGGGGGTCATCTCATGTGCAACGGGTATCGATTGGTTTCTTTGGATATTATTTCATCTCTAGAGCTCACAAACATCCGGGTGAAATAGATAAAAAAGTATCTTTTGCCAACAAAAGCGTTCAACTGTTCAACCTGCATCCAAAACTTGTGAAGAAATAACACTTATTGTTCTTTGCAAGAAATAATCTTCAAGAATTAGTTTTTGAGTATCGATTATCATACATGTTGGCTATAGATGACATGGCACTTTCTTATAGACAGCAGTTGGCTATACTATTAAGTATTAATCATGCACTTTTACACCTATACGGAGGGATTAAATCAGGATGACTTGGAAGGGGGCAGAGGAGATGTAAGAAATGGTTCATCATAAGTCTTCACCAGTACTGTAGAAAAAATTTCATACATGTAAGATTCTAGACTAAACCATAAATGGATACACTTTTATTCATGCGCGATACTCCAATAGAGCAAGATCATGCATGGAAGTCTCCACATGCTTAGACAGCGAATTACATTGAGCGAAGACTAATGATCAAAATTTAACTTGGTAATGCATATGTCCAGGTGAACTTCCTTGGAGTCCCCGTGCACCATGTTGGGGGCCAAATCAAATCATGCGTCTTCCGTGTCCACATTGGCGGGAAGGTCCCAGCTCGGCACAGTCCTAGTCAGCTTGATGTAGCCAGTGTCGTCGCCCACGTACCTCCGAGGGGTAGTAACAGTGAGCACGCACCCGTACATTGGTCTCGTGTCAGTGTTAGCGGCGTCGCCCCTGACTCACACTATAGAGACGGGGTGGCGGCCTGCACGGGCCTCGCCGGTGCCCACGATCAAGAGGAAGACACCACCGTCCTCCTCCGAGACTAGCAGGCGGCAGTGGTCCTCCGACGACTCCGGCACGGTGAACGGATAGCACGGCTCGCACTTGATATTCTTCGCCAAGGGCCAGTAGTGATAGACGGACGACTGCGTGAGGTGATGCACAGGTCCGCCCGGCGAGCCCCAAAATGGCATCGGGCACTCATAGCAGTAGACGAAGGGCTCCTAGGAGGCATCGACCAGGGCGTCCATGAAACGCGAGTGGCTGTAGGGGACGGTGCGCCAGTTGAATATATGAGCAAGTTACTACGAGATTTAGTCTAAATAAGCACAAAATAAATCATGACGGCTATAACAGAGATTAAACTAATCATGTGGACTAGCATAGTAGATGAACAGGTCTAATCTAGGACACAGAATAGAAACATGACTTCTACCACGATTCCGAACAAGAAGGACAAAAACACATATGATGCAACGGGAGCAGCACCGTTGGCGTTGAGGTTGTCGCCCATGTCGTTGAGGAAGAGGTTGCCGAGGTCGGGGAAGAAGTCGTTGTCGGTGAAGCCGTCGCTGCCAGCAGTCGCGAGAGTGCGCTCCCCAAATTTCAACAGTGCCCGTCGAATGGAGCGCAGGAGCGAGTGGCTGTAGGGGAGGTTGCGGCGGCCCAATGGAGTGCAGGAGTAGCACACGAAGCAGTAGATGGTGCTCCTCCCTAGTCTCTATCTCTACTCTTATCTCTATCTGTACTACTCTTCTTTATTTTTTATAATATACTAGTAGCTGTCAAATTGAATAGTACTGCACGGCCCGCTGCACGCCCGGCTGAACACACCTCCTCACCTCCATCAAACCCCTCCGTTAAACCCGCATGCAAATCGAGAAACCTACTCCGGCAGCGGGAGGAAATTTGTTGGTTGCTGTTGGAGAATAATAGAGTCATGATGAATCCATTTGAGTTAATTGAGTGTATGATTCTCCCTCTACAAAAATTTAATTACATCCTTAATCTTCTATTCTAAGTACTCTGTGGGTTCCACTGTCAGTATAGTGTACATTACTTGCAGTCTGGCTACAGATTCGTACAGAAATTTAGAAAGAAACGAATCCATCCTTAATCTTGTATTCTAAGTACTCTGTAGGTTCCACTCCCAGTATAGTAGCGAAAGAAGTATATATTTATAAAATATAAAAAGCTACAGTTTAGCACAGAATTCGAACTCAACCATCGCGCTGCAAGCATCTGGCCCGGACCAGTACACCAGGTGTTCGTTGCGCATGATGCAGGAGATAAACCTTTATAGTAATGAGCCCGTCCGTTGCAACGGATCCAAAGTAGAATAATACATATTCAAAAATTTGAAACAAAACATTTTAGTTTTGATATACATATCACTAAAAATATCTTATCCATGTCTTCCGGGGAACGTTTGCTGGGGATTGGAGTTAGCATCGATGGCGGTTCGTAGTCGTTTCATGGTCGGGCATTGAAGTTTGTAACTATTTTTGATTAGAATATAATAATCCTCTGGTGCTAGTAGTAGAGCAGAGTCCTGCTCCACTACTACTCTAGTCAAGCAAGTTAGGGCATAGTAGTAGGTACTGTAGGGAGTACCAATACTGTGATCACTCAAGCAAGTTGTCTAGCATCGATATGACTCTACGCTGCTGGTACGTGTCTCGTAAGTCAAGTAGCGTGCTGTAGTCATCATCACTTGTCCACTTCCCGCAGCACATATTCGCTTCTCCATCCTTGTCCGCACATAATCGTCCAATCTTCCATCCCCGCCAAGGCTTGTCCCCCCCCTCTTCCAGAACCCAAGCACTAACAATGGCAGAACCGAGCAGCGTCTGCCGAAAGAGTGGCTGGAATTCGCTCCCCACAGAGGTAATCAAGCTCATTGTTTCGCAAGTGGACAATCTCAGTACCATGCCGCTCGCCGTGCTCGTCGGGGCTGTATCATTTACTCAAAGCCCTCAGGCCGGAGCTTTTTAAGCTAGCTGCTTGCTTGCTAATGCCTCATGATCTTTAGAAACGGCGTGTCAAGTAGCATAACGACCGTAGGGTGGCGAGAATCAACCCTCTTGACTGCGATCCGATCCCCGTCACCCTCAACTACATTAACGGTATGTACTAGGTCGGCATGAACACGTCTTGGATGGTGCTCGTCGACGGTGGAGGCAGCTGGATGCTCATGCAGGTCTACACCCGGCAATTGATCCCCATTCCTTTGATTAACACTACACTGCTTTGGCACCACAGCCCAGAATACTCGGCATCTTACAGTAGCCAACATGATACCAAGTTTGATTTGCTCAAGGTTGTAATCTGCCAAGTGTCCACAAGATCTTAGAATTATAATGACTTCAGGTTAATTGCGTTCTTCAACCACGGTCTCGCCTATCTGACAGGTCACTGCGGTAAGTGGATAAATCTTCACGTCCATCACAAGATCATACATCCTCCATGGTTCTCTGATGCCATTGAACACAAGGGCTTCATTTACGCTGTCGACTCCTTCTATGGCTGGACATATTGTTGGCCTACTCCAGTCATTGCTACAAACGGCTGCGATAGCAGTATGTTACTTTCCTATGATATCATGATGGCTTGCTTATATTACTGTCAACATTTACTGACAAAATATTCATGCTCATAACATGTTGTTCTTAAGATTGACTACATTAAGAGCCCTTTTTTATTTGACTCCAACTTGATATGATGTTGTAGGCCACCTGGTGTCCCTACCCTTCTTAATCCCAGAACCATTCAAAGAAAAGCGGCATGGCAGTTGCAGGTGGTTCCTGGCTCGATTAGACGACGGTGAACGATTGATGATCGTTCGCACGTGCTGGACGTGTTGTTTCGCGGAATACAATCACAGTCACTGCAAGGTCTTTGAGCAGGATCCCAGCTTCTCTGGTCCTTCAGGAATCTTTGACTAGAGGCTGGTAAGTAGCCTTGGTACACGCTCTCTGTTTCTCGGACTGAATTATCTGATTAACCAGGAGATAACCGACGGCAAGGATCATGTTGGCAGTGCGTTTTCGTTCATCAGGCAAAATTGTGTGTACACAGTGTACCATGTGTCTCTGCATGCACCATACCCAGATATGTGTCGCCACGCTCTGCAACCCTAAATAGGAGAGAGGGTCGCAAGTATCAGACTTTGACCTACTGGCTGGAGTTTCACCCATCAGGCACCCATCTGGTTCAAGTCGTCGAATCTCCTGACAATAAATAGTAACGTCTAACTGAGCTAGTTAGTTAGATGCGTACACTTGGTGGAGTAGGATCTTTATTTAGTTTGATGCATACACTTGTTCTTTTTTGGTAGTCCTTTTGTAATGATGACTGATGTTTGGTTTGGAAGAGAGAGCTGCGTCTTTACTCTTTTGGCCTGCTTACTGCTTCTGTTGCACCGCCAGCCCCGGTTGCTGCTACTGCTGTTTTCAATGTACAATCAGTAGTATATTTCGTCTGTTGGTTAAATAAATGTGTTGTTAGAACAACAAACACAATGTTTTGGAAGCCGTTGCACGGTCCGATCCTTTAGTGCCTCATACTGTACGTAGCGCATACTATTTTTCGTAGGAACATATTTTCCACATGTGGATAACATGCAACTCACTAATGAAGGCCCAATAGAGGAGCCCATAATTAACTGGAAGGGAGGCTCTCACATGAATCCGGCCCAGGTACATGCTCATGGGCCCCTAAACATAAATAAGTAAATAAATAAATAAAGCTAAATGCTCATGCACCAGTTCTTTAAATTCACGATTTAATAGGAGAATATTATTTCCTATGATAGTGTCGTTACATTCAGTCGATATAATTCTTAGGAAAAGATAGCGACCAGTCTTCTTTCTCCCACCATTTTCTTCCTACAACCAGCGGACCCATGCAAATCATAGTCATCGTCGTAAATAGTTCCGGTCCATTTTTATTTTTAGTAAGAATGTCCAACACAACCCAACACATTGGCGACAACACTTTATCCTCCGCCTTGGTGCGCTTGCTGCGGCGCCGCCGTCCGGCCCTGTCAACATAGTGAATCGGGAGAGGACTGTAGATGTGAGTATGACAGTACAGACCCACTAGGTCCACTCCCGAACACAAGCAAAGCGCTTCTTTTACTACTCAGATGCACCCCTCGTTCTTGTTACTCTAATCCACCATGCTGATATCTGGGACCCACATCATTTTCAACGTATAGTCAATTAATGACAGAATTGCACAATTTTTTTGAGGATTTGTTCGGACGAGCAGGCTATAAACTGGGTTGTGCGGTCTCTGTGGCCCGTCTAACAACATGACCAGCCCAGCAGTTTTTCTTTGGGAAAACGGTAGGCCACTATTTCTTTTTGAATAATACCCAAGCTATGCCTATTTGTTTTCTCCGACTTACTAGGCTGCAAATCTTTCAAGACGAGGAGGGATGCATTCCGGCCTGGCCAAAGAGTTTGGTCAGTATCTGTTAAAAGTAAATGTGAAAATTAGTTTCTTTTTTTGTTTTTGTTCTTCACTGATATTTTATATTCCATTGGATTTTATCATGACATAGTAATAATTTATTTGTAAATTTGTTTTAGTATGGCTAATAATTTTTGGATTAAGAATATTTTGTTCCCCAGCAAAAATTTGCGAATTTTCAAAATTTGGCACATTTTTAGTTCAATTTTACCCTGCACTACTGCAGGATGCTGCTAACGCGACACTACGATCAGAGAACCTTCAAAGAAACTGTGTGTCATGCCATAATCGCAAATGGTGGTGTAAAAAAACCGTCAGAAAAGGTGCATAACGTTTGCGATGGAGGATGCATCAAACACGGTTCAGATTTTAGTTGCGTGTGTGATTCAGGGTATATGGTTCGATTAAATTAACTGTTTTCGATGAGGAGGAACAAAAGGAACGGGCAGCCAGATGAAGGTGTGTGCCACGTATAGAATACGGTTCACTCGGATCAACTGTTTGTTATTAGGCAACACAAAAGAAACGGTCAGCCAGATGAAGGTGTGCGCGATATACAGCATGCGGTTCACTCGGACGAACTGTTTGCGTTGACACAAGAGAACAGAAACAGTTCAACTTAACAAGACGTGTGTGTTGTGCGATGGGATTGCATACAGAACAAGAACATATATATATATATATATATATATATATATATATATATATATATATACACACACACTTGTCGGCGTTCTGGGAAAAGGGGTCCCCAGACTTGCCTGCCTGCGGCCCACGGCGTGGCTCTGCGAGCGGGCCCGTACGGCCCATCTTCACCAACAAGCTTTCAAGACCCTCGCGAGGGGCCAAGTCTCGTGATGCGGATGACACAAGACCTCCTCGGGAGCGGCCTCACCAGGCTGGCTCGCGAGGGGCAGAGAGATCAAGGCAAGGCAAACCTCGCGAGGTTCCAGTGACGTGAGCCATGACGAATGAGACCGGTGAGGCGCCCGGCCGCGCCTGATGTCCTTGCTTCCTCTTTGGTGCTAAGGGAGCAAGCGCAGGTGAGGAGTACCGAGGCGTCAAGCAAAGGTTTCCATATCGGTGCAACGAGACCAAGACCAGCAGGACAGCAAGAGGGAGGTCATCATGGAGCCCAAGACGGCGTCACCCCCGGGGTCTTTGGCAGGCGAAGACTACTTTTGTCAGGATAATCTGTACTAGTTGTCCCCTTCCGAATTGGCTGTTGTTGTCTCCCTTCCCGCTCAATATTTGGGAAGTGGACCAGGGCCAATATAAATAGGGCTAGCCACCACAGTAGAAGGCAACTGAGCCTGAGCTGATCGGATCCTCACCTACCAGAACTCATCTGGAGCGATCCTCATCCACACTCCACTCACCAAGCACAAGAACACCTCTCCTCAGGAGGCTGTTCTTCCCCTTGTACTTTTCATCCTCAGCCCAAGAGGCAATCCACCACCACCACACTTGAGTAGGGTATTACACCGCAACGGTGGCCCGAACCAGTATAAATATCGTGTCCTTGTGTTCTTTGGGTTCGGCGATCTAATCCGTGAAGCGTGTGAGGGCGTGATCGGTGAGGGGGAGATCTTCGCGCGCACCCAAGTGTTCGAACCTTAAGGGTTTTGCCGGATCCGAAATCCGACATTTGGCGCACCAGGTAGGGTGCGTCGAAGCCTTCTTCTCAATCATCCGTGCTTCTCTGCTCCACCACGACCATGTTGGACGCTCGTCGCACCCACGCTGAGCGTCGGGCCGCCCTTGCCGCCCGTGCTTTCAGACGGCCCCCGTCGGCGGGCCTCCCCGCCGTTCTCTGTCGCCTGCCGCCAACGCCGCCACCGGCCCGGCGGGGAACGAGCAGCAAGCATCCTCGTTGCACCCCTTGGTGCGGCAGGACGGTCGCACTGCCACCCCGTCGCTCACCCCCGCTGGTTCGTCGTCTCACGCTCGTCGCGCTCCCACGGACGCGCGGGCTGCGCTGCTCATGGCGCACGAGCTCCTGCGATACCGCCCAGTCGACGACCTCTATGAGGATTGGCTGGACCGCATTGCCGAGCTCGTCAGCGCAGTAGGGGGCTCCCATGTACCGTCCCTCTCGCTGCCTCGCCACCCACCGGCTACAGGCGACGTGGATCATGGAGCGCCTCCGCCACCTCTGCACTAAGACAGCGCCCTAGCGCCAAGACGTTTGGCTCCGCGGCGCGACCCGCCACGCCAGGCACCCACGCGTGAGGAAAGAAGTTGTCAAGAAGTCCCTCGGCCGCAGGAGAACGCTCCACCACTCCCTGCACAGTCACATCAGGATCGCTTGCCGCGGCAGGGCCTTGCATCGCTTGCTGTGGTGGTGCGCGGGCGCAAAGATCAAGCTCCACCTTCGCGGCGGGCCCCGGGGACCACGGCAGGCTACCGTGCCTTCACCCCCGAGCTATGTAGCGTCGCCTGGCCGGGCAAGTTCAAGTCGGATCTGCCTCCTCGCTACGATGGCACACCCGAGCCCGCAGAGTACCTGCAGCTCTACGAGCTAAGCATCGAGGCGGCCAACGGCGAAGAGAAAGTCATGGCGAACTGGTTCCCCATGGCGCTCAAGGATGGCGCGCGCTCATGGCACCTGAACCTGCCTCCTGGCTCCATCTCCTCCTGGAACGAGATGCGCAACCGCTTCGTCTCCAACTTCCAGGGCACTCACGACTGTCCTCCGACTGCGGGTGACCTGCGTCGCATCAAGCAGCAACCAGGGGAGACCCTCCAGAAGTACATCCAGCGCTTCAACAACGTTCGCCTCAAGATCCCCAAGGTGACGGACGAGGCCATCATCTCTGCGTTCTCCGATGGCGTCCGCGACGTCAAGATGAAGGAGGAGCTCGCCATCCACGAGGAGTTGTGCACATCCCTGGAGCTGTTCAACCTGGCGACAAAGTGCACAAGGGCTGAGGAAGGGCGCCTTTCCCTCCTCGAGCTCCCGGCTGCTGACCCGGAGGAGAAGAAAGCCAAGTCCAAGGACGTGAAGCGCAAGGGAGTCGCCGTGCTCGCTGCGGAGCCGAACACGAAATGTGGCAAGGACCAACCCGAGTCATCCAAGAGCAACCGACCGTTCTGCGCCTTCCACAACATGCACAACCACAACACCAACGACTGTCAAGAGCTCAGGGCCATCCGTGACGAACGCTTCGGTCAATGCCCCGAGCGCAATGACCGAGGCTAAGGCCGAGGAGGAGGACGTGGCGGAGGATGCTGGGATGACCGGGGCCCGCGCCAGGAGTGGCGCGACCGGCCTCGTGAGGACCGCTGGCAGGATCAGCCTCGCGAGGGCACCTGGAGGGATCAGCCTCGCGAGGACCATCCTCAAGGCAATGTTGGGCTTCCTCCGCTGCTGCCACCACCAAGAAGGAACGACGACCGCCATCAAGATGAGGGGGCTGGGTGCTTCCAGGAGCCGCGTGCTACCGCCTGCATCTTGGGTGGAGCTCAAGCCCCAGCCTCTCAACACATCTTCAAGCAGTTTTCCGGCGAGGTGAACGCAGTCCTCCCCACGCTCGAGGCCACGCGCCCGCTGAGGTGGTCCAAGTGCGCCATCACCTTTAGTTCGGCACATCAGCTCAAGTTTGCGGAAACTGCTGGTGTTCTCCCAATGCTTTGTTCGCCCATCATCAGCAACGTACAAGTCACCAAGACCCACATCAACGGCAGCGCAGGGCTCAACGTCTTGTCCGTCGACACGTTCGACAGTCTCCAAGTGCCCTACGACCAGCTTCAGCCTACCAAGCCTTTCTTGGGAGTGACCGACGGTTCCACCACGCCGTTAGGGCAGGTCCGCCTCCCTGTCACCTTTGGAGAATGCAACAACTACCGCACCGAGCTCATTGACTTCGACATTGCTCACATCCGTCTGCCATACAATGCCATCCTCAGGTATCTAGCCCTAGCCAAGTTCATGGCGGTCACGCACCACGGCTACAACGTCCTCAAGATGCCAGGGAGCGGCGGGATCGTCACAGTCCCCTTCGAAGAAAGATATGCGGTGTGCTCCCTCGAGCGTGCCTTCCAAGCAGCGTGAATCGAAGACCCCGACAACAATGCAGCTCAAGCCATCCCCAAGAAGAAGAAGCAATTGCTCTGTGCCGAACCTCAGGAGAGCGGCAACACAAGTGGTACCTCGTCAGGATCAGCGCCCGTGACTGGGGCGCCTTCTTACCTCGCATAGGAAGGCGCGCCCGGCGCCCTCCTCGGGCAGGGCTCGGGGGCTCTCTTCTGGAGGGCCTAAGACCTTGCCAACGTCACGAGGGAGGCGCTCGGGCACCACGTGGAGGTGTTCTTCGTGGCACGTTTCCCTCAGGAAGACGATGGGCGAGAAGCACCCAACGCTCGAGAGTTCATCGACCACTCAGGAACTGCAAGAAGCAAGAGCCATGCGCGGCGACCGGGGCCCACCTGCCGCAGCCCCCCATCCAGGCGAGGACGGCGGGTTGATCGTCCGCGTCGACATTCCAGGGCTCAACAGAGCCGCATATCAGGAACTCTTCTGGCCTTCGCGTGTGGGACATTGCGAGGGCCCACCTCACAGCTACGTTCAGATGCCTTTTGGCCTGCCAAGTGTGGCTTCTGCCTTCCAGCGCAACCTACGGAGCATCTTGGCGGCTCAGGAGGCTAGGCACCACGCAGTCCTGGCGGAGATGGAGACGGTCCTCAAGGAACTGCCTGGACCCCCAGAGCCTCTTGAGGCTCAGGGCCCCGGTGGTTCGTGAGGAGCAACCCCTGCACCACGCATCTTCAGCTGCCTCAACACCCCTTCATCAACAGAACCAGGTGACACTTTCCAAGTTTATTCAGCTGGGAGCGCCCTCAGGGATGCATCATTCCTAGGCCACGTGGGTCCGTCCCTGTGGCATGTATCCCTTTTTATGTCTTTAGCTTACCTTACTGGGAGCGCCCCTCGGGCTGCATCATCCCCAAGCCGCTAGGGCCTGGCCCAGTGGAGCGTAACTTCCCTGGATTTACCTAAGCCATTTTGTTTCGATGCTTAATCTATTTATGACTATCACCTGCTTGATTGTCACCTACCCCGAGAGCTGCTCACTCTGGCACAACTCTTGTGCTCGGGTCCATCCCTGCAATGTCGACAAATCTGAGCGGCCGAACTCTGGCCGCGCGCGCCACCTCACCAGGCCCTCAGTGCCTCCATTCTCTGGCGAAGCAATCCGTGGCCGCTCGACAATCATAATGTCAATCTGTGCCCTTCCTCGTGCTGATTTGCAGGAACCTCCTAAGGACCACGACAGGCGACACCACAGGCTCCCTCTTCTCCCATGTAATCCTCTTGAACATTAAAAGGGGGCTCCTGAGCATCGCGACTCAGGAGCTCTTACTGGCTCTCCAGCCCTCACCCCCTGGCCTTGACCACGGCATCGCGACCTGGCATACCAGCGGCGGCTGAGCTTGCTCGAGGGCTGGAACTTTAGGACTAGAGCACGAAGGAGAGCATGGGAGGAAAGGAAGGCTTGTACGGGCCCGATCTGGCTAAGCTATGACCGCCTGCGCACGAGCCTGGCACCGCATGAAGGACCAACCCTGGACTGCCAAGATAAGTTTCATGCTCGGGTCAACCAATCGCTCTAGCATAGGGTTCTCGTTTGTGTTGCCCCGCTACGGCAACGTGGCCTCCCTTTCCTGCCTCTCGGCGGTCGCTTGGGTGCTAAAGGGGACCTCCCGAGCATCGCGTCTTAGGGGCTCTTACTGGACCTCGGGCTGCTCACCTCCTAGCCTTGACCACGACATCGTGACCTGGCATACTAGCGACGGCTGAAGCCTACATGGGGACCGGGACCTGTCGGCATAGAGCACCAGGCCGTCGCGAGGTTGGAAAGGGAAAACCAAGCCGAAACGAGACACGCACACGCATAATTTCACAATAAGGATAATATTAACAAAGGACATTGCAGACCCTTTACACGCCCCCACGGGGTAATTCTCGATTCCTCGCAGGGAACAAAAGGAAAGAACTTCGAGGAGTCCTAACTACACGCGCCCCTGTGGCTGAAGCCATCATCGACAGTGGGCCACGGGAGGCCGGCGCCAACCTCATCCAGATCAGCGGCGGCCGCTGATGGACGCTGCAACCCTGCTCTGGGCTCAGCGAGAGCTCGGGGGCACATAGCTGTCGTCGCATGTCTCCGGAGTCTTGTAGAGCTCGGGAGAATCGCTGGACTCCCAAGCGACGTTGCTGCTTCCAGAGGAGCCGCTGGCGATGCGGACAGCAGGCCCTGCCCTGGCTACGACGCCGTCCTGACGGCCCTTTCCAGGGCAGCACTCCAGGCGGCGGCCTTCTGCGTCGAAGACCTTGAAGAACAACGTGGAGGCGCCATCGAACTCGAAGTGGATCGCGAGGGCACCCTCCGCACGGCACACTCGGGCGACCTCACCCCAACCTTAGGTCATGAAGATATTGCCCGAGGGGACGGCTTCGACTTCCGCTCCAGTCGCTGGCGTGTCGCAGTCGGCGTGCTGCAGCCAAAGCTCGAGGGGCCCCCTCGGCGGCATCTTGGCAGAGAAGAAGGAAGGGAAGTGGATCCAAGTGCTCGGGGCCGTCGCCACTCATAGCACAAGCTCAGGTGAAGAGTCCGCAGCATGGAATCCGAGGCGACACGTACCAGCGCGACACGACGACTGTGGCTGCGTTCCTCCAGAGCCCCCGGCTGGGGCGTACAGGTGGGACGGATACCTAGGAGGAGGCAGCTTGCACCAAGGCCTCGTCACCTCCTGCATCACCACCATATCACGGTGATGGACCGGCCTCTTCTTCGGCGGAAGCGGCCCCGACTCATCGCGGGGGGCTTTCCTTTCTCCGCAGCGGAAAACCTTCGGACGGGCGCCATCGGTGTCGCTACTGGCAATGGAGCAAAGGGAGAGAAGCGAATGGAAAGGGAAGAGATGGGCGACGGGGGCTCTGCCCCCTCCATTTCTAGCAGCGGAAGGCCAACTAGCGCCCCCCATGATCACATGAAATGATGGTTTTTCCTTGCATGGAACAGAGACTCGTCAAACCGGGCACTTGCCGTGGCAGCGTGGGGAAGCGGAGACGCCCACGTCAAATCAACCGCCACGCGTCGACCAAGGCCGCAGGCTGTTGCGGCCCGTGGCGCTTCGCACTTGCCCTTTCGCTTCGCCTCGTAGCCAAGTCCGAGCGCGCCTTGGGCCCGGGGGCTACTGTCGGCATTCTGGGAACGGGGCCCCCCAGACTTGCCTGCCTGCGGCCCACGGCGTGGCTCTGCGAGTGGGCCCGTACGACCCATCTTCACCAACAAGATTTCAAGACCCTCGCGAGGGGCCAAGCCTCGCGAGGCGGACGACACAAGACCTCCTCGGGAGCGGACTCACCAGGCTGGCTCGCGAGGGACACAGAGATAAAGGCAAGGCAAACCTCGCGAGCTCCCAGTGATGTGAGCCATGACGAGCGAGACCAGGCGGCCGCCAGGTGGGCGCCAGCTTGCACACTGTCCTTGCTTCCTCTTTGGTTCTAAGGGGGCAAGCGCAGGCGAGGAGTATCGAGGCATCAAGCAAAGGTTTCCATATCGGTGCAACGAGACCAAGACCAGCAGGACGGCAAGACAGAGGTCATCGTGGAGCCCAAGATGGCGTCACCACCAGAGCCTTTGGCAGGCAAAGACTACTTTTGTCAAGATAAGCTGTATTAGCTGTCCCCTTTCGAACTGGTTGTTGTTGGCTCCCTTCCCACTCAATATTTGGGAAGAGGACCAGGGCCTATATAAATAGGGCTAGCCACCACAGTAGAAGGCAACTGAGCCTGAGCTGATCGGATCCTCACCTACCAGAACTCACCTTGAGCGATCCTCATCCACACACCACTCACCAAGCACAAGAACACCTCTCCTCGGGAGGTTGTTGTTCCCCTTGTACCGTTCATCCTCAGCCCAAGAGGCAATCCACCGCCACCACACTGGAGTAGGGTATTACACTGCAACGGTGGCCCGAACAAGTATAAATCTTGTGTCCTTGTGTTCTTTGGTTTCGGCGAGCTAATCCGTGAATTCATGAAGCGTGTGAGGGCATGATCGGTGAGGGGGAGATCTTCGCGCGCACCCCATTGTACGAACCTTAAGGGTTTTGCCCGAACCCGAAATCCGACAACACTTATAAGGACATGCTTGCATAACCGAATTAAACATCCACTTACATAGGTGGCTACTAGAACCATGGCATTTGCACACACCAAAGTAAACTATAACATGCATAATTACATAGGTGGCTACTACACACATGAAATTTCCACACACCAATAAAGTAAATTGTATATTACATGCATGATTAACTTGCATAAACGGTCATCTAATCATCATCTACTTCTTGTGACGCTTGCTCTGCTTGTGGCTCGATCCGGGATCGTCGATTTGGGTAACGAGGCACTTCCTCATGTCAACGATCCGCCTGTGCATGTCGTAGCATGTGTACGCGCTCTTGGCCACAAACCTGAGGTGAGGTTCATCCAGTTGCCGCATCCAGGCCCCGTGCCAGGATACAAGACTTGTTCTCTAGGCATCCTGCTTCATCTTTTTGTAGTAGGGTTCGATGATGGCCGAGGCGAGTTCGACCAGGGAGTCCTTCGTGCTACCCCATACCGTGTAGTGGTCATGGATTTCGACAAGGTTCTTGGAGGCCAAGCCCGTAACACTGAGCGCATTTACATCGTTGGTGGTATCTACCGTGGCGAACTTATAGTCAGTGTTGTTGACAAACCTGTTGAAACGGTCGCAAGGCTCTGTGGCCATGTAGTAGAGGTAGATGCTACCTCTTGAGCATGCGTTGGTTTTCCCTTGAAGAGGAAAGGGTGATGCAGCAAAGTAGCGTAAGTATTTCCCACAGTTTTTGAGAACCAAGGTATCAATCCAGTAGGAGGCCACACGCAAGTCCCTCGTAACTACACAAACAAATAAGAACCTTGCAACCAACACGATAAAGGGGTTGTCAATACCTTCACGACCACTTGCAAAACTGAGATCTGATAGAGATGAGAAGATAATATTTTTGGTATTTTATAATAAAGATTAAAAGTAAAGATTGCAAAATAAACGGTGAAGGAAATAGCTAGTTGACGGAAGATTAATATGATGGAAAATAGACCCAGGGGCTATAGGTTTCACTAGTGGCTTCTCTCAAGATAGCATAAGTATTACGGTGGGTGAACGAATTACTATCGAGCAATTGATAGAATAGTGCATAGTTATGAGAATATCTAGGAATGATCATGTATATAGGCATCACGTCCGCGACAAGTAGACCGAAACAATTCTGCATCTACTACAATTACTCCACATATCGACCGCTATCCAGCATGCATCTAGAGTATTAAGTTCATAAGAACAGAGTAACGCATTAGGCAAGATAACATGATGTAGAGGGATAAACTCAAGAGATATGATATAAACCCCATCTTTTTATCCTTGATGGCAACAATACAATACGTGTCGTTCCCCCTTCTGTCACTAGGATCGAGCAACGCAAGATTGAACCCAAAGCTAAGCAGTTCTCCCTTTGCAAGAAAGATCAATCTAGTAGGCCAAACCAAACTGATAATTCGAAGAGACTTGCAAAGATAACAAATCATACATAAAAGAATTCAGAGGAGATTCAAATATTGTTCATAGATAATCTTGATCATAAACCCACAATTCATCGGATCTCGACAAACACACCGCAAAAAGAGTTACATCGAATAGATCTGAAAGAAGATCAAGGAGAACTTTGTATTGAGATCCAAAGAGAGAGAAGAAGCCATCTAGCAAATAACTATGGACCCGAAGGTCTGAGGTAAACTACTCACACATCGTTGGAGAGGCTATGGTGTTGATGTAGAAGCCCTCCATGATCGATTCCCCCTCCGGTGGAGCACCGGAAAAGGCCCCAAGATGGAATCTCACGGTTACAGAAGGTTGCGGCGGTGGAAATAGGGTTTCGTGGTGCTCCTGGATGGTTTCGGGGTATATGGGTATATATATATAGGAGGAAGAAGTAGGTCGGCTGAGCTGCGAGGGGCCCACGAGGGTGGGGGCGCGCCCAGGGGGGCAGGCGCGCCTCCCTGCCTCGTGGCCTCCTCGACTGTTTCTTGACGTCCACTCCAAGTCCTCTGGATCACGTTTGTTCCAAAAGTAACTCTGCCGAAGGTTCATTCCGTTTGGACTCCGTTTGATATTCCTTTTCTGCGAAACACAGAAATAGGCAAAAATAACAGCAATTTGCACTGGGCCTTGGGTTAGTAGGTTAGTCCCAAAAATAATATAAAAGTGCTTAGTAAAGCCCATTAAACATCCAAAACAGATAATACAATAGCATGGAACAATAAAAAATTATAGATACGTTGGAAACGTATGAAGCATCCCCAAGCTTAATTCCTGCTCGTCCTCGAGTAGGTAAATGATAGAAATATAATTTTTGATGTGGAATGCTACCTAGCATATTTCTCAATGTAATTTTCTTTATTGTGGCATGAATGTTCAGATCCGAAAGATTCAAGACAAAAGTTTAATATTGGCATAAAAATAATAATACTTCAAGCATACTAACTAAGCAACCATGTCTTCTCAAAATAACATGGCCAAAGAAAGTTATCCCTACAAAATCATATAGTCTGGCTATGCTCTATCTTCATCACACAAAGTATTTAATCATGTACAACCCCGATGACAAGCCAAGCAATTGTTTCATACTTTTGATGTTCTCAAACTTTTTCAATCTTCACGTAATGCATGAGCGTGAGCCATGGATATAGAACTATATGTGGAATAGAATGGTGGTTGTGGAGAAGACAAAAAGGAGAAGATAGTCTCACATAACCTAGGCGTATCAATGGGCTAGGGAGATGCCCATCAATAGATATCAATGTGAGTGGGTAGGTATTTCCATGCAACGGATGCACTAGAGCTATAAGTGTATAAAAGCTCAACAAAAGAAACTAAGTGGCTGTGCATCCAACTCGCTTACTCACGAAGACCTAGGGCATTTTGAGGAAGCCCATCATTGGAATATGCAAGCCAAGTTCTATAATGTAAAATTCCCACTAGTATATGAAAGTGACAACATAGAAGACTCTCTATCATGAAGATCATGGTGCTACTTTGAAGCACAAGTGTGGAAAAAGGATAGTAACATTGTCCCTTCTCTCTTTTTCACTCATTTTTTTATTTGGGCCTTCTTCATTTTTATGGCCTCTTTTTTTCCATTTTTTTCTTTCATCCGGAGTCTCATCCCGACTTGTGGGGGAATCATAGTCTCCATCATCCTTTCCTCACTTGTTACAATGCTCTAATAATGATGATCATCACACTTTTATTTACTTACAACTCAAAGATTACAACTCAATACTTAGAACAAAATATGACTCTGTGTGAATGCCTCCGGCGGTGTACCGGGATATGCAATGAATCAAGTGACATGTATGAAAGAACTATAAAGGTGTCTTTGCCACAAATACGATGTCAACTACATGATCATGCAAAGCAATATGACAATGATGAAGCGTGTCATAATAAACGGAACGGTGGTAAGTTGCATGGCAATATATCTCGGAATGGCTATGGAAATGCCATAATAGGTAGGTATGGTGGCTGTTTTGAGGAAGGTGTATGGTGGGTGTATGATACCGGCCAAAGGTGCACGGTATTAGAGAGGCTAGCAATGGTGGAAGGGTGAGAGTGCGTATAATCCATGGACTCAACATTAGTCATAAAGAACTCACATATTTATTGCAAAAATCTATTAGTTATCGAAATGAAGTACTATGCACATGCTCCTAGGGGGATAGATTGGTAGGAAAAGACCATCGCTCGTGCCCGACCGCCACTCATAAGGAAGACAATCAATAAATAAATCATGCTCGGACTTCATCACATAACGGTTCACCGTACGTGCATGCTACGGGAATCACAAACTTTAGAACAAGTATTTCTCGAATCCACAACTACTCAACTAGGATGACTATAATGTCACCATCTTCATATCTCAAAACAATTATCAAGTATCAAACTTCTCATAGTATTCGATGCACTTTATATGATAGTTTTTATTAGACCCATCTTGGATGTTCATTATATTAGGACTAATTTTTTTAGCCAAAGAAAACTACCATGCTGTTCTAAAAGACTCTCAAAATAGTATAATTGAAGAGTGAGAGATCAATAATTTCTATAAAATAAAACCACCACCGTGCTCTAAAAGATATAAGTGAAGCACTAGAGCAAAATTGTTTAGCTCAAAAGATATAAGTGAAGCACATAGAGTATTCAAATAAATTCCTATTAATGTGTGTCTCTCCCAAAAGGTGTGTACAGCAAGGATGATTGTGGTGAAATAAAAATAAAATACTCAAATCATACAAGACGCTCCAAGCAAAACACATATCATGTGGTGAATAAAAATATAGCTCCAAGTAAAGTTACCGATGGACGAAGACAAAAGAGGGGATGCCTTCCGGGGCATCCCCAAGCTTAGGATTTTGGTTTTCCTTGTATTTTACCTTGGGGTGCCTTGGGCATCCCCAAGCTTAGGCTCGTGCCACTCCTTGTTCCATAATCCATCAAATCTTTGCCCAAAACGTGAAAACTTCACAACACAGAACATAACAGAAAATCTTATGAGCTCCGTTAGTATAAGAAAACAAACCACCACCTTAAGGTACTGTAATGAAATCATTACTTATTTATATTGGTGTTAAAACTACTGTATTCCAACTTCTCTATGTTTCATAACCTCCGATACTAGCCATAGATTCATCAAAATAAGCAAACAACACACGAAAAACAGAATCTGTCAAAAACAGAACAGTCTATAGTAATATGTATCAAACGTATACTTTTGTAACTCCAAAAATTCTAAAATAAATATCTGGACGTGAGGAATTTATATATTAATTATCTACAAAAAGAATCAACTAAATATCATTCTCCACTAAAAAGTTGTAGCTAATCTCGTGAGCGCTAAAGTTTCTGTTTTTTACAGCACGATCAAAAAGACTTCACCCAAGTCTTCCCAAAGGTTCTACTTGGCACAAACACTAACTAAAACATAAAAACACATCTAACCAGAGGCTAGACCAAAGATTTATTACTAAACAGAACCAAAAAGTAATAAATAAAAATAAAATTTGGTTGCCCCGCAACAAGCGCTATCATTTAACGCCCCTAGCTAGTCATAAAGGCGAGGATAGATCTAGGTATTATCATCTTTGGCATGAAATTCTTCAATAGAACACTTATAACCCTTAGGAGTTTCCTTATTTTTATTAATGATCAAACTCCTAGGCAATAAATCAAGCAAATCATTTGTAGCAAAATGTTCCTTAATGATAGCGAGAAAGTTGGGGTGAACACTTATGTATTTGAGATCCGCATTTACCTTACTAGAAGTTTCACCCTTATTTTTAGGAACATACATCAATTTGGCAATTTTAGCGTTAGGAGGTTTTGGAGTATTTTTCACGGAAGAAAAGGCAGACCCTAAGTTGGTAATAATATCCTCAATTTATCAATTCTTGTGGAATCTTGATCTTTATTTTCGTTAACTATGGGTTCCTTTTCTTTAAAAAATTTAAGAGCAACTCCTACCTTAGATCCGTATTGGATAATTTGGTTGTGGATCTTTTTATCCAAATTTTCAATCAACTCTACAGTGGAAACTTTATTTTCAATAATTTCATGCCTTTGGATCACATGTTCCAAAGTTAAAATAGTTCCATTAACCAAAAGAGGTGGTGGGCCAAACAAATCTAACATAGCATTATAAGAATCAAAAGTATGGCTACCCAAGAAATTCCCTCCAGTAATGGTATCAAGAATATATCTATTCCAAGGGGTGATGCCTACATAAAAATTGCGAAGAAGAATGGAAGTAGATTGCTTCCTAGTAGATCTATTTTGAGCATTGCAAATTCTATACCAATCATCTTTTAGATTTTCTCCCTCCCTTTGTTTAAAATTAAGAACTTCATTCTCGGGAGACAAAGGAGTAGATAAAGGACTGGCCATGACGGCACACGGGACACAAGAAGCAAGCGAAAAGAAACGAACAAAGAAAGAGGGCGAATAAAACGGCAAGGGTGAAGTGGGGGAGAGGAAAACGAGAGGCAAATGGCAAATAATGTAATGCGAAGGATAAGAGTTTGTGACGGGTACTTGGTATGTCTTGACTTGTGCGTAGACTCCCCGGCAACGGCGCTAGAAATCCTTCTTGGTATCTCTTGAGCATGCGTTGGTTTTCCCTTGAAGAGGAAAGGGTGATGCATGCAGCAAAGTAGCGTAAGTATTTCCGTCAGTTTTTGAGAACCAAGGTATCAATCCAGTAGGAGGCCACACGCAAGTCCCTCGTACCTACAGAAAGAAATAAGAACCTTGCAACCAACGCGATGAAGGGGTTGTCGATCCCTTCACGGCCACTTGAAAAAGTGAGAACTGATAGAGATGAGAAGATAATATTTTTGGTATTTTATAATAAAGATTGAAAGTAAACATTGCAAAATAAATGGTGAAGGAAGTAGCTAGTTGACGGAAGATTAATATGATGGAAAATAGACCCGGGGGCCATAGGTTTCACTAGTGGCTTCTCTCAAGATAGCATAAGTATTACGGTGGGTGAACGAATTACCGTCGAGCCATTAATAGAATAGTGCATAGTTATGAGAATATCTAGGCATGATCATGTATATAGGCATCACGTCCGCGACAAGTAGACCAAAACGATTATGCATCTACTAAAATTACTCCACACATCGACCGCTATCTAGCATGCATCTAGGGTATTAAGTTCGTAAGAACAGAGTAACGCATTAGGGAAGATGACATGATGTAGAGGGATAAATTCAAGCAATATGATATAAACCCCGTCTTTTTATCCTCTATGGCAACAATACAATACGTGTCGTTTCCCCTTCTATCACTGGGATTGAGCAACGCAAGATTGAACCTAAAGCTAAGCACTTCACCCATTGCAAGAAAGATCAATTTAGTAGGCCAAACCAAACTGATATTTCGAGGAGACTTGCAAAGATAACAAATCATACATAAAAGAATTCAGAGGAGATTCAAATATTGTTCATAGATAATCTTGATCAGAAACCCACAATTCATCGGATCTCGACAAACACACCACAAAAAGAGTTACATTGAATAGATCTCCAAGAAGATCAAGGAGAACTTTGTATTGAGATCCAAAGAGAGAGAAAAAGCCATCTAGCTAATAACTATGGACCCAAAGGTCTGAGGTAAACTACTCACACATCAGCGGAGAGGCTATGGTGTTGATGTAGAAGCCCTCCATGTTTGATTCCCCCTCCAGCGGAGCACCGGAAAAGGCCCCAAGATGGGATCTCTCGGTTACAGAAGGTTGCGGCGGTGGAAATAGGGTTTCGTGGTGCTCTTGGATGGTTTCAGGGTATATGGGTATATATAGGAGGAAGAAGTAGGTCGGTGGAGCTGCGAGGGGCCCACGAGGGTGGGGGGCGCGCCTCCCTGCCTCGTGGCCTCCTCGATTGTTTCTTGACGTCCACTCCAAGTCCTCTGCATCACGTTTGTTCCAAAAATAACTCTCCCAATGGTTTCATTCCGTTTGGACTCCGTTTGATATTCCTTTTCTGCGAAACACTAAAATATGCAAAAAAAAACAGCAATTTGCACTGGGCCTTGGGTTAGTAGGTTAGTCCCAAAAATAATATAAAAGTGCTTAGTAAAGCCCATTAAACATCTAAAACAGATAATTGCGAAACCATCATGCTTGTTGTGAGAAGCTCTGGTTTGCGAGAAGCATATACCCAAACCTGCCCTAAATGGGACAAAAACTTTACCACAACATGTTGATGCCGCTCCATGATAGCATGCCAAGTTTCATGAGTTTCAGACGAGTTTTGGATTTACTAGAATTTAAAAACCTGGTATCTCAATGTTTGCGGCCGAGTGATGGTGGCACGGTGCTTGACATTCATTCCAATTTCTTGCATAGGACCTAAGCATGCACCCAAGGACCAAAGATTTGATTATTCAATCAATTTATATGCATCGGAGCAAGTGCATGTACTTCAAATTTGAATTATGCACATAAATGCATTGAAAAATCACTTTATGCATAAAATTGTTCAAACGAACCCTGAAAAATCACAAAAAATAGCACAATACTCCTGTTGTTATATGTTGACATGAGAAAAAATTGAATGCAATAAGAGGCAATGGATGTCGTTTCGCCGCCAAAGTTGGGGCGATCCCTACCGAAACCGTCATGCTTCTTGTGAGAAGCTCTGGTTTGTGAGAAGCATATACCCAGACCTGTCCCAAAATGGGACAAAAAATTTACCACCGCATGTTGATGCCCCTCCATGATAGCATGCCAAGTTAATGAATTTCAGACGGGTTTTGGATTTACTAGAATTTAAAACCAGGTATCTCAATGTTTGCAGCTGAGTGACGGTGCAGGGTGTTTGAAATTTATTCCCATTTCTTGCATGGGACCAAAGCATGCACCCAAGGACAAAGATTTGATTTTTTCAACCAATTTATATGCATTGGAGCATGTGCATGTAGTTCAAATTTGAATTATGCATATAAATGCATTGAAAACTCACTTAATGCATAAAAATGTCCAAACGAACCCCGAAAATTAACGAAAAATAACAAAACACTCCTGTTGTTCTATGTTGACACGAGGAAAAAATTGTAAGCAATAAGAGGTAATGGATATCGTTTCGCCCCCAAAGTTGGGGCGTTCCCCACCGAAACCATCATGCTTGTTGTGAGAAGCTCTGGTTTGTGAGAAGCATCTACCCAAACCTGCCCCAAATGGGACAAAAACATTACCACAGCATGTTGATGCCGCTCCATGATAGCATGCCAAGTTTCATGAATTTCAGACGAGTTTTGGATTTATTAGAATTTAAAAACCAGGTATCTCAATGTTTGCGGCCGAGTGACGGTGGCATGGTGCTTCACATTCATTCCAATTTCTTGCATGGGACCTAAGCATGCACCCAGGGACCAAATATTTGATTTTTCAACCAATTTATATGCCCCGAAGCAAGTGCGTGTACTTCAAATTTGAACTATCCATATAAATGCAGTGCAAAATCACTTAATGCATAAAAATGTCCAAACGAACCCCGAAAAATCACAAAAAATAACACAACACTCCTGTTGTTATATGTTGACATATGAAAAAAAATTGAAAGCAATAAGAGGGAATGGATATCGTTTCGCCCCCAAAGTTAGGGCGTTCCCTACCAAAACCATCATGTTTGTGTGAGAAGCTCTGGTTTGTGAGAAGTGTATACCCAAACCTGTCCCATAATGGGACAAAAACTTTACCACGACATGTTGATGCCCCTCCATGATAGCATGCCAAGTTTCATGAATTTCAGACGAGTTTTGGATTTACTAGAATTTAAAAACAAGGTATCTCAATGCTTGCGGTCGAGTGATAGTGGCAGGCTGTTTGACAGTCATTCCCATTTCTTGCATGGGACCTAAGCATGCACCCGAGGACAAAGATTTGATTTTGCAACCAATTTATATGCATTGGAGGATGTGCATGTAGTTCAAAATTGAATTATGCACATATATGCATTGAAAACTCACTTAATGCATAAAAATGTCCAAACGAACCCCGAAAAATCACAAACAATAACACAACACTCCTGTTGTTCTATGTTGACATGAGAAAAAAATTGAATGCAATGAGAGGCAATGGATATCTTTTCGCCCCCAAAGTTGGGGCGTTCCCTACCGAAACTATCATGCATGTTGTGAGAAGCCCTAGTTTGTGAGAAGCATATACCCAAACCTGCCCCAAATGGGACAAAAACTTTACCACACCATGTTGATGCCACTCCATGATAGCATGCCAAGTTTCATGAATTTCAGACGAGTTTTGGATTTACTAGAATTTAAAAACCAGGTATCTCAATGTTTGCGGCCGAGTGACGGTGGCACGATGCTTGAAATTCATTCCCATTTCTTGCATGTGACCTAAGCATGCACCCAAGGACCAAAGATTTGATTTTTCAACCAATTTATATGCACCGGAGCATCTGTATGGAGTTCAAATTTGAATTATGCACATAAATGCATTGAAAACTCACTTAATACATAAACATGTCCAAACGAACCCCGAAAAATCACAAAATATAGCACAACACTGTTCTAGTTCTATGTTGACGCGAGAACAAAATTTAAAAGCAGTAAGAGGCAATGGATATCGTTTCGCCCACAAAGTTGGGGCGTTCTGTCAGAACCCTGATTCCAAGTCACATCAGTCAGTGCCAGTCATCACCAATCTCCCGCGAGAGCAGGCAGGCTGCTGCATCGCTCATGCCGCCACCAGCCACCTCCACCTTCTACGACGCCTGGGCGGCTCAGGGCGATGCCACGCGCCCCCCCTGACTTCTCTCTCTCTCACGCCCGCAGCTCCTCCCTTCCTCAGGATCCCTCCCCCTCTCTTCCCGAACGCACCAGAGGGCGCCCCTGTGCTTTGCCGCGGCCACCGGCCACCCCACGCCCGCCGACGCAGCTAGAAGCTCCGCCACTTCTTCCTCGACCGCCTCACCGAGCCATGCGACTGGAAGAGCCCCGAAGCGCCGCCTCCGACGTTTTCCCCCTCCTCGGCCGCCAGAGATCGGCCTCGCGGCCCCGCTGAGCTCCGGCCTTCCCCGAGCCAGCTTCGACGCCCGCCGCAACCGCCGTGAGCTGCTGCTCCTTCTCCCCCTCTCTGTTTTTTCGTTTGCACGCCGCAGCTGCCACTTCGCCGATGATCGAAACCCGCTGCCGCCCATACTCACCGCTGACGACGCTTCGGTGACCATTTGGTCCCGGGTGCGTGTCCATCGAGTTTGCCGCCCCGCGCTGAGCCTCGCTAGCGCCTCCCCTTGCCCGCTTGCACCCTGCAGCCCCGCTCCCACACACCTCCAAGCTCCGGCCACCGCCCGGTTCGTCGCCGCTGCCCTTATAGGCCTCCCCAATGCACACCAGCGTCCACCAGTAGATGCGCCGCACCGCGGGATTTCGAAAGCGCCCAGCCGTGCGTCCAGCCAACGCCGGAGTTGGCCGGTCAGGCATCGCCACCGTGCTCCGGTTATCGCTGGAGTTAATCAGGTGACGTGGCGGATTTGGTTAGCCACTAACCCTGCGGTTAGTTTTAACCTGTGACACTGACAGTGGGCCCTGCTGCCCAACTAAGCCGCTGTTTAGTTTTAAGCTAGATTAATTAACAAAACCAGCAGACCCACTCGCCGTATCGATCGGTGATGTGGCGATTGACGAGGGCCACCGTCACATGACACTAACTAATACGAAGTTCTTGACGATGGGCCCCATTGGTCAGGTTTGACTTGGACCGGCCCCGTTAACCTGGTGACGTCACAGTGACACTATGCTGACGCAATAAGTATTTTCTGGATTTATTTTTATATAGGAAATTCCAGAAAATGTTGCAAACTTCAAAAATTCATAGAAATTAATCCGTAACTCCAAAAGAAAAGATTTATATATGAAAAATGATCATAAAAATCCAATCTATCCATTTGTACCATTTGCATGCATGTTTGAACAACATAAGGTTGCTGTATATGGCAACTTGCATAATTGGCATTTAAATAAGCACATATGGAGTTTGAATTTGAACCCTTGGTTCAAACCAACTTCATTTAATCTGGTTTCTAGTTGCATTAGCTCAAATCACAGCATATCGCCATGTCATGATCATGCATCATATTGTTGCATTGCATTGATTGTGTTTCCTCTCTATTGCCGGTGTTGTTCCCCCTCGGTAGATGTTGTTCTAACGTTGTGATCGTTGACACTGATGAAGACTCAATGCTATCTTCAGAAGTGCCAGGCAAGCAAAACCCCCTTGTTCATTCCGATACAATCCCTCTCTCTCGCTCCCGCTCTCTTTTACTGCATTAGGACAACAATGATTCAACTGTTACCTGCTGCGGTAGTTGAACCCCTTTCCTCTGCATGACCTGTCATTGCCATAGTAAATAGATGAAACCCACTAGCATGAGTAGGAGGTTTTTGAGCCCTGATGTGCCTACTCATCTATGCTTGTTTGTCATTCCTGCTACTGCTTAGAGTTGAGTTAGGTCTGATTCATCGGGGATGATTTAGAGGTGTGTGAACATGTCCTACTGTGTGTGAGCTAAGTGTGTGAACATGATTTGGTAAAGGTAGCGGTGAGAGGCCATGTAGGAGTACATGGTGGGTTGTCTCAGTGAAACCGTCCTCAGGAACTGAGTTCTGTGTTTGTGATCCATGAACAGCTACTACCACACGTTGGGCCCTGAAATATGACCCCGCTTGACTTAATAACCACCCTGTCCTCTGTCCAGGAGTTGCAACTAGTTTCTGGTGTTTGTAGGATATGTGTTGGAGGTCGTGCGTAGCACTGACCCTAGGGGTGGGCTATGATGCGGTAGATACATCGTGGCCCAGTGTACCGAGCGCCCGTTTGGTGTCTCGGGAACCCTGCATACATCGTTTGGGGCTGTGAGCGAAATCCCGGCCGGATCTCCTCGCGGATGGAACCCGAATAGGCGATAAACCTGGACTAGATACTTGTGTGGTTAGTTAGGTCGTGGTCTACACCCACGTCGGCTTTCGCTTCAAGTCTGCCAAGCACATGTCGTGTGCAGACGCTAAGTGGTGGAAACATGTGTGAAGAAGTACACCCCTACAGGGTTATAAATGATCTATTCGAATAGCCGTGTCCGCGGTAAAGGACTTCTGGGTTGCCTATAACAGTTCATAGACAAGTGAAAGTGGATACTCTAAAATGCGCAAGATAAGCGTGAGTGCTATGGATAGCGTTCTCGTAGGGAGACGGGAGCGAATCCATAGTGGTGTATTGATATGGTGAATATGTGGACTCGTGTGCGCCACCCAAAAGAGTTACTTGCAGTCGTAGTATAGGATAGCCACGGAGTCAAAGCTGGCTTGCTGCAGTTAATATCCACCACCCCTTTTGTTGATACCGATGCATATGTTG
This sequence comes from Aegilops bicornis, assembly GCA_021605145.1. NCBI lineage: Eukaryota > Viridiplantae > Streptophyta > Magnoliopsida > Poales > Poaceae > Aegilops > Aegilops bicornis. Next base: position 339,740,016 of record CM038672.1, on the reverse strand, counting down.
TTAGTTCTGACGTAAGTCTTGCTGGGTACATTCGTACTCACATTTGCCTATTTTATGTTTTTGCAGAGAGACGTCAGTCTAGTAGTTCCGCGTGGACTTCAATGTTTAGCTTGTTACCTCAGCTACGATCTTGTGCCCTTGGCAGGGTCTTGTAGATAGTCAGGCTTCTCAGCCTTCTTCATTTATAGTTGTCTGTACTCAGACAAGTTAAACTTCCGCATGTGCTTGTTGCTTCTTTGCTCTGTATGTTGGGGTCATGAGACCCATGTTTGTAATACTTGGCTCCTCGGAGCCTATTGAATAAATACTTGAGTCGTAGAGTTATGTTGTGATGCCATGTTGTATTTACACATATCGAGCATATTGTGTGTATATTGAAATGCTTGGTATGTGTGGGATCCGACAACCTAGTTGTTTATCCTTGGTAGCCTCTCTTATGGGGAAATATAGTCTTGTGCTTCCATGAGCCATAGTAGTCCGCTACAGCCCGGTTCACCGGAGTCCTTCTAGCCCGGACTCTTGCTCGAACACTTGGTGACCGGCATGTGATTCACTTTGTTCCTGTGTCTGTCCCTTCGGGGAAATGTCACGCGGTGACATTCGGAGTCGTGCCTAGCCTACTACAGCCCGGGTTCCTGGAGTCCTGTTATCCCAGTGCTACAACCCGGATTCGCACACTGTTGATCGACATGCTCGATGTTGATTCATGTATGCCTGTCCCCGTAAGTTAGTGCCACTTTGGGTTCATGACTAGTCATGTCGGCCCGGGTTCTCTGTCATATGGATGCTTGCGACACTATCATATACGTGAGCCAAAAGGCGCAAACGGTCCCAGACCATGGTAAGGTGAGACCCGTGGGAATACCGTGCGTGAGGCCACAAAGTGATATGAGGTGTTACAGGCTAGATCGGTGTGACTTAGAATCGGGGTCCTGACATGTTCCCTACCGAAACCATCATGCTTGTTGTGAGAATCTCTGATTTGTGAGAAGCATATACCCAAACCTGCCCCAAATGGGACAAAAACTTTACCACGCCATGTTGATGCCGCTCCATGATAGCATGCCAAGTTTCATGAATTTCAGACGAGTTTTGGATTTACTATAATTTAAAAACCAGGTATCTCAATGTTTGCGGCCGAGTGATGGTGGCAGGGTGCTTGACATTCATTCCCATTTCTTGCATGGGACCTAAGCATGCACCCAAGGACCAATTTTTCAACCAATTTATATGCACCGGAGCATGTGCATGTAGTTCAAATTTAATTATGCACATAAATGCATTGAAAACTCACTTAATGCATAAAAATGTCGAAACGAACCCCGAAAAATCACAAAAAATTACACAACACTCCTGTTGTTCTATGTTGACACGAGAAAAAATTTGAAAGCAATTAGAGGCAATGGTATCGTTTCGTCCCCAAAGTTGGGGCGTTCCCTACCGAAACCATCATGCTTGTTTTGAGAAGCTCTGGTTTGTGAGAACCATATACCCAAACCAGCCCCAAATGGGACAAAAACTTTACCACGTCATGTTGATGCCGCTCCATGATAGCATGCCAAGTTTCATGAATTTCATACGAGTTTTTGATTTACTAGAATTTAAATACCAGGTATCCCAATGTTTGCAGCCGACTGACGGTGGCAGGGTGTTTGACATTCATTCCCATTTCTTGCATGGGACCTAAGCATGCACCCAAGGACAAAGATTTGATTTTTCAACCAATTTACATGCACCGGAGCATGTGCCTGTAGTTCAAATTTGAATTATGCACATAAATACATTGAAAACTCACTTAATGCATAAAACTGTCCAAACGAACCCCGAAAAATCACAAAAAATAACAGAACACTCCTATTGTTCTATGTTGGCACGAGCAAAAAAATTGAAAGCAATTAGAGGCAATGGATATCGTTTTGTCCCCAAAGTTGGGGCATTCCCTGCCGAAACCATCATGGTTGTTGTTTGAATCTCTGGTTTGTGAGAAGCATATACCCAAACATGCCCCAAATGGGACAAAAACTTTAGCACGCCATGTTGATGCCGCTCCATGATAGCATGCCAAGTTTCATGAATATCAGACGAGTTTTGGATTTACTAGAATTTAAAAACCAGGTATCTCAATGTTTATGCGGAGTGATGTGGCGAGGTGTTTGACATTCATTCCCATTTCTTGCATGGGACCTAAGCATGCACCCAAGGACAAAGATTTGATTTTTAAACCAATTTATATGCACTGGAGCATGTGCATGTAATTCAAATTTGAATTATGCACACAAATGCATTGAAAACTCACTTAATGCTTAAAAATGTCCAAACTCGCCCTGAAGAATTCCAATTCTTTTATGATCACTGCAGATAAAAGGTCTAGCAATTCAAACACCTTCCATGGCCGCTGTGACCCCATTATGTAATTCAAATCAAGACGAAAAATCAAGTAGATCCCACACAGTTTAATATAACCAACCATGTGAGATGCATCACAAAATATCTTTGGACCGTGTCTGAATAAGGGACCGTGTCTGATGACACTTTGCGTGCCAGCTTTTTGGCTGAAGCGATTCCAAATTTTCGGCTTCCACGGAAATATCTACTTCCCCGCCCCCTCGCCCTTACCAAATGCCACATTTCCCCCCTTAACGCCTTCCTTTCCAAGTTGAAACCTTCACTCCTTGCTTGCAGTACCGCCGCCTCCTCACCACCGACCCTCCTTCTCGCTGCTCGGCCTGGCCAATTCAGGAAGATAATCCAAACCCGACCCCCATCCTCCTCCTCCTTCCACATCCCACATGCCCCGACCGCTGGCACGAGCGCGACACCTTCCACCCAAATCACTGACCCCTCCACCAAATAAGCACCAGCCTAAGCCATGGTGCACGCAGTATAGCCAGGACCTCAAGGAGCATTTGGCAGCGGAGAAGCAAATCGCGGCCGCACGCGCAGATGAGGTCGCGATGACCGCCATTCGTGCCGACCCCCAGATCTTGGAGGAGCACCTCGCTGTTGAGGCCACCGTTGATTCCTCATGCGCTAACACCGTGATGCGGTTGGCTGCTTTAAACTGCATTTCATGGCGTTTTCTCTAGGCCACCTTCGGTGCCTTCGACGAAGACTACGAGGTGTTTTCTCAGCGTGCACGTGCTTACCTCATCTCGAGAGCCAGCAGGTTGGTGCCCGGAGCGGCTCAGGCAACTCACCACTACAACGAGGGCACCCACGATGTAGAGGCCTCACCCCCTTCCATGTCCAAGGAGCCAATCGTCATCGATATCTCCGACAATGAGGAGTAGCTTGTCTTATTAGCTCACTGTAAGGACCCCTATGCAGTTTGCTAGCTACTGCCTTTCCTTAACAAATTCTAGTGAATTGTGCTATCTACTTTCTCCATGCAATCTTCTGCTATAGTGTATATGTTCTATATGTCTTGCAATGTGGTGTTCAATTAACTACTTGGTTCAATTCTGCAAATGTGATGTTCAATTCTTCAGGGTGCAATATTTCCAAGTTGTTAAGCATGCTTGGTTTGGTTAACTGTCTGATCTACTATTAGGAGTATGTTATATTGTTCAATTGGTGTTTAGTTAACTACTTGGTTCATTTGTTGTGGCTTGGTTCACTTGTTGTGGTGTTTAGTTAACAACTTGGTTCAATTCTGCAATGCGATGTTCAATTTCTGCGGGTGCATTCTCTTATTGTATACCATGTGAGGAATAAATCAAATTTGGATGTACTAAATACATGAGAAACAAATACAATTGCTATATTTCCAAGTAGTTAAGCATGCTTGGTTTGGTTAAATGTCTGATCTTCTATTAGGAGTATGTTATATTGTGCAATGTGGTGCTCAGTTAACATTTGGTTCATTTGTTGTGGTGTTTAGTTAACAACTTGGTTCAATTCTGCAATGCGATGTTCAATTTCTGTGGGTGCATTCTCTTATTGTATACCATGTGAGGAATAAAATCAAATTTGGATGTACTAAATACATGAGAAACAAATACAATTGCTATATTTCCAAGTTGCTAAGCATGCTTGGTTTGGTTAAATGTCTGATCTTCTATTAGGAGTATGTTATATTGTGCAATGTGGTGCTCAGTTAACGTTTGGTTCATTTGTTGTGGTGTTTAGTTTATTGCTTGGTTCAATTCTGCAATGCGGTGTTCAATTGTTGTAGCTGCATTCTCTTATTGTATACCATGTGAGGAATAAATCGAATTTGGCTACACTTAATACATGAGAAACATATACAAGTGCTTTCCTAGTTCTTCATCATGCTTGGTTTGGATAAATGGGTTTTCCATGTGGCTTAAATTAATCTGATGAATCTGCAATGTGCTTATTTTTCATCAACATATTTTACTGATAGCATGCGAACCCTTACATAACCTGATGACTAACTACCTTATATGTGTTGTAAGGAAACAATGGGAAGCATTGAGGTTTACAAGATGGTACTAACTATTATACCATGCCTTTTTTTATTCGTTTGCCCCGTTTCCAATATAGAGAAGATATTTATGCACATCCTTGTTTTCGTGGTTCATCGATGATTACCTCTCAAACCACCTCTGTGGTCAGGAGGCGAGGAAAGTTTTCATACAACACCCACGGTTCAATATTGAAGTGTTCCTCAAGAGGTCGAAGGATGGACGGTCAATCATCCACAGGCACTGGCCTAAAGTTGCAATGACCTTCAACATGAATGATGGCTCAATATTCGCCTTCCGCTTCAGCAGTTTTCCAGATGAGATGCATCTCTCTATGTACCGTCTATGATGCTAATTTCGAAAGGTTCTAGATGTTGCATGTGAAACTTGCTGCTGGTGCAGTTGTGTAATGTGGTAGCTAAGTGCTGAAGCTATATCATGTTGTACTCCAATATATTTCAATTATGAAATCCTGCTTCCTTAATATGGAAATAGAATATATTATGTGCTTAATATGAATGTCAATTAGATTAGTAAATGGATTATTAATAATAGGGCAATTAGCCCGCTAATTGGGTTATCTTATTGCAAATGGTTAACGAGAAAACACCATGGGCGATGACCTAAGGAAACGCACACAGTTTCTAGGAAGAAACCGTGTTGGATCAATGAACAATCACACATGACATTCTCTTCAAAACTGTTTGTGTTACGCCACCTTGCGCAAATGTTTTCCTTGTAGTGACTGTGTGGGATGTATATACGAACGGAAACGTTTAGTGGTGACTGACTGTGTGGGATGTACTTACGACCAGAAATGATTTTTCCTGTATAATTGTATTTTTTAGCACTACTGTACGTATTTCTGTATTTGAGTAATCGCCGGTGGCACATGACCTCATTTGGCCGAGCGTATGTGCCAGGAGGGAATATCCCCAACGGTTTCTGGGTCGTGTGGGAAGGACCCCCTATTGCCCACACTCACTTGGCAACGTTTCCAAATACCGTCGCGGAAAGGGGTAAAAAACCGTTTGTTTAGGACTGACGCGCATCAGTGCTGGTACTGACCAGAAAATGGGCTGCAATTCTAGAAATGGAAAATGGGCTGCAAAAAATTCCATATGAATTAGAAAATGAGTAAAAATTATAAAAGTAATAGAAATGGGCGGTACACGCCACAAATTTCGAGGCTGACTTGTTTACGCAAGGCTTTGTCAGTCAACACATGATTCTAGCAGCAGTGACTGTTGGATGTCCATCCAACGGCCGACGTGCTTCTTCAATCAGTGATCTTCCTGCTCCAGCCACCTAAACCAGCGTCGGCGGGAGTGTCTGCTCCCTCCTCTTGTGGCCTGCTCTCATGTCTCACAGGCTTCACCGGCCCACCCTACTCCCTCCACTGGCCTGGCCGCACGGAATCAACTGCCTCCTTATTACGTGAACAAAAATGATTCCTCCCACTGACATCTGGGGCGCACCGGTTCGTAGGCTGGCTTGTGGGCCTACTAAGTTGACGCGTACGAAGGGCTTTGTCAACTTAGTCAACAAACGATTCTAGCAGCAGTGACTGTTGGATTCGAATCAAACGGTCCTGTTGTTTCTTCAATCGCTGCTCTTCTTGCACCAACCGCCCAAATCAGCGCCGGTGAGACCGCCTGCTCCTGCCTCCAGTGGCTGGCTATGCTGCCATTGAGGCCTCACCGCCCCCTACTACTCCCACCGTTGGCCATGCCCTGCAGCGACGACAGGCTCACACCGTAGCCGAACCAGTGAACCCTCGTACTCCTCTCCGCGTGGGCATCCACTGCCGCGTCTTCCCCGGCTCCGTGTCGTCCCCTTCCTAGACCTCGTCGTCGTCCACCGCTATGGTGCTCTCGGCCCGCCGTGGTCAACGTGGTCAACGAACGACATCCATCGGACGTGGACTTTACGTGGAGAGGCTGACAGCTGGGTCCATGGTCGCATACAAGGAAATGCCTCCTTTTTACGCGCAAAATAATGATTCCTCCACCTGACATCTGGGGCCGACCAAAAGGGCCTCTGTATTCATGAAAAAAAAATGTTCCCCTCGCTGACAGGTCGGACCCACCAGCTATATCTTCACCGCAAGGAAGTGCCTCCTTATTACGCACAAAAAATTGAATACTCCCCCTGCTAGCTGGGACCCAGCTTAGTGGGAGGCTGACATGTGGGCCTACTAAGTTGACGGGGACGGAGGGCTTTGTCAACTTAGTCAATATGAACGATTCTAGCTCCTGTGACCGTACGATGTCCATCCAATGACCGTAGTGCTTCTTCAACCTCTGGTCTTCTTGCTCCAGCCTCCCAAAGCAGCGCCGGTCGTGCCACCTGCTCCTGCCTCCCGTGGCCCTCAGGTCTTTGCCATGGAGGCCTCACTGCCTACTACTCCCACGCTGGCGGGCCACTGCGGCGACGGCAGCCTCACATCGCAGCCGAACCAGTGAACACTCGTACTCCTCTCCACGTGGGCATCCACTGCCGCGTCTTCCCCGGCTCCGCGTCGTCCCCTTCCTAGGCCTTGCTGTCGTCCACCGCCCTGATGCTCTTGGCGCGGTGTGGTCAATGTGGTCAACGAACTACTTCCATCGGAAGAGTACTATCTGTGGAGAGGCTGACAGTTGGGTCCACGGCCGCAGCAAGGAAATTCCTCCTTATTACGCGCAAAATAATGATTCCTCCACATGACAGTAGGGACCCACCGGACGGGCCACCGTATTTTGCGAAAAAATGTTTCCCCCCTGACTGCTGGGACCCACCAGCTACATCTTCGCACGCAAGGAAGTGCCTGACAGTCGGGACCCACCTGGTCGAAGCATACGTAGCATTGTCATTCTGGTCGCGAACGTGTACGTACATACTAGTCGATGTAGAGGCGCGCACGTGTCGTAGTAGAGGCGCGCACGTAGCATGTACACGTACGCATAACGCCGTGGTGCAAGAAAGAAAATCTGACCCTGAGAGCACATTTGCTCTGAGGCGGGGTCTCGAACGCTGCTTTCGCGCGCTCACGTCTGGCTAGGTCTCACGTACATGGCTGGTCGGAACAGATAAGTTGCGTCGTTGTTGTGTTCATGGGGAGGCAACCGGCTGGGTCAGAACGGAATGCGTCGTCGTGTTCATCGGGAGCCAACCGGCTTGGACGGAACAGCCGATGTAAATGAGGCTTGGCGTACCGCAGAATGGAGGAAACAACCTTGGGTTCGACCGACCAAGGTTGAAACGTGATCCTGTTCATCGGGAGGGATCTGGCGTACCGCAAAACGGAGGAAACGAACCTCCAATCATGGAAACGGGGTCCTGTTTATGGGGAGGCGTGTGGCGTACCGCAAAACGGAGGAAACGGACTTGTGTTGGAGCGTTACGGTCGAAACGGGGGCCTGCCTCCACGGGCTACTGTTCATCCTCCGTCGACTGCCTCCACGAGCTCCTGTTCATCCACCGTTGACCTCCTCCAGCCTCCACCTGCGACTGTTCATCCACGGGCTCCTGTTCATCCAACCTCCACCACGCGCTCCTCCACCGGCTACTGTTCAACTAGCCCTCTCCACGGTGTCCTGTTCAACCACCCCTCCACGGGCTACTGTTCATCCAGCCCTCCACTGGCTACTGTTCCTCCAACCCTCCACCGGCGAATATTCAACCAGCCCTCTGATACGTATCCAACGTATCTATAATTTTTTATTGTTCCATTCTATATTATATTCTGTTTTGGGCATTATAGGGCTTTATTATACACTTTAATATTATTTTTGGGACTAACCTATTAACTGGAGGCCCAACCCAGAATTGCTGTTTTTTGCCTATTTCAGAGTTTCGCAGAAAAAGAATATCAAACTGAGTCCAAACGGAATGAAACCTTCGGGAACGTGATTTTCGAAACGAACGTGATCCAGAGGACTTGGACCCTGCGTCAAGACATCAACCAGGAGGCCACGAGGTAGGGGGGCGCGCCTACCCCCCTGGGCGCACCCTCCACCCTCGTGGGCCCCCTGTTGCTCCACCGACGTACTCCGTCCTCCTATATATACCTACGTACCCCCAAACTACCAGATACGGAGCCAAAAACCTAATTCCACCGCCGCAACCTTCTGTACCCATGAGATCCCATCTTGGGGATTGTTCCAGAGCTCCGCCGAAGGGGGCATCGATCACGAAGGGCTTCTACATCCACACCATAGCCTCTCCGATGATGTGTGAGTAGTGTACCTCAGACCTTCGGGTCCATAGTTATTATCTAGATGGCTTCTTCTCTCTTTTTGGATCTCAATAGAATGTTCTCCCCCTCTCTTGTGGAGATCTATTCTATGTAATCTTCTTTTGCTGTGTGTTTGTTGAGACCGATGAATTGTGGGTTTATGATCAAGTTTCTCTATGAACAATATTTGAATCTTCTCTGGATTCTTTTATGTATGATTGGTTATCTTTGCAAGTCTCTTCGAATTATCAGTTTGGTTTGGCCTACTAGATTGATCTTTCTTGCAATGGGAGAAGTGCTTAGCTTTGGGTTCAATCTTGCGGTGTCCTTTCCTAGTGATAGTAGGTGCAGCAAGGCACGTATTGTATTGTTGCCATCGAGGATAACAATATGGGGTTTGTATCATATTGCATGAATTTATCCCTCTACATCATGTCATCTTGCTTAAAGCGTTAATCTGTTCTTATGAACTTAATACTCTAGATGCATGCTGGATAGCGGTCGATGTGTGGAGCAATAGTAGTATATGCAGGCAGGAGTCGGTCTACTTGTCTCGGACGTGATGCCTATATACATGATCATACCTAGATATTCTCATAACTATGCTCAATTCTGTCAATTGCTCAACAGTAATTTGTTCACCCACCGTAAAGACTTATGCTCTTGAGATAAGCCACTAGTGAAACATATGGCCCCCGAGTCTATTTTCCATCATATTAATCTTCCCACACTTAGCTATTTCCGTTGCCTTTTATTTTGCTTTTATTTTACTTTGCATATTTATTATAAAAATACCAAAAATATTATCTTATCATATCTATCAGATATCACTTTCGTAAGTGACCGTGAAGGGATTGACAACCTCTTATCGCGTTGGTTGCGAGGATTTATTTGTTTGTGTAGGTGCAAGGGACTCGTGCGTGGCCTCCTACTGGATTGATACCTTGGTTCTCAAAACTGAGGGAAATACTTATGCTACTTTGCTGCATCACCCTTTCCTCTTCAAGGGAAAACCAACGCAGTGCTCAAGAGGTAGTGTCGGTGTCAAAACCGGCGGATCTCGGGTAGGGGGTCCCGAACTGTGCGTCTAGGCAGATGGTAACATGAGACAAGGGACACGATGTTTTTACCCAGGTTCGGGCCCTCTCGATGGAGGTAATACCCTACTCCTGCTTGATTAATATCGATGATATGGGTAGTACAAGAGTAGATCTACCACGAGATCAAGGAGGCTAAACCCTAGAAGCTAGCCTATGGTATGATTGTTGTTCGTCCTACGGACTAAAACCCTCCGGTTTATATAGACACCGGATAGGTTAGGGTTACACAGAGTCGGTTACAATGGTAGGAGATCTTCATATCCGTATCGCCAAGCTTGCCTTCCACGCCAAGGACAGTCCCATCCGGACACGGGACGAAGTCTTCAATCTTGTATCTTCATAGTCTTGGAGACCGGCCGTGACGATAGTCCGGCTATCCGGACACCCCCTAGTCCGGCACTCCCTCAGTAGCCCCTGAACCTGGCTTCAATGACGATGAGTCCTGCGCGTTGATTGTCTTCGGCATTGCGAGGCGGGTTCCTCCTCCGAATACTTCATAGAAGGTTATGAACACAAGGATAGTGTCCGGCTCTGCAAAAAAAGTTCCACATACCACCGTAGAGAGAATAACTTTTGCACAGATCAGCTAACGTATTCCGCGGCGTGACATCACACCATGGCCAGGATTTTTTATGAATCATTTTTTACCGTTCCACCTCAGCGCGTTTAGCGAGGCAGTTCCCTTGGCACGTCTTATCAAAGCATAGATCGTGCCCCCCCTTATTCCGGGATTCTCATCAATACGGACGTGGGTAACCCATCCGCGCCATTGATTAGGGCGCTTGGGAGATAAGCGAGTTTTACCAGGCTGGTGGGGGACGCATAGCTCCGTCTGTCCATATAAGGGGATAAGGATCTACCCTTTCACCTACGCCTTCTTCCTCCTTTGCTTATCCATTTCCGCGCACTCGAGCTCCAGCGCCCAAGTCCGCACATCCCACCTCAACCTTCTCCAACCATGTCAGGAGCGGGAGGCAGGTGGATGGCCTCCTCCGTCACGGAGGGGCACATCACAAGACTGCGAGAGGCCGGATACTTGTCCGGCGACATCACGCACAGGTTGCCCGATGCGGGGCAGCTTATTCCAACCCCCGGGCCCCATGAGAGGGTGGTGTTTCTCCCCCACTTCCTCCGCAGACTAGGTTTTCCACTTCACCCATCTGTCCGGGGGCTCATGTTCTACTACGGCCTGGATTTCCACGACCTGGCCCCGAATTTCATCCTCAACATCTCGGTGTTGATCGTCGTGTGCGAGGCCTTCCTCTGCATCCAGCCCCACTTCGGCTTATGGCTGAAGATCTTCAACGTCCGGCCGAAGGTAGTGGGCGGCCGTCAAGCGGAGTGCGGAGGCGCCATGGTTGGAAAGATGGCCAAGGTCCTATGGCTCGAGGCGCCTTTGTGGAGACAATAAAGGGGTGGCAATCGGGGTGGTTCTACATCACCGAGCCACGCGACCCTGAATGGGCGGCGGCCCCCGAATTTAGATCTGGCTTCCCCACACGGCTCTCGTCATGGAAAGAGACGGGCCTAACGTGGGGGAATTCGGAAGAGCTATCCGAACTCCAGACAGGCGTCCGAAACCTGGTGGACAAGAATTTCAGGCTTGTCGACGTAATCCACGTGATGCTCATCCGCCGGATTCTCCCGTGCCAACAACGGGCCTTCAATTTGTGGTAGTTCAATCTGGCACATCACCGAACCTTGAGCTGGCTCTTCGACACTACGTACGAAGATGCCTGGAAGGTGCTGTTCAAGGGCGCTGAAGCCCCAGCATCCGCTACCAAAGATCGCGGATACAGCTCGCGGCGTCCAACCGGCGAGGTAAGTTATTTTACCCTTTACGGGACTCTTTTTTCATAGATTGACTCTATGTGGGATCTAAAACTCCCTAATCTTTGACAGGACTGGCTGAAGACGTCCGGACAGATTAACTGTCCGGCTCCTTTACCGGAAGACCCGGGACGCCCGATTGACGGGGCTGCTGGCTTCGGCGCCCCATGTGGTGCCAGAGAAGAAGGCCAAGAAGGAGGCCACGGGAACTCGAAGGAGCTCCTGACGCCAGGTGCTGTCAGATTCTGATGCAGAATCTTCTCCTGAGGATGAGGAGGAAGAAGAAGAAGCTCCTCCCCCAGCGGGGGAGGAGTAGAAAAGGAAGGCCGCCTAACCCCAGGGAGGCCGGAGGGTCCAAGAAGGGGAGAACCCTTCCTCCGGACTTCTCCACCAATGTCGACGACGACGAGGAGGATTGGCCTACAAGGGCCAAGCCCCTGGCAAGATCGTAAGTGTCCGGATACCCATGGCTGTTTATTATTGCAGAGTTTTCTCTAATGTCGAACAACCGTGCAGCCCGCCCAAGGGCGAGTTCCCGATTCATCGAGCGGGTCCCTGGGCTTGTCGGAAATGGAGAGTACTTCGCTTCCGACCACCTCCTCACCTCACGCTGCGGACGACGCCGCGGTGGGGCCCCAAGGGGGGCTTGGTCAAGAGGAGGTAGCGCAGGAGGTGCCACAAGGCAACCTCCCGGACTCAGCGCTGAGGCAAGACCCCGGGGCTCTAAGCCCGACCCTCGTCCGGACTCCATGCCGGAACCATCAGCCAGTTCGAAGTCCGGACAGTGGATCCTTCGCAAGAAGGGCAAGACGCCGGTGTCCTCCGTCCAACCGGAGGCACCGGATTGCTTACTGGAGGCGCTCAACAGTGCCTCCATCGAGGAGGAGCACCGCACTGTTATGAGTTCGGTGATCCGGACGGTTCAGTCCGCCAAGAGCGGACTTATCGAAGCCTGTACCAGCCTTCTAACAGGCTTTGAGGTAAGTTTAGAATATGTAAAATATTACCGCATAGACAGTAGCCCCTGATGCTTAGTTCGGTGTTCGGAAAGAAAAGCCGGACTAAGGATCTAAAAAGATATACGCAGGAGTCTAACATAAGTATGTCAATATGGGAATGCAGGCTACGCTGCCGACCTCTGCCGCCTTATTTGTGGAGGTCAATGCATTGAAGCAAAACCTCGAGCGGTCCGAGAACGAGCTCGGACAAGCCAAGAAGCAGCTCGAGGACAAGGAAGGTAAGTAATACCTTATTAAAGAAATACCTTATAGAAAAGGTCTTGGTTGCAAAAAATAACAGGAATAACTTGGGTACTGCAGGGGCCACGAACGAGGTGGCGACCCTGAAGGAAGCGGTGTCCGTGGCCAAAAACAAAGAGGCTGCGGAACACACCGAGCGAGAGAAGGGGGAGGCGCAACTGGCCAAGGTACGACAAGAGCTACAAGCTCTCGTGGAAAAACACGAGAGTTTGGAGCGTGACTCGAAGACTCGAGAGTCCGAGCTTGCCTCGGCTCTTGAGAGTGCCAAAGCTTGTAAGGCCGAGGCCCAAAAAGCCCTCCAAGAAATTGAGTCTTTAAAGAAGATAGCGGCGGGTAAGGCATTCTTTATGCAAAGCAAGCATGTGAAAGTGAATTACCTATTACTTACCCGGATTCGGAGCTCTCCAGGAGCATTCGCAGATTTGCCCCGTAGTGTGTCTGATGCTGCCGCATTCTACCGTGCCAAGGAGGGGAGCTCGACGGAAAAAGTGTTCTGGTGTCAGTATGTTGAGGCCGAACATTCGGTGCCCCTGAGCGACTAGCTGAAGCAGCTGGTCGAGCTCCACAAGGTTGCCGAACAGGCCATGAAGGGCCTTATAGCGCGGCTGTGGCCATTGGAGGCCATGCCCGGGAGCTACTTCGGCTTGGTGCAGCGGCTGGTGGATGCCTGTCCGCGGCTTGAAGTCATCAAGCGCTCCGTCTGCATTGAAGGTGTCCGTCGGGCCCTTGCTCATGCTAAAATGCACTGGAGCAAGCTGGATGCGGAGGGCTTGTGACGGACGGGCCACCGAAGGGCCATGAGCATCGCACGCCCGAAATGTACTATGAGGGCCTCCTGAAGGGTGCCCACCGAATAACGGATGAGTGCAACAAAGATGTAATTTTTGAATAAACTCGCATTTGTTATCCTGTACGCTGAAAACTTGTTCATATGTGCTAAGCAACACTTATTAAATTAAAATATTACCTTCTGTGCAGCCGTTTATCAAATTTGAGAGATGGCAAGTCGTTGGCTTCAGCCCCCATGCCACGAGTGCTGGGGTGTTCGGGATAAACTTGAGCACTCTTGTTCCCATTCTTGGGTCCATCTAGGGAGGCGCTCAACACAACGAACAAGGCAACCGGACTTATAATGCTTGAACACTCTCACTTAGCCATAGAATTCAATAATTTTAAATTTCGGCGAAGCCCCTAGTATTCAGAAGACCGAGTTCGGGGCGCTATCCACGCCTTGGCCGGACAATTCCAGTTCCTCGCTCTAAGCGGCATAAGTCTTTAAGGACCCAAAAAAACCTCTCGAACAGCGACCGGCTCTCGCGCTATCATGACGGTCAGTTTTAGCTTTCTCCACTGAGGTGCTTGACCCAGCTCAACTTGGGCACAATCGCAGTGGTTCTCCCGGTGCTACCTTAGCCGATATAGCGGAACGTAAGGTACCAAAACACGGGAGCCGGGCAAACCCAACTATTGACCCAAGACATGATTCGGAGCCAATTCATATAATGCTATAAGTTCAGGGTGCCGCACTTGTGAAAGTGTTCGGACTTATCACACCATAATTTTGGGATACTTAAGCCCTTGTGTATTGGCCGTACCAAAGTGTACGGTTGCAACATGTCGTGAAATGAACATATGTATATATAAAGGAAGTAGAGCAATAATAAGCAAAAGCTATGTATTGTTTATTCAAAAAGGTACTGCAATGGAAGCAGAACGATACAAATAGTACGATAAGCAAGGGATGGGACTATCTAACATGTCCCCCTCCAGGGGTAAGCTGTGGGATGGTATGTAAAACATGTATAATGCTCGTAATAGAGACCACCTGAACACTTGACGTGGCTTTCTGCTTCCCTGGCTGTTGCATCGTGAGTTCGGCGATTCTAGTGCCGGACAGGACTGATGAAAGACGGAGTCCTGAAAGTAAGAAAAAGGAAGAAAAAAGGAAAAAAAAGAAAAAGAATGACACAATCGGGAGCCCCTGGTGCGGTCGAGCCGCATTCTTGGCGTGCCGTGGTCTTGCCCCTCCCCATATGCCCATGGTATCTCCAGAGCGTAATTATGTACGCGTAATACTAGCTTCGCAATTTCGCGAGGGCGGGGTTGGGGCGGATTGCTCTGGCGTGCTTGAATCGTGCGGCGGTCTTGTTGTAGGTTACTCCGGCGCGCTTGGATGTTGTCCGGACGCTTAGTGGCCGGACTCAAGAATTGTTGTGAGAGGCTGCTTTGTACCTCCGCCGCGAGGGCCGCCGTGTGCTCCTCCGTTAGGAGAGAGCGTTCGGTGTTTCCATTGGCCGTGATTACTCCTCGAGGGCCTGGCATCTTGAGCTTGAGGTATGCGTAGTGCGACACCGCATTGAACTTTGCAATGCGGTTCGTCCGAAAGCGATGCATGATGGCTGCTGCGGAATGGGACGATGTCGAAGATTAACTCTTCGCCGAAAGTTATCCGGGATCCGAAGACCACTTCGAGTGTAACTGAGCCTGTACAACTGGCCTCTACACCCGGTATGACACCTTTAAAGGTCGTCTTTGTAGGTTTAATCCTTGAGGGGTATATGCCCATTTTGCGCACTGTATCCTGATAAAGCAGGTTCAGGCTGCTACCGCCGTCCATCAGGACTCTGGTGAGGTGAAATCCGTCGATAATTGGGTCAAGAACCAATGCGGCAAAACCGCCGTGACGGATGCTAGTGGGGTGGTCCCTTCGATCGAAGGTGATCGGGCAGGAAGACCATGGGTTGAACGTCCCTTAGTGCACGCTTCCGCTCCCTTTTGGGTATGTGGGTTGCGTATATCATGTTCACCGTCCGCACTTGTGTAGGAAAACCCTTTTGTCGTCTATTGTTCAGCGGCCGGGGCTCTTCCTCATCATCGCTATGCAGCCCCTTGTCATTGAGTTCGGCACTTAACTTGCCTGCTTGCTTGAACACCCAACAGTCCCTGTTGGTGTGATTGGCTGGTTTTTCGGGGGTGCCATATATCTGGCACAAGCGATCGAGTATTCGGTCCAAGTTGGACGGGCCCTGGGTATTTCTTTTGAATGGCTTCTTCCGCTGATTGGGTTTAGAGCCTCTGAATCCGGCATTGACGGTCGTATCTTCAGTGTTATCGCCGTTAATGCGGCGCTTGTTCTTGTTGCGACGCGACCTGCCATTGCTGTCCTTGGTATC
This sequence comes from Aegilops bicornis, assembly GCA_021605145.1. Lineage (NCBI taxonomy): Eukaryota > Viridiplantae > Streptophyta > Magnoliopsida > Poales > Poaceae > Aegilops > Aegilops bicornis. The sequence goes on along the minus strand of CM038672.1, from coordinate 339,724,011 downwards.
CGAACTATCAGGATGTTTGGCCAAGTTGTTGCTTCGAGCTAGCCAGCTGTCCTCTCCCGCACAATAGCGGGTCATGAGTGTTGTGACGGCTGCCATGGATTTTGGCTTTTCCTGTCCTAGGTTCCGGGCAAGCCACTTGTCGCGGATGTTATGTTTGAAGGCTACAAGGGCCTCTGCATCCGGACAGTCAACGATTTGATTTTTCTTTGTTAGGAACCATGTCCGTAATTGTCGCCGATTCTTACGGCTGCTTTGGATTATGTGGCTAAGGTCATCGGCATCTGGTGGTCGCACATATGTGCCCTGGAAGTTATCAAGGAATGCGGCTTCCAGGTCCTCCCAACAACTAATTGATTCTGCTGGCAAGCTGTTGAGCTAGTGCCGAGCTGGTCCTTTAAGCTTGAGTGGGAGGTATTTGATGGCATGTAGATCATCACCGCGGGCCATGTGGATATGGAGGAGATAATCCTCGATCCAGACCGCAGGATCTGTGGTACCATCGTATGATTCGATGTTTACGGGCTTGAAGCCCTTGGGGATTTGATGATCCATTACTTCATCATGAAGCATAGTGGGTGCTTGGAGCCTCTGTATTGGGCTATATCACGACGTAGCTCATATGAGCTTTGTCTAGTGTGTTCGCCCGGCCGGGTTTGCTGTATCCGGCGCGACGGTAATCATCCCGCGTCGTTGGGCGCCCACGCGATCCGTAGATCGATCTTGTATGTTTTGCCTTATCCTCCAATATATCTCGCAAGTCTGGCGCGTTTTCCCGTGCCTTGGTACTTTTTGAGCGGCGTCGGGGTGTGGCTTGAGCGGAGGGCCGAAAGGCTTCTCTGTCGCGGCCATGGGGTGGCCGGTCTGCCGTGTCGTGCGCTGGTGACTTGGGTGCTTCCTCCTCTAGTCGAGGCAACGACCTGCGTTTGGGGTAGCTTTTGGAGGGGCGTTCGAGTTCATACTCTTCGGCTGCAAGGACTTCAGTCCATCTGTCGCCTAGCAGGTCTTGATCAGCTCTAAGTTGTTGCTGCTTTTCTTGAGGCTGCTTACCGTGGCTATAAGCCTGCGTTTGAAACAGCTCTGTTCGGCGGGATCCTCAGGCACGACAAATTCGTCATCGTCGAGGCTTGCCTCATCTCCGGAGGGAGGCGCATAATTATCGTCCTCGACCTCTCTTTCTGCCGCACTGTCGTGCGGACTTGCTTCTCCCTCGTCCTGCGCTGAGTCCTGCTGGAGGGGTTTCTCTTCGGCACTGTCCGGGGTGTTATTATCTCCGTGCGGAATCACCGTTTTTATTGTGGAGGGATTTAGGCGGCGCCACGACGCCGGGCGCTTCGGCTGTTCTTGAGGGGTCATCCTCCGTTGTTCCATCGCCGTTCCCATCTTTTGGGATGTCCACCATATATATGTCATATGACGAGGTGGCCTTCCAGTGCCCTATAGGCGCTGGGTCTTGGTCGTCTCCGGCATCGTCGTCCATACCGTCGATGTCTTGGTCGAAGTCTAGCATGTCGGTTAAATCATCGGCGGTGGCTACAAAGTGGGTGGTGGGTGGGCGTTGAATTTCTTCGCCGTCCGCATCCCAACCTTCCTGTCCGTAGTCCGCCAGGGCTCTCCGGATAAAGAGAGAGACTTTAGTGAATTCAGGATATCGCCAAAGGGCAAGTCTTTGAAAGATGTCCGCGGTGAACTCCATGACCGGCGCCCAATCAGATTCGATTGGCGGGCGCCGGAGGGTTCGTAGTCCGGAGAGGAGTTCGGCACCACAGGTCGAGCTCTTCGCAAAGGACAGGGATGGAGTTCGGCTCGATCACCGTAGAGATTGTAGCCCCCGAGGCGGTGTCCAACCACTCGTCCTCGATCGGGGAATGCGGCTCCGGATTAAGGGTCGGAGCGGATACTGGTGCTCACTCCAGGGCACTGTTCGGCTGCAGAGCTAGATCATGCCCATCGAGACAATGCGGCACGCTTGGCTGCGGCTCGAATCCGTCGAAGATCAAGTCTCCGCGGATATCGGCTGTATAGTTCAAACATCCAAATATGACCTGATGGCCAGGGGCGTAGCTTTCGATCTGCTCCAGATGGCTAAGCGAATTGGCCCGCAGTGCAAAGCCGCCGAATACAAAGATCTGTCCGGGGAGAAAAGTCTCACCCTAGACCGTGTCATTGTTGATGATCGAAGGAGCCATCGGGCCTATTGGTGACGGCACAGAGGAACTCTCAATGAAAGCACCAATGTCGGTGTCAAAACCGGCGGATCTCGGGTAGGGGATCCCGAACTGTGCATCTAGGCGTATGGTAACAGGAGACAAGGGACACGATGTTTTTACCCAGGTTCGGGCCCTCTCGATGGAGGTAATACCATACTCCTGATTGATTAATATTGATGATATGGGTAGTACAAGAGTAGATCTACCACGAGATCAAGGAGGCTAAACCCTAGAAGCTATCCTATGGTATGATTGTTGTTCGTCCTACGGACTAAAACCCTCCAGTTTATATAGACAACGGATAGGTTAGGGTTACACAAAGTCGGTTACAATGGTAGGAGATCTTCATATCCGTATCGCCAAGCTTGCCTTCCACGCCAAGGAAAGTCCCATCCGGACACGGGACGAAGTCTTCAATCTTGGATCTTCATAGTCTTGGAGTGCGGCCGTGACGATAGTCCGGCTATCCGGACACCCCCTAGTCCGGGACTCCCTCAGGTAGCAAGAAGGATTTCTGGCGCCGTTGCCGGGGAGTCTATGCAAAAGTCAACATACCAAGTACCCATCACAAACCCTTATCTCACGCATTACATTATTTGCCTTTTGCCTCTCGTTTTCCTCTCCCCCACTTCACCCTTGCCGTTTTATTTGCCCTGCCTTTTCTGTTCGTCCTTCTGTTTGCTCGTGTTGCCATGTGCCTTCTATATGCTTGCATCTTCGCTTGCTGAAAATCTATTGATATGGATCCACTTAAAGTGTTCTACTTGGATCATCTTCGATCCTTATGCGCTCGTGCTGAAACCCCAACTAGGCTAGTTGATGGGAAATCTTTAGATGAGCATGCTCATTTTGTGCATCATCGTTTGTCTGGAATAGGGAAGCTCTTATGGTATCATATAAATAGTTTGCTATGCTATGCTTGGAATCTTTGTGAAATTTGTGACTTTACTTGTTGCTATAAGAACCCTAAAAAACAACTTCCCTACCTATGTGAGTTCAATGATAATGAAATCTTATCTACTTATGCAAAGTGTGTTTATAGTTAGTATGATATCGAACAAATTGAAGAATTTGTCGTTTTTAAGGGTGCTCATGAAGTTGTTTCTTTGATTGAAAAGTATGATTTTACTCTCAACAAATCTGAAAATTCCGTCATACTTAAATATTGCAATGAAAACTTTGCTCATAGTGTCTATGTCCAAGAATTTATTGAAAGAATGACCGTTGCTTTGGAAGAAAATAATGATATGCATGAATCAATAGATAATCATGATTCCGATGATTTGGTTGAAATATTCCTTGATGAACATGATGCTTGCTATCCTTGTGGCCATGATGCCAATATTTATGAAGATGAATTAGCCATAGCTCCTTACGTTAAACATGAGATCGTTGCTAATGCACCCATACTTGGTAGTTCCTTCGATGAAAAGCATGATTGCAATAATTTTACTATAAATTTTCTTAATGACAACTGTGCTAATAATATGCAAAACCCTAAGCTTGGGGATGCTAGTTTTGCTATGTCTACTACTTGTTGTAGTGATCATGATTGGGGTGATTCTTCTTTTGATCTTTAAATTTTTTTTAAGAACCATGATGAATATGATATTGATAATAGTGTTTGCAATATTATTGAAAGTGCGTTTGGAGAGGTCATGACTTTAGTTAATGTTAATCCCACTATTTCGGAAGAGTGTCAACTTTGCATGCATGTGGATCATATAGAGAAAATTTTATGTGATAGCTATATTGTTGAATTTGCTTTTGATCCTACATGTAATTATTATGAGAGAGGAAAATATGATTGTAGAAATTTTCATGTTACTAAATTACCTCTCGTCATGTTGAGATTGCTATTGTTTCTTTCTTCTTCCATGCATATGCTAGTTTTTGACTGCCTTGATAATTTGTTTGCTTATAAAATGCCTATGCATAGGAAGTATGTTAGACTTAGATGTGTTTGTCACGTGTTTTATGATGCTCTTTTTGTGCTTCAATTCTTGTCTTTCATGCGAGCATCATTAGAATTACCTATGCCTAGCTAGGGGCGTTAAACGATAGCGCTTGTTGGGAGGCAACCCAATTTTATTTTTAGTTTCTTTTTTGTTTTTTGCTTCTGTTTAGGAATAAATATTTGATCTAGCCTCTGGTTAGATGTGTTTGTATGTTTTAATTAGTGTTTGTGCCAAGTTAAACCTATAGGATCTTCTTGGATGATAGTTATTTGATCTTGCTGTAAATTCCAAGAACTTTCTGTTCACGAAAATAATTGTTTAAAATCCACTACTAGGAAAAGGGCTATAGATAGGACTGATTCTAATGGCGCACCAGGTAAATAGTGCGCCACTACTATATACTAATGGCGCACCGGTTGCTCGTGCGCCATCAGTGTGGAAGACACTAATGGCGCACCGTGCTCACGGTGCGCCACTACTATTCATTTTTTTCCCATTTTTCCATACAAACTAATGGTGCAGGATGGCAAAGTGCGCCATTACTAGTTAGAACTATTAATGGCGCACGACCAAGACAGTGCGCCATTAGTATATATATATATATATTTACTTTTTTGCAAACCTACTACTGGCGCACTATGCCAAAGTGCGCCATTACTAGTTTAAACTACTAATGGCGCACTTTTCCACAAAGGTCGCCATTAGTATACAAATGTTTTTTTTACTTTTTTGCAAAAAGTACTAATGGCGCACCACCTGCCGGTGCGCCATTAGTAACCAGGGTTACTAATGGCGAATTTTGTTGTGGTGCGCCATTAGTAACCTGGGACCAACAAGATATTTTGGACAGCCCACATACCCACTCACTTTCCCCACTTCATTCTCTCCACCTCCTCCTCCAAGCTTGTCTCGGCTGCCTCCTCCTCCTCACCTCATTTCTACCATAGATTCATCAAAATTAAGTGGTGAAATTACCTTTTTTTGGTAGGTAAGTAACGGGAAAGCTATCTTCATGATGTAGATCTACTTTTTTTCTCCCTAGCTCGCTCCAACAACGTGCACATGCACTTTTTGTGGCCTAGCTAGATCTATGTATGTTTGTGGTGTTGCTTGTGTTTGTGGTGTTGCATATATGTTTGTGTTTGCAGGTACCGGTATTTGAAATGCGATAGTTGCCAATATTTTGCCGGAATGTTGATTCATTTCCGTTTCGGCGAGAATTTTGGCACTATGCATTCTTTTTGGTCCTATTTTTAGGGAAGGTCATGCCAAAATTTTTCTTGGTTCTAAAATATCTTTTTACTCTACCCCGCAGGCGACCATGGTCCGCACGATGACCGAAGGCATCGTGAATAGGTTTTTTAGCTCCGCGAAGGCCGATATGCTTCAAAAGAACGAGACGGAGATAAGATGTCCGTGTCGAAGATGCAAGCTGAAGAGCTTTATTGCGGACCCGGATTCCGGGAGGGTGCGGGACCACCTGCTCTTGCGTGGTTTCATGGATGGGATCCGGGCAAGAAATGAGGAAGGGCAACAAGACAACCACCACGGCGAGGGCGGGCGAGAAGACGAAGAATCTCCAGGACATGATCACGACGGTGATGATGTACACAATCATCATGTAGAAGATGTCGTACATGATGATGAGGAAGATCAAGACGAAGGGCATGATCATGAAGATGAAGATGCCGGAGCAGACGACGATGGAGGCTGGGTGCAGGACCCTCATATTCAAGAGCTGCCGCAAGCGCAGACGGATAACGCAAGAGCTGCCGCCAGCGAAAGCCAAGCTGGATCAACTGGAGATAGACGCGGTTACTCCATTGTATGAAGGATGCAGGCCCGAGGATACCCGCTGAAAGTAATGCTCATGGCTCGAGATGAAGGTATAACACAAAATGACCGGCGCGTAGCTTCGATGAGAACATGTCATTACAGCACGAACGTCTTCCCAAGGGGAACAAGTGCCCGACCAGTTTCGAGGAGGCGAAGAAAATCGTGTGTCCTTTGGGTTTACCGCACGTGAAATACCATGTGTGCATGAACAATTGCATCATCTATCGGGACGAGCACGCGGAGTCTACCATATGTCCGGTGTCTTGGCGTCACTCGATACAAGAAGAGGAAGAAAGCTCCTCGAAAATCGGTGTGGTACTTTCCGATCACTCCTCGTCTGCAGCGGTATTTCGCGGACCCTAAGGTAGCAAAGCTCTTGCGTTAGCACACGGATAGGGAGGAGAAGAAGCGGGAAGATGACAGAAATGATCCGGAGATAAATAAAAAAGACAAGATGCTGAGTCACCCTAAGGATGCGAGCCAGTGGAAAGCGTTGAACTTCGAATACCCAGAATTTGGGAAGGATCCAAGGAACATCGTGCTGGGCGCGAGCACCGATGGAGTCAATCCGTTTGGCAGCCAGAGAAGCACACATAGCACCTGGCCTATGTTTGTGTGGATGTACAACCTTCCCCCTGGTTGTGCATGAAGAGGAAGTACATTCACATGAGTATGCTAATTGAAGGGCCGAAACAACCAGGGAACGACATCAATCTGTATCTGGGGCTGCTGAAGGAGGAGCTAGACACGCTGTGGAAAACGCCAGCCAATATGTGGGACGCCGCAGAGAAAGAATATTTCCCTATGAGAGCCGCACTACTCACGACGGTGCACGACTATCTCGATTCTGAATATCTCGCAAGGCGGGTAGTCCACGGATTTTACGGATGCGTAAGGTGCATGGATGACATAACATATCGCCAGCTAGATAGAGATCTCAGGTCTTGAAAACCGTGTTCATGGGACATCGAAGGTGGCTTCAGCGGCGATGACCCGTGGAGGAAACGCAAGGATCTGTTCGATGGTGAAACCGAACCCCAAAACGCCTGCGGTAATGCGAGCGGCGAGGAAATAGACGAGCTGTTGAAAAATTGGAAAGATTGCCCACTGCCGGGAAAGAAGCAAAAGGCGCCAGAGCTGGGAAAGAAGCGAAAGGCGCCAGAGCCGCTGCTGAAGGTATGGAAAACGAGGTCTGTTTTCTGGGACTTGCCGTACTGGAAGATCCACCGTGTGCCTCACAGCCTTGATGTCATGCATATCACGAATAACGTGTGCGAGACTCTGCTTAGTACCCTGCTCAACATGCCAGAGAGGACCAAATATGGGCCGAAAGCAAGGGCAGACTTGAAATCAATGGGCATCAGGCAGGAGCTTCACGCTAATGATGATGATGATGATGATGATGATGATGAGGCAAAGCAGGACACAGAAAGTCGTCGCAAAGGCAAAAAGGCTAAGAAGACCGGAAATGACTACCCTCCAGCGTGCTTCACTCTAAGTCAGGAGGAGATCGAGCAGTTTTTCACCTGCCTCCTAGGAGTAAAACTTCCTTACGGTTACGCGGGGAAGATAAGCAAATACCTAGACCCAGCGAAGCAGAAGTTTAGCGGGATGAAGTCTCACGACTGTCACCTGCTGATGACGCATATAATTCCAGTTGCAATCCGTGGGATCATGGACGCGCACGTCCGTGAAACGCTATTTGGCCTATGCAACTTTTTCGACGTCATCTCTCGGAAGTCGATTGGCGTGAGGCAACTCGATAGCTGACGAGGAAGAGATCGTGGTGATACTATGCGAGCTTGAGATGTACTTCCCGCCCGCATTCTTCGATGTTATGGTGCATCTGCTGGTCCATATCTTGGAGGATATCATCGAACTCGGGCCGACGATCCTGCACAGCATGATGCCGTTCGAAAGGATGAATGGTTTCATCAAAGGATACGTTCGGAACATGTCACGTCCAGAGGGAAGTATAGCCAGGGGCTTTCTGACCGAAGAGTGCATCTCCTACTGCATGAATTATCTAGGCATCGAGAACCCCGTTGGTCTGCCCGTCAGCAGGCACCTCGGCAGGCTCGCTGGATGGGGTCACCGTGAGGGTCGCCGCGAAATGCATGTCGACTTCGAGGGTCGACTCGCCGACTTTGAAAGAGCAAACCTAGTCGCGCTACAACACATAGACTGTAACGCCCCGGATTCGATGCGCCAGGTGTCCGTCAGTTATTTGCCATCCTTGCCATGTCATTTGCTTGCGTGTTGCACTTTTCCATGTCATCATCTGCATTTCATATCATCTCGTCATGTGCATCGCATCTGCATACGTGTTCGTCTCATGCATCCGAGCATTTTCCCCGTTGTCCGTTTTGCCATCCGGCACTCCTATGTTCCCCGGCGTCCCCCTTTTGTCTCTCGTTGTGAGTGGGTGTTAAACTTTTTCGGAATGGCCCGAGGTTTGCCAAGCGGCCTTGGTATACCACCGGTAGACCGCCTGTCAAGTTTCATGTCATTCGGAGGTCGTTTGATACTCCAACGGTTAACTGGGTAACCGCAAAAGCCCCCTTCTCTTTGCAGCCCAACACCCCTCCAAAGTGGCCAAAAACCCATCCTAACCCCCTCTTTGCTCTCGGTCGTTCGATCACGATCGCGTGGCCGAAAACCGCTCCTCATTTGGACTCTCCTAGCTCCCTCTACCTATAAATATGCCCTCTTCTCCGGAATCCCGCAGTCCAAACCCTAGCCCCGCTCCTCTCTCCGTGCCGGACACACATGTCCGCCCGTCACCCCCGACCAATAGGAAGCCGCCACGTCAACGCCGCCCACGCCTACATCGCCGCCGCCGCCCGGGGCCCAGATTCGCCCGCCCGAGGCTGAATCCAGGCCTCGCTGGGCGAACCCGCCGCCGCCTAGCCGTCACCGCGCCGTCTGCCGCTGGTCGCCGGTCCCGCCGCCGTCGACCTCCGTCCCCGCCGCCTCGCGCAGCCATTGCTGGCGCCCGCCCTTGAGCCTCGCGGCGCCTCGGGCGCCGCCGCCGCCCAGCTCCGTCGTCCGCCGCCGCCTAGACCTCCACCCGGCCCTTGTATCTGCCCGCCGTCCTCGCCCGTCGCTGCCCGCCCGGCGCAGCGAGCCCTTCGCCTCCGCCATGATCCCGCCCGGCCTTTCGCCCACCTCGCCCGGCCCCCCATCTCCGCCCAGATCCGGCCAGGAGAGGGCCGGATCCGTCCTTCTCCCGCCTCCCCAACCTCTCCCTCAACCTCTCCCGTCGACCCCATCGTCTCCGGCGAAGATTCCGGCGAGTTGACTTTTTCCCCCTCGAGGTCCATTTTTCCACTAAGTCCCGAATATTTTTGCATAATGTTGCCATGTTCATCGCATCATAACTTGCTTCATACTGCTCCGTTGTGTGCGTGCAATCTGTCAAATTGTTCATTGTGAGATGCTATTCATTTCATTACATTGCATCATGTTCATTTGAGTTCATCTTGATGCCTGAATCATTGTTGCAAAAGTGCTATGTGATGTTAATCTGCTGAAACTGGTATAACTTGATGATTTGTCATTTTTGTTGCATTTGATGTGTGCATCCTATGAGCATGAGCTCTACATGTGTTTTGTGCTATGTCATGCCATCTTCACAATGGTGCCATCCATGGATTTTTTTGGGTCTTGTCGTAAGTGCATCGAGCTTGTTGAGTAGGGTACTTGCTGTTGCTGTTTTGCTAGCCTGATTCTGTTATATTATGATGCTATGTAAACCTTCTGCTACAAGTCATTCTATGCATAATATGGAGATGTTCACTAAGGATGTTTTGTTATACATGTCCTGCTCTATCCATCCATGCCCTTTGTTGCAATTATAGTCTGCTGTAACTTGTTGTAATCTTGCTCTCAAATTGCTAAATAATGTTGCTGTCAGCCTGTTAACATTAAGTTCAATGTTGCCATGATTGTTTTTAGTGATACCTGCACTCTATGAACTTGCTCTTGCCATGTTTTGCTTTATATATATTCCATATTACTGTGAGTTGCCTTTCCATGCCATGTATTGCTCTGTGGTGAGTGGTTCAAGCTCACCAACATGTCTACTTATTGTTGTTCCTGCCATGTATGAATCTGTCATCATTTGCCATGTTTACATGGGTGCCATCATATTTTTCTGTTTCTGTTTGGCTCATGGTCAATAAGGGATTTTTGTTATATGTATTTAGTAGATTCATTCCATGCCTTTGTTTGCCATGATAAGTTCCTGTAGCATGTTGTTTGATATCTCTAAACATTGCAACCTGATGTTATTTTCTGCTAAGCCTGAAACTGTTATTATTTGCAATTTGGCCATGTCTTTTTGAGCATGTTCTAGTGATTTCTGGAGATATCTCACTATTCATGTTTTGTTATGCATTACCTGTAAATCATGACCATGCCTTTTGTTTGTTCGTTGAGGTCCTGTAGCATGTTGTTTTGATGCTTGCAATATGCCTAGTTGCTGTTTTGGACAGATTGTTGTCATGACTTGTATAGGGTGTATGTGTTGAACCGTTGTCTGCTTTTGAGTGTGCTCTATATGAAACTTGCTTGATTTTGCATGTAGCTTCATATTATCATGTTGCATCCTTGTTTTGAGGTGTTTTCTTGATATTTGAATGCATTTTGCATCAATGCCATGTTTATCTTGTTTTGCTCATATCTTCTAGGCCGTAGCTCCGAATCTAATGAACTTTATTTGTAACTTGACTAGAATTTCGTGTAGATTATCGTGGTGCATCTTAACTTGCTCTTTAACAACTTGAACATAAGGTTTATTCAGATCTGGACCAATTTCGAAATTTGCATATGAGGACTTACCGGAATTGTTATATGTTGCTTCCGGCCTCATTTAAACTTGCTTTGATGTGTTGCTCTTGTATGCATCATCTCTTGCCATGAGTAGCTTCATGTAGCCTTGTCATGCATCATACTCGGTTGAGCATCATGCCTTGTTCTTGTGTGGTGTGTTTACCATGTTGCGTGTTTCTTCTCGATAGTTCCCATTTCATTGCGACCGTGAGGATTCGTTCGTCTACGCTTGGTTCGTCTTCGTGGCTTCATATTCTTCATGGACTCGTTCTTCTTCCTTGCGGGATTTCAGGCAAGATTACCGTCACCTTGGATCTCATTACTATCATTGCTATGCTAGTTGCTTCGTTCTATCACTATGCTGCGTTACTATCATCCCAAATTGCCATGAACCTCTAACCTTTGTTGCCCTTCCTAGCAAACCATTGTTTGGCTATGTTACCGCTTTTGCTCAGCCCCTCTCATAGCGTTGCTAGTTGCAGGTGAAGTTGAAGATTGCTCCATTGTGGGCAGGATTATGTTGGGATATCACAATATCTCTTATATTATTAATGCATCTATATACTTGGTAAAGGGTGGAAGGCTTGGCCTTATGCCTGGTGTTTAGTTCCACTCTTGCCGCCCTAGTTTCCGTCATACCGGTGTTATGTTCCCGGATTTTGCGTTCCTTACGCGGTTGGGTGATTTATGGGACCCCCTTGACAGTTCGCTTTGAATAAAACTCCTTCAGCAAGGCCCAACATTGGTTTTACCATTTGCCTCACCACCACCTACATTTCCCTTGGGAGTAATTAACCCAAGGGTCATCTTTATTTTAGCCCCCCCGGGCCAATGCTTGTCTAAGTGTTGGTCCGAACTAGAGCCCTTTGCAGCGCCTCCTCGGGGAAACTCGAGGCCTGGTTTTAGTTGTACGGACTGCTCATCCGGTCGTGGCCTGAGACGAGATACGCGCGGCTACTATCAGGGTGTCGGCACGCCGGGAGGTCTTGCTGGTCTTGTTTTGCCATTGTCGAAATGTCTTGTAAACCGGGATTCCGAGACTGATAGGGTCTTCCCGGGAGAAGGAATATCCTTCGTTGATCGCGAGAGCTTATCATGGGCTAGGTTGGGACACCCCTGCAGGGTATAAACTTTCGAGAGCCGTGCCCGCGGTTATGTGGCAGATGGGAATTTGTTAATGTCCGGTTGTAGATAACTTGACACCAGATCCGAATTAAAACGCATCAACCGCGTGTGTAGCCGTGATGGTCTCTTTTCGGCGGAGTCCGGGAAGTGAACACGGTTTTGGGTTATGTTTGACGTAAGTAGGATTTCAGGGTCACTTCTTGATCATTACTAGTTGACGACCGCTTGCTTTGCTTCTCTCCTCGCTCTTATTTGCGTAAGTTAGCCACCATACATGCTTAGTCGCTGCTGCAACCTCACCACCTTACCCCTTCTTTACCCATTAAGCTTTGCTAGTCTTGATACCCATTGTAATGGGATTGTTGAGTCCTCGTGGCTCACAGATTACTACACCAACAGTTGCAGGTACAGGTTTCGCGATGATCATGATGTGAGAGCGATGTTTGCTCGTTTTGGAGTTCTTCTTTTCCTTCTTCGATCAGGAGATAGGTTCCAGGTCGGCATCCTGGGCTAGCAGGGTGGATGTCGTTTGAGTTTCTGTTTATGTTTCATCCGTAGTCGGATGTTGATCTTGTATGATGTATTGTTGTATTCATGTGACATTGTATGTCTTGGTTGTACCCCCACTGTTATGTAATGTTGATGTAATGATATCCACCTTGCAAAAGGTATTATTTATCCCGTTGCTGTAGTGAATGGGTAAGCCCTGTACATTGTGTCCCTAAAAAGGGAGGTATTACCGTTGTTCCTAATGATAAAGATGAATTGATCCCGCAAAGAATTATTACAGGCTATAGGATGGTAAATGATTTTCGTAAGTTAAATAAAGCTACTAAGAAAGATCATTACCCTTTACCTTTTATTGATCAAATGCTAGAAAGGCTATCCAAACACACACATTTTTGCTTTCTAGATCGTTATTCTGGCTTCTCTCAAATACCTGTGTCAAGAAAGGATCAATCTAAAACTACTTTTACTTGCCCTTTTGGTACTTTTGCTTATAGACGTATGCCTTTTGGTTTATGTAATGCACCTGCTACCTTTCAAAGATGCATGATGGCTATATTTTCTGATTTTTGTGAAAAGATTTGTGAGGTATTCATGGATGACTTATCCGTCTATGGATCCTCTTTTGATGATTGTTTGAGAAACCTTGATCGAGTTTTGCAGAGATGCGAAGACACTAGTCTCATCCTGAATTGGGAAAAGTGTCACTTTATGGTTAATGAAGGCATTGTCTTGGGGCACAAGATCTCCGAGAGAGGTATTGAAGTTGATAAAGCCAAAGTTGATGCTATTGAAAAATGCCATGTCCCAAGGACATAAAAGGTATAAGAAGTTTCCTTGGTCATGCCGGCTTTTATAGGAGGTTCATTAAGGACTTCTCTAAAATCTCTAGGCCTCGACTAATTTATTGCGTAAAGATATTCCTTTTGTCTTTGATGATGATTGTGTAGAAGCATTTGAAACACTTAAGAAAGCTTTGATCACTGCACCTATTGTTCAGCCACCTGATTGGAATTTACCTTTTGAAATTATGTGCGATGCTAGTGATTATATTGTAGGTGTTGTTTTAGGGCAAAGAGTCTATAAGAAATTGAATGTTATCCAAAGATGCTAGTAAGACTCTTGATACTGCCCAGAGAAATTATGCTACTACTGAAAAATAGTTCTTAGCAGTTGTGCTTGCATGTGATAAGTTTAGACCTTATATTGTTGATTCCAAAGTTACTATTCACACTGATCATGCTGCTATTAAATATCTTATGGAAAAGAAAGATGCTAAGCCTAGACTCATTACATGGGTTCTCTTGCTCCAAGAATTTGACTTGCATATTATTGATAGAAAGGAGCCGAGAACCCCATTGCGCATAACTTGTCTAGGTTAGAGAATGTTCTTGATGAACCAACGCCTATTAATGATAGCTTTCACGATGAACAATTAGCGGTCGTCAATGCTTCTCGTACTGCTCCTTGGTATGCTGACTATGCTAATTACATTGTTGCTAAATATATACCACCTAGTTTCACATACCAGCAAAAGAAAAAGTTCTTTTATGATTTAAGACATTACTTCTGGGATGATCCACACCTTTATAAAGAAGGAGTAGATGGTATTATTAGACGTTGTGTGCCTGAGCATGGACAGGAACAAATCCTACGCAACTGTCACTCTGAATCCTATAGAGGACACCACGCTGGAGATAGAACTGCACACAAGGTACTACAATCTGGTTTTTGTTGGCCTACTCTCTTCAAAGATGCTTGTAAGTTTGTCTTATCTTGTGATGAATGTCAAAGAATAGGTAACATTAGTAGATGACAAGAAATGCCTATGAATTATTCTCTTGTTATTGAACCGTTTGATGTTTGGGGCTTTGATTATATGGGACCTTTTCCTGCCTCCAATGGTTATACACCTATTCTAGTTGTTGTTGATTACGTTACTAAGTGGGTAGAAGCTATTCCAACTAGTAGTGCTGATCATAACACTTCTATTAAAATGCTTAAAGAAGTTATTTTTCCGAGGTTTGGAGTCCCTAGATATCTTATGACTGATGGTGGTTCACACTTTATTCATGGTGCTTTCCGTAAGATGCTTGCTAAGTATGATGTCAATCATAGAATCGCATCTCCTTATCACCCGTAGTCTAGTGGTTAAGTAGAGTTGAGCAATAGAGAGCTAAATTAATTTTGTAGAAGACTGCGAATAGATCTAGAAAGAATTGGTCCAAAAAACTTGATGATGCATTATGGGCCTATAGAACTGCATAAAAAAATCCTATGAGTATGTCTCCATATAAGATGGTTTGTGGAAAAGCATGTCATTTACCTCTTGAACTTGAACATAAAGCATATTGGGCTATTAAAGAGCTCAATTATGACTTCAAACTTTCCGGTGAGAAGAGGTTGTTCGATATTAGCTCACTTGATGAATGGAGAACCCAAGCATATGAGAATGCCAAGCTTTTCAAAGAAAAAGTCAACCGCTGGCATGATAAGAGGATACAAAAACATGAGTTTAATGTAGGAGATTATGTGTTATTATTCAACTCTCGTTTAAGATTTTTTGCACGAAAACTTCTCTCAAAATGGGAAGGTCCCTACGTTATCGAGGAGGTCTATCGTTTTGGTGCTATAAAAATCAACAACTTCGAAGGCACAAATCCGAGGGTGGTAAACGGTCGAAGAATTAAACATTATATTTCAGGTAATCCTATCAATGTTGAAACTAATATTATTGAAACCATAACCCCTGAGGAATACATAAGAGACACTTTCCAGAACGTTCCAGACTCCGAAAAGGCATAGGTACGTGGTACGACAAGTAAACCGACTCCAAAACAACTCTAATGGCATTTTTTTATCAGTTTTGGATTATTTAAGAGTTTTAGGAAGAAAGAAGTAGTCCGAAAGGGACACGAAGCTCCCACGAGAGAGGAGGCCGCCCCCCCACTGTAGGGCGCGCCCCCCTGTCTCGTGGGCACCTCGTGTGCCTCCCGGACTCCGTTTTCTTGTATGTTACGCATTTTGGTCGGTAAAAATTCATTATATATACTCCCGAAGGTTTTGACCACCGTATCATGCAAATAACCTCTGCTTTCGTTTCGAGCTGTTTCTGTTTCAGATCTAGAGCATCATGTCGTCTCCAAGCGCTCCCAAGGACAAGTTTTTCAATAGAGTTATCAACCCCTATCTCGCGGAGGTGCTGCATCATCCTCAAACCATTGAGGTGCGTGAGGGGGTGCTGCACATCCGCGATGTGGAGGGACCAAGGCGTACCGGGAGCGTGGAGACAAAGCTTGAAACCATGGATCAAGAAGTTTTCAAGTGTCAAGGGGTGGTGGAGCGTGGACTTAATGCCAACCAGATGATGATCACGAAGTTCACCAACAAACACGAGCTGGATGCCAAAGTCATTGGGGAAACCATCTTCAAACTTCAAGAGAAAATCGAGCACCTCCAAGCCTAGATCTATGACCTGCAAAACCAGAACTTTGAGTATGAATATTGATTCAAGCGAATTAGCTTGGCTGCAGATTTAATGATCACGGAGACTCGATCATCCTTTTATGATGGAGAGCCGATGCTCTGGAAGACGGACGACAAGCCTACATCATCAAAAACTCCTACTTCACCACCTCCGAAGAAATAATCACATGGGTATGAGCACTCCCCTTGGCAACTGCCAAGCTTGGGGGAGGTGCCCCGGTATCGTATCACCATCACACTCCTATTTTTACCGATTTATTTAGTTCGATCCTTTTAGTAGTATCTTGATCTAGTAGATTAAAGTTTTGATATCAAGTAGTTTCGAGTTTTGCATTGTGATCTCTTTATGTAAGCGAGTTCGTGTGCTATCTATAATAAAGATTAGTGTTGAGTCAAGGGCTTTTCTATGTTTCTATGATCTTGAGAAAGTAGAAAGAACAAAAGAGTTCATATTGATCTTATGGATAGTGATAACTTCACACATAGAACGTAGCCTTAGTCATCGTTGCAATTAATAGGAAGTGATAAGGAAAGAGGGGTTCACATATAAATATATTATCTTGGACATCTTTTATGATTGTGAAGCACTCATTAAGTATGACATGCTAAAAGAGTTGATGTTGGACACGGAAGACAACGTAATGGTTTATGTTTTCCGACATCTCAGTTAATGTATATTGTCATTGACCTTCCAAACATGTTGAGCTTGCCTTTCCTCCTCATGCTAGACAAATTCTTTGCACCAAGTAGAGATACTACTTGTGCTTCCAAATATCCTTAAACCCAGTTTTGCCATGAGAGTCCACCATACCTACCTATGGATTGAATAAGATCCTTCAAGTAAGTTGTCATCGGTGCAAGCAATAAAAATTGCTCTCTAAATATGTATGACTTATTAGTGCAGAGAAAATAAACTTTGTACGAACTTGTTGTGGAAGTAATAAAAGCGACGGACTGCATAATAAAGGTCCAATACAAGGGGCAATATAAAGTGACGTTCTTTTGCACTAAGACTTTATGCATTAACCCTAAACACGCATGACAACCTCTGCTTCCCTCTGCGAAGGTCCTATCTTTTACTTTATGTTTTTACTTTATGCTTGAGTCAAGGTGATGCTCACCTTTCCCTTTTTATTTTTAGCCTTTGGCAAGCTCCCCGTGTTTGAAAGATCATGATACATATATCCAATTGGATGTAAGTTGGCATAGGCTATTATT
Organism: Aegilops bicornis; assembly: GCA_021605145.1. Lineage (NCBI taxonomy): Eukaryota > Viridiplantae > Streptophyta > Magnoliopsida > Poales > Poaceae > Aegilops > Aegilops bicornis. The sequence goes on along the minus strand of CM038672.1, from coordinate 339,706,841 downwards.
GTTGACATCACCTAAAGGTGAATACGTTGGGAGGCAACACAATAAGCCCCTATCTTTCTCAGTGTCCTGCTGAAACTCTATAACCACAAGTATTGCATGAGTGTTAACAATTATAGGGGAGTACGAGATAGTTGAGTATGTGAGCTTGCTGAAAAGCTCTATTATTGACTCTTTCGGATGTTACGATAAATTGCAATTGCTTCAATGACTGAGATTATAGTTTCTTAGTTCCAAGTTTTTGAACCATACTTGACATTGTGAATCGTTTATTACTTGAGCATAGGAAATCATATGACAAATCTATATATGTTGCTGTTATTAGAATGATCATGATGCCCTCATGTTCGTATTTTATTTTTATGGACATGTGGACATATTTTTCGATTTCGGCTTCCGCTTGAGGACAAGCGAGGTCTAAGCTTGGGGGAGTTGATACGTCCATTTTGCATCATGCTTTTATATCAATATTTATTGCATTATGGGCTGTTATTACACGTTATATCTCATTACTTATGGCTATTCTCTCTTATTTTACAAGGTTTACCATGAAGAGGGGGAATGCCGGCAGCTGGAATTCTGGCTGGAAAAGGAGCAAACATTGGAAACCTATTCTGCAAAACTCCAAAAGTCCTGAAACTCCACGAAACAACTTTTTGGATTTATTAAGAATTTATGAGCGAAAGAAATAGGCTAGGGGGCCCACACCCTGTCCAGGAGACAGCAGGGCGCCCCCCTACAGGGCGCCCCCCTATCTCCTGGGCCCCCTGGTGGGCCTCCGGCGTCCATCTTCTGCTATATCATCACTTTTACCCTGGAAAAAATCGTGGGCAAGCTTACGGGATGAAACTCCGCCGCCACGAGGCGGAACCTTGGCGGAATCAATCTAGGGCTCTGGCGGAGCTGTTCTGCCGGGGACACTTCCCTCCGGGAGGGGGAAATCATCACCAACGTCATCACCAACGATTCTCTCATCGAGAGGGGGTCAATCTCCATCAACATCTTCACCAGCACCATCTCCTCTCAAAACTCTAGTTCATCTCTTGTATCCAATCTTGTATTAAAACCACAAATTGGTACCTGTGGGTTGCTAGTAGTGTTGATTACTCCTTGTAGTTGATGCTAATTGGTTTACTTGGTGGAAGATCATATGTTCATATCCTTTATGCATATTATTACTCCTATGATTATGAACATGAATATGCTTTGTGAGTAGTTACGTTTGTTCCTGAGGACGTGGGTGAAGTCTTGTTATTAGTAGTCATGTGAATTTGGTATTTGTTCGATATTTTGATGAGATGTATGTTGTCTTTCCTCTAGTGGTGTTACGTGAACGTCGACTACATGAAACTTCACCATTATTTGAGCCTATGGGAAGGCATGGGGAAGTAATAAGTAGATGATGGGTTGCTAGAGTGACAGAATCTTAAACCCTAGTTTATGCGTTGCTTCGTTAGGGGTTGATATTGACCCATATTTTTAATGCTTGGTTAGGTTTATCTTAATACTCCTTTTTGTAGTTGCGGATGCTTGCAATAGGGGTTAATCATAAGTGGGATGCTTGTCCATGTTAGGACAGTACCCAAGTACCGGTCCACCCACATATCAAATTATCAAAGTACCGAACGCGAATCTTATGAACGTGATGAAAACTAGCTTGACGATAATTCCCAATGTGTCCTCGGGAGCTCTTTTCTTATTATTAGAATTTGTCCAGGCTTATCCTTTGCTACATAAAGGATTGTGCCACCTTGCTGCACTTTATTTACTTTATTTAATTTTTGCTCGTTACTATTTATCTTATCGCAAAACTATCTATCACCTACTACTTCAGTGCTTGCAGAGAAAACCTTACTGAAAACCGCTTATCATTTCCTTCTGCTCCTCGTTGGGTTCGACACTCTTACTTATCGAAAGGACTACGATAGATCCCCTATACTTGTGGGTCATCAAGACCTCGAGGAAACGGGTACATTTCAAGGGGTCAATCCAGGAAGGATTCAGCGGAAGGGGAAGGTCATGCTGCCCGTGACATTTGGGGGCGAGTTGGACTACAGGACGGAGAGGATCGTCTTCGACGTAGCCGAGATCCCCTTGCCCTACAACGGGATTCTCAGCCGCCCGACACTAGCCAAGTTCATGGCGGCGTCACATTTCGCCTACAACACGCTGAAGATGCCTGGGCCGATGACCATCATCACCGTCCCTAGTGACAAGAAGGATGCGCTGATCTGCGCCGACCTACTCTACCGGGAAGCAGTTGCAGCAACTGCCTCCAAGGCACTTGCTCCTGCCGCTGAAGCCCCAGGAGGGAAGAAGAAGACCGGCAGGACCTCTCGCACCCACTCCGGCAAGCGCACCTCTTCGGAGTGTTGTGCTACTGTCGAGGATGTGCCAGCGAGCTCCACCGGCAAGACCAAGAAATCCAGAGTTGCACCACCAGAGACCAAGAAGGTGTCCGTCAAGGAGGATGGCACGGGAGGGGCTTTCACCATAAGCTCCACCCTTGACAGCAAATAGGAAAGCGCGCTCGTCACTTTCCTGCGGGCGAATGTCGATGTGTTTGCATGGCAAGCATCTGACATCCCTGGCATTCCCAGGGAAGTGATTGAGCACCATCTTGCTTTCTGCCCCCATGCGTGATCCGTCAAGCAGAAGGTCAGGAAGCAAGCTTTGGAATGGCAGGAGTTCATCACAGAGGAGATCAGGAAGTTGGAAGCAGCAGGCTTGGTGAGGGGAGTGCTCCATCCGACGTGGTTGGCCAATCCGGTGGTGGTGCACAAGGCAAACGGGAAGTGGAGGTTGTGTATTGACTACACACATATCAATAAGGCTTGTCCAAAGGACCCCTTCCCATTGCCGCGCATCGACCAGATTGTTGACTCCACGGCCGGGTGTGATCTGTTATCATTTCTCAACACCTACTCGGGCTACCACCAGATCTTCATGACAAGAGAAGATGAAGAGAAGACAGCATTCATCACCCCATGTGGTGCGTACTGCTTTTTACGGATGCCTTTCGGGTTGAAGAGTGTTGGCTCGACGTTTGCAAGGGAAGTCCAAATTGGTTTTGAGCCCCAGCTACATAGAAATATGAAAGCTCATATGGATGACATAGTGGTTAAAACCAAGGACAGAGCGACCCTTGTACAAGACTTTAAGAGACGTTTGCCAACCTGTGCAAGATCAACCTCAAGTCGAACCCTAAGAAGTGTGTCTTTGGCGTTCCGTCCGGCAAACTTCTCGGGTTCTTCATGTTACAGCGTGGGATCGAGGCAAACCCAGACAAGATCAAGGCTATCGAGCAGATTGAGGCGCCCAAGCGGATCAAGGATGTGCGTCGGCTCACTGGTTGCATTGCCGCCGTGAGCTGATTCATCTCCAAGTCTGCCGAGCGTGCCCTTCCCTTTTTCAAATTTTTGAAAAAGGCGGGCCCAATGGAGTGAACCCCGGAGGCCGAAGCAACACTGCAGGATCTGAAGAAACACCTCTCTTCAACACCAGTACTGGTGGAGCCTAAACCGCAAGAGCCGTTGCTGCTGTATCTAGCAGTGAAGAATCAAGTGGTCAGCGCCGCGCTGGTGGCGCAGAGGGAGGTCGACGAAGAGGCAGTGGCAGCGGCAGGAACGACAGATGGCAAGTCAGTGATTCCCCCGGTAGGGCCTGGTGCCGGCAAGGCAAGGCCCCCCGCGGAGTCTGACACCGTCGGGACAGGGCCCGCGCAGCCCAATGAAGTGGTGCAAAAGAAGAATATGATGCAGCACCCGGTTTAGTTTGTCAGCTCCCTCTTGCAGGGGGCTAGGTCAAGGTACTCCGGTGTGCAGAAATTGCTCTTCGGCCTCCTTATGGCCTCGAGGAAGCTGTGTCATTACTTCCAGACCCACGAGATCACTGTCGTCAACTACCTCCCATTGCAACGGATACTGCACAACCCAGACGCAACCGGAAGGATTGTGGAGTAGGCCTTGGAGTTATCAAGCTTTGGGTTGAAGTTTGAAAGTACTTCAACAATCCAGAGTAGAGTCCTGGCGGAGTTCATTGTAGAATGAACCTCAACGCCTGATGAAGAGATCGAGGAGACCACTCTCCCCGCAAGGAGACAGCTCGCGACTTGATTATGTACTTTGACGGAGCTTTATCGCTGCAAGGTGCCGGTGCTGGTGTGCTGCTCGTCGCACCCACTGGAGAGAACCACAAGTATGTAATCCAGATGCACTTTCCCAGGGAGATGTCCACCAACAACACTGCTGATTACGAGGGGTTGCTTGCCGGTCTCAGGATCGCGGCAGACCTCGGAGTTAAAAAGCTCATCGTTAGGGGTGATTCGCAGCTTGTTGTCAGACAAGTCAACAAAGATTATCAGAGCCCGTTGATGGAGGCCTACATGGATGAGGTGAGTAAGCTGGAGGAGCGCTTTGACGGTATACAAGCAGAGCACGTTCCCCGAGCGGAGAACGATATCGCCAATTACATGTCAAAGCAAACTGCATTCAAGCTACCTGTGGAACCAGGTACCTTTTTACTTCGGTTGACTCAACCATCCGTCGAACCATCAACAGAGCAGAACAAGCGGAGGAAATCATGCACCGGCAAGTACTTCCCCGCTGGGCCCCCGGGGGCCGCCGGCAAGGGTGTTGCCTTGGACTCTGAGCCTGCCGAGGAGCGACCGACTCTGGCAGGCCGTCAAGCCCTGGCCGTAGAGTCGGCCGCTCCCATGGCAGAAGAACTGCCTTTGTTCCTTGCCATCGAGCCCCAGGCTCCGACATGGGCACAACATACCGTCCGATTCCTGCAAACAGGGGAGCTTCCTGAGGAGCAGGAAGAAGCAGAGAAAGTAGCCCGTCGGTCTGCTATGTATCAGTTCATCGATGACGTCCTGTACAGGAGGAGACCGCACGGTGTGAAATTGAAGTGCATTCCCAGGGAGGAAGGACTGGAGCTATTGGCAGAGATACATGGAGGCATATGTGGCTCCCACATAGGGTCGAGGGCCCTTGCCGGCAAGGCATTCCGGCAGGGTTTCTTCTGGCCCACTGCCCTCCAGGATGCAATGGCACTAGTAACCTAGTGTGAAGCGTGTCAGTTCCATTTGAAGAAGCTTCATCAACCAACTCAAGCCCTTCAAACCATTCCTCTCTCCTGGCCATTCTCGGTCTGGAGGCTCGACATACTGGGAACTTTCCCCCGCGCTGTCGGGGGCTTTGAGTACTTGTATGTTGCGATCGACAAGTTCACAAAGTGGTCGGAGGTGGAAGCAGTGAGGAAGGTGACAACATAGTCAGTCGTCAAGTTCTTCAAGGGGCTAGTGTGCCGTTTTGGTCTGCCAAACAAAGTCATCACCGACAACGGCACGCAGTTCACGAGCCACACCTTCATGCAATACATCCAAGACCTCGGTAGCAAGGTTTGTTTCGCTTCCGTGGCACACCCACGGAGCAATGGCCAGGCAGAGAGGGTAAATGCTGAAGTGTTGCAAGGCCTGAGGACAAAGACTTTTGACAGGCTGCACAAGAGCGGAAGGCGTTGGATTGATGAGTTGCCAACGGTTCTTTGGTCGATCAGGACGACACCAAATCGAGCCACCGTCCAGACACCCTTTGCCCTGGTATACGGGGAAGAGGCAGTTCTCCCCACGGAACTCATATTGGGTCACCTCGAGTGCTCGCTTACGACGAGCTTGAGAAAGATCAATTGCGGCAAGATGACGCAACGCTCCTTGAGGAAGATCGTCTTCGGGTGGCTGTGAGAGCAGCATGCTACCAGCAAGCCTTGCGCCGCTACCATAGCCGCAAGGTTCATGCCCAAAGCTTTGAGGAAGGCGACCTTGCTCTTCCGCGCGTTCAGTCGGCCGAGAATTGCAACAAGTTGACGCCGAAGTGGGAAGGCCCTTATAGGGTAATACGAGTCACCAGGCCTGGCGCAGTCTTCCTGGAGACCGAAGATGGTATTCCATTGAGCAACTCCTGGAACATCGAACATCTTCGCAAGTTTTACCCACAAGGCGCGGTTGCCGGGCTTCCCGGCAAGCCACCCTTTTGTACAAGCTTTGCCCGCAAGGCATGTAACCCTCTGTAAAAAGCTAGGCGCAGACCCTGAGCATAAATAAATGAAGCGCTGCGCCCTATGTTATAGCATGCATGCTAGGTTAAGTCTCTCCCTCGGGTAGGGTTGATAGTGCTTAGCGGCGACTAACCCCTAGCCTAGAGGTCGAGTATGTGTCTTTCTGTCCTCTTTGGTTCACAGGGCAAATGGATACTTTTGCTGAGCCACTTGGAAGAAAGAGAATGAGCCGACGCTCCGGCCCTGGCAAGCCAAGACTGCCGGGGGCTGAAGACACAAGGATCCAACCACGGCAAGCCAAGGTTGCCGGGGGCTGCGTATTCAGATAAGTCTTTCATCCCATGTTATGCATTTTCGTATGGAACTGGGACATGTGAAACCTCGTTTATATTGTTAAACCACCGTGCTCCCCTTTCCCTGTACCCAAGAGCTATCCCCTGGGTCGGAACTTGGTCATAGTCGCGGTGGCAAGAAAATGAACGAGGGGCCTAACTCTACTTCGCCCTGCCTCCCCAAAGAGCGTGAGAATGGTTGACTAAAGTGGGGGGGGGGGGACGGCAAGGCCTGTTGCCGGGCGAAAATGTTTATCTTCAAAATAACAAGGATCCATTCCATGGCATGGGCCTCGCTCACGCACAAAGAACCCGGCAAGCACCCTTTTTCATTAAAAACGTCCCATACAGGTACAGTTCGTACGGAATAAAAAAACATGAGCAAAGGGATTATGAGTTTTAAATCTAACAAGTGCATGCATGCTTACAAACTAAAAAAAGATAAGATGCCCGTAATCCCTTTCTTGTCCCTCTCCTCAGGAGATGGAACAAGGTAGTAGGAGGGCGAAAGGAGCGCCTAGGCATGGTGCGGGAAGCAGAAGGCGCTAAGAGAGCATCCCGGTGCCAAAGCTGGAAGATGAGGCAACGAACCGACGATACACGACAAAGGCGTCGGTGCCCGCGTACTCCGACTTGACGGCCGCCGACCACCTTCTTCGCCTTCTCCCGCCCTCCTACGCCAGCCACCCAAGGAGGCGATGGGGAATGCGCCGATGGAGAGATTGACGAGGAAGGCCCTCGGCAGGGCGCGTGGCCGAGGGAGGGGCGACGTGGTCAGCCGGAGTCGGGGTCGGCGCCCCGCCGCTCGACGCCCTCATCGTTGCTGTCGCTGTCCTCCTCGTCACTCTTGCTCGAGGTAGAATCTTCATCGTCAGAGGAGCTCTTCATGCAGCACATCAGACGAGTTCCAAGATCTCCGAAGACCTTGACGGAGATCAGGCCGTCCTCCATTAACTTGAAGTAGAGGGCGAGCCCCGCCGTTAGGCTGTGGATGCGAGCAAATGTCTTCCATCCGCGACGGAGGTACATGACATGAGGAGCATGGAAGTCGATGTTGACCCGTGTGCCGCCGTTCCCGTAGCCCCTCATGTGCAGCCTGAGAGTCTGGGTGGATCGAGGTCCATCTCCTGAGCAAACGGGGTACGGAGACGAAGATGACGGCGCGGTGGCCGGCGCAGCCTGATGAAGAACTCGCGAGGCTGGTCCCCAACGTGGCCTTCCATTGGAAGAGGCATTGCTCGCGGAGGCGAGGCATGTACGCCGCCTCATCCCCCTCTTCCCCAAGCGCCACAACGACCTCGGCCTCGCCCCTCCCCCTTCCTCTCGTGGCCGGTCTGCCACCGCGAGCTCTTGGGGAGGAGGGACGCGCTGTCGAGCAGCAACTCTCACCGTCACCTTCGAAGGGCCGGCGCCTCCTCTCGCCATGGCAGATGGAGGAATGGAGCCAAAGTGAATGAAGACGAACGATGAAGGGATGTGGGATGCCATCCTCCTCCGCCCTTATTATAAAGAGGCGGGGTAGGGGCTCGGCCGCCCCGCTCGACCAATCCGGCCATCGGGGGCGCAGGGAATTAGGACTGACCCGCTGCCCTAATCAGCAACCTCCCGGTTTCCTGCCTCCACCACCTGCCACCTGCATGGAGGACACGTGGCGAGCAAGCAGAATCAAGGGGACGGGTGAGATGACCGTTCCCCGCCCCGTGATCGTGGGGCGCTGACACCTTGAAGACCACGACCCGAGTCCACTCAGTAAATAAGCCGCCCTCTGCGCCTCCCTCTTTTTATGGGGAAGGTGCGAGCCGCCTCTTTACCACGATGTGGCGCATGCATGCGGGAACCGCCCCACGCATGACCCCCACGTCACGCACGACTCTCCACGTCGACCATTCAACGCGGGTCATGGGGAAGCGCAGCAGCCAAAAATACTGCGGTAAAATCCGTCCCACCTGCCCGCGCACCGTTCTGGGCCTAGCCCAACAACATGTCGCGCTTATGTGTGGCCCAGGCCCAGGGGCACCTGTCGGTGTACAAAAGTAGGGGCTCTCCTTTTGACCCATTTACTTGTGCACAGGAAGTCGGAGCCACGCGTTGTGGCCGCACTAAGCATGGCCGAGGAGGGAAGCCGGAGAGCAATACAAACAAAGCAACTCCAAGACCAGAAACATAAAAGAGCAAGGGGGCGAGGTGGACTCCCCCGGCAAGACCCTTGCCGGGGCGGCCTCCGCGGCCCCGGCAAGGCGCTTGCCGGGGCAAATTGCCCGACGCCGGCAGAGCGAGCCACCCTTGAGCCCAAGGGTTCCAAACGTCACCAACAACTACATTGGACCCAGGGCTCGGGAGGCACCTCTGTGGTGGCATGCAGATCTTTGTCAAGATCATAGTTACATGAGATCAGATGAGGACCAGAAGACGACGATCCTCGGCGGGATTCTAGCCGAGGAACCCACAAGACCCCTGGCAAGAGCTTTCCCGGGGACGACCACAGCGCCACGACAAGACCCTTGCCGAGGGCATCAGCAGGGCCACAGCCAGGCCCGCATCAACCAAGACTCCACCGCTGTTCCCAAGTAGCTGCTAGCTCAACCAGCTGGGTAGGCACCTACGTGGCGACGGGCGGCCTCTACGCCGACTCAGCAAGCACCTGCGTGGTGGCATGCAGATCTTCATGAAGGCTCCAACATCGCACCACCTCAATAGCCTGCCTGCCTACATGGCACCACATGCTTCGCTGTCCCGGGCGTGTGTCGATGCAAGGCGGGGCGGCGACGGACGGGACGGGCCTCGTTCCCATCCCCGATAAAGCGAATGGACACCTAAGTAACGCATTTAATGCGCTTTGTCCTGTAATGCCGGGCGATAAGCTCGTGCACTTTAGACCTTTCCACCTACTGTGTTCCATTGTGGCGACCCCTTTCGCCTATAAAAGGAAGCCCGAGGCGACCAGGAGAGGGATTCGGCTCTTTTGGTCAAGTTACACCCCGTAGCTATCTCAAGAACACAAGAACGCTCAATACATCCACCAAAGCAGGACTAGGGTATTACGCATCTTCGCGGCCCGAACCTGGGTAAACAATCCGTGTGCTTCCTGTCAGACTTGCTCTTCTCACAACCCCGCGCCCGCCAACCGTAGAACGGATTCAAGTGGTCCCATGGTGTCGTTTCCCACCGACAATGGTAACAAGTAACAAGTGTAACAAAGGTACAACAAATTGGCCCAATCCTTTTTGTAGCAAAGGACAAGCCTGTACGAACTCTTATATAAAGCAAAGCAGTCCCGAGGACACACGGGAATTGTTGTCAAGTTAGTTTTCATCATGCTCATATGATTCACGTTTGTTACTTTGATAATTTGATATGTGGGTGGACCTGTGCTTGGGTGCTGTCCTTAATTGGACAAGCCTCCCACTTATGATTAACCCCTCTCGCAAGCATCCGCAACTATGAAATAATAATTAAGATATATCTAACCATAGCATGAAATATGTGGATCCAAATCAGCCCCTTATGAAGCAACGCTTAAACTAGGGTTTAAGCTTCTGTCACTCTAGCGACCCATCATCTACTTATTACTTCCCAATGCCTTCACTAGGCCCAAATCATGGTGAAGTATCATGTAGTCTATGTTCACATAACACCACTAGAGGAATGACAACATACATCTCATTAAAATATTGAACGAATACAAAATTCACATGATTACTTATAACAAGACTTCTCCCATGTCATCAGGAACAAAAGTAACTACTCACAAAGCATATTCATGTTCATAATCAGAGAGGTATTGAATATCATTAAGGATCTGAACATATGATCTTCCACCGAATAAACCAACTAGCATCAACTACAAGGAGTAATCAACACTACTAGCGACCCACAGGTACCAATCTGGGGTTTTGAGACAAAGATCAGATACAAGAGATGAACTAGGGTTTGAGAGGAGATGGTGCTAGTGAAGATGTTGATGGAGATTGACCCCCTCTCGATGAGAGGATCGTTGGTGATGACGATGGCTTCAATTTCCCCCTCCCAGAGGGAAGTTTCCTCAGTAGAACAGCTCCGCCGGAAACCTAGATTGCTTCTGACTAGGTTTTGCCTCAAGAAGGCGGCGCTTCATCCCGAAAGCTTCCTTTTTTCTAGGTTAAAACCCTCCATATAGCAGAAGATTAGCACCGGAGACTTGTCAGGGGGTCCACAAGCCCTAGGGGCGCGCCTTGGGCGGTAGGGCACGCCCTCGGGCTTGTGGCCACCTGGTGGGTCCCCCTCTGGTATTTCTTCGCCTAATATTTTTTTTATTCCAAAATAATTCTCCTTAAATTTTGAGGACTTTTGGAGCTATGCAGAATAGGTCTATCAGATTTGCTCCTTTCTAGTCTAGAATTCCAGCCGCCGGCATTCTCCCTCTTCATGTAAATTTTGTAAAATAAGAGACAAAAGGCATAAGTATTGCACCATAATTTGTAATAACAGCCCATAATGCAATAAATATCAATATAAAAGCATGATGCAAAATGGACGTATCACTCTTCCTTAATGTCTTAATGTAACCATTAAGGAACGCAACGTTGACGTCCATCTGCCAGATTTCATAAGTGAAAAATGCAGCAATTTGTAACATAATCCTAACAAACTTTAGCATTGCTACGGGTGAGAAGTCTCATCATAGTCAACCCCTTGAACTTGCCGAAAACCTTTTGCGACAAGTCGAGCTTTATAGACGCTGACATTACCATCAGCGTCTATTTTCTTCTTAAAGATCCATTTGTTCTCAATGGCCTTTCAGTCATCGGGTAATTCCACCAAATTCCATACTTGGTTTTCATATATGGATCCCATTTCGAATTTCATGGCCTCTAGCAATTTATCAGAATCCGAGCTCATCATTGCTTCCTTATAGTTTGTAGGTTCATCGTTGTCTAACAACATGACTGTAGGAACGAAGTATGTCTACCAGATGGGGGGTGAATGGGAGTTTTAAAACTTGTTCGGAAATCTCAAAACTCTCAGAACCGAGCAGCGAAACGAATGAAAAACAAACTACAGCGAGCTAAAAGTAAGTGCCGAATGGAAACTAAACATGCATCGAGACATGAAGGAAAACATGTCGAATATAAACATGGATAGAAGATACAAAAAGTGGTGCTCGATGGCGACATGATATTTGTTCGACCAGTTCGTCCTTCTGCACAAGGACTACGTCTGGTTGGAGGGGCTGTGACTTAACACAAAACTCTCTTCACCCTATTCTCCTCGACAATTGGTTCATCTACCAATGTCGATTACTCGTGGTAGATACTTGAGGTGATCTCCAAACATTCACAGACTTCTACTTCGAGAACCACAATTACTCTTGGTCTCTGAAGAATTTGACACCTAACCGTCTAGAGAGTTCACAACTCTCAAGAGTAATAGGTGGAGCGTACTGGCCTTAGATTCGAGTGATGCTGAAGCACTATCTAACGCTTTGACTCTAGGGGTTTTCTCTAGGTGGATTTTAAACTCAAATTGCTCAGAGAGGGGGTTGCTCAACAATCTTCACAGAATCAAACGGCGCAGCCAATGGAGAAAGCCGGCGTGGGGTGGCTATTTATAGCCGCAGCCTTTCCGGATGGGAAATGACCATTTTGGACACGCGGCCAGCCAATGGGCAACTAACATGTTTCACAACGATCGGATTTGGGAGAAATGGTATAGCATTACATGAGGAAAAAGTAATGCCAACTCCTCAGTCTGAGACAAATCTCTCGCAGTGAAGAAGATCACAGTCTCTTGCTGGCAAGTATTTGCTCGAAACACAAACAGATTTATCTCACAACTTCCATAGGATTTGGGTTTAGCATGAGAGAATTAAAGTTTCGAATGCTACACCCCTCTTAATAGTATGGTGGTCCTATGACTCAATAAAGAGAAGAAGAAGAAGAATAAAATAAATGCTACGTCTTTACTCCGTCTTCATTCTCCTCGGACAGACACCGAACCAATTGCTTCACTTCAGCAATTTTTACGGATCACTCTTGTTAACATCATCTTCGGTGATAACCTTCACTGCAACGCAGGGAGATTATCTTCGTCGTTTGCATCAAACTCCTCGTGATCTCAGGGAACTGTTACTCTGTGTGCACTAGCAAACACATAAGTCCCATACTGTTTATGTCAACAAACTCCAAAACATAAGGGGCCTATCATTGCACCAACAATCTCCCCCTTTTTGGACAGTTGTTGACAAAATAGATAATCATCAAAGTGAAGATAGATAAGTGAAATGTAATTCGAACAAGAGTGAATTAGCGTTACTTGGATCGATGATGAAATATACCCCTGTAGATATATGCAGGATAACTGATATGAGATGAAATTCTTCTACAATTCATTGATGTATAACTAGGATATTTCAATCATTTGAGATAATGATTCGCATTGATGATATGTAGTCCATTGAGATGTAGTGCAATCATTCATAACTACTGAAAATAATTCCACCTGCAAAACAAATGCTTTGATAGAAATAGTGTAGGAGGCGGTGGGGTTATTAACATTACAGCACACAAGTTTTACTTCATGGCACATATAGTCTTTGAAGCATAAGTTCGCATCGCACATGAAACCAGACCAACGGAACGCAAAAAGAAAATCTATCACAACTCGATGTAATTCTCCCTTTTTGTCAACTAGTGTAAAAAAGGTGACGAATAACATGAGTGAAGAAACGGTGAAGTTGATTCACACCGAGGCATCGCTGGAAGACCTGTCCGAGGAGGTTTCTGATTCTGAAGTGACTGGAAGATCTTCATCGGCAGTAGAAGTAGGTTTTCCTTCAGGAATGACATCTTGATGCTGAGATGATAACGACACATTTGGATTACTCACTTAAGTCAGGCGACAAATCACATTTTCTTCAACTGGTTTTTCAGTTGGCAAGGTAGCTTCATATTCTTCAAGCAGCTCGCGAAGATTAATGTGCAGAAGATTAGTAGTTGGCTCTCAAGCAGGAAGTGGAGGAGTACTTCATGGTTGATAATCTTCAACTGAGAGGCCTTTGTCGATGTACGCATAGAGCTCTTTAAGATCAGCATCACTGAATTGATTCTTGGAGAAGAACTTCCGAAGTAATTTCTAGAGCCTTTTCTTGTTCTCAGCAGCTATCAAATGCGTGATTCTTTTTCGGTTGTTAATGGCATTCAGCTCGGCAGCAAGGTGCTCTTTTTCTTGCCAATCTTCAGCAATACGCTTAAGCAGTAGCTGTTGTGTGTGCAGACTAACTTCCAGCTGTGATGGAGGTTGATGGGTAATCATTCGGTCATGCTTTGGCAGACATGGTCCATCGAATCCTTTGTGATAATATTGAGGACTTGACTCGGGGTACTTTACCCGAAGATATTTCTTGCATGACTTGCAGGGTGTCGCGTACTGGAGGAATAAAGCTTTTATGACTCACTTTTGCCAAATATTCGGTTTTCGTGGAGTAATCAACCACCTTCTGAATCTATGGGGCACAGACTTTGAGTGTTTTCGGATACTCAACAGAATCCTTCAAAATGTTCAGAAACATATCCTCAACATCAAAGATATATATGTCAGAGATGGCGTGGGTTGTATTGTAAAGAACATCTGAGACTGTACCATCAGTATTCAACCCAACCAGAGGTAAAATTGTGTGGGAGAGCATATGATACATAGTTTGGTTCTCGAAAGTTAAGTGTTTGGGCTTGGGAGGACCATTGTAGTCACTAATCTTTTCTTTGTCCATGGTGCACTTGAACATGTCATCTGAAATGGCGTCAATGTTGTGCACACGGATTTCAATTTTGCCGTGCTCAAACAGACGAAAATGAAAGTGCGAGACAAAATCCCTGGAGGTACACTTGATGCGTTGGCCTTCAGTTATCCATTCGATGATCCACATGGAACAATCAGATTCATCACCAAAGATGTATAATGTTGCATAGAACTATAGGATAATCTCTCGGTTCCAAGGGTGTTCGAATGTAAACACATTGGTGAGGCAAATGTCTTCCACATTTTGCAGTAGCTGATCGAAACAACCAATACTCTTCATAACAGTTATATCTGGGAAGTCATGAGGAAAAAATTTGTTGCTATCATAGAGAATCCGAGAATAAAAGATGGCATGTTCCTGAGTCTAGAAACAGGGTGATGCAGATATGCATGGCCCATTATAAGGACTTTCTCGAAAGAATTTAGGGCACGTATTCCAATTGAATAGCGGTCCTTTGGCACCAGCACCTGCATTAAACAACGGCAGTTGTTCACCATATATTTTGGTTCATCCTCGACTGAAATAACTTCATCACCATATATCACGGAGTCAATATGACGAGCAGAAAATGATTTGTGACCAGAGAGTCCATCATTTGAGATTCTTGTCGCTCTGTGTAGTGAAATTCACAGTTGAGAGGGAGCAGATTCTTCAACAGGTGGCTCTCAGGTTGCATCAGGCACTAGAGTTTTTTGAGGTTGTTCATCGGGAGTCGGTTGTTGAGCAGAGGGAGGAACCAAAACATTTGGTTCTTCACATGCAGGAGAAGCTTGGGATTTAGACTGAAGAATTTCACCTTCTTCTGATACATGTGGCTGAGAGGGAGGCCGCAGGCACTTGTTTAGTTGGCCATGGCGATGGAGGAGCATCTGAGACTTGAACATTTGTTGGTAAAGGAATTACTGGCTGAGGTGATTTTTCTTTCGTAGGAGGAGGAGGAGCATTTTTCGTCGCAATTTTCTTTCTCTTCTTCTGTTTCTGTTCAGCAAATTGATCAACATGCCCTTTGACAAGATCATTATAGCTGTGGGTTTTTCTTGATAATTGAGGCAGATCTTTCGAACAATATTATCCAGATCTGAATGAAATCCCAATCTTCTATTTCAAAGGATAGTCAAAGCACGATTGACATCCATGTATGATTCTTCAAGTTGCTTGATGATACACTTGGAAGTTGTAGCTTTCATTCGATTGTCAAGATCATTAAGTTGGGCGGTGAGGGAATTGATCTCAACAGAATCCTCTCTCATATCTTGAACAAGATCAGAAGCTTCAGTAATAACTTCAGGAGGGATTGGCAAAGATGCAAATTCACCATCGAATAAGTTTTCCACAAATTTGTCAAGCTGCTCCATGATGAACACGTGATTGAAATAATGAGGAGCATCAATTTGGACATTAGTATGCATAACGGGAGCAGTTTACACTGGATTTTGCTCGGTTGGAGGCATAGACGCCAAAGGTTGTGTCAAGGTAGGAGCAAATTGAGCGGCCTTTTCTTTCAGAACATCAGCTTGTGGAGCACTTTGCTCAGTAGAAGGAGCTATGATTTCCTTCACCTTTGGTTTTGGAATTTTCTCGCCTGGCTTAGTTGTGCTTACTGGGGCATCAACTACCAAATCTTGCATGTTAATCGCCTTAGGATGAGGAGTTGTGTTCACGTGATCCACCATAGTGACAGTGGTACGAGGAGTTTTCTCTTCATGATGATCTTCTTCAGAGGCGCTATTGGAACTGTACGTGCTCGAATATCAGATAGTGTCGTAGAAGTGGTGATGTTCACTTGCTCAGAGAGAGAAGGTTGAACTTCTTCCCTTTTGAGTGGAGGATCATCTTGATCGGAGGAATTGATTTCATCATTTCTATCAACTAGTTTAGCTGGCCTTTTCTTCGGCGTGCTCTTTTTCTTCAATGCAGTACAGCTGGGATCATGTTTGCACTTCGAACGCCCTTCTAATTTTCCTTTAGCCTTTTTTTTCTTTTTGACGTCAGATTTGATAAGACGACGATTTTCTTATTCTTGCGCTCTTTCCTTTTCTACCTTCTTAGCTGTCTTCTCAGCATTCTTTAGGCGCTTAGCCTTTTCATCAAGATAAGAGTCGCGAGCCTTAAGAGACAACTCAGAGCAATTGGTGGTGGTGTCGGTCTCTCCTAGGGAACACTTGCTCGGACAAGGCCAATTTAACGACAATCACCACATGGAGGATGGAAGGCAGAGTTCTTCGCATACCGAGGATGAATCATTTCATAGATGAACCACTTGCGTACCCAATGACATCGAATCTTCTGCAGATGCCTTCTCTTTTTCTGCTGCTGATTCTCCCGGAACAGTGTTGTAATTATCATGAGAGATATACTGAGTTGAATTTGTGAATGGTTGACTGCCACCTTTATTTTACTTTGGAGCATCTTCTTCTTGCTCATTTGCATTTGTTCGGATCTCTTTATTTTGTGGGATGATGGGCCTACCGTTGGGCCCTTGGCATTTGGATCCATCGACTCATCTGATGTACCCATGACTGCCTCTTCCTCATCGGCCATGCTCATTGGTCGAGAAGAATCTTCAACAGATTGCATATTCCTGTGAATAAGAATAGATTTGAGGGGAAACAGGGACAAGGTTACAAACACTCACAACAAGGATTTTTCCAAACGAAAATATTTTGAAGAAGAATTAGATGCATATTTTGAGAAATGTTTCGAATGAAAGAAACATATAAAACAAACTAGTAGGCCCGAAGGATATACTAGCCAGTGTGCTAGGTATTCCATTCTTGCCAAACATAACACAAACCCTAGATCTGAACTTTTTCGGATGCGAGGGACAACTACAAACCACATCCGCACTAGTAAAGGTAAAACCCTAGATCCAAGATATGCGGTAAAATCAGAGAAAAAATGGCCATGCATTTAACTTCGAATGTGAAGGATGGAGGCCCGAACTCATACTGCACGTACCCTAGCTCGATGGCGTGCAGTGGCTACAGCGGCACAGGGAAGATGTCCCGCGGCGGCGAGAGAAGACTCCGGTGACCACTTTCCGGCAGTGAAGCGGTGAATGGGTCGTCCGTGTCAAGCTCAAGGTGGAGCGCTGCGGTGAGGGTTTCGGAGGAGATGGTCGCGAGGAGAAAGAGAAGTGAACTGGAAGAAGGGGGCGGTTTGGTTTTTATATGCGAATGGAAATAACCGCACACGGTGAATCTGATCGAACGGACTCTTTTCAGGGACTATTGCAATTCAACAGACAAGATGGGATGGCAATTGATGGAATGCATGTGGCAACCATCATAAAAGATTGTGATCCTGACTTGGGCAGAAACCCCAAATTTTGGACATCTTTCGCCAAAATAGATTAATGTTGGAACCGAATCTTAATCGGGGTCAAGGACACCAGATCAAGTTTTGATCCAGATGAAGTTTGAGCATTTGTAACGGAACACATAGACTGGAAGAGATAGAACCGAGAAAAAACAAGGTCCTAGGCATTTCACTCAGACAAAGAAACGCAAACCCGAAAGACTAGGTATGGGAGAAATGTATTCGGACAAACACAAAGACTTTCGATCGAAAAGAAATTAAACGAAAGAAAATTGTGGTGACATGACCCACCGTTTAAGAATTGTATGACCCCGAGCATCGACAATTATCGTGGCACCCGTTTAGTCTAGTTCTTCATTAATGTATCAACTCTCAAAAAGAAAATTTCAAATAGTCGAAATTTACAAATTCGTCGAGTGTTGTCCACCCATTCCTTCTAAGATGTGGAAGTATTAGCACGGGTGCCTAGTCTAGCTTACTGGACATTTGTGAAGTCTGGGATATTTATCTCACACCAAAACATACAATATCTTTTATCATCTAGAGGCTTTGTGAAAATATCAGCGAGATTGTATTCGGTCTTGACATGATTGATGATAATATCCTCTCGAGCAACATGATCGCGAATGAAATGATGTCTGATGACAATATGCTTAGTTCAATAATGCTGCACAGGATTATGTGCAATTTTGATGGCACTCTCATTCTCACAATATAGAGGAATATTCCTGACCTTGATGCCATAATCCTTCAGTGTCTGCTTCATCCATAATAACTGAGTGCAACAAGCGCCAGAAGCAATATATTTGACCTCGGCCATAGAAAGAGATACACAATTCTACTTCCTTCACGACCAACATACCAATGATCTACCGAGGAAATGGCATGTCCCCGAAGTAGATTTCCTATCAACCAAGTCACCAGCCCAATATGAGTCTGAATATCCAATGAGATCAAACTATGCTCCCTTAGGATACCATAAACCTAAGGTAGGGGTGTGAGCCAAATATCTCAGAATGCGCTTGACCGCTTGGTGATGCGACTCTTTTGGTGCATCTTGATAGCGGGCACACATGCAAACACTTGACATAATGTCAAGTCTAGATGCACATAGGTAAAGAAGAGAACCAATCATCAAACAATAAGTTTTCTGATGATAATCCTTACCATACACATCTACATCTAGCTTACCATTCTTGGGCATAGGAGCTTTATAGCCCTTCATTTTGGAATCTTCCATTTTGAACTTCTTCATGCATTCTTTCAGATAATTCTCCTGAGATATGAAATATCCATTTGCCTGTTGACTAATTTGTAGTCCAAGAAAGAACTTGAGTTCACCCATCATAGACATTTGATATTTAACGGACATCATTTTCCCGAACTCTAAGCTGGAAGCATTCTTAGTACAGCTGAAGATAATATCATCCACATAGATTTGACATACGAATAGATCATTATCATTAGTATGAGTGAAAAGTGTGGGATCAATGGATACTGGCTTGAACCCTTTTGTAACGTCCCCAGAATCACACTACAGTAATCCCTTATGATCAATGCCAAGTCATCTTGATTTACAAAGCTTAATCATATTGGATTAATATCTCATTTCTAATTCCTTCTCTGAATCCAATTCAAATACAAAGTGAAAATTTCAAGTTCACAAAGTTGCTTGAAAAATGTTCATCATTTAGCAAATATTCCAAAACAATTTATTGTTAAAGGAAAACAACTTCACCACAATGCTAAGCTGGACAGAAGCAACAATTACAGTGCAAAACAGCATTTTAAAATGGCTTTCCAATTAGGAAAATTCCAAATGGATTCAAATAAATCCCAAGCTTATGGTGGCAGTGCACCACTTCCCCTAGTGTTTTCACCAGTGTTACATTTTTGCAAAAGATAATTAGTGCAAAATAAAATGCAAAAGGCTACTTTTAAATGAAAACCATAAAGTTTTCAAAGAAAAAAAGAAAAGGGGAAATAAAGCCTCTTGCCCTCTAGGCCTCGGCCCACCCGAGCCGGCCTAGTGGCCCACTCCCCCCAGTCAACTCTCTCGTCCCCCTATTCCCCTGACCCGAGCCGAGCGCCCGTTCCTGCCGGACCACCTCGCCGGCTCTGTCGCTACAGCGCGCCGTGGAGGGGATAAGGCCGCCACGAGCACCCCTCGGGACGCCTCCCCTCCCACTCGCCTCCCCCACTCGATTCCTCCCCCACCTAGCTCCTCCACTCGCAACCCTAGCCACCCCAATCTCTCTCCCTCGCTCCCTCTACAAGGTTTGTGCGGAGCCCGTTCTGCCGCCTCCACCATCTCATTTATCCGGACGTCCCATCGATACCGCGGCAAATAGCCACCCCGCGCCGCACGGAGACGTCTAGAAGAACCGCGGTGCTCCTCTGTTTCATCTACGCAGAAGAACTCGAGTCGGGGACCAACACAGTGCTGGATCGGCACCGTCTCCTACCTCCGGTCGTCGTCAGTCGCCGCATCGATCCGCTCTCCCTCGACCCCTCCGGCTTCATCAAGCCCTCCACGAGCTTCGATGTGAGCTGCGCCTCCGATTCCCCCTCATTCCCGCTTCGTTCCGCCGCTGTAACCCGCCCCCTCGTTTCATTGTCGTAGTCGCCGTCCCTGAGCTTGCCCGAACTCCTATGTACGCGCATGCATGACTTAGTTGTTCTATTGCTTGTTGCGCTACTCCTGCATCGCTGCTACTGCCCCGCTGCTGCTGCCTCTGCCTGCCACTATCCCTCGCCGCATGCCGCAGCCGTCCGAGTGCCCCGACGCTCGCCTGCGCCGTTCGCTAGCTCGCCCGGCCCCACCCTGTTGTTTCCCCGTATCCGTGCTGGGGCTCCAGCTGCTGCTGCCGCCACTGTGTGTTGCCACGTCTGGCCCCGACCGGCCTCGTCGGCTCCTCTTCTGTTGCCGCTCGTCGGCGCCCCCAACCCTACCTCTCCCCACACGCCCGCTCTCCCGCTCACCGTGCCTCCCGCTCGCCTTCCCGCAGCCACGCGGGACCTCCCCTGCTCGCACGTCCGAGCCCCGCCCATGACTCTACTCACGGTGCGGCGACGCCGTGCAGATCTGCCGCGCCTTAGCGCCGCTGCCGACCTCCGCCCGTCCTGCTCCCTGGCCGCCTTTCTGCCCCACCGTGCCCACCCTGCGCCCACCTCACTTTGCCGCGGCCGGGCCGGGCGAGCCTCATGTGGCCATCATCTGGGTCCGCCCCGCCCGGCTCCAGCGCCCGCACGCCCGTGGCCATGCGGACGGGCGCCCGCACCCATTTCGCCTGGTTTCCCCCCGGGCCTATGACAGTGGGCCTGCCCCAAATCCTTAAAAAAGGTTTTAAAAGTTAAAAAAAACTAATTAATTAATTAGTAGAATAATTAAATAATATGCTTAATTGACTAATTAACAACCTAACTAGTGTAATTAAATCTGCTAATTAGGAAACAGTCAATGAAAGGTAGGTCCCCCATGTCAGTTTGACCAGTCAACGCCCTGTTGACTGCTGGCATCATGATGAAGTCATGCTGATGCAATAACTCCATTTTAGAAATATAAATACTTTCAGAATATGTTTTAAACTTGCAACAATCATAGTTAATAATCCGTAACTCGGATGAAAATGTTTTCTACATGAAAGTTGCTCAGAACGACGAGACGAATCCGAATACGAGGTCCGTTTGTCAGCCACACGTCCCTAGCATAGCGAACATGCAACTTTTCACATCCGGTTCATCTGTCCGTAAATGCGAAACACCGGGGATACTTTCCTGGATGTTTCCCTCCTTCGCCGGTATCACCTCCTACCACGTTAGGGAACACCTGGCGCCGTTAGTTGTCTTTTCATGCATCGATATGCATCTGTTTGCTTATATTTACTGTTTCTTCCCCCTCTTCTCTTCGGTAGACCCCGAGGCCGATGATGCCCCAGTGATTGACTACGTCGATGACGACCCCTCCTTGCCAGAGCAACCAGGCAAGCCCCCCTTTGATCATCCCGATATCGCCCATTCCAGTCTCTCATGCTTGCATTAGATTTTGCTACTGTTATTGTTGGCTCCTCTTCTGATGCATAGCCTGCTTTTGTAACCTGCTTATTGTTACCTACCTGCTTAGTATAGGTTGGTTAGTGATCCATCAGTGACCCCCACCTTATCCTTGTTGCCCCTGCTTCATCATCGAAAACCTGATCAATGGGATCGAAGACCAGGCCCCGGCACCGCACATCACTTTCCCCTTAGTTGATCGACACTACTGGGTTACTATAGAGTGCCGAGGGTGAGACCTCATCAGCACTTCTAATGTTAACCCTGTAGTGTAGCTATTCAGTGATGGTCATCAAGGGTGATTTCCTCCTTAACCACTTCGGATACGACTCTATCGTGCAACCCCTCAAGTGTGAACCTCGAGGGTGGATCCTCTTACGTTCACCATGATGATTACATCTAGTGGAATTCACTAGGGGTGATTCCTGGGGTTTTCCCCTTGATGTTTGGACACACGGATACTTGGAATTTACAACTGTTACTTGGAAAGGCGGGTCGACTCTGAGGGGTACCCGCGAGTGATGTGGATACGGGTTGACCTGGAGGGTGCCCGTGAGATAATTACGAGGCGTGGCCGGGCATTCTTAGCCCTTGCCGCAAGTCCTCGAGATGGGGCGACGGGGTCACATCTTTCATGAGTCTCTACTTGTTACCGTGCGTTCCTAATCCACTACGAGTTGGATATTTGATCCGAGGGGCCTCTGGCCTGATAGCACTAACCATCACGTGGGCATAGTATGGGCGTTCTGCGTTGTATGCATCAGTCGAAGCATAATAGACGTCAGCAACTGAGCGGCGCGTGCCGGGTTGGACTGCGTAAGCACCTGCCTTTTTCAAGGAGGTAGCTAGGTCTGCTTACCGGCCGCATTTGCAACATGCAGGAGTTCCCGGGGCGATGGCCCATGATCCCTGGGGGCATATATTTAGTCCGGCGTGCTGACCTCTCTATTAAGCCTAGATCGGGTTGCGGCATATTGTTTGGCCGAGGCCGGTCATGACCCAGGAAAGTGTGTCCGGCCGGAGTTAATCGAGTGTGGTGGGTAAGTTGGTGCACCCCTGTAGGGAAGAAAACATCTATCGATAGCCTGTCCTACGGTAATGGACACTTGGAGTTGTATCCCGATCAATACAACTAGAACTGGATACTTGTGATGAGAAATGGATAGTATGACTCTGGGATTGCTTTCTCGCAGGGAGTCGAGGAAGGATCTCTGGCCGAGGTTGATAACACTACTACTGCTTTACTTTATGCTACTCTTATCTCTTCTGATGTTGTAAGATGCTTGGAGCTACTTGAAGATGCTAGTCTTCGATAGGCTAGGCTTTCCCCTTCTCTTCTGGCATTCTGTAGTTCAGTCCACATATACAACCCATTTCATTGATATCGATGCATATGTAGTGTAGATCCTTGCTTGCGAGTACTTTGGATGAGTATTCACGGTTGCTTTGCTCCCCCTTTTCCCCCTTTCTTCTCCTTTCCGGTTGATGGAACCAGATGTCGGAGCCCAGGAGCCAGATGCCACCGCTGATGCCTGCTACTACGTGGAGACCGCTGACGACCAGGAGTAGTTAGGAGGCTCCCAGGCAGGAGGCCTTGCCTTTTCGATCGATGTTGCTTTTGTGCTAGCCTTCTTAAGGTAAACTTGTTTAACTCATGTCTGTACTCAGATAATGTTGCTTCTGCTGACTCTTGTGTATTCAAGCTTATGTATTCGAGCCCTCGAGGCCCCTGGCTTGTAATATAAAGCTTCTATTATTTCAATTTGTGTCTAGAGTTGTGTTGTGATATCTTCACGTGAGTCCTTGATCTTGATCGTACACATCTGTGTGTATGATTAGTGTACGATTGAATCGAGGGCGTCACACCTTTGTCTAGCATAAACTTCTTCAAAGTGTCATACCACGCTCGAGGGGCTTGCTTCAGCCCATATAGGCTTTATTCAACCAAAAACTTTGTTAGGAAACTCAGTTTGTTCAAAGCCAGATGGTTGTCTAACATAAACTGCCTCATCAATTTCACCATTGAGGAAAGCACTTTTCACATCCATTTGATAAAGCAAGATATCATTGAAATTTGCATAAGAGAGAAGAATACGAATTGCTTCAAGGCGTGCAACAGGAGCATATGTTTCACCAAAATGAATACGTTCTACCTATGTGTACCCTGGAGCAACAAGACGTGCTTTGTTTCTCACCACAATGCCATTTTCAACTTGCTTATTGCAGAAACTCCATTTTGTGTCGATGATATTGTGCTTCTTAGGATTCGTTTTGCCAACCAATTCCCACACATCATTTAGTTTGAATTGCATCAACTCCTCTTGCATAACATTCATCCAATCTGGATCATTCATGGCTTCTTCATACTTGGTAGGTTCTTCCAATGAAACAAAGGAGGAACTACCATAGTAGTTAGCCAAACAAGTGCATGAACGAGTTGTGCGTCGATAACCTGGATTATCAAGTTCATCGAGAATTAATAAAGGATCAACTCGATTAGCCACTCGAGGATGAGTGTTTTCTTCATGATGATCATTATCATGTTCATCAACATTTGTATCATCATTCCCCTCGGGATTGCCATTTTGATCGGCATTTGGAATTTGATTTCCATTTGCATTCGGAGTGGCATTTTCTTCGGCAGTGGCTTGACGAGTTCTGCTTTGAGTCATGGGGGCATCATCACCAGAGGATTCAGGGGCATTTCCTTCAATAGGCTTGACGCTCCCAATGGCCATTTGTCGAATAGCATCAGAAATTGATGGTTCATCTATCACATTTGGCATGTACTCCTTTTGGGAGCCGCTAGATTCATCAAACCGCATATTTACCGTTTCCATATATTTTCTGTGGTGAGAGTTATAGACGCGATGGTATGCAAGTTTGAGCCATAACCTAGAAGAAAACCTTCATATGCCTTAGGGGCAAACTTGGAAAATGATTCATGATAACCCACAAGTATAGGGGATCATTTGTAGCCTTTTTCGATAAATAAGAGTGTCGAACCGAACGAGGAGCTAAAGGTAGAACAAATATTCCCTCAAGTTCTATCGACCACCGATACAACTCTACGCACACTTAACGTTTGCTTTACCTAGAACAAGAATAAAACTAGAAGTACCTTGTAGGTGTGGTAGGATAGGTTTGCAATATAATAAAGAACGTGAAAATAAAAGTTAGGTGATGTTTTAATAAGAGTACAATTTAATAAAGCGAGTGTGGAAAAGTGGTGATAAGCTTTGCAGAACTATCCCTAGGCAATCGATACTAGAACGGTAAGCATTCTTGCAATTTTATATGAGGGAGAGGCATGAGCTAACATACTTTCTTTACTTGGATCATATGCACTTATGATTGGAACTCGAGCAAGCATCCGCGACTACCAAAGATAATTAAGGTAAAACCCAACCATAGCATTAAGTATCAAGTCCTATTTACTCCCATACGCCATAACCCCCTTACTCGGGTCTGTGCTTCTGTCACTCGCCACCCACTATAAGAGAACCATTAACATATTGCAACACCCTACAATGGGGACCCCTCACATTTGTGTGAGACGGAGGGCACCGTAGGACAACACCATAATAAAATATACACTCATACCATACAAGATCACGATTAGACCATAGGACAAAATAGATCTACTCAAACATCATAGGATGGCAACATAGTATTGGATAATAACATGAAGCATAACGCACCATGTTCAAGTAGAGGGTACAACGGGTTGTGGGAGAGTGGCCGCTGAATATTGATGGGGGAAGGTGATGAAGCTGTTGGTGAAAATGAAGGAGTTATTGGAGTAGATCACCGTCACACGATAATTACCCTGACGGTGTTCTGGTGCCACCAGGAGAGAGGGGGAGAGAGCCCCCTCCTTCTTCTTCTAGCTTGGCCTCCCCCTAGATGAGAGGAGAGTTCCCCCTCTGGTCCATGGTTTCCATTGCGGCGGAGGGGCAGGAGCCCCTCGTAGATTGGATATCCTTCTCTGTTCTCTTCTGTTTTCTGTTCCTATTTTCTGGCCCTTCACCGTTTCTATTCCCGGAGATCCTTAACTCCAATTGCGCTGAAATTTTTACATGATTTTTTCATAAATTATCTTTCCTGCGCCCGAAGAAGGGCCCCAGCCGACTTACGAGGAGGGCACAAGACATCTGGGAGCACCAGGGGGTGCCTGGCGTGTCTTGATGGGTTGTGGAGGCCGTGGGTTTCACCTCCAAAAAATCACATATATTCCAAACGAATTATCCGTTAATTCTTATCGCGTTTGGACTTTGTTTGATATGTATATTCTGCCAAACAAAAAGCATGCAACAAACAGGAACTGGCACTGGGCACTGGATCAATACGTTAGTCCAATAAATCATATAAAATGTTGCCAAAAATATGTGAAAGTTGTATAATGTTGGCATGAAACAATAAAAAATTATAGATACGACAGAGACGAAACAACATCCCCAATCTTAATTCCCGCCTGTCCGCGAGTAGGTAAATGATAAAAAAAATGTAATTTTTGATGTGGAATGCTACCTAGCACAATCTTGATCATATATTTAATCCTGGCATGATTATTAAGATACGAGTGATTCAAAGCAATAGTCTATAATTTGACAAAAAGACATCAATACTCAGGCATGCCAACAAACAATCGTGTCTTCCAAAATATCAATGCTAAAGAAACCTATCCCTACAAAATCATATAGTCGTGTCATGCTCTCTTTTCTTAACACAAAGTATTTATCATCCACAACCCCGATGACAAGACGAGCAATTGGTTCATACTTTTTAACGCGCTTCAACTTTTTCAACCCTCACGCAATACATGAGCTTAAGGCATGGACATAGCACTATGTGTGGAATAGAGTATGATGATAGGGGTCAATATAGAGAAGACAAAAAGTAAGAAAGCCTCACATCGACGCGGCTGACCAACAGGCTATGGAGATGCCCATCAATTGATATCAGTGCGAGGAGTAGGGATTGCCATGCAATGAATGCACTAAGAGTTGTAAGTGTATGAATGCTCAACATGAAAACTAAGCAGGTGTGCATCTAACTGAAAAAATATGAAAAACATGGAGACTCTCTATATAGTAACAACATATGAGACACTCTATATGAAAAACATGGTGCTACTTTGAAGCACAAGTGTGGAATTAGCATGCCCCTTCTCTCTTTGTCTTTTTATCTTCTTTTCTTTTCTTTTCTTTTTTTCTTTTTTCTTCTTGTTTTTTCTCTCTCTTTTCATCCCGAGTCTCATCCCGACTTGTGGGGGAATCATAGTCTCCATCATACTTTCCTCACTGGGACATGCTCTAATAATGAATAATGATGATCATCACACTTCCATTTACTTACAACTCAAAAGAAATAAAAATTATAACTCGATAGCTAGAACAAAGTATGACTCTATATGAATGCCTTTGGCAGTGTACCAGGATGTGCAATGATCTAGCGTAACATGTATATAAAATGATGACTGGTGGCTGAGCCACAAATACTACGCCAGCTATATGATCATGCAAAGTAATATGCCAATGAATTCTCAAGTCATCAAAATGGAAGCGGTGGAAGTTGCATGGCAATATATCTCGGAATGGCTATGGAAAAAGGCCATAATAGGTAGGTATGGTGGCTGTTTTGAGGAAGATATAATAAGGCTTATGTGTGATAGAGCATATCATATCACGGGGTTTGGATGCACCGACGAAGTTTGCACCGACTCTTGAGGTGAGAATAGGCAATGAATGGTACCATAGAGGCCAGCAAATTGCGAAAAGTTAAGAGGGTGTATAATCCATGGACTCACATTAGTCATAAAGAACTTGTATACTTATTGCAAAAGTTTATTAGCCCTCAAAGCAAAGTAGTACTACGCATGACTCTAGGGGGATAGATTGGTAGGAAAAGACCATCGCTCGTCCCCAACCGCCACTCGTAAGGAAGATAATCAATAATAAATCATGCTCCAACTTCATTGCATAACGAGAGACTATACGTGCATGCTTCGGGAATCACAAACCTTAACATCAATATTCTTACTAACCACAACCGTTTACTAGTACCTCCCACATATTATCATCTCTATATTGCAAAACTATTGCAAGGAATCAAACACATCATATTCAGTGATCCACAACTTTTATGTAGGATTTTATGACTACCCATGCAAATGAACAATTCCCGTTGACTCTCTAAATAGATATAAGTGAAGCATGATAGTTTAATTATTTATACAAAATATCATGCTCTAATAAATATAAGTGAAGTAAAAGAGTATTCTACAAACAACTGTTTTCTATGTGAAGAGAAACAGGCAATCCAAACTTCAAATGATATAAGTGAAGCACATGAAGCATTCTATAAAGCCACACTCAAAAGATATAAGTGAAGTGCAATGAGAATTCTATAAATCAACCATGGAGTATCTCATACCATCATGGTGCACAAAATAAAAATGAAAACTAAACACAAAAGACGCACCGAGATTTACACATATCACATGAACGAAACGAAAATGAAAACAAACCGATACTTGTTGTAGAAAGATGGGATGCCCTCCGGGACATCCCCAGTGTGCCTTGGGCATCGCCAAGCTTGAACTCTTGCCTCTCATCCTTCTCCTCATATCGAGACCTCCTCGGTCTTTGAACGCTTCATCCACATAAAACTTAACAGAAAACTGGTGAGATCCATTAGTATAATAAAGCAAATCACTACTTTTAGTAATGTTGCAAACCCATTCACATTTTGTTTTTTCATTGTGGCTACTATATTATAACTTTTTCATGGCTTATACCACTGACAAAATCGATAGTTTCATCAAAACAAGCAAAACAATGCATCAAAAATAGAATCTATCAAAAATCGGACAGTCTGTAGCAATCTGAACTTTGAACATACTTCTGGTACTCCAAAAATTCTGAAACATTAGGAAAAAATAAAATAATTGTATATAAATACTATTAAAAAATTCAGAAATATTCAACGTTCCAGTAAAAAATATAAAATCGCGCACTACAGCCAAAGTTTCTGTTTTTGCACCGCACATACCAACAAGCAATCTAATCATCCTAAAGGCAAATCTTGGCACATAATTTTTATGATACAATGGATTTGTACAAGGGGATAATAATTTTTTTTGAAAATTTTCTATAATCGAGATTCAAAAAGTTTCCATAGGCAGGAACAAAGGTCAAGGATATCCCCCACTTCCACGGTGCTCGTCTTTCTCATGTTCACTTTTCTTTTTGTGAAGTTTTAAGTTCCCATCTATCTTTTTTTAGCTTTTATAAAAGCACACAACAGAATAAAATGACTTCCTAAAACTACCGGGTTGTCTCCCTAGCAACACTTTCTTTAAAGCCATTAAGCTAGGCATAAAGTGCTCAAGTAATGGATCCACCAGGATCCCAACGTATATCAAAGCCAATTTTAATTAACAATGATTTATAATTTAGTAGTGAGCACAAAAAAACATATATCATGCAATGATGAAGTCTAACTCTCTTCTTATGCATCTGCATGTCATAAAAAACAATTCATGAACATCCAGTAAAGGCCAATACATAGCATAAGAAGTTTCTTGCAATTTTATCGTGTTGGAAACATAGAGAGGTGTAGATATAGTTCCTCTCTAATAATAACTGCAAGTAGGAGCAGCAAGCAAATGCATATTATATTCATCAAAATCATCATGTGCAACGGTAAAAGGTAAAAGGCAACTCATCAGTGTAATCCTTAATAAGTGCAAACTTCTCCGATATAGTGTAGTTTTGAGAATTCAAAAAGATAATAGGACTATCATGTGTGGGTGCAATAGCAACAATTTCATGTTTAACATAAGGAACTATAGCAAGTTCATCTCCATAAGCATAATTCATATTGGCATCAAGGCCACAAGCATAGCAAGCATCAAGTTCATCAAAAAGGGATATTTCAAACGAATCAACGGGATCATAGCAATTATCATAGCATTCATCCTTCGGTAAGAATGATGGGAAATTAAACAATGTATGAGTTGAAGAGTTACTCTCGTTAGAAGGTGGGAACGGGTAGCTAATCCGCTCTTCCTCCTTTTCTTCTTCGCTCTCCTCGGCATCTTTTTCATCTAATGAGCTCATAGTTTCATCAATTCCTTCTTGCATAGACTCATGCAAAATATTAGTCTGTTCTAGGACAGCGGAGAAGTCCTCAATATATGGTTTAATATAAGCATTAGAAGACTGATACGTCTCCAACTTATTTATAATTTATGAAGTATTCATGCCATGTTTACAATAGTTTTACATGATTTTGGTATGATTTGATTAGAACTAACCGGGACTGACTCTATTTTCAGCAGAACTACCGTGGTGTTGTTTTTGTGCAGAAATAAAAGTTCTCGGAAATCGATGAAAATCAACGGAGATTTTTTTTTGGAAAATATAAAAATACTAGAACAAAGAGTTACCGGAGGGGAGGCCCATGGGCCCCACGAGGGTGGAGGGCGCGCCCACCCCTGTAGGGCACGCCCTTGTGCCTCGTGGACTTCTCGTGGGTCCCCCTGGCTTGCTTTCGATGCCAACCTCTCCTATAAATACCCAAAGCTCCAGAAAATAACCTGGATCGGAAGTTCCGCCGCCGCAAGCCTCTATAGACATGAGAAATCAATCTAGGCCCTCTCTGGCACCCTGCCGGAGGGGGCCATCATCACCGGAGGCCATGGAGGAGGATTCCGGAGGGGCCATCATCTCCATGAAGGTCAAGATCCATAGGGAGAACCTCTCCCCATCCATGGGGAGGCCATGGAGGAGGAAGCACAAGGGGGAGAACCTCTCCTCCTCTTTGTCAGTGGCGCCGGAGTGCCATCGGGAGGGGAATCATCACCGTGGTGATCGTCTTCATCAATATCACCATCCTCATCTCTTTTACACGGTCCACTCTCCCACACCCCATTGTAATCCCTACTTGAACATGGTGCTTTATGCCACATATTATGATCCAGTGATGTGTTGCCATCCTATGATGTTTTGAGTAGATATCCTTTGTCTTTGGGTTGATTGATGATCTAGATTGGTATGAGTTGTATGTTTTATTTTAGTGCTATCCTATTGTGCCCTCTGTGTCGCGTAAGCGTGAGGGATTCACGCTGTAGGGTGTTGCAATACGTTCATGATTCGCTTATAGTGGGTTCCTTGAGTGACAGAAGCATAAACCCGAGTAAGGGGGTTGTTGCGTATGGGATAAAGGGGACTTGATATGTTAATGCTATGGTTGGGTTTTACCTTAGTGATATTTAGTAGTTGCGTATGCTTGCTAGAGTTTCAATCAGAAGTGCATATTATCCAGGAAGAGAAAGTATGTTAGCTTATGCCTCTCCCTCACATGAAATTGCAAGGACGACTACTGGTCTTGTTAATGATTGCCTAGGATAATTCCGCACACCGACCCATCATTATTCCACACTCGCTATTTATAATATTTAGTAATATATTCTAACTTTATGAAAACAACACCTACTTTTATATTTTAGCTCTCCGATACCATGCAAAGTTATCCTCTTCATACCCACAGCGTAGTTTTATTTCTCGTTTCTAGTTGGAAGCAAACGTTCGGTGTACGTATAGTCTTACTAGTGGCAGATAGGACTTGAGAGAATATTTATCTTACCTTTAGCTCCTTGTGGGTTCGACACTCCATACTTATCACTTCCACCTTTGGGAATTGCTACGATGATTCCCTACACTTGGGGATTATCAAGCTCTTTTTACGCGCCCGTTCTTGGGAGCAATAGCGTGGGGTTGATATTCTCGTGTGTGCTTGTTTGCTTTCTTCACTAAATAGATTTTTTTTTACTTTTTGTTTCTGTTTAGTGGTGGGTGAAACATAAAAAAATTAAAAGAATGAAAATACAAAAAATTACTTGCCTCTCATGCCTAAAAAGTTTTTCAATAAGAGACGTGATTGGAAGGTTATGCATTGGAGAAGTGAGGGTCGACCTTGAACACTTGTGTTCATGCTCATGGAAACAATGTAAAAAAATTCATGGAATTTTCTCTGAAAATAATTATCCCCTTGTATATATCCATTGTATTATAAAAATAATGTGCCCAACTTTGGTTTTAGGATGATTAGATTGCTTGTTTACTTTGTGCAGTACAAAAACAGAAACTTTGGCTGTAGCGCGTGAATTTACATTTTTACTGGAAAGTCAAATGGGTCTGAAACTTTTTTCAGATTAATTATTTACAACTTTTTAAAATTTTCATATTTGTTTTAGAATTTTTGGAGTTACATAAGTATATAAACATCCATATTACTACAGACTGTCCTGTTTTTGACAGACTGTTTTCTATGTGGTGTTTGCTTATTTTGATGAATCTATGGGTACTATCGGGGGGTATGAACCATGGTGAAGTTGGAATACATTATATATAGTTCTAATATGAAATTTTAATGAGTTTGCAACAGTACCTAAAGGTAGTTATTTGCTTTATTATACTAACGGATCTCACAAAGTTTTGGTTAAAGTTTTTTGTGGATGAAGTGTTTGAAGATCAAGGAGCTATTAATATGAGAAGAATAACGAGAGGCAAGAGATCAAGCTTGGGGATGACCAAGGCACCCCAAGTAAATATTTCAAGGATACTCAATCATCTAAGCTTGGGGATGCCCCGGTTGGCATCCCATCTTTCTTCTTCAACAATTATCGGTATACCTCGGTTTTTGTTTTGTTCACATGATTTGTGTCCTCTTTGTTTTTATTTTTCTTTAAGAACCATGCTAGTATGAGATATCCCTTCATCTATTTATAGAATGATTCATGTGCTTCACTTATATCTTTTGAGTATGACCCTATAGAATGTTCTTTGCGCTTCACTTAAATCTTTTGAGTATGGTTTTATCGAATGCTTCGTGTGCTTCACTTATATATTTTGAGCTTGGATATTGGTTAGTATATATTAATTGTAGAATGATACATGAACTTCACTTAAATATTTTGGATTATGAATAATACTATCATCTAAAGCGGATTTGGAAGAGTGTCGACTTTAGTTAGTAATGATTCCACTATTTCGGAAGAGGTTCCAATTGATTATGAGAAAAAAGTTGCTACTTATGATGATTATTGTGATGACATGTATGCTATAAAGAATAATGTTAACCATGAAACTTGTCATCATGATTTTAATTTTCAATTGGATTATGCCTCACATGACAGTTATTTTGTTGAGTTTGCTCCCACTATTCTGAATGAGAAGAATTTTGCTTATGTGGAGAGTAGTAATATTTATATGCTTGTAGATCATGAAAAGAAGGCTTTATGTGATGGTTATATTGTTGAACTCATTCATGATGCTACTGAAAATTATTATGAGGGAGGAATACATGCTTGTAGGAGTTGCAATAATATCAAGTTTCCTCTCTATGTGCTTAAAGTTTTGAAGTTATACTTGTTTTTCCTTCCTATGCTAGTTGATTCTTGTTCCTATAAATTATGTGCTAACAAAATCACTAGGCATAGGAAGTGAGTTAGATTTAAATGTGCTAGTCATATTCTTCATGATGCTTTCTTTATGTTTCAATTCTTATCTGTTATGTGAGCCTCATTGAAATCATCATGCCTAGCCAAAAGGCATTAAAGAAAAGCGCTTGTTGGGAGACAACACAATATTTACCCTTACTTTTTTGTGTGGTTAAATGATTAAGCTACTTTAGTATTCATGTTTTATAGCTTTTGTTTCAATAAAGTGCCAAGTAAGACCTTTGGGAAGACTTGGGTGAAAGTTAATGTAATCTTGCTGTAAAAAACAGAAACTTTGTGCTCACGAGATTAGCTGTCATTTTTTACAGAATAGTGCTTTTGATTTGATTATTTTTGCATAAGATTAATAGACAAATTACACACGTCCACCAATTTATTTCATAATTGTTGGAGTAGCAGAAGTACGGTTGCTGTTCATATCATTACAGATTGTTCTGTTTCTGACAGATTCTGTTTTCATTGCATAGTTTGCTTGTTTTCTAGTTTCTATGGCTTATATTTCTCAATATAAATTGTAGAAATGATATTATAAAGTAGGAATGCTGTGAGAAAAATTATGAACCTTGTCTTTGACAGTACCAAAGTGAATGGTTTACTCTTTATCATACTAACCTATCTCACGAAGTTCCGTTAAGTTTTGTGTGATTGAAGTTTTCAAGCTTTGGCTGAGATATCGATATGAAGAGAATAAGGAGTGGAAAGACTCTAAGCTTGGGGATTCCCAAGGCAACCCAAGGTAATATTCAAGGAAGACTCAATCTCCTAAGCTTGGGGATGCCCCGGAAGGCATCCCCTCTTTCGTCTTCAAAACTATCGGTATACCTTACTCGGAGCTATATTTTTATTTATCACATGATATGTGCTTTTCTTGGAGAATATTTTCAATTTTACTTGCTGTTTTAATAAAATCATTGGATGTGAAATCTTGAATGAAAAATAATCCTCCCATGGCTAGTTAATTATTTGACTACTCAGTGTCCTTCACTTATATCTTTTGGAGTAGTTTGTCATTTACTCACGCGCTTCATGTATATCCTATCAGTAAATGGTTGAATGAATTAAATATCACAAATCTGAATTTATATACGTTTCATATGCTTATAACATGGGGAGTAATGACTTCACACATAATAATTATAGGTAGTAAACTTATTGAAAGTTAGCAAACACAGAATTTGTCACATGAACAATTCATGAAAGAATATTGAAGGAAGAGAGATTTCACATATAAATATACTATCTTGGACATCTTTTGTAATTGTGAGCACTCATTAAAATATGACATGCTAAAAAGTTGATGTTGGACAAGGAAGACAACTTAATGGGTTATGTTTTCCTATATCCGAAACGTTATATTGTCTTGGGTCATCCAACATGTTGAGCTTGCCTTTTCCTCTCATGCTAGCCAAATTCTTTGCACCAAGTAGAGATACTACTTGTGCTTCCAAACATTCCTTAACCCAGTTTTGCCATGTGAATCCACCATAGCTACCTATGGATTGAGTAAGATCCTTCAAGTAAGTTGTCATTGGTGCATGCAATAAAAAATTGCTCCTTAAATATGTATGATCTATTAGTGCAAAGAAAATAAGCTTTATACGAACTTGTGATAGGGAAGAAATAAAAGCGATGGACTGCATAATAAAGGTCTTTATCACAAGCGGCAATATAAAGTGACGTTCTTTTGCATTAAGATTTTTGTGCATCCAACCATAAAAGCGCATGAAAACCTCTGCTTCCCTCTGCGAAGGGCCTATCTTTTACTTTTATCTTCTACCCTTATACAAGAGTCATGGTGATCATCACCTTTCCTTTTTACACTTTTTCCTTTGGCAAGCAGTTTGTGTCGGAGCAATCCGGATATATATATCCACTTGGATGTAGGTTTTCATAAATTATTGTTGTTGACATTACCCTTGAGGTAAAAGGTTGGGAGGCAAAACTATAAGCCCCTATCTTTCTCTGTGTCCGATTAAAATGTTGAACCCATAAATATCACATGAGTGTTAGCAATTGTGAAAGATTAAATGATAGTTGAGTATGTTCAGTTTGCTGAATCAAAGCTCTTACATAGACCCTTCCCGAAAATAATATGAATTGCAATTGTTTGATGACTAAGAGCATGGTTTGTTAGTTTTCAAGAAAGTTTATGGTCTATACTTTAACATGTGAATAGCTTGTTAATTACTTGATCATGAGAAGTTTCATGAGTTGAGCTACTGTTATGATATGTAATGATGCTAGAAAAAGTGATTGAAACTATCATTGATCAAACTTATGCACTTGCTAGCATTCAAACTTCATAAATTATTTCTTTTATCATTTACCTACTCGAGGACGAGCAGGAATTAAGCTTGGGGATGCTGATAAGTCTCCAACGTATCTATAATTTATGAAGTATTCATGCCATGTTTACAATAGTTTTATATGATTTTGGTATGATTTGATTAGAACTAACCTGGACTGATGCTGTTTTCAGCAGAACTACCGTGGTGTTGTTGCGATGAAAATCGACGGAGAATTTATGAAAAATATAAAAAATTCTGGAACGAAGAGTTACCGGAGGGGAGGCCCGTGGGCCCCACGAGGATGGAGGGCGCGCCCACCCCCCTAGGCCGCGTCCCGGTGCCTCGTGGACTTCCCATGGGGCCCCCTGGCTTGTTCTCGACGCCAACCTCTCATATAAATACACAAACCTCTAGAAAAGAACCTGGATCGGAAGTTCCGCCGGCGCAAGCCTCTATAACCACGAGAAATCAATCTAGGCCCTCTCTAGCACCCTGCCGGAGGGGGCCATCATCACCGGAGGCCATGGAGGAGGATCCTGGAGGGGCCATCATCGCCATGAAGGCCATGATCCATAGGGAGAACCTCTCCCCATCCAGGGGGGAGTCCATGGAGGAGGAAGCACAAGGGGGAGAACCGCTCCTCCTCTCTCTCAGTGGCGCCGGAGTGCCATCGGGAGGGGAATCATCACCGCGGTGATCATCTTCATCAACATCACCATCATCATCACCATCCTCATCTCTTTTACGGGGTCCACTCTACTGCACCCTGATGTAATCCCTACTTGAACATGGTGCTTTATGCCACATATTATGATCCAATGATGTGTTTCCACCCTATGATGTTTTGAGTAGATACCCTTTGTCTTTGGGTTGATTGATGATCTAGATTGGTATGAGTTGTATGTTTTATTTTGGTGCTGTCCTATTGTGCCCTCGGTGTCACGCAAGCGTGAGGGATTCCCGCTGTAGGGTGTTGCAATACGTTCGTGATTCGCTTATATTATAGTGGGTTGCTTGAGTGAAAGAAGCATAAACCCGATTAAGGGGGTTGTTGCGTATGGGATAAAGGGGACTTGATATGTTAATGCTATGGTTGGGTTTTACCTTAATGATCTTTAGTAGTTGCGGATGCTTGCTAGAGTTCCAATCATTAGTGCATATGATCGAAGAAGAGAAAGTATGTTAGCTTATGTCTCTCCCTCACATGAAATTGAATGACGACTAACGGTCTTGCTAGCGATTGCCTAGGATAATTCCGCACACCGACCAATCATTATTCCACACTTGCTATTTATAATATTTAGTAATATATTCTTACGTTGTGATAACAGCACCTACTTTTATATTTTAGCTCTCCGATACCATGCAAAGTTGTCCTCTTCATACCCACAACGTAGTTTAATTTCTCGTTTCTAGTTGGAAGCAAACGTTCGGTGTACGTAGAGTTGTATCAGTGGCAGACAGGACTTGAGAGAACATTGATCTTACCTTTAGCTCCTTGTGGGTTCGACAGTCCATACTTATCACTTCCACCTTTGGGAATTGCTACGATGATTCCCTGCACTTGGGGATTATCAAAGACTAATTTTCATAGCAATATTTTTAAGATGGCAAATTTTTATATTTGTAAAGAGTAGCATCATACTTTTCAATCAGAGAAGCAACTTCATAAGCACCCTTAAAAGCAACAAATTATTCAATTTTTTCAATATCATAATAATTATAAACACCCTTGACATAAGAAGATAAAATTCCATTATCCTTAAACTCACATTGGAAGGGAAGGTGTTTTTTTGGGTCTTCAGAACAACAAGTAAAATCATGTATTTCGCATAAATTCAAAGCATAACAATACAAACTATTAATATGAAGCCATAAAAGTTTCCCTTTTTGAGATAAGCGGTGTCGCACAAAATCCGAATGCTCATTTAATGTTTTTCCCTGAACTAAGCTAGTTGGGGTTTCAACACGAGCACATAGGGATCAAAGATAATCCAAGTAGAAAGCATCGGCAATATGATAGATTTTGGGTGGTTCTTTAACCATTGGTTTAGTAGGTGCAACTAAGTTTTTGGGTATTCTACGTTTCCTACACGTAACTAGATATAGAAAACAAGAGCATAAAATAAAAACTACTTAGTGATAAAGCAAACAAGCACACACAAGAATATTTACCCTACGCTATTGCTCCCCGGCAACGGCGCCAGAAAAAGGTCTTGATAACCCACAAGTATAGAGGATCATTTGTAGCCTTTTTCGATAAATAAGAGTGTCAAACACAATGAGGAGCTAAAGGTAGAACAAATATTCCCTCAAGTTATATCGACCACCGATACAACTCTATGCACACTTAACATTTGCTTTACATAGAACAAGAATAAGACTAGAAGTACTTTCTAGGTGTGGTAGGATAGGTTTGCAAGATAATAAAGAATGTGAAAATAAAAGTTAGGTGCTATTTTAATAAAAGTTCAATTTAATAAAGCGAGTGTGGCAAAGTGGAGATACGGTTTGCGGAACTATCCCTAGGCAATCGATACTAGACCGGTAATCATTCTTGCAATTTTATATGAGGGAGATTTATGAGCTAACATACTTTCCTTACTTGGATCATATGCACTTGTGATTGGAACTCTAGCAAGCATCCACAACTACCAAAGATCATTAAGGTAAAACCCAACCATAGCATTAAGTTTCAAGTCGTCTTTACTCCCATACACCGTAACCCCCCTTACTCGGGTTTGTGCTTCTGTCACTCACGCCACCCACTATAAGAGAACCATGAACATATTGCAACACCCTACAGCCGGGACCCATCATGTTTGTGCGATACGGAAGGCACCGTAGGACAGCACCGTAGTAAAATATACACTCATACCAACCAATATCATGATTAACCCATAGGACAAAATAGATCTACTCAAACATCATAGGATGGCAACATAGTAATGGATAATAATATGATTCATAAAGAACCATGTTCAAGTAGAGGGTCCAGCTGGTGTGGGAGAGTGGACCGATGAATATAGATGGGGGAAGGTGATGAAGATCTTGGTGAAGATGATGGAGTTGTTTGAGTAGAACGCCGTCACACGATGATTGCCCCAGCGGCATTCCGGTGCCACCGGGAGAGAGGGGGAGAGAGCCCCCTCATTCTTATTCTTCGTTGGCCTCCCCCCTAGATGGGAGGAGAGTTCCCCCTCTAGTCCATGGTTTCCATGGTGGCGGAGGGGCAGGTTTCGGTGTCAAAACCGATGGATCTCGGGTAGGGGGGTCCCGAACTATGTGTCGGAAGATCGAAGGTTACAGGAGGCGGGGGACACGATGTTTACACAGGTTCGGGCCCTCTTAATGTGGTAATACCTTACTTCCTGCTTGATTGACTTTGATGAGTATTGAGGTTACAAGGGTTGATCTTCCTCGAGATCGTAATAGCTAAACCCTAGATGTCTAGGCTGTATGATTTGTCATCATCTCTATGGACTAAGCCTTCCGGTTTATATAGACACCGGAGGGGGCCAGAGTTGTACAAAGTCAGTTTACAGAGAAAGGAAACTACACGACAAACCGCCAAGCTTGCTATCCACGTCAAGGAGAGTCCCATCCGGAGATGGGGGAAAGCCATCTATCTTGTATCTTCGCAGCCGATTAGTCCGACCCATGTCACATAGCTCGACCATCCGAGGACCCTTTAATCCAGGACTCCGTCAGTAGCCCCCGAACTTGCCTTCAATGATGAAATAGTATCCGTCTTTAAGTCTTCGGCTTTGCAGGGCGGGTTCTCCGTTGTACTTTGGATTGACGATAGTTCGGCTGCACATTAAATACCATTTCCTATTGATTCTTCGCTGTCGTCGCCTCGGCTTCCACGTGTCAAACAAATGTGAACAGTCTAGGTGTTTTTACAAATAAACCCTTGATAATGCCGGAAAGGCGCCTATTTAAAGAGATTAGATCTCAGAGACCATTCCACACCACGCGGAAATCCTTAGAACTCGCTACAGGAAATCGCCCAAACATGGCCAGCGCTCCTAGCTCTTCCTCGCACCCCAACGGCCCTCAAAACAGCGACTAGGAAATCTGTTTGGTACCCCACGCCCATCTGAACAAGCTTCATACGCAGGGATACCTTCCCCGCACGGATCTAATCTCCATTCGGGCTGGATTAACTTCCATCGATGGCGAAGCCCTGGCGGATAATTTCCCCAATCCTTCTAAAGAGGAATGGGTGTGCTTTGTTTCCTTCCTTTTGAGTATTACGGCCTCGAACTACACAATCTGACACCCGGCTCCATCCTGCTTATCACGGGCTTCGTTGCTCTTTGCGAGCTATTTCTAGGCTCCGAGGCTTATTTCGAGCTGTGGCGGAAATTTTTCTGCCTCGTCCCCCGCTCCCAAAAGGGATCTATATTCAAGGTGGGCGGTGCCGAAGTATGGTGCATAGCTGGGACTGGATACCCGTCTGGCACTCCTAAGAAGTCATCCGAAGAGTGACCCTCGGAGTGGTTTTATAATGAAGACGTCGTTCTTCCGGACCCAATCCGGCGTGGTCTTCCCAAATTCTCCAGTGCTCCTAAGAAGCGCGCCAGCTGGCGTGCCCGAAGCCTCGAAGAAGAAGATAGTGCGGAGGTTTCGAGGCTAGAAAACAATATCAAAGTACTTGCCAACTATGGGCTAGCTATAATTGAAGTAATGGAAATTTCAATAACGTGATGCGTTCGGCCGCTCCAATCTAAAGGTCTTCCCATGTGGAATTATAATGGGGAGGACGATGTGTCCCATTGTCTGCGCAAAGGTCCAAACAATTTTTGCCGCCCTAGCCACCATCTTAGCTGACCTGTACAAAGGGGAGAAGGAAGACATCGCTCGTTTGACATGTCGAGAAGGCTTTTCCATGTACAACCCCATCCCCTGGGTGAGTTTTTCAATTATTGGCCTTACTCCACCTTTTTCCAGAGTTTATGCTAGTCGAATTTAATCCGGCTGCTTTTCATAGGAATGGAGAAAGATCATGGAGGGGATCTACTGCCCCGCTCCATAGATCCCGGATATGAAGAAGATCCGGACATATTTATAGAGCTTAGAGAGGGAGTTTTTTATCAGGGGAGCTACGATGGCACAGAAGTGGCCATTACAGCCAATTACCCTGGCCTTCTCCCATCCTCCCATGTAAGTAACCAGGAGACGTCTTCTGCAAAAGAGTTTTCCCGTCGCACCTCACCCACCACACTGTATCATGCTCCGAAGGGGCGGTACTCGTCTCGCCGAGCTGTATCAAGGGATCCTCTACGAAGGCGATGCCCGAGCGGGTCGAGTCTTTGAAAAGAAGGGCTCACGGTGATACTACCGAGCCCCTGCCCTTACCAAAGAGGGTATAGTTTTTAACATGCACTCGGTGGATAGACCGAACTGTGATGCTTTCCGTTGGGCCGTTTTTGCACGAAGGGCATACGCCGGACTATATCCAGGGACCTTGCCGGCAGTGCATCGACGAATCAGGCCCCAGACCCTGCCATAAGGACTAGGGTTGATACGGGAAAAATGTTGGATTATCATCTCGAAGAGGATTCAGATAAGGTATACATCACCAATTCGTGGAGAGCGCGATGAATCATCGGCGGCCAAAAGAGGCCATGCATGACCCGAGTTTTACCGAAGAGGTGTTTAATGCCAGCTCCCCAGATGCATATATCCGAGCTGCTTGGGATGGACTTGCCGGAGCCACTCACCAGCTTTCAAAAGATATGCGGGTAAGAACTTTTGTGTAGATTCCATGATCATTTGCCAGTAGCCCCCGAGACTTGAAGCAGTTGGTCCAACTGATTTAAGGGTCGTTATATTATCAGGTAGTTGCGGAGAAAAATAATATGCTATCCAAGGAGCTTGAAGAATGCAGACTAAGGCATAGCCTAGTGGTGGGAAGGGGTTGATGCCTTCCCACCCACCCAGGTTCAAGGCATGGTACTTGCAATTTGGGGTTGTTGCACCAATTATACTGTAGGGGTTCCCTTACAGTCTTTCTATAAAAAAAGGAGCTTGAAGAATGTCGGACCAAGCTAACTGTTGCCACCGACGAACTGGAAAATTTGAAGAAATCCAAGAAGACGCCGGATGGTAAGTTTAAGAATCTACAAAAACTATGATGCTGCGCCAACAAAGATTTTTAAATATGCATTGTTTTTTTTACAGCTGCGGGATCAGCAGATCAATTGGAGGAGATGCTGAAGGCTGCTCAGGCGGACAAAAAACATGCCGAATGGCAAGAAGATGCTGGTCAATGGGTATTAACATGGACCATTAATGAGAAGAACAAGCTACAGGATGCCAACATCAAGCAGGCCAAAGGGCTAAAGGACATAAGAGCCAAACTGTCGGATGCCTTGAAGGATAACAGAAAGCTAAAAGGCGGCATTTTTAGTATGTTCCTGAACCCAACTTTTCATAAGATCTCCTGATGGAAAAAATTTACGAAATTTGTTCCTGTAGGTTTGTTAACTAGGCGAAGTGTTCGGATTTCAAGGCGACTTGTTGCAAGTGTCAGATGTGGGGTTCCGGCAAACCCTTAAGGTTCGAACTCTGGGGTGCGCGCGAAGTCTTTCCCTCCTACCGATCCACGCCCTAGCTCGCTAAGATCTCGCGGACGAACTCGACAAACTCGCAACACAGGAAGACACGAGATTTATACTGGTTCGGGCCACCATTGTGGTGTAATACCCTACTCCAGTGTGTGGTGGTGGATTGCCTCTTGGGCTGATGATGAACAGTACAAGGGGAAGAATAGCCTCCTGAGGTTGAGGTGTTCTTGTGTCTAGGGTAGGGTCTCGATCAGATCAGATCTGGCCGAGATTCCCTCTACTGTGGTGGCTAGTTCTACTTATATAGGCCCTGGTCCTCTTCCCAAATATTGAGCGGGAAGGGAGCCAACAACGGCGGGCAAATTTGAAGGGGGACAGCTAGTACAAGCTATCCTGACAAAAGTGGTCTTCGCCTGCGAAAGGCTCTGGTGGTGACGTTGTCCTGGGCTCCATGATGACCTCCGTCCTGCCGTCCTTCTAGTCTTGGTCTCGTTGCACCGATATGGCAACCTTCACCTGATGCCTCGGTACTCCTCTCCTGCGCTTGTCTCCTTAGCACCAAAGTGGAAACTAGGACGCTGCGTGTCCTGGCGCCCGCCTGGCGCCGATCGTCATGGCTCACATTACGAGAGCCTCGTGAGGTTTGCCCCGCCTTGATATCTCCGCTCCTCGTGAGCCTGCCTGGCTTGGCCACTCCTGAGGAGGTCTTGCGTCGTCCACCTCGCGAGGCTTGGCCCCTCGCGAGGGTCTTGGATGCCTTGTTGATGAAGATGGGTCGTACGGCCCGCTGACTTAGCCACGCCGTGGGCCGCAGGGCCCTAGGTGCGCCCTTGTTGCAAGTCTGGAAACCCCCATTCCCAGAATGCTGACAGTAGCCCCCGGGCCCTAGGTGCGCTCAGGCTTGGCTTCGCTGCGAAGCCAAGGGTCTAGTACAGAGCGCCGCGGGCCCCAAAAGTCTGTGGCCTCGGTTGACGCGTGGCGGTTGATTGGACATGGGCGTCTCTGCTTCCCCATGCTGCCTTGGCAACTGCTCGATTGGATAAAAGGCTGGCGCGGACATCGCTTGCCTTCATTGTTTCTTCCTCGCCTTGCTCCAGATCCCCTTTCTCGCTCCTCGCCACCGCTACCTCAGATCCGCTCCAACCTCGCTCCGCATCTGCGACCCATGGCACCGCGCAAGGTATGGACTTCCTCAGCGCCGGCTTGGTATGAGCCGGCTCTCGAAGCACCCACCTTCACAGAGAAGAGTGTCACCTCCGTGCGCCTGCTGATGGCGGGGGAGAGCAACGAGTGGGGGAAGACGGAGCTCCGGCTCGCCTCCGATGTGCCGGAGCCTGAGGGAAGCACCTTCTTCCCCTTCTTCTCGAGCAGCGTTGCCGTCGGGTTGGTCCCTGCTTTCTCCGACTTTTTTTATGAGGTTCTCGACCACTACGGGCTGCTGGCG
The DNA here is from genome assembly GCA_021605145.1 of Aegilops bicornis. NCBI lineage: Eukaryota > Viridiplantae > Streptophyta > Magnoliopsida > Poales > Poaceae > Aegilops > Aegilops bicornis. Next base: position 339,663,473 of record CM038672.1, on the reverse strand, counting down.
TTGCACCTCCATCCCAACTCTGTCCTCCTCTTGTCCATCTTCACTTACTACTACGAGGCGTACCTGGGCGTGCTGCCATCCGTGGCGCTTCTGCGCCACTTGTTCTTCCTTCGCATCACCGATGGGCCACTCTCCGGATGCGCCAACTTCGTCGCGTCTGGCAAGGCCAACTCGATCTCGAGCACCGGGAATATGGCCGACAATATCCGATCCAAATGGGTCATTATGGATGCCAAGTGCGCCCGTCCGTGCCTGGTGTCACCGACGGAGGTGCCCCAACTCGACAAGCGGTGGTCCAAGGCGGAGCTTGCTGATGAGCAGGCGTTGTCTTTGTTGGGGCAGATGACGACTGACTTGAAGCCGGGCAACGCGAAGGCAGCCAAGGTGACGGGGGCAATGCTCCTGAGGGAGTTCTTGATGCTGCGAGTTGCCCCTCTCCAGGCGCGCTCGCGCCCCTTGTGGGAGCTTGAAGAAGAGGGGAACAAGACCCGTCTGAGGCCTGGGGCCCTTCCTGGCGACGAATTGGATGCTGTCCTGCGCCTCATAGTTGGGGACAATCAGGAGTTCCCGCCTAGTGCCTTTGTTCCTTTGTTCCTCCGCAAGGACTAGGAGGAACTTCTCGCCTCCAGGCCAACCTTTGACCTGCGCGGCCTGGTGCCGGCAGCGCTCACAGGACCTCCTGCAGCACTGAAGCCGGTGGAGGTGTCCTCTGACGAGTCCCGCGGAGGGGAGGAGGAGGAGGTGGACTCGGAGAAGACTCTTGAAGAGGTGGGGGAGACTTCTCCTTTGAGCAAGGCCGAGATCCTCCGCGCCCTGCCTGATGACGCCGAGGCTGACGCTTGCCAGGAGGAGAGGGGGCAGCCCCTCATCCCGACAAGGGGTAGGTCGTCGCTGGTGCCTCGCGATGCCGCCTCCGTCCCGACACCTCCTGGGGCTGGCTCCGGCCCTGCCTCCGCACCGCCTGCCGCCGCCGGAGCCCGCACGCCTGCTCCTGAGGTCCTGATGCTGTCAGGCTTCAAGCTCCCCAAGTGAAAGTATGTCACGGTGGATCGGTAAGTGTCTTAAAGCTTCACCTTGTCCTTGTTTGTACTTGTTATTTCCTGACGTTTGCCCTCGGTCGATCAGGCCGACGCCTTCAGCAAAGAAGAGGAAGGAGGATATGGCGGCCGTGCCTTCCTCCGCAGAGAAAAGGGGCAGCAGCGCCTGCACCTCCCCAACCCGGTCATCCTCGCGAGGGCAAGAGGAACATCGCCGTGTGGAATCAACCCCCATGGACCCGCTGGCTCCGGAAGTGCCGGCGTCTGGCACGGTTGATGAGGTCCCAGCCGCTCCGGAACCCGCAACCTCCCAGGTCCTAGCGACGATGTCGGCTCCTCCCACTACTGCACCTCCACTCCCTGGTACTTCTGCTCCTGCTGCTGTTTTGGAACGTGCTCTTTCGGAGATGACCCAGTTGCAGGCAGATCTCCTGAGCGCAGACCCGCGCCTGGTGGCCGAGCACCTGGAGCTGGCCTCTGGCTGGCTTCACTCTGACCTGGCGGTTCGCGCGTCGCTGAGCTAGGCCGCTGCGGCTTCCGAAAAGGAGAAGCAATGTGCCGCCAACGCTGCAGCTGATTGTGAGACGGCGCTGAAAGACGCCAAGGCCACCCATGACCGTTGCCAAGTGTTGGAGGATGAGTTGCAGAGCCTGCGCGACAAGCACGCTGAAGAAGCGCGTGGCCGCCTGGCAAAGGTGGAGGAGGTGAAGGCCCGGGAGGACGCCGTCAAGAACCACGACGCTGAGCTGGCGGAGTTGGGGAAAACACACGCCGTTGAACGCAACCGGTTGGAAGAGCTGCAGCGGAAGGTGAAGGCAAAGGAGGCCGATCTTGAGGCCAAGGCGCAGGTCCTGGCCGAAGACCGCGTGGCCTTTGCCGACCTCGAGGAGAGATCTCTCAAGGCGCTGAAGACGCTCTACGATCACGGCCTGCAGAAGCCGCTGGCCACTGATGAGGACGGCCCGCCCAGTTGCTTCCTCTCTTGGTGAAGGCGCTCAAGGAAGTCGTTGATGGTGTCGGTCCTATGGCGGAGGCAGAGGCTCGCGTCCTGTCTTCAGCTGCATTGACCCGCGTTTTCAGCCACCTGCACCTTCGTGACCCCAATGCTTGCCTTGACGAGGTGCTGGAGCCTGTGGCTGAGGATCACTGCGAAGCCGCCACAGCAGTTGTGCAAGGTCAGGTGGAGGCCCTGCTGGAGAGGTTCCGTGGCTTTGCTTCCTCACCCTTGTCTGGCGATGCCGCCGACCCTGCGGCTGGCGGTGCAGGTGAAGGCATCGCTACCCGGGATGGAGCACCTTCTACAGGCGATGGCGGTGTCAAGGGGTGACCTGCGGCTAGTTTCCTGTTTTGTTCTTGCAACATGCATTAGGCCTCGTGGAGGCGTTTAGACTTTTCATTTCATATTGTGAGGACAATATGTTTGTAATATTTGCTTCAAGATTTTTCGATTTTCTTCCTATCCGCTTTGTGTTCTGTGTCGGCAGAGTCCGGCCCTGCGCATACTTCAACCGCCATTGGGCCGACCGGAAACCAGGACGGACCAAGCAGTGAGGGGCTACGTGACCAGTTAGGCTCCTGAGTCGCGATGCTCAGGAGTCCCCCTTGGCACGCAAACAACTTATTGGGAGAGTACGCGAGGATAGATTAATGTTCTACGTCGGTAGAGCACGGCCCCGCGTATACCTCAACCGCCGTTGGGCCGACCGGAGACCTGGACGGACCAAGGAGTGAGGGGCTACATGGCCAGTTAGGCTCCTGAGTCGCGATGCTCAGGAGTCCACCTTGACGGGCAAACAATCTCCATACCTTCCCTCGCCCAGGCCTCGGGAGGGGCGTGCGACGACCAGGTCCGGGAGGCCTGTTTGGGCGGCGTGCGCTTGGGCGTGACCCGAGAGCAGCCCCCAGGCCCGGGAGGCCTGGTTGGGTGGCGTACGCTTGGGCGTGACCCGAGCGCAGCCCCCGTGTCCAGCCCCCTCGCGCGGCTCTCCCGAGGGGAGGCGTTGTGGTGAGGCCAGGCGCTGAGCTCTGGGCTCCCTGAGGTTGGTACGACCGTGAAGCCGCCCTTAGTTTTTTATCACCAGCGCGGAGCATAGTGCTTCTGCTTATGCATGGAGCATGGTGCTTCCACTTGTGCGTGGGAGGGGGCCCCCTTCGGGAGGAGCCACCGGGGCGTGTACAGCCCCGCCCTAACACGTGGATTGCACGGCAGGGCTGCGAGGTGTATTTAGGCACTCGTGAGCCAGCGCGGGACTCACGAGTCCCTACCTCAAGGCGGGTTGCGCCTGGTCTTGAGTCTTGGTTGCTGTGTGTTCCTGCAATGCGGTTAGGTGCAAGCACTCTGCGTCCTCAGGTCCCAGCCCTCGAGCGAGCTCAGCCGCCGCTGGTATGCCAGGTCGCGATGCCGTGGTCAAGGCCAGGGGTGAGGGGTGGAGAGCAAGTAAGAGCTCCTGAGTCGTGATGCTCAGGAGCCCCTTTTAACGCGCAAGCGAATTTCACGGGAAGAGTGGACCCGTGGAGGGTGATAACCATAGGCAGGTTAAGCATGGAAGGGAAATCATCTTGGGTAAATGTAGGAAGATACATGCCAATGGGTCTGGCCCGAGCAGCTTGGGGATGATGCAGCCCGAGGGGCGCCCCCAACAAGGTAAGCTAAAGAGATAAGCAAAAGGGATACATGCCACAGGGACGGATCCATGCGGCCTGGGAATAATGCAGCCCGAGGGGCGCTCCCAGCTAAACGAGCTTGGAAAATGTCACCTGGTTCTGTAGACGAAGTAGAGTTGCTGCAGCTGAAGGTGTGCGTCAAAGGAATGACTCTTCACGAGCCACCGGGGCCCTGAGCCTCGGGAGCCTCTGGGGGCTCGGGAGTTTCCTTGAAGCTGTCTCCATTTCCTCCAGGACGGCATGGTACCTGGCCTCCAGAGCCGCCAGGACGCGCTGCACATTGCGCTAATAGGCTGACGCCACGCTCGGCAAGCCGAAGGGCATGCGAACGTAGCTGTGTTGCGGGCCCTCGGAACGGCCCACACGCGAAGGCCAGAAACGCTCCTGAGATGCGGCCCTGTTGAGCCCTGGGACGTCGATGCAGACACGCAGCCCAGCATCCTCGCCTGGATGGGGAGCTGCGCCTCGTGAGCGGCTGTCGCCGCGCATGGCTCTTGCATCTTGCAGTTCCTGAGTGGTCTTGGTGATGAACTCCTGAGTGGTGGGCACTCCTTGCCCTGTGTTCTCCTGAGGGAAACGTGCCGCCATGCACGCCTCCAAGTGGTGCCCAAGTGCCTCCCTCGTGAGGTTGGCAAGGTCTGAGGCCCTCCAGAAGAGAGCCCCCGAGCCCTGCCCAAGGATGGCGCCGCGCGCGCCTTCCTATGCGATGGAGGGAGGCACCCCTGGAGCGGGCGATGATCCTGACGAGGCTCCAGCTGTGATGCCACCCTCCTGAGGCCCGGCACGGCGCAACTGCTTCTTCTTGGGGATGGCCTCCGGAGGGCCCTCACTTCTGCTATCGGGGTCGTTGATTGCTATAGCTTGGAAGGCGCGCTCGAGGGAGCACACCGCATCTCTCTCTTCACATGGGACCGTGATGATTCCGCCGCTTCCTAGCATCTTGAGGATGTTGTAGCCGTGATGGGTGACTGAAATGAACTTGGCCAGGGCCGGATACCCGAGGATGGTGTTATACGGCAGGCGGATGTATGCGACGTCGAAGTCGATGAGCTCGGTGCGGTAGTTCTTGTGCTCTCCGAAGGTGACAGGCAGGCGGACCTGCTTTATCGGTGTGGTGGAACCGTCGGTCACTCATGAGAAAGGCTTGGTAGGCTGAAGCTGCTCATATGGCACTTGGAGGTTGTCGAACGTGTCGACGGGCAGGACGTTGAGCGTTGCGCCGCCGTCGATGAGGGTCTTGGTAACCTGCACATTGTTGATGACTGGGGAGCACAACATCGGGAGGGCGCCAGCGGTGGCTGCACACTTGAGCTGATCTGCCGAGTTGAAAGTGATGGCGCATTGGGACCACTTGAGCGGGCGCGTGGCCTCGACCTTGGGGAGCACCGCGTTCACTTCTTGAGTGAACTATTTGAAGATGCATTGAGAGGCTGGGGCCTGCACGCCGTCCAAGATACAGGCGATTGCACGTGGCTCCTGGAAGCCCCCAGCCCCCTCATCCTGATGGTGATCGTCGTTCCTTCTTGGTGGCGGCAGCGGGGGAAGACCAGTGTTTCCCGATGGGCGATCCTCACGAGGCTGGTCCCTCCAGGCACCCTTGCGAGGATCGTCCTGCCAGCGGTCCTCATGAGGCCTGTCGCGCCACTCCTGGCACGGGCCATGGTCGTCCCAGCGTCCTCCTCCACGGCCGTAGCCCCGGTCGCTGCGCTCGGGGCGTAGACCAAAACGTCCTTCGCGAAGGGCTTTGAGCTCTTGACAGTCACTAGTGTTGTGGGTGTTCAGGTTGTGGAATGCGCATAACGGCTGGCCGCCCTTGGATGATTCAGGCTGATCCCTGCCCCGCTTGGTGTCGGGCTCCGTTGCGAGATCTGCCGCTTCCTTGCGCTTCACGTCCTTGGCCTTGGCTTTATTCTCCTTTGTGCCCGCGGCTGGCAGCTCGAGGAGGGAGAGGCGCCACTCCTCAACTCTTGCGCACTTGGTCACCAGGTTGAACAACTCTTGAGAGGTGCACAGCTCCTCATGGATAGCGAGCTCTTCCTTCATCTTGATGTCACGGACGCCGTCTGAGAATGCGGAGATGATGGCCTCGTTCGTGACCTTGGGGATCTTGAGGCAAGTGTTGTTGAAGCGCTGGATGTACTTCTGGAGGGTCTCCCCTGGCTGTTGCTTGATGCGGCGCAAGTCACCCGCGGCCGGCGGGCGGTCGCGGGTGCCCTAGAAGTTGGCAGCGAAGCGGTCGCGCATCTCATCCCATGAGGAGATCGAGCCGTGTTGTAGGTTCAGGAGCCAAGAGCGGGCACCATCCTTGAGAGCCATAGGGAACCAGTTCGCCATGACTTTATCATCGCCATTGGCCGCTTCGATGCTTAGCTCGTAGAGCTGCAGGAACTCCGCGGGGTCGGAGGTGCCGTCGTAGCAGGGACGCAGATCCGGTTGAACTTGCCTGGCTAGGCGATGCTACGCAGCTCGGGGGTGAAGGCGCGGCAGCCGGCCGTGGTTGCCGGGGCCCGCCTTGGAGGTGGAGCTTGGTCTTGATGAGGTCCACGTGGCGCCACCGCAGGCGGTGCGCGGCCTTGACGAGGCGGTGCGGGGAGCGCAGGTGCAGCTTCTCGCGGCCGAGGTTTTCTTGGCAGCTTCTCTCTTCGCGCGCAGGCACCGGACATGGCGGATCTCGCTGTGGGGCCGCGTGCCTTGGCGCCAAGGCGCAGTCTTGGGGCAAAGGTGGTGGAGGCGCGCCATGAGCCACGTCGCTCGTGGCTGGCAGAGGGTGAGGTAGAGAGAGGGACGGTGCCGGGTAGCCCCCTACGGCGTGGACGAGCTCAGCGACGCGGTCGAGCCACTCCTCGTACAGGTTGTCAACAAGGCGGTAGCGCATGAGCTCGTTCGCCGCGAGCAGCGCGGCACGCGCCTCCATGGGAGCGCGGCGTGCATGAGACGAAGAACCGGCCAGGGTCAACGATGGAGTGGCGGTGCGGCCGTCCTGCCGCACCGATGGATGCAGCGAGGACGCCTGTTGCTCGTTCCCCGCCGGGGCAGTGGCAGCGTTGGCGGCGGGAGACAGAGAATGACGAGGCGGTCCGCCGACGGGAGCCGTCTGAGCTACGCGGGCCGTGAGGTCAGCCCGACGCTCAGCTCTAGCACGGCGAGCGTCCGCTATGGAGACGACAGAGCGACGGAACGACGAATTGATGGAAGGGAAGCTATGGCGCACCCCTACCTGGCACGCCAAATGTCGGATGTGGGGTTCCGGCAAACCCTTAAGGTTTGAACTCTGGGGTGCGCGCGAAGTCTTTCCCTCCTACCGATCCACGCCCTAGCTTGCTAAGATCTCGCGGACGAACACGAGGAACTCGCAACACAGAAAGACAAGAGATTTATACTGGTTCGGGCCACCATTGTGGTGTAATACCCTACTCGAGTGTGTGCTGGTGGATTGCCTCTTGGGCTGATGATGAACAATACAAGGGGAAGAATAGCCTCCTGAGGTTGAGGTCTTCTTGTGTCTAGGGTAGGCTCTCGATCAGATCAGGCCGAGTTTCCCTCTACAGTGGTGGCTAGTTCTATTTATATAGGCCCAGGTCCTCTTCCCAAATATTGAGCGGGAAGGGAGCCAACAACGGAGGGCAAATTTGAAGGGGGACAGCTAGTACAAGCTATCCTGACAAAAGTGGTATTCTCCTATGAAAGGCTCTGGTGGTGACGCCGTCTTGGGCTCCACGATGACCTACGTCCTGCCGTCCTTCTGGTCTTGGTCTTGTTGCACCGATATGGCAACCTTTGCCTGATGCCTCGGTACTCCTCGCCTGCGCTTGCCTCCTTAGCACCAAAGAGGAAACTAGGACGCTGCGCGTCCTGGCGCCCGCCTAGCGCCGATCGTCATGGCTCACGTCTCGAGAGCCTTGTGAGGTTTGCCCCGCCTTGATATCTCCGCTCGTCGTGAGCCCGCCTAGCTAGGCCACTCATGAGGAAGTCTTGCGTCATCCGCCTCGCGAGGCTTGGCCCCTCGCAATGGTCTTGGATGCCTTATTGATGAAGATGGGCCGTACGGCCCGTTGACTTAGCCACACCGTGGGCCGCAGGCAGGCAAGTCTGGGGACCCCCGTTCCGAGAACACCGACAGCAAGATTTATCCAAAGTGCACGAGCAAGCTCGGAAATAAATGAGGAACATAGCTAAGGCTTTATGGGCATCCGATTCTCCTCCGGGAATGATGGGGGAGCTTGCGGAGTTATTCAAGGGAGCCCGTCTTTGTTTTGAGCTGTGGAAGGCATCAGCATGTCAAGAAGGTGCACAAGAGGCCTAGGCCATGGTTAAAACACGGTACACCGGACATGATCCGAATCATATGGCCCGGGTTGGACCTAGGGGACCATACGGACAAGAAATTCCGTTTAGCTTGGTGTACGATCAAGTAAAGATAGCCGCCAAATTCTCACAGCAGGACTGTAAACTAGACAGCCTGATAGATGGCATAGATAAGGAGTAGGCATGTGATTTCATGTAACCATACTTTTATCATTAAATTTATCTCAGGACGAATTGTAAAAGATTGTCATGGCAGACTTAGGGAATCCTGGATTAGGCGGTATCCGGACGGCCGGACTGTGTACAACGTCCGGACTATTGAAGCGTGAAGGTACAAGACTCAAGACTTCGGCCCGCGTCCGGATGGGACTTTCCTTGGCGTGGAAGGCAAGCTTGGCGATCCGGATATTATATTTCCTTCCTTGTAACCGACTCCATGTAAACCCTAGCCCTCTCCGGTGTCTATATAAACCGGAGAGGTTGGTCCTTAGAAGGCCGATCACAATTACAATCATACCATCATAGGCTAGCTCTTAGGGTTTAGCCTCTACGATCTCGTGGTAGATCTACTCTTGTACTTCCCATATCATCAATATTAATCAAAAGCACTACATATGGCGTCCTTGGTACACTCATTGGCGACGAGACTAGCACCCTTCATCACACCATCGTAGTACATTTCGGGATGACGATGCGCCTTGCCCTCCGGTGGCCCGTCCTTGAGCAGCTTCTCCGCATCCAGCTTGCCCCAATGCACCTTGACGCGGGCAAAAGCTCGGCGGGCACCTTTGATGCAAACGGATCGCTTGATCACTTCAAGCCGCGGGCAGGCATCCACCATCCGCTTGATCAGGCCAAAGTAGCTACTGGGCAGTAGCTCACCAGGCCACATCCTGACTATGAAGTCCTTCATAGCCAGTTCGGCCGCCCTGTGGAGTTCGACCAACTGCTTTAGTTGGTTGCTCAGAGGCATCGGATGTTCGGCCCCAGCATACTGGGACCAAAACAGCTTCTCCGTTGAGCTCCCCTCCTAGGCATGGTAGAACTCCACAAAGATCTCGAGGCGCCAGGTGGCAGATCTGCAAATGCCCTCGGAGAGCTCCGTATTCGAGTAAGTAAAGGAAACGCCTCCTCCACATGTTTGCTTTGCATAAAGAATTTCTTACCCGCTGCTATCTTTTTGGCCTCCTGGATCTCCTGCTGTGCTTTCTCGGCTTTGGCCTTGGCATCTTTCAAATTCACAAGGGCCTTCGCAAGCTCGGCCTCCTTCATCTTCAGATTATGCTCCACGGACTTGCACTTCTTGCCGAGGTCCTGGAGCTCCTGCCGTACCTCGCCCACTCTAGCACTTTGCTTTTCACGCTTCTTGCATTCCAAGGCCGCCTTGTTTTCGGCCTTGGACAGCGCTTTCTTCAGGGACGCCACTTAGGTGGTGGCCCCTGTTACACAGTCATGACGCTAAGATTGACAAATTTTGCCTATCTTTAAATACGCAAGAGCGGGAATCACTTACCCTTGTTCTCTTCGAGCTGCCTCTTCGCGAGGACGAGCTCTCCATGCGCCTGCTCCAGGTCCCGCTTCAGATCGGCAACCTCGGCAGTACGGGCAGCAGCAGCAAGTAGCACAGCCTGCTTATTCACAACAATGCTTATTATTAGACTCCTGCGGATTATAGTCGACCCTCCATTTGGCTTTTCTTTCCGAACACCAAACATAGTATCAGGGGCTACTACCTATCGGGTGATAATCTCATACATTTTTTACTTACCTCAAAGCCCATCAGGAGGCTTGAGCAAGCTTTGGTCAGTCCGCTTTTGGCGGACATGACCTTTTTAATCACCGCACTCATAAGAGTACGGTGCTCCTCTTCCATGGAAGCACCTCGAAGCGCTTCCACCAGACTGTCCGGCGCCGTCGATGCGACGGAAGTCTCCGGCATGGGCGGCTCGCCCTTCCTAACGAGGGGCTGCCTGCCTAAGTCCGGAACCATCGAAGGTTCCGGAGCAGTGTTCGGTCGGGAGCCCGCCTTGTTGCGGCTCTCATCGACGCGATCCGCGGGGACCTTGAACCCCACATGTCCGGCATTCGGAAGTCTGCCTTCGGGCGTCTCTGGTGCCACCTCCCCCTACTCAGGGAACCTTCAGGACAACACCTCCGTGGCATCCGCAGGCTGAGGAGTGGTGGCCGTCGGGAGCGAGTTCATCTCTGAAGAGCTCAGAGACCCGTCCGAAGACGACTCCTCTGGATGAGCCCTGGCCGGACTGCATATACGCTCGGCGTCATTAAAACATCTATGACTTAAAACCACGGTAGAATGCGGACACTTATGATCGCGCCAGGCTTCCCCACTGGCAGCCACCCTTCATCGCTGTAGGCGGCCGTGGTGGAGTAGTCCGGAAGGGATGTTTTCCCCTTCTTGGACGCCCCACCCTCCCCCTCCGGCGCGGCTTTTCTCTTCTTCTCCCCCCTAGTGCGGGGAGGTGGACTTTCTTCTTGATTCCCACCACCTCCGCGGGAGGAATGTGTCTTGTCGTCATCGGACGCCAGAGGAATAATGGCCTTGCGCCGAGGGCCTTTTCTGGCCCCTTGGCCCGCTTCGCCGGGCCCCTCATCCTCCCCGGATGGGGCATCTTCTTCTTCCTCCTCCCCTTCGTGGGAGGAGTCCGCCTCATCGTCTTCGGACGAGGCTTCAGACGCAACCTTACGCCGGAGACCCTTCCTGGTCCCCGGGGCCTTCTTTGTGGCCTTCTTCTCCGGCACCTTGTATGGTGCCGGGACTAGCATCTCCGTCAGGAGAGCATCCGCTGGATCTTCCGGCAACGGAGCCGGACAGTCAATCTGCTCTGCTGTCTTCACATAATCCTGAGGCAAATATATATAAATACTTAAAACTACCCCATGAATGTATTGGGAAAAAACTAAACCCGGTGGTGGTCCCAAAACTCACCGGATTCGGGGGCCGCGCTGCATGAAGTCCGCGGTCCTCGGATGTGGGAGGAGGTACTTAGGAGGCCTTGAACAACACTTTCCATGCGCCTTTGTGCGTCATTCCGTAGAGCTTCCGGAGCGTCTGGTGTTCGGCCGGGACGAACTCCCACAGATTTACCGCCCGCCTTTGGTAGGGCAGGATCTGGCGAACGAGCATGACCTGGATCACATTGACAAGCTTGATGTTCTTGTTGTTCATGCTTTTGATGCATGTCTGGAGTCCGACCAGCTCTATGGAGTCACCCCAGGACAGGCCCTTCTTTTCCCAGGAGGTGAGCCACATAGGGGTTCCGGATCGGAACTCGGGGGCCGCGGCCCAGCTGGCGCCGCGTGGTTCGGTGATGTAGAACCACCCCGATTGCCATCCTTTTACGGTTTCTGCGAACGAACCGTCCAGCCAGGTGACGTTAGGCATCCTGCCAACCATGGCTCCTCCAAGACTTGCTATGTTGGTTGCCATAACCTTCTCGCTTCACGCAGAAGGTTTGTAGCCATAGGCTGAAATGAGGCCGGATGCGGAGAAAGGCCTCGCATACGACGATGAACGCCGAGATGTTGAGGACGAAATTCGGGGCTAGATCATGGAAATCTAGCCCATAGTAGAACATGAGCCTGCGGACGAAGGGATGGAGTGGAAATCCTAGTCCACGGAGGAAGTGGGCGACGAACACGACTCTCTCGTGGGGTCCTGGGGTCGGGATGACCTTCCCAGCATCCGATAGCCGGTGCGCTATATCTGCGGCCAAGTATCCGGCCGCCCGAAGATTTGTGATGTGCTTATCCTCGACGGTGGAAGCCACCCACTTGCCTCCTGCTCCGGACATGTCTAGCTGTGCGGGGGAGACTTGGGCTTGGGCGCTGGAGCTCGAGGGGGCAAGAATGGGCAGAGAGGGAAGAAGGCGTGGGTAAAGATAAGGAAATATTATCACTTTATAGAGGCGACAAAAGTGGTGCGCCTCCCCACTTGCCCGTTGGAAATCACTTGTTTCCCAAGCGCCACGATTAATGATGTGGTGGGATTACCTGTGCACGTATTGATGAGAATCCCGAAATGAGGGGGCACGATCTCTACTTTGACAAGACATGTCAAGGAAACTGCCTCGCAATATGCGCTGTGGCTGGTTGTGGAAAGACGGTTCGAATAATGACCTAACCGTAGTGACACGTCGCGTTATCTAAAAGTTGTTAGCAGATTGCATTTGTGAAACATCATTCTCTCTACGGTGACATGTGAAGATCATCTTGCAGATCCGGACACGGTTTGAGTGTCCGATAGTTACCTTGGAGTATTCAGAGGAGGAACCCGCCCTGCAATGCCGAAGACAATACTGCACGCCGGACTCATCGTCATTGAAGCCTGGTTCAGGGGCTACTGAGGGAATCCTGGATTAGGGGGTATCCGGACGGCCGGACTGTGTACAATGTCCAGACTATTGAAGCGTGAAGGTACAAGACTCAAGACTTCGGCCCGTGTCCGGATGGGACTTTCCTTGGCGTGGAAGGCAAGCTTGGCGATCCGGATATTAATTTCCTTCCTTGTAACCGACTCCATGTAAACCCTAGCCCTCTCCGTGTCTATATAAACCGGAGAGGTTGGTCCTTAGAAGGCCGATCACAATTACAATCATACCATCATAGGCTAGCTCTTAGGGTTTAGCCTCTACGATCTCGTGGTAGATCTACTCTTGTACTACCCATATCATCAATATTAATCAAGCAGGAAGTAGGGTTTTACCTCCATCGAGAGGGCCCGAACCTAGGTAAGTCCCTTGCTTCCTGTTACCATCAGCCTTGACGCACAGATCGGGACCCCCCTACCCAAGATCCGCCGGTTTTGACACCGACACAGACCTTCCGCTTCAACCTCCGAAACCCAAGTGTTGGAGTGTGTCCGAATACTATACCTATGGGAAACAACAAGTATGTTCGGATACCAGGTAATCCGGCCATAGTGCTTTAGCAGACAAACTGTATTCGGGGAGTTATGTTATATTACTTTTTGACGTAAGAAACATCTTCCAGAGAGAATAGTTCCATTAAGGGTTCCTCTCCCTGGGTCAGCATGCATGATATATACATGCCTGAGCCGTGATGCGAAAGATTCACCGGAGTCTTTGTATTTTGATAGTTTATGTTGCAATGAAGGCAGTTCGTCATCCGTCCGCCGACCAATTATTCCCTTAAGGACCCGTTTGTAATTATCACAGAGGTGCTCCCTTTGTGCCCTAGCCGAACAAGCGGGAACGTAGGGCATAAGCACTGCAGCCAGGGAACCCATCTTGGCAAAAACTTAAGTCATAGAGGTGCATATAATGGCGAAGAAAGGACGTATGTGAACAAACAATATACATAATGAGCTTTATCCTCGAAATAATAAGCTTCTATTGAGAGAAGCCCCCAGTTATGATGGTGTGTGTGCATTTAAGGATGCATATCCCTCAAGTGTGTGGCTTACCCAAACACACGTTAGAAATCGTAAAGAGAAAATGAAAAAGGAGAAAAAATAAAAAAGAAGAAAAATGGAACGAACAAAGGTATGTGTCCGAACTCCGGCGTAGAATCTTCGGAGTCGAGCAGTGTTCCATGGGTTCGGCTCTAAATGATTATCCGATGCATTGCGAAGGCAATAGGCTCCTCCAGTGAGAACTTCGTCTATAATGAAGAGACCCTCCCATTTGGGCTTGAGCTTGTCCTTTTTCTTCTCTGGTTGGCGTAGAACAAGTTCACCGACATTATAAGTCTTTTCCCGCACTTCTCTGCTTTGGTATCTTCGAGCTTGATAGAATGCAGAACAGGCTTTTTGCGACATCACGCTCCTCATCCAGGCCATCTAAATCATCCCGCCGATCGAGCTCGGCCTCTCTCTCCTCATACATGCGCACTCGAGGTGAGTCATGAATAATATCACAGGGCAAGACAGCCTCTACACCGTACACCATGAAAAATGGTGTGTATCCTGTCGTGCGACTGGGCGTGGTCCGCAGACCCCAGAGTACGGGGTCAAGCTCCTCGACCCAGTGTTTATCCGACTCCTTTAGGGATCGTACTAGTCTGTGTTTGATGCCGCTCATTATCAGGCCATTGGCCCGTTCAACTTGACCGTTTGTTTGGGGGTGATATACGGAGGCATAATTCAGTTAAATTCCCAGATTAGCGCACCAATTTTTTACCTTATCAGCTGTGAAGTTAGAGCCGTTGTCAGTAATAATACTATGTGGGACACCATAACGATGTACAACACCGGAAATAAAGTCTATCACTGCTCTGGCTTCAGGCGTTTTTACTGGTTTGGCCACTATCCACTTAATGAATTTATCTACCATAACCAGTAAATATTTCTTCTTGTGGCTTCCCCCTTTAAGGTGCCTGACAATGTCCAGCCCCTAGACTGCGAAAAGCCAGGTAATGGGGATAGTTCGGAGGGTTGTGGGCAGCATATTGCTTTGATTGTCGAAGAGCTGGCACCCGTCACAGCGCTGTACAAGGGCCTGTGCGTCTACTCGGGTCATGGGCCAAAAGAAACATGTACGGAAGGCCTTGCTTGAGGGCCCGAGCTGTGGCGTGATGGCCGCCGAGGCCAGCATGTATTTCGGCCAAGAGTTGCCGCCCCTCCTCTTTGGAGATACATCTTTGAAGGACTCCGGTAGTGCTCTTCTTGTAGACCTCTCCTTCATGAAGTTTATAGGCCTTCAAGCGTCGCATGATACGACGGGCCTCATTCTGGTCATCAGGCATCTTGCGCCTATTAAGGTAGGCCAGAAAAGGTTTGGTCCATGGAGCAATTGCCACCATGATTACGTGGGCGGAGGGCGCTGGTTCTGTGCCCGAGCCCCTGATGATATCTGAATCGAGTTCGGCATCCGGGGGTGTGATCGGCTCCGGACTGGTATTTTCGCTCTCGTCTTGCCATGCCACGGATGGCTTAAAGAGCCTTTCCACGAAGGTGGGACGGGGTCGCATTTGGCGCCCATTCGAGCAAGGATGTCCGTTGCTTGATTACTCTCTCGGGCCACATGATGAAACTCGAGCCCCTCAAACCGAGCTGATATTTTGAGTACGGCGTTGCGATAAGCCGCCATCTTTGGATCCTTTGCATCAAATTCTCCGTTTATTTGGGATATAGCGAGATTTAAATCCCTGCGCACCTCGAGGCGTTGGATGCCCATAGAAACAGCCCTTCGGAGGCCATGCAGTAGTTCCTCATATTCGGCTGCGTTATTGGAGTCTGTATACATGATTTGTAATACGTAACGGACTGTGTCCCCTATTGGGGATGTTAGGATGACACCAGCCCCCAGTCAGGCTAACATTTTAGAGCCGTCTAAGTACACCACCCAGTTGGAGTATGTGTCGTACTCTTTAGGGAGTTCGGCTTCTGTCCACTCGGCGAGAAAGTTGGCCAGCACCTGAGATTTGATAGCTCGGCATGCCTTGTATGTTATTTCAAATGGCAGGAGCTCGATAGCCTATTTTGCAATGCGCCCGGTGGTGTCTTGATTCTTTATGATGTCATTGAGTGGTACCTCGGAGCCAACCGAGATCGAGCACTCCTGAAAGTAGTGCTGCAGGTTCCGGGATGCCATGAAAACCGCATATGCTATCTTTTGATAGTGCGGGTATCGGGATTTGCATGGTGTGAGAACTGCCGATACATAGTATACCTGTTTTTTGAGTGGGCATTTATGTCCCTCTTCCTCTCGTTCAACGATGAGCACCACGCTCACCACCTGGTGAGTTGCAGATATATACAGCAGCATAGGTTCGCCGACGTTAGGTGCGGCAAGGATTGGGTTGTTTGCCAACAAAGTTTTGATTTCTTCCAACCTGGCAGTTGTTGCGTCCGTCGACTCAAAGTGGTTAGTGTCGGTGTCAAAACCGGCGGATCTCGGCTAGGGGGTCCCGAACTATGCGTCTAAGGTCGATGGTAACAGGAGACGAGGGACACGATATTTACCCAGGTTCGGGCCCTATCTATGGAGGTAATACCCTACTCCCTGCTTGATTGATCTTAATGAATATGAGTGTTACAAGAGTTGATCTACCTCAAGATCGTAATGGCTAAAACCCTAAAAGTCTAGCCTGTATGACTATGATTATGATTGCCTCTATGGACTAAGCCCTCTAGTTTATATAGACACCGGAGGGGACTAGGGTTATACAAAGTCGGTTACAAAGAAAGGAATCTTCATATCCGGGCTCCAAGCTTGCCTTCCACGCCAAGGAGAGTCCCATCCGGACACGAGTGAGCGTCTTCGGTCTTTTATCTTCACAGCCCATCAGTCTGGCCCATGTCCAAAAGGCTAGATGCCCGAGGACCCCTTAATCCAGCACTCCCTCAGTAGCCCCCGAACCAGGCTTTCAATGATGATGTGTCCGGCATGCAGATTGTCTTCGGCATTGCAAGGCGGGCTCCTCCTCCGATGACTTCAAAGGGTTGTATTCAGGCTTCCATTTAATGTTGTTCCCATCGGCTTCTGTGCATCCATAGCTTCAGCTTCCACGTGTCGCGTGAATACGAGAGGTCAGGGTATTTTTTGCATATAACACCCCGGCCATGTAAGAAAAGCGTCTGTTTAAAGGGATTGGATCTCAGATCTGTTCCACATGACGCAGAAAATACTAAGAGCTTGCTAGGAAAAACCACTCCAACATGGCCAGCGCTCCCAGCTCTTCCTCCTGTCCCCATGGCCCAGAAAAAGGGGATTGGGAGAGATGTTCTGTATCCCACGGTCAGCTGGTGAAGCTGCAAACACATGGATTTCTTCCTCCTGTGGATCTAGTCCCCGTTCGAGTAGGAATGACTTCCTTCAACAGCGGGGCTCAGGCTAAGAATTTCCCCAATCCATCCAGGGGGAACACATGTGTTTCGTTCCCTACCTGCTAAGAGGCGTTGGATTTCCAATCCATCCGTTGCTCCGAGGACTTCTGGAGTATTATGGCCTCCAACTTCACAATTTCACTCCCACCTCCATCCTGCACATCGCGGGTTACGTCGCTCTTTGCGAGCTCTTCCTGGGCTGCGAGGCCCTTTTTGAATTATGGAGGAAACTATTTTGCCTCGTCCCTCGTAACCAAGAGGGATCAATATTTTAAGTGGGCGGAGCCGAGGTATGGCGCATCGCCAGGACCAGATACCTATCCGGCATGCCAAAGAAGGCATCCGAAGAGTGGCCTTCCGAATGGTTTTATTTCGAGGACGTCGCCCTTCCTGACCCAGTACGAATGGGTCTGCCCAAATTCTGAAGCGCTCCATTGAAGAAACGCCACAGCTGGCTCCCTCGAAGCCTCGAGGAGGAAGACAGCGCGGAGGTTTGTCAATTGATGGGCAAGATAAAGACACTCGCCCAGTCTGGATTATCAATAGTCGAGGTAATGGCGGCTTCCATAGCGCGGGGGGTTCAGCCACTCTAATACAGAGCGCTTCCCATGTGGCACTATAATGGGGACGATGACGCCTCCTGCTGCGGTCGGATGTGCCGGATTTCGGGTTCCGGCAGACCCTTAAGGTTCGAACTCTGGGTGCGCGCGGAGATCCAACCCTCCATCGTCTCGTACCTCGCCGAATCGCAGGGACCTAAACTACTAGAAAGAATAGCACAAGAGACACGAGATTTATACTAGTTCGGGCCACCGTTGTGGTGTAATACCCTACTCTAGTTTGTGGTGTGGTGGATTGCCTCTTGGGCTGATGAGGAATAAGATAGGAAGAACAGCCTCGCGAGGGTCTGTTCTTGGTGGGTGTGATGAACTGCTAGCTGGTGTCGCGTCGCTCTAGCTTGAGGATCGGGTCTCTATCTCTCTCTCCCTGGACTCCAAAATGCCAGATCTATTCCTATCCGATCGTCCCTCCGATCCTCCTACTCTGAGTGTGGCTACTCCTATTTATAGGCGAATGCCCTGGGCCTCTTCCCAAATATTGAGCGGGAAGGGCGCCAACAGTTGGCCATTTTGAAGGGGAACAGCGGGTACACTTATCCTGACTAAAGTTGGTCCTCGCCTGCCAAAGGCTCGTGATGACGCCTGGTTGGGCTGCACGATGACTCCCTTCCAAATTGCCGCTTGGGCTGGTCTTGGTCTTGTTGCACCGAAACATATGCCTTTGCTTGATGCTCTCGCCGCGCTTGCTCCCTTTGCACCAAAAGAGGAAAGGAGGACGCCAGCTGGCCGGGCGCCTCGACCGGGCGCCCTTGGTCGCCATGGCTTGCGTCATGGGCACCTCGTGAGGTACCCTGCCTTGAACTCTCCGCCTCCTCATGAGCCAGCCTGACGAGGCCGTGCACGAGGAAGCTCCTTGTCGCCCACCTCATGAGGCTTGGCCTCGCGAGGGTCTTGAGCTTGTGTTGATGAAGATGGGCTGTCCTGGCCTCCTTTGAGCCACGCCAGCAGCCGCAGTGCAGGCAAGTCTGGGGACCCCTGCTCCTGAACGCCGACAAGAGGCCCCCGGGCCCACGGCGCGCCCGCACTTGGCCGGGCAGAGAGGCGAAAGGGCAAGTGTGAAGCGTCGCGGGCCCTAACAGCCTGCGGCCTTGGGCGACGCATGGCGGTTGATTGGACGTGGGCGACACTGTTCCCCCACACCTCCTTATTTCATGCCTTGCTAGGCGGACACGCTGCTGCACACATCCGCTCCCCTCTCTGCTGCTTGTGCGCTCAGTCCTTCCCCCTCTCGAACTCCAGCTTCCATTTCCAATCCAATCTCGAATCTCCCCCTCCCCCTTTCAATCGCCATGGCTCCGACGAAGAAGGGGAAAGGGAAGAAACCTGCGCCTCCGCCACGCTCGCCGCCGCCGGTGGCCTCCGCCGTCGACCCGTCAATCAAACTCAATCTAGAGGGCTTGGGCAGGGTTAGTTCGGCTCTGGCTACCTCCTTCAACGAATGCGGAAGGACGACGGCTTGGCCCGCGTCCCACTTCTCCATCGGATGTGATAGTCACCGAGGTCCGGTATTTTGTCGACGCCCGCGGGCTGGTTCCCCCTTCTCTGATTTCTTCAATGCCGTGCTTTCCCACTATCAGATCCACATGATGCATCTAGGTCTTGAGTCCATTAATCTCCTCTCGGTCTTCGCCTTCGTTTGTGAGGCAATGATGGGCATCCTTCCATCGGTTGCCTTGCTGCGCCACTTCTTCTCTCCGCGCCTTGTCGACCCTACTCAATGCTCGGCGTGCGTGAGCTTCGTCGCCGCGCCCGAGATAGCGGCCTCAGGGATAGACTTCAGCCTGCCTCCGCTCAAGGGCCGAGTTCCGCGAGAGGTGGTCAGACGTGGATGTGGGGAGCCCAGCCTCGCTATCGGAGCCAACCTCGCCTGTTGTCCCCAATTCAGGCTGGGGCCAGGAGACGCTTTCAAGCCCTCGGCTCATCTTTGTCTGGCGCCGCTTCGCGTTCCTGAGGTCGCTCGCTGTGACAGCGCTCAAGGTGGTGAAGGAGTTCCTGATGCGCCGCATTGCTCCTCTCCAACGACATTCCCACTGGATGTGGGCCTTCAACGGGCCTGGTGATCGTATGAGGCTCCAGAAGAAGACCGACACCGAGGCGCTAAGGAAGGTGCTCTGGTCCCGATCAAGCGACCCTAACCCCGGTGGCATCCGGCATGAAGGGGCCTTGCTGTACCTCTGCCAGAACAGGGGTGATTTGGTGAACCAGATGCCTATCTTTGATGAATGGGGGCCGCGCCCCGCTGGTCTCCAGGGGCCTCGCGAGAATCCAGTGATGGTGATAGCCCTTCCAGTCGGCCAAGGCGGCTCCTCCTCGAGTGGCGGAGTAGGGAGGCACAAGCCGCCAGAGGCTGAAGGGACCTCCGCCGGGGTGACAGCGCCAGGCGATGCTCTTGAGGGGGCAGCTCCTGAGGCTCATGCCGCCGCGGCTGAGGGCGGCTGGCAACCGCCCGCAGCGCTTGCGGATGGAGGCCCCGAGGCCCCTGCTGCTTCTCTTGGTGAGGCGATCAAGAAGGCCAGCGGACGCCTCGACGCTGGTCGCCTTGATGCTCATCCTCGCCAGCAGTCGACCTCGCGCCAAATCTTGGTCGCCTGCGTGAACTTCGAGGCCCTCCGGAAGAGAAGGCAGGCCCTGGGCGATGATTACCCTTGTCGCCTGCTGAAGTGCAGGAAGTACTTCGCCACTGATGAGTAAGCCTTTTCTTTCTCCAGCTCCTGATTCTTCTGCTGCTTGTACTGATCCTTGCCCTGCAGGCCCCTTCCTGCCGAGCTCACGGAGACGGGTGAGAAGCCGTCCTCCCCGGCCGCCTCCCCTCCCTTGAGTGCTCCAAGCGGTGGAGCCCTTGTGGTGAGGGCGACCGGGAGGTGAACCGCCCCGAGGCGCTGTGGCCTCAAGGCCAAGCGATCCTTCCTCGCGAGCCTTCCCGAGGCATAGCTAGCCTGCCGTGGGCTTCTCGCCTGGTCGTGGGCGGCGATTGGCTGAGGCGCCTCCTGCGCCCCTCGTATGGGGATGGGCTGACCCCAGGCCGGGCTTCCGGCGCGGCGTGCCCGGCCGTCGCGAGGGTGCCAGCCCCCAGCCCCCTGCCCGGAGGGGGAGTGCTGATTCGTGGCTCCCGGCGCCCGTCTGGGCGGTTGATGGTGTGGAGGACGTGCTCGAGCGCGCCCGGGAGCGCCGCGCCCTTCGCCAAGGATTTCTTCGAAGGGCGGCTGACGCGGTGAGCCTTCTTGGTGAAGAGCTTGCTGATGAAGACGCGCGCCTTGAGGCCGAGGGCCTGCGCCTGGCCGCAGAGAGGAGTGAGCCGAGGAGGGCGCTGCCGCCTTTGCGCCGCCACCGCGCCGATCTTGTTGATGAAGAGGCCAAGGCATCGCTGGCAGCCTCTCGGGAGGCCTGTTCTCGGGCCGTCGAGGAGGCCCGGGCAGCTAACATGCGGCGAGAGGCGGTGGAGGAGCGGGCACGGAAACTCCTGCCCCGGTGCCACTCACTGGAGGAACAAGTGGAGCTGCGCGAGGCAGCCCTTGCGTCGATGAAGGTGGCCTCCGGCGAATCGGCGGAGCTCCAGAAGCGTGAGGAGGTGCTGACGCTTGAAGCCGCCGAACGCGCGCGTGAGTACGAGCGCTTGGAGATGAGGGAGCACTTGGTGACGGGGGCAGAGGATGAGGTCGCTGCACGGGAAGCCCGCGTCCTGGAGGACGTCGGACGCCGAGTGGCGGCGGCGCGCTCGAACCTCGAGCGCGAGTTTGAGGAGCGGCTGGGGTTGATCAAGGCCGAGGCTGAGGGCAGGAGTGCTGCCTTGAGGGCCAAGCTGGAGGTGGCGCAGAGGGAGTCCACGACCTCTCAGGCCGAGCGCTTCTTCTTCGCCAACCGGTGGAGGAGGCCGAGGCCGTCGCGCGCCAGAATGCGGACGAGATGCGTCAGCGGCGAATCCTGGAGCACGAGCACGGCCCCATGCTCGCCACGCTCCGGAAGAGGGCTAACGCAGCCTTGGATAATATCTACGAGGCGGCAGTAGGCGAGCCGCACGCGGTTAACTACGCCGGCAACCTTCAGTTCTTCACCGACGTGGTGGCATGGCTGGAGGCGTGGTCGGTCAGGGCCAACAGGTTGGTGGAGGAGAGGAGCCGCGCGCTGCTCGGGCGCGCCTTCTCTTGTGTCTTCAGCCATCTCCGGGACATGGACCCCCACTTCGATTTTGACGCAGCCATAGCCCCAGTTCCCCAGGCCCTCCGGGCGACTCCGCGACCGGGTGGAAGACAACGTGGATGCCCTCGTCCGGCCTTCGCCGGGACGACGACGGCGTGGTCGTGGCCGCCGATGAGGGCGGCGTGGTGAACGGCCCAGACGCCGCCGACGATCACGCAGACAGCGACGGCGAGGCCAGCGACGCCAGCAACGGCTCGGGAGGTGCTCCTGAGGACGCATTGGGGGATTTATCCGACTGATTATGTATTGTCCCTGTTCCGTTACCCTGCATGAATAGAACTCAGGTTTTGGCCTGATGGTTGTTAGAGCATTTTGGGAGGGGGAGCCCCTCATGTAAAACTTGTGTTCATCGTATTAGCAGGTGTTACATCACCCATACGCCCGCGCCAAGTGGTTGGCTAAGCACGTGCTAGTTTGCTGGTTTACCTTTGTTTCGTACGAGCCCCGAGATAGCCCGTGGGAGGCTGAGGCGATCTGAGTGTCTCCTAATCGAATCCGTAGGACCTGCAGTAAAAACCCTCCGGAGAGGATGCGGCGGCGACAGGCTAGGCTGCGCGCAAGCTAGGCCTGGCCCGGCTCGCGAGGGGCTCGCGAGGGGGGCAGCTGAGGCGGAGTTGTAACCGAAACGCGAGAGATTTGCTCGAACGAGACTAAGCACCCCTTCCCCGAACACACGCAAATCTCAACTTCGAATCCAACTTAAATCCAACAAGGGAAAACGACAATCAAATGGAAAGGCGAAGAAAGCAGAAGAAAAGCCGCGTCCGGCACCTAGTCTAGTCTTGGACGTTTTCTCACCAGCGCGGAGCTAAGTGCTGCCACTGGGCGTGGGAGATAGTCCCAGGGCCTAAGGCCGGCACCCCTGAGACTCCGGGGTGTGTACAACCCCACTCATTATTACGTGAGAGTGTCACGGGGCGGCGAGCTTCACAGGCACTGGGCCTTCTCCACAGGTACCGGCCTTGCTTCATATCGCCAGACGAGGGCCCCACCTTGCGCCACACTCTAGTGCCACCAACGACGACCAGAAACCAGGACGCCGCCGGTGGGGTAGAGCGGTCGCCCGCGGTTCCCCCGACGACCAAGGGTCCTTTGCCAGGGGCAGGCCCTGAGGCACCTCCCCAGCAGAGGGCCTACCTCCTGAGAACGCCTTGCTCCGAACACCGCGGTGGCGATGTCGGATCTCTGCCCCTCTCTGGTAGCCCCCTGCGCTCCCCTCCCAAGGGCTAGGAGACTGCGGGAGCGGGGCAGCTGCTCGTCGTGGCGACCTGGGCCTCCTGTGACCTATGGTTAGCGTATGTTTGCTCTTGAGGAATTAGCGGTACCCGATAATCGTCGCCCCCGGCGTGACCAGTGGGACCGTCCCGAGGCTCCCCGGAAGAGCGCTGGAGCTGGCGCCTCGTCCCCCAGCTTGGGCTGAGGAGCGAGTCTTGTTCTCCCTCATGCGGGTGCCCTTGGTCCATCATGTGGGGCATGTATTCTTCCGCGCCACATCCCGAAGGCCACGCCAGAGTGCTAAGCGTTTTGCTACTCGCTTGGCCGCGCCACTGTAGGGTAGTGGCGCGGGCGTCCACCAGGTCGTGAGTTACGCCGAGTCCTTCTTCTCCCGGCCGGGGCGGGGCCAACCGCGCCGCCGGCCCGGCGCTGACAGCTTTGCCGGTGTTGGAGTAGCTTTGGAGCCCGCGGGCGTGCGTGGAGCTCCCTGCGCGGGCCGCCTCGGCCCGAGATGGAAGCCGGGTGCGTAAGGGGTGAGCCTCGAGGCGCGGCGGCCTGTGAGCTCCGCCACTCGCTTCCAAAGAAGCACGTCATGCCGCTCTCCAGCCAGCTTGCATCAGCAGCAGCTCTCGGGCCACGGTGAGCGCCCTCGAGTTCGCCTGCTCCCCCGCTGGGTGTACGGTGATGTGGTCCCGCGTGATTGGAGGCCCTTTGCCGACCGTGCTCTGCCGTGGACGTGAGAGCCGCCGGCTCGTCCGCCGCCTGCTGCCCGCAGCGCCTCTGCGGACCTCGAGCTGCCTGGGCACGGGGTGGCGTATAGGTGGATTCTGCCGCACCCCTACTCGGGCGCCAAATATCGGATTTCGGGTTCCGCAGACCCAAGGTTCGAACTCAGGGGTGCTGGAGATCCAACCCTCCACCGCCTCGCACTGCCAATCGCAGGGACCTAAACTACTAGAAAGAACAGCACAAGAGACACGAGATTTATACTAGTTCGGGCCACCGCTGTGGTGTAATACCCTACTCTAGTTTCTCGTGTAGTGGATTGCCTCTTGGGCTGATGAGGAATAAGACAGGAAGAACAACCTCATGAGGGTCTGTTCTTGGTGGGTGTGATGAACTTCTAGCTGGTGTCCCGCCGCTCTAGCTTGAGGATCGGGTCTCTATCTCTCTCTCGACTCCAAAATGCCGATCTCTTCCTATCCGATCGTCCTTCCGATCCTCCTAGTCCTGAGTGTGGCTACTCCTATTTATAGGCGAAGGCCCCGGCCTCTTCCCAAATATTGAGCGGGAAGGGCGCCAACAATTGGCCATTTTGAAGGGGAACAACGGGTATACTTATCCCGACAAAAGTTGGTCCTCGCCGCCAAAGGCTCGTGATGACGCCTCGCTTGGGCTCCACGATGACTCCCTTCTAGCCGCTGGGGCTGGTCTTGGTCTTGTTGCAATCAAAAGGATGCCTTTGCTTGATGCTCTCGCCGCGCTTGCTCCCTTTGCACTAAAGAGGAAAGGAGGACGCCAGTGGCCGGGCGCCTCGATCGGGCGCCTTGGTCGCCATGGCTTATGCCATGGGCACCTCGCGAGGTACCTGCCTTGAACTCTCCGCCTCCTCATGAGCCAGCCTCGACGAGGCTGTGCTCGAGGAAGCTCCTTGTCGCCCGCCTCATGAGGCTTGGCCCCTTGCAAGGGTCTTGAGCTTGTGTTGATGAAGATGGGCTGTCCTGGGCCTCCTTTGAGCCACGCCGCAGGCCGCAGGCAGGCAAGTCTGGGGACCCTCGTTCCCAGAACGCAGACAGGTTGGGTCCGGACACCCCCGCCGCTTTGGCCAAAATATTGGCCGAACTATTCAAAGGGGAGAAAGAGGATTTCACTTGTATCAAGCGCCGAGATGGATTTTCCATGTACAATCCTCCTAGCTGGGTGAGTTCCAATCCTACTACCCTACTCAATCTACTCACTGAGTCAATTTGAATGAACATTAATCCGCCCATTTGTAACAGGAATGGCGAAAGATCACTGAGGGGCTCTACAACCCCGCCCCATAGCCAGAGGACCACAACCGGGACCTTGACCCCGGATTCGAAGAGGATCCAGACATATTCGTGGAGCTCAAGAATGGGGTTTTCTACCAGGCGAGCTATGACGGCACAGAAGTGGCCATCACCACCGACTATCCCGGTCTTCTCCCTGCCTCACACGTAAGTAATCAGGAGACATTTCCTCCGAAAGAGCTTCCTCATTCGGCCTCACCCACCGCACTGTCTCGTGCTCCAAAGGGGAGGCGTTCGGCGCGCCATGCTATACCAGGGGCAACTCCAAAGAGGGCGGCGCCCATGCCGGGCAAGCATTCGAAGAGGAAGGCAAACAAAGACATGACCGAGCCTTCATCGAAGAGGTACGGATTTGCAAATATGCCCCTTCGCAGTCACATCCAACTGTGACGTTGTCCGCTTGTGCCTTATCAGGAAAAGCGTTCGCCGGACTATGTCCGGGGGTCCTGTCGATCACACTCCCAGCGGCCAGGTTCCAGACACTGCCGTAAAGACGGGGGGAGATACATGAGCGACGCCGGATTGTCCTTTGGCAGAGGATTCAGATGATATATCTGTCACAATCTCAGAAGTGGAGAGCGCCATGAATCATCGGCGCCGGAAGGCCGGTCTACGCGACCCCGGCTTTACAAAAGAGGCATTCAATGCCTTCAGCTCGGCTAATGTATACATCCGAGCTGCTCGAGAAGGGCTTGCCAGAGCCACAGACCAGTATTTAAAAGATATACGGGAAGTTTATATTATACAAATCTAATAATTATATACCAGTAGTCCCGGAGACTTGAAGCAGTTGATACAACTGCTTTAAGGATCATTGTATAACCAGGTGCTTACGGAGAAGAATAGCATGTTGTCTCAAGAACTAGAAAAGTATCGGACCCAGCTAACTGCTGCTACCGCCGAACTAGAGAAAACCAAGAAGGCGTCACCTGGTAATGTTCCCTCCATCGAGAAAACATAATTATATACCAACAATACTAACACTGCTGTTTCGCTCTCATGGCAGGATCACGATCAATCAAGGAGCAATCAAAGCCGCCAAGCGGGAGAACAAGAAGCCAAAGACTATCGCCACGGGCGAACGTGGTCGCGACACGGTCGTGGAGGAGAAAAACAAGCTCCAGGATTCGAACACCCAGCTGGGCGAAGAACTGAAAGATGTGTGGGCCCAGCAGGCTGACTCCGTGAAGGAAAATAAGAGGCTGCGAGGTGGCATATTTAGTATGTGGTCAAACTTACCTCCGTGTAATTCAGAGATGAAAGGGACTGACAGAGTTATGTCTATAGGTATGCTGACTGGCCATCCCGAAGAGAAGATGTCTGGATCCGTGGGCGATCTGCTACAAGAGCTGTCGCAAATGCACGAGCAAGCTCGGCAGGCGATGCGAAGTGTTGCTAAGGCCTTAGGGCCATCCGCCACCCCTCCAGGAAAGATGGAGGAGCTTATACAATTATTCAAGGGAGCACGGTGGCGTTTTCGAATATGGAAGATATCGGCCTGCCGGGAAGGTGCATGAGAAGCCTCGGCCATGGTTAAAACACGGTATACCAAGCTTGATCTGAATCATATGGCCCGGGTCGTACCTCTAGGGACAGATGGAAAAGAAATTCCCGTTAATTTGGTATATGATCAAGTCAAAGTAGCCGCGAAATATTCCCAACATGATTGTAAGTTAGACAGCCTGCTAGACGGTAAAGAGGAGGAAATTTTTGAGTCCAAGTGACTATGTACTTTCCTAGACATATTTGCCCCTAGCTGGATTGTAAAACAATTGTCATGGCAGACCTTTTTGCTTCGACCTCTAGACCCGAAGGTGCGGACTGTTTCCGAATACCTGAGCGGAAAAATAGACCGGGGTATGCGTAGAAACTAGGCATAGGGGTCATAGTTGCTTGAACAGACAAGTTGTATCCGGCTAGCTATGTTATATTACATTGTGATTGTAAGAAACATCTTCCAGAGTGAATAATTCCGTTAAGGGTTCCTTACCCTGGGTGTACATGCGTTAATGTTCATGTCCGAACTTTGATTGAAAAAATCGCAGTATGCGTAACATCTATGGGTTCACAATGGGGTGAATGCAAAAACATCTTTAGTCCGCCGACCGAATATTCCCTTAAGAACGCTAGCTTTCGGCTTCACCCAGTGTGAGGTACACATCTGGATGACCTGGCAGTAACAATCACAGAGCTGCTCCCTTTATGCCCTAGCCGAACTAATGGGAACGTAGGGCATAAGCACAGGAGCCAGGCAACCCAGCTTGGCCAAAACTTAAGTCATATCGATGCATATATTGGCGAAGAAAAGGTACATATGGGGAAAACACGCATATGTGATGAGCTTGATCCTCGGAAATTAACAATAATAAGCTTCTGTCCAAGAAGCACCCAGGTATAATGGACGTACATATTTGAGGATGTGTACATCACAGGTGCACGGTTTAGCCGCACGAAAGCTTGAAGGCTAAAAAAGAAAAAAGCGAAAAGAGAGGAAAAAATAATGGAAACAATAGGGAGAAGGAGATGAACAAAGAGTTCGGCGCTAGGCATAGAATCTTCAGAGTCTGGCCACGTTCTAGGGGGTCGGCTCTAGGCGATTGTCTGATGCATCACGCAGGCGGTACGCTCCTCTAGTGAGAACTTCGTCAATGATGAAGGGACCCTCCCACTTGGGCTTGAGTTTGTCCTTTTTCTTCTCCGGCAAGCGTAGAACGGGTTCGCCATCATTACAAGTCTTGGCCCGTACTTCTCTGCTTTGATATGTGGGGGCCTGTTGTTGATATAATCCGGGACGGGCTTTTCCAACATCACGCTCCTCCTCCAAGGCATATAGGCTGTCCTGCCGATCATGCTTGGCCTCTCTCTCTTCGTACATGCGCACTTGAGGTGAGTCATGAATAATGTCGCAGGGTAACACAACCTCCGAGCCGTACACCATGAAGAAAGGTGTATATCCAGTGGTGCGGTTGGGCGTGGTCCGCAGCCCCCAGAGTATGGAGTCGAGCTCCTCAACCTAGTGATTGTATGATTCTTTCAAAGACCGCACTAGTTTGGGTTTAATGCTTCTCATAATAATACCATTGGCCCATTCAACTTGACCTTTTGTTTGCGGGTGATAGACAGAGGCATAATCGAGCTTAATGCCCAGAGTAGCACACCAGGTTTTCACCTCATTGGCTGTGAAATTGGAGCCATTATCGGTATGATGTTGTGTGGAACACCATAACGATGCACAACACCGGATATGAATTCTATCACTGGCCTGGCTTCGGCCGTTTTAACTTGTTTGGCCTCTATCCACTTAGTGAATTTATCCACCATGACCAGCAGAAACTTTTTCTTATGGCTTCCTGCTTTAAGGGGTCTGACCATATCAAGCCCCCAAACCGTGAAAGGCCAAGTGATGGGGATTGTTTGTAGAGCAGTGGGTGGCATATTCTTTGGTTGGTGAAAACCTGGCATCCGACGCAATGTTGGACAAGGTCCTATGCATCCACTCGGGCCGTTGGCCAATAGAAACCTGTACGGAAGGCCTTGCTTACAAGGGCCCGAGCCGCGGCGTGGTGACTGTCGGCGTTCTGGGAATGGGGGTACCCAGACTTGCCTGCCTGCGGCCTGCAGCGTGGCTCAAGGGGCGGCCCATCAAGGCCCATCTTCATCAGCGCAAGCTCAAGACCCTCGCGAGGGGCCAGATTGCATGGGCGAACAACAAGAAGCTTCCTCGGGCACCCACTGGCTGTCAAGGCTCGCGAGGAGGCGGAGAGATCAAGGTAGGGTACCTCACGAGGTGCCCATGACGCAAGCCATGATTTACCAAGGGCGCCAGCGGGCGCCCAGCCAGCCTGCAGTGTCCTCCTTTCCTCTTTGGTGCAAAGGGAGCAAGCGCAGGCAAGAGTATCAAGCAAAGCCATCCGTTTCGGTGCAACAAGACCAAGACCGTCGCAACGGCAGGAAGGAAGTCATTGTGGAGCCCAAGCCGACATCACCACCAGAGCCTTTGACAGGCGAGGACCAACTTTAGTCAGGATAAGTGTACTAGATGTTCCCCTTCAAAATGGCCAATTGTTGGCGCCCTTCCCGCTCAATATTTGGGAAGAGGCCCAGGGCCTCTGCTTATAAATAGGACTAGCCACCCACAGAGTAGGGGCATATGATCCGGCATCTAGAAATCTGGAGATTGCATAGAGAGAGAGACAGAGAGGGAAGCGACTGAACTCCCCCTAGTAGTTCATCGCACCAGCCAAGAACAGACCCTCGCGAGGCTGTCCTTCCTTGTATTGTTCATCATCAGCCCAAGAGGCAATCCACCACACGACAAACTAGAGTATGGTATTACACCAGAATGGTGGCCCGAACTAGTATAAACCCTGTGTCTCTTGTGTTGTTCCTTTCATAGTTTAGATCCTAGCGAGGCAGCGAGGTGCAGGTAGGTAGAGGGCGAGATCTCCGCGCGCACCCCAGTGTTCGAACCTAGAGGGTCTGCCGGAACCCGAAATCCGACATTTGGCGCGCCACGTAGGGGTGTGCCTGCACTGCCTTCCGCCGCCTCGTTTCTTCGCCGACCATTGCATCCATGTCGACGCTTCGTCGGGCCAGCGCTTGCGCCGAGTCAGCTTGCTTCCTGCCGCCCAGACGGCCCTTGCCGGCGGCAGCCCCGCCGTTTCCCGTCAGCCTTGCCAACGCCGCCACTGCCCGGGCGGTGAACGAGCAACAAGCATCGCCCCAAGCATCCGCTCAGGAGGCGAGACGGCCGCATCGCTACTCCTTCACTCGCCTCGCCGGTTCTTCGCCTCGTGCGCCTGCTACGCCCATGGAGGCTCGAGCTGCGCCATCGCGGCAAACGAGCTCTGCGCTTACCGCTCGCCGACGACGCAGCGTCTGAGTGGCTCGACCGCGTCGTTGAGCTCTCGCCCGCAGGGGTCTCCCCCGTGCCGTCCTTCTCTCTGCACCGCGCCCCGCCCTGCGCGGGCGATGAAGCTCCGGGGGTGCCTCAGCCGCCTCCCCCTTAAGAAGGCGCCCTGGCCTCAAGGCGCGTGGCCCCTGGGCGGAACCCGCTCCGTCTGGCGCCAGCGCAGCAAGAGCAGAGCTGTCAAGAGGTCCCTCGTCCCCAAGAAGCTGCCCGAGTGCGCCCTGTACCGGCTCGTCACGACCACGCTCCTCCTCCAAAGACGCTGAAGACCCCGCTGCTTCCCACTGCAAGCGGCATGGGGGACCCGCAAGACCAGGATCTCCGTCACCAAAGGCCTCCTGGCCAAGCGGTGCTGCCGCGCCTTCACCACCGAAGTTGTGCAGCGTCGCGTGGCCAAGAACTTCAAGCCGCACCTGCCTCCTTCCCTACGACGGCACGGCCGCATCGGAGTTCCTCCAGCTCTACGAGCTGGGCATCGGCCGCCAACGGGACGAGAAGGTCATGGCGAACCGTTTCCCATGGCATCAAGGACGGAGCCCGCACTGCTCCCCGAACCTGGCTCGGCACGATCTCCTCCTAGGGACGAGATGCGCAGCCGCTTCATTGCCAACTTCCAAGGTCATCGTGATCGCCTCCTCGCCGTGAGCGACATGCGCCACATCAAGCAAAGAACTGTGGGAGACCCTGCAGAAGTACATCCAGCGCTTCCACAACTCACGCCTCAAGATTCCCAAGGTGACCGAGGAAGCCATCATCTCAGCCTTCTCCGATGGTGTGCGTGACGTCAAGATGAAGGAGGAGCTGGCGATGCACGAAGATCTGTGCACTTCCTCGGAGCTGTTAAACTTGGCGACCAAGTGCGCCAGGGCTGAGGAAGGGCGCCTTTCCCTCCTCGAGCTGCCAGCCGCAGATACGTAAGAGAAGAAATCCAAGGCCAAGGATGTGAAGCGCAAGGGGCTGCCGTGCCAGCGTAACCGGTGACACCAAGTGGGCGTAGATCAGCCCGAGTCTTCCAAGGGCAGCCGGTACTATGTGTACCACGACCTCCACACCCACAACACCAACGAATGTCAAGAGCTCCGGGCCGTGCGAGAAGGGAGGATCGTCGACGCCCCGACCGCAACGATCGAGGCTACGGCCGAGGAGGAGGAAGGAACATAGGACGTTGGTAAGACCGTGGCCCTCGCCAAGGGTGGCGCGACCGACCTCGCGAGGATCGCTGGCAGGATCAGCCTCGCGAGGGAGACTGGAGGGATCAGCCTCACGAGGATCGCCCGCAAGGAAACGCAAGCCTCCCTCCTCTGCCGCCACAGCCAAGGAGAAACGAGGACCATCATCATGACGAGGGGGCTGGGGGCTTCCAGGAGCCGCGCGTGATCACTTGCATCCTAGGCGGAGCTCAAGCCCCAGCCTCCCAGCGCATCTTCAAGCAGTTCACCCGCAAAGTGAATGCAGTCATCCCCAAGCTCGAAGCCACGCGCACTCTCAGGTGGTCAGCATGCGCCATCACGTTCAGCTCAGCGGATCAGCACAAGTGCGCGGCCACAGCTGGAGTCCTCCCGATGCTTTGTTCCCCAATCATCAGCAACGTGCAAATCACCAGGACCCTCATCGACGGCAGAGCAGTGCTCATATCTCCTACTCAGGACAAGCTCTACTACGCCGTGCATCTCTGTTTCCAGCATGGACAAAAGGTCTCCAACAACATAGCAGAATATGAAGGCCTAATAGCAGGCCTGAAGGCCGCAGCTGCCCTAGGAGTGAAGCGCCTTACCATCAAGGGTGATTCACAACTCCTCGTCAACTTCTCCAACAAGGTGTACGAGCCAAGGGATGAGCACATGGAAGCCTACCTTGCGGAGGTCCGCAGGATGGAGAAGCAGTTCTGGGGGCTGGAGTTGCAGCATGTGCCCCGTGGCACCAATCAGGAGGCCGACGACATCGCCAAACGAGCATCCAGGCGGCTACCTCAGGAGCCTGGTGTCTTCGAGGAGCGGCTCTTCAAGCCCTCGTCCATGCCATCACTGTCAAGCGCGGCGCAGCCTCGGGAGGAGCTCCCCCAGCCACCAGCCTCGGGAGCCCCGGTCTGTGGCCCGGCCTCAGGAGCGCAACTGCTCTTGATGATCGAGCCTCAGGAGGGGTGTTGGATCACAGAGCTCCGAAGCTACTTGACGGAAGGGACCCTACCGGAGGAGGAGGAGGAAGCGGAGCGTGTGGCGTGGCAAGCCACAACATACTGCATCAGGGATGGAGAGATCTAACGGAAGCGACCAAATGATGTGTCCCTACGCTGCATCTCCAAGGAGCAAGGGAAGGAACTGCTGGCAGATATACACGGTGGAGACTGTGGGCATCATTCATCATCGCGGACCCTCATGGGCAAGGCGTTCCGCAGCGGTTTCTATTGGCCTACTGCGCTTAATGATGCCGTCGAACTGGTGAAGGCTGGCGAGGCCTGCCAATTCCATGCCAAGCAAATCCACCAGCCGGCGGGAGGTCTACAAACTATACCCCTCTCGTGGCCATTCGCGGTCTGGGGGCTGGATATCCTGGCCCGTTCCTCGGGCGGCAGGAGGCTATCGCGACCTCTACGTCGCCGTGGACAAGTTCACTAAGTGGGCTGAAGTGGAAGCCGTCCGCACCATCCCCGCAGGTTCTGCGGTCAAGTTCATCAAGGGCATCATGAGCCGGTTCGGGGTGCCGAGCCGCATCATCACCGACAATGGTTCGCAATTCACCAGTAACCTTTTCAAAACATATTGTGCTAACCTTGGGACGCAGATATGCTAAGCCTCGGTAGCTCACCCACGGAGCAACGGCTGCCGAAGCGGGCTAACGCAGAGGTCTTGAGAGGCCTCAAGACCGTAACATTCAACAAGTAGCTGGAGGCCTGCGGCAGAGGCTGGTACGACGAGCTGCGATGCGTGTTGTGGTCCATCCAAGACAATCATGCGACCAAGGCGACCGGCGAGACCCCGTTCTTCCTGGTCTATGGAGCTGAAGCAGTCCTCCCTCACGAGGTCAGATGTCGTTCCGCACGGGTCCTGGCGTTCGATGAGGCGCAGCAGGATGCCATGCGAGGAACAGACCTCGTGCTGGGGGAGGAGCATCGATGGGAAGCCGCGCTGCGAGCGGCAAGATACCAACAAGCGCTACGCCGGTACCAGTGCTGCAACATCCGCCCCAGGACTCTCTAGGTAGGAGACCTCGTACTCAGGCAGGTTCTCTCTAGGGAGGGACTGCATAAGCTCTCTCCCATGTGGGAGGGCCCGTTCAAGGTTGTTCATGTTTCCAGGCCCGGCTCCGCGCCCTTGGAGACTCAGGAGGGGCTGCCCGTCCAGAACGCGTGGAACATCCAGCACCTCCGGAGGTTTTACCCCTAAAAGGCCCAGAGCTTGTGAAGAAGGCGAACGCCTGTGAAGCCGCTGTGTTTTGGAAAAGGCCCAGAGCCTCTGAAGAAGGCGAACGCATGTGAAGCCGCTGCGTTTTGGAAAAGGCCCAGAGCCTGTGAAGAAGGCGAACACCTGTGAAGCCGCTGCGTTTTGGAAAAGGCCTAGAGCCTGGGAAGAAGGCGAACGCCTGTGAAGCCGCAGCGTTTTGGAAAAGGCCCGGAGCCTCTGAAGAAGGTGAACGCCTGTGAAGCTGTCGCGTTTTGGAAAAGGCCCGGTGCCTGTGAAGAAGGCAAGCGCCTTTGAAGTTTATCTTTCTGAGAAAGGCCCGGAGCCTGTGAAGAAGACCAATGCCTGTGAAGCTCACCGCCCGTGAGACTCTCACGTAATAATGAGTTGGGGCTGTACACGCCCGGAGTCTTAGGAGCGCCGGCCTCAGGCCCTGGGGCTCCCTCCTACGCCCAGTGGCAGCACTTAGCTCCGCGCTGGTGAGAAGACGTCGAAGACTAGATTAGGTGCCGGACGCGGCTTTTCGCATTTGCTTTCTGCAGTTGGCTTGTTCATCCCCATTCGATGTTTTATTGAAGTTGTTGCCATCTTTGGCTTGTGACCCTTTGCCTTTTCGCTCTCCTGCCTAGATTTCTCTCGCGCAAGTCTCGCGACGGAGCAACGCGGGAACCCTCGCGAGTGTTTTCTGCCCTTATCGTTTGAGGCCTCCCTACCAGGGTCCACTACAGGAGCACCCCTCCAGTCCGTGCCCCACGGGCATCGCGACACGAACACATGACCTGGGTCGGTCGCCTCCACAGCTGAGGCCGGGAGCTACCTCTCCAGACTAACCTTTACAGGACATGAAGCGTTCGACGAGGCCTCGGCCTCGAGAAAAGAGGGCCATGACAGGCGCCCCCGAGCTAAGTAATTTCTGCGCGCAGGCGTGTGGCATAAAAGGCATAATAC
This sequence comes from Aegilops bicornis, assembly GCA_021605145.1. NCBI lineage: Eukaryota > Viridiplantae > Streptophyta > Magnoliopsida > Poales > Poaceae > Aegilops > Aegilops bicornis. Next base: position 339,629,323 of record CM038672.1, on the reverse strand, counting down.
CGAGATAGCGGAAACAGTACGATAATTAACAGCAATAGTCCAAGCATGCCCACGCGGGGCCTACACTACTGTCTCTTTGCGCAGGAAAAGGAAGAAGAACAAAACAGGCATGGCTCGCCTGACACCAACTCGCGGGGGAGACTCGAACCGCCTCCGGAGCTCAGGCGGACTCCCTCTCGCGCTTCACCGGGGCGAGACGGCGGGCGGACCCGCTACCTCCCTCCGGGCGGGCGCGGCGGCTGGTCATGACCACTGGAGGAGCCGCTACCAAGAAGAGTCGCCAAAGCTCGACGAGCCCGAGCACCGCCGACCACGCTGCTACCGCTGCCTTTCATCGTCATTGGGCTGGACCCATGGTCATGATCGTTGTTCTCGTGGCAGCACCCAGCAAGCGACCATCTTCCCCTAACACCTTCCCGTTGTGGGTGGCATCGCCGTCAAACTTAAAGTGCAGGTTGCACCGCCAGCTCAGACCACGCGCGCGGGCAAACGTTTGCCAGCCGCTGTTCAGGGCCAGGCTCCCGGCTGCAGAGACCTCCAAATGAAGCCCAGGAGGCCCCGGCAGAACCATCCACCTGAGCCGAGGCCGCCTGGGCACCAGCCGAAGCTCACCTAGCAGAAGCGAGGAAGTCGGAGTTGAGGCCGAGCCGGCCACGACCACATTAACGAACTCCCGGCAGCACCTCTGCTGAAAGTGGAAGCTGCCTAGGGGTCATGGCCAGAAGCGCTACTTCAAAGAGAGCGGCCCACGCCACATCAAGGCTGGGAGATCACCTCCACAACCGCGAGGAGCCACCATGGGGGCCATACAGTGTGTTTCGAGGACGGCCTCGGCCTCGGCGCTTACGGGGAGAGTCAGGCTCCACCTGGCGAGCCTTCCCCTTCTCCGCGGTCGAGAACCTCTTTGGCGGAGCCATGGAGAAGAAGAAGAAGCAAGAGGAGATGGACTAGAAGGGCAGGTGCCGTCCCATATTTATAGGCGGGGAAGGCCAACCACCGGCCTACACGATCAGAGGTAATCATGACCCGCTTTGCACGCAGGGACTTGTCAATTCACGCAGTCGCCGAGGCGTCGTGGGGGAGCAAAGACGCCGACGTCCAATCAACCGCCACGCGGCGCCCAAGGCCACAGGCTGTTAGGGCCCGCGGCGCTTCGCACTTGCCCCCTCGCTTCTCTGCTCAGCCAAGCCCAGGCGCGCCTTGGGCCCGGGGGCTACTGTCGGTGTTCTGGGAACGGGGGTACCCAGACTTGCCTGCCTGCGACCTACGGCGTAGCTCAAGGGGCGGACCATCAAGGCCTATCTTCATCAGCGCAAGCTCAAGACCCTCACGAGGGGCCAAGCCTCGCGGGGCGAACAACAGGAAGCTTCCTCAGGCACGGCCTCGTCAGGCTGGCTCGCGAGGAGGTGGAGAGATCAAGGCGGGGTACCTCATGAGGTGCCCATGACGCAAGCCATGATTTACCAAGGGCGCCAAGTGGCGCCAACCCGCAGATGTCATCCTTTCCTCTTTGGTGCAAAGGGAGCAAGCGCAGCAAGAGTATCAAGCAAAGGCATCCGCTTTCGTGCAACAAGACCAAGACCATCGCGAACGGCAGGAAGGAATTCATTGTGGAGCCCAAGCCAAGGCCACCACCACGAGCCTTTGACAAAGTGAGGACCAACTTTAGTCAGGATAAGTGTACTAGATGTTCCCCTTCAAAATGGCCAATTGTTGGCGCCCTTCCCGCTCAATATTTGGGAAGAGGCCTAGGGCCTCTGCCTATAAATAGGACTAGCCACCCACAGAGTAGGGGCATCTGATCCGGCATCTAGAAATCTGGAGATTGCATAGAGAGAGAGAGAGAGAGGGAAGCGACTGAACTCCCCCTAGCAGTTCATCGCACCAGCCAAGAACAGACCCTCGGGAGGCTGTCCTTCCTTGTATTGTTCATCATCAGCCCAAGAGGCAATCCACCATGCCACAAACTAGAGTAGGGTATTCGACCAAAATGGTGGCCCGAACTAGTATAAACCCTGTGTCTCTTGTGTTGTTCCTTTCATAGTTTAGATCCTAGCGAGGCGGCGAGGTGCAGGTAGGTAGAGGGAAAGAACTCTGCGCGCACCACAGTGTTCGAACCTAGAGGGTCTGCCGGAACCCGAAATCCGACAGTGACCACCAAGACCGACATGAATTTCAGCCAATAGCTGCCGCCCCTCTTCCTCGGAGATACATCTTTGGAGTATTCCGGTAGCGATTTTCTTGTAGAGTTCTCCGTCATGAACTTTGTAGGCTTTCGAGCACCGGATAATGCGGTGAGCCTCGTTCTGATCCTCAGGGAGTTCTTGCCAATTAACGTAGGACAAGAAGGGTTCGGCTCATGGGGTAATGACTACCATGATAAGATGGGCCGACGGTGTTATCTCGGTGGCTGAGCCCCCGATGATATCTGTGTGTTCGAAATCGGAGGTTATGGTTGGATCTGGACTGGTGTTGCCGCTCTCCCCTTGCCACACCACGGATGGCTTGAAAAGCCTTTCCAGGAAGATGTTAGGTGGGACCGGGTCGCGCTTGGTGCCGATGCGAGCAAGGACATCCGCCGCTTGATTAGTTTCTCGAGCCACATGATGAAACTCGAGCCCCTTGAACCGGGCCGACATTTTTAGAACGCCATTACGGTAAGCCGCCATCTTTGGATCTTTGGCATCGAAATCTCCATTTATTTGTGATATTGCGAGGTTTGAGTCCCCGCGCACTTCCAGGCATTGTATGCCCATGGAGATAGTTTAAGGCCTCATATTCCGCTGCATTGTTGGAGTCTGTGTATAATATTTGGAGTACATACTGAACTATGTCTCCAGTGGGGGACGTTAAGACAACGCCCGCCCCTAACACTGCCAACATTTTGGAACGATCAAAGTACATAACCCAATTAGAATATGTGTCGTACTCTTTAGGAAGTTCGACCTTTGTCCATTCGGCGACGAAGTCAGCCAGTACTTGGGATTTAATGGCTCGGCGCGGTTTGTATGTTTTGTCAAATGGAAGGATCTCAATGGCCCACTTGCCATCATAGTTGTTTATTATGTCGTTGAGTGGTACCTCGGAAGCCACCATAATCGAGCACTCTTGAAAGTAGTGTCGAGCTTCTGGGATACCATGAAGACCGCATATGCTATTGATGACCCACAAGTATAGGGGATCTATCGTAGTCCTTTTGATAAGTAAGAGTGTCGAACCCAACAAGGAGCAGAAGGAAATGATAAGCGGTTTTCAGCAAGGGATTCTATGCAAGTACTGAAATAAGTGGTAACAGATAGTTTTCTGAAGGATAATTTGTAACGAGCAACAAGTAACAAAAGTAAATAAAGTGAAGCAAGGTGGCCCAATCCTTTTTGTAGCAAAGAAAAAGCCTGGACAAACTATTATAATAGGAAAAGCCCTCCCGAGGACACATGGGAATATCGTCAAGCTAGTTTTCATCACGTTCATATGATTCACGTTCGGTACTTTGATAATTTGATATGTGGGTGGACCGGTGCTTGGGTGCTGTTCTTACTTGAACAAGCATCCCACTTATGATTAACCTCTATTGCAAGCATCCACAACTACAACAAAAGTATTAAGGTAAACCTAACCATAGCATGAAACATATGGATCCAAATCAGCCTTACGAAGCAACGCATAAACTAGGGTTTAAGCTTCATTACTCTAGCAACCCATCATCTACTTACTACTTCCCAATGCCTTCCTCTAGGCCCAAATAATGGTGAAGTGTTATGTAGTCGACGTTCACATAACACCACTAGAGGCTAGACAACATACATCTCATCAAAACATCGAACGAATACCAAATTCACATCACTACTAATAGCAAGACTTCTCCCATGTCCTCGTGGAACAAACGTAACTACTCACAAAGCATATTCATGTTCATAATCAGAGGGGTATTAATATGCATAAAGGATCTGAACATATGATCGTCCACCAAATAAACCAACTAGCATCAACTACAAGGAGTAATCAACACTACTGGCAACCTACTAGCACCAGTCCCGGACTTGGAGACAAGAATTGGATACAAGAGATGAACTAGAGTTTTGAGAGGAGATGGTGCTGGTGAAGATGTTGATGGAGATTGCTTTCTCCCGATGACAGGAGCGTTGGTGATGATGTTGGTGATGATTTCCCCCTCCCGGAGGGAAGTGTCCCCGGCAGAACAGCTCTGCCGGAGCCCTAGATTGGTTCCGCCAAGGTTCCGCCTCGTGGCAGCGGAGTTTCGTCCCGAAAGGTTGCTTCTGATTTTTTTCTTGACGAAAGACCTCATATAGCAGAAGATGGCATCGGAGGGCCACCAGGGGGCCCACGAGGTAAGGGGGCGCGCCCTAGGAGGGGTGGCGCGCTGTCGGATTTTGGGTTCCGGCAGACCCTTGAGGTTCGAACACTGGGGTGCGCGCGGAGATCTTTCCCCTACCAGCTCACGCATTAATGGTTTGCAAGGGATCTAAACTAGGAACGATGAACAACACAAGGGACACAAGGTTTATACTGGTTCGGGCCACCGTTGTGGTGTAATACCCTACTCCAGTGTGTGGTGTGGTGGATTGCCTCTGGGGCTGATGAAGAACAGTACAAAGGAAGAACAGCCTCGCGAGGGGCTGTTCTTGAGCTGGTGCGAGGGACTGCTTGGGCGAGTCCAGTCGCTTCTCTCTCTCTCCCTAGTTGATTCTCCTTGTCTCGTCGGGTTCTGTCCTTTGTCCTCCCCGGTTGGTTCTCTCTCTCTGTGGTGGCTAGTCCTATTTATAGAGGGAGGCCTTGGGCGTCTTCCCAAATAATGAGCGGGAAGGGCGCCAACAATTGGCCATTTGAAGGGGAACATCTAGTACACTTATCCTGACTAAAGTTGGTCTTCGGCTGCCAAAGGCTCTGATGGTGAGGCCGTCCTAGGCTCCACGATGACCTCCGTCCTGCCGCTCTGCTGGTCTTGGTCTTGTTGCACCGAAATGGTAACCTTTGCCTGATGCCTTGGCCTATGCTTGCCCCCTTTGCACCAAAGGGGAAATGAGGACATCACAAGCAGATGGCGCCACTTTGGTCTTGATCGGCCATGGCTTGCATCACGGGCACCCTCGTGAGGTACCCCTGCCTTGATCTCTCCGCCTCCTCGTGAGCATGCCCGACGAGGCTGCTCTGAGTAAGGTTCTGTCGTCCGCCCGTGAGGCTTGGCCCCTCGCGAGGACTTGAGCTTGAGTCGATGTACTGGCCGCCGGGCCCCCACTTGAGCCACGCCAAGCAGCCGCAGTGGTGCAAGTCTGGGACCCCTGCTCCTGCAACACCGACAGTAGCCCCCGGGCACAAGGCGCGCTCGGACTTGTCTTAGCAGGGAAGCGAAGGGGCAAGTGCGAAGCGCCTGGGCCCCAACAGCCTGCGGCCTTGGGTGTCGTGTGGCGATTGATTGGTGGTGGGCGTCTCCGCTTCCCCATGATGCCTCATTACACGCCCGGCTAAGCGGACCCGGGGTTGCACACAGCCAATCCCACTTTGCTGTCCGCGCACTCCTGGCCCTTCCTTCTTCCTCTGGCTCCAACTTCCGCCCTTGATCCAACTCGGACTCTCACCCTTCCTGTCGCCATGGCGCCAACGAAGAAGGAAAAGGTGAAGAAGCCCGCGCCTCCGTCCTGCTCGCCTCCGGCGGTGGCCCCCGCCGTCGATCGATCTATCATACTCAACCCCGAGGCCTTGGGCAAGGTCCGATCTGCTTTTGCCACCATCTTCAATGAGTGCGGCAGGACCACGGCATGGCTTGCGTCCCATGCCTTCTTTGACAGGATCATCACGGAGGTCCGGTTCTTCGCTGATGCCCTGTGGGCGGGTCTGGTTCCCCCCTTTTCCACTTTCTTCAACGCGGTGCTCTCCCACTATTAGATCCACATGATGCATCTTGGGCCTGAGTCCATTACCCTCCTGGATGTCTTTGCCTTTGTCTGTGAGGCAATGGTGGCCATCCCTCCTTCCGTTGCCATGTGGCATCACTTCTTCTCTTTGCGCCTGAGTGATCCTACTCAATGCTCGGGGTGTGTGAGCTTCCTTGCGGTGCTGCTTCGGGGATCGATTTCGGACTCCCTCCCCCTAAGGCCAAGTTCAGAGAGCGGTGGTTGTATGTGGACGTTGGGGTGCCCAGCCCCTGCTCTCGCATCCTACCTTGCCTGCTGTTCCCAACTCAGGGGTCACAGGACGCTTCATGGACACCCGGCTTGCATTTGTCTGGTGCCGCTTCGAGAGCTTGAGGGCGCTCAACATGACGGTGCCCAAGGTGGTGAAGGAGTTCCTCCAGTGTCGCATTGCTCCTCTCTAGCGCTACTCTCATCGGATGTGGGACTTTGTGGGGAGCCAAGACCGCAATCGACTTCAGGAGGGGGACCTGGCGCCTGAAGTGCTGAAGACGGTGCTCAGGATCCTGGTTGGCGATCCTTCCCCAGGCAGCCTTCGACATGATGGTGCCCTCTTGTATCTCTGTTCGGGCAGGGCCAATTTCGTGAAGCAGATGCCCAGCTTTGACGAGTGGGGGCTGCGCCCGGCTGGCCTCAGGGGGCCTCGCGAGAACCCAGTTGTCGTGGTAGCTCTTTCGGTCGCCCAAAGTGGCTCCGTCTCAGGTGATGGAGCAGGGAGACGAGAACCGTCAGGAGTTGAACGGGGCGACGTTGGGGTGGTGACGCCACGCGGAGCACCGAGGGCGGCATCTCCCGGAGCTCGTTCCGGAATAGTGACAGGTGAGGAGTCGCGGCCTCCGGCTCCCGAGGTTGGGGCTCCCGAGGCCCCGGTCATCCCTCATGAGGCGGCGTCCCCCAGGCTGGTCCCATTGGCGCTGATCACCTTGCCGCCTCCTCCATGCCACCAACTGACCCCTGCACCGAGCGCTTAGGTCGGTTCCGCGTAGACTTCGTGGCCCTCCGCAAGAGGAAGGAGGCCTCGGGCGGTGACGATCGCCCTTGCCGCTAGCTGAAGTGCAGGAGGTGCTTTGCCGCGGACGAGTAAGTCCTCTTCTCTCTCTGCTCCTCTACGTCTCGGTTCTTGCAGCTGACTGTGACCTTTCAGGTCCCTTCCTGCCGAATTCGCAGAGACGGCCAAGAAGCCATCTCCGCGAGCTCCGTCCTCGTCGCTGATCCTTGGTGCGTCGGGTTCAAGCGGCGCCCTTATCACTCAGCCGGCCGGAGAGGTGGCCCGTCCAGCTGAGCGTCTCGAGCCTGTGCGCCTGCTGTCTTCCCTTCACGAGTTCTCCTGGGGCACAACCATCTTGCCCCGTGCTCCTTCATTGATCGTGGACGGCGATTGGTTGAAGTCAATCTTGAGCTCTCCTTCTGGGGACGGACCGGCGCACGGCCCTGCTCCTCGCGAGGCCCATTCGGCGGTTGTTGGGGCACCAGCCCCCTGCCCTGCGCTGGGAGGAGGTGCGCCGCCTCTGGGCCCTCCGCATCCACCAGCAGCTGAGGGTGACGCGGGAGACGTGCTCAGGTGTGCTTGCGAACGCCGCGCCCGTCGTCAAGAATTTCTCCGTGGGGCGACAGACGCGGTGAACCGGCTCGGGGCGGAGCTTGCGGGCGAGGATGCGCGTCTCGAGGCCAAAGGTTTGCGCCTTGCTGAGGAGAGGCGCAAGCTGAAGGTGGCCGTCGCCCTCGCGCGTCACCAGCGTGACCTTGACAATGCGAAGGCTGAGGCGTCACAGGCGGCCTCGCGAGAGGCTTTCTCTCGAGCCGTCGAGGAGGCCCTGGAAGCAGACCGGCGGCGTAGGGACACGGAGGAGCGTGCGTGGGAGCTCCAAGCCTGGAGCAACTCTCTTGAGGAGCAGGTGGAGTTGCGCTAGGCTGCACTTGTGTCGCTGAACGAGGCTTCCGTCGACCAGGCGGAGCTCCAGAAGCGCGAGGAAGCGCTGACGCTGGAGGCCGCCGAGCACAACCTCGACCTTGAGCGGTTGGAGACGTCGGAGCGCCTGGTGGCTCAGGCGGAGGATGATGTCGCTGCTGCCAAGCCCGAGCCCAAGAAGAGGCTCGACCACGCCAGAAGCGGAAGCCTCGCCCGCCTCGAAAGCGCCAGTATGACTTGAGGTTGGAGTTGGTCAGGGCCGAAGCTGAGGGCAGGACCGCGGCCCTCAAGGTCAAGCTAGACGAAGTGACGCGGGGTGCGGACTCCTCCGCAGCCGCCCTTTGCACGGCGCAGGCAGAGCTGACCTCCTCCCGCGCCGGGCTGCTTCTTCTCCGACAGAGGATTGATGGCGCCGAGGCCACTTCACGGCAGAACGAGGACGAGATTCGTCGGCGGTGGATTCTGGAGCACGAGCACGCCCCCATGCTCCGGACGCTCAGGGAACGGGCTAACGCGGCCCTGGGCAATATTTGTGAGGCCGCCGCCGAGGAGCCGCACGAGACCAACTATCCCAGCAACCTCCAGTATTTTGCTGACGTGGTGACGCTCCTAGAGAACCGCGCCGAGAGGTCTCGTTGGCTCGTCGAGGAGACGAGTCGAGCCTTGCTCGGGCACGCTTTCTCCCGTGTCTTCAATTATCCACGGGACAGGGATCCCCACTTCGACTTTGATGCCTCCATCGCACCGGTGCCCATAGCCGTCCGGGGCGACCTGGCGCAATGGGTGGAGGATCACGTGGACAACCTTGTTAGGGCCTTCCCGTCTGATGATGACGGCGTGATCGTGGACGCCGATGAAGGCAGCGTGGTGGACAGTCCTGGTGCAGGCGGAGGTGTTGGTGGCGGCGATGATGTGAGCGACGCCAGCGACGCCTCCGGAGGTGACCTAGAAGGCGCGGCGAGCGACATGTCCGACTGATTGCTTGTCACCGTTGTTTACCCTGCATGAAAGAGGTTCAGGCCTGGCCCTGAAGACTGTGAGAGCATTTTGGGAGGGGAAGCCCCTCATCTAAAGGTTTGCGGTAAATGCCCTGGTAATCTTAACGTGGCGTGTGAGCTTAACGGCCGGCCCGGTGGTGGGTCAGCTGGCTCGTTTACCTTTTGACCACAGAGCCCGGCGGGCTGTGGGGGCCATAGCGCCATATGTGTCTTCTGGATGAACCCATTGATTCTGCGATAAGAACCTCCAGAGAGGGTGTGGCGACAGCCGTCCGAGCTGTGGGCGCGGTTGGCCCGGCCCGGCTCGCGAGGGGCTCGCGAGGGGAGGCAGCTGACGCTAGCTGTGGACGCAAAGCCGAAACCAGAACACGAGAGATTGCTCGAATGAGAATAAACACCCCTTCCCCAAACGCAAGGCTCGAACTCAAATCCAACTTAAATTCAAATTGAAGAAACTTGTCAACAAAGGAAAAGGCAAAAAAGCAAAAGGCCGCGTCCGGCACCTAGTCTAGTCTTTGACGTCTTCTCACCAGCGCGGAGCTAAGTGCTGCCACGGGGCATGGGAGGGAGCCCTAGGGCCTGAGGCCGGCACTCCTGAGACTCCGGGGCGTGTACAGCCCCACTCATTATTACCTGAGAGTGTCACGGGGCGGCGAGCTTCACGGGCACTGGGCCTTCTTCACAAGTACCGGCCTTGCTTCGTATCGCCAGATGAGGGCCCCGCCTTGTGCAACACTCTACCGCCACTGACGGCGGCCCGAAGACCAAGGACGATGCCAATGGGGTAGAGCGGTCGCCAGCGGTTCCCCCGACGACCACGGGTCCTCTGCCGGGGGCAGGCCCTGAGGCACCTCCCCGGCAAGCCGCAGGGACGAACCTGGATCTCAGCCCCTCTCCTGCAGCCCCCGGTGCCCTCCTCCTAAGGGGTAAGAGGCTTCATTGTTGGGGCATCCACCTGTCGGGGTGACATGTACCTCCTGCGGCACACGGTTAGCATAAGCTTGCTCCTGAGGAATTAATGGTACCAGATAGTTGCTGCCACCGGCGCGGTCGTCGAGGCCCTCTGGGGGTTCCTGAAAGAGCTCAGCTTGTGGTGTCTCCTCGCCCCAGCTTGGCCCATGGAACGAGCCATGGTCTTCTTCCTGTGCGCACTCTTGATCCATCATGCGGGGCACATAAGCTTCTGGGGACGCTGCCCCGTAGGTCTCGCCGTAGTGCCCCTCATGCCACGCAGTCCGGCCTGAAGCGTTGTCTTGAGAGTGGTGGCGTGGTGGTCCTCCAAGGCCAAAGGTCAAGGCATGCGCTCCTTCTCCGGCCGCAGATGGGGTCCACGCGGCTTGCCGCCTGGTGCTTCCGGCCAGGTTGGCGTCGAGTAGGCCCTCGAGCCCGCTTGAGGTTGCATGGGTGCGTATAGGGCCGCCATACGGCTTGCTATGGGCAAGAGGTGGCAGCCGGACGCAGAAAGGAGGTGCTCCCAAGGCGGCGGCGTCCAGGAGCTCGGCCACTCGCTCCAACAGCATGTCGCGGCCACCCTCTTGAAGCCGGCACCGTAACAGCTTACGGGCCACCGTGAGCGCGACCCTGGAGTTCGCCTGCTCCCGTCGGGTGTGCAGCGCCAGGCTGCTGGGCGTGGCTTGAGGCTCGCCGCTGACCGCCTGTCGTGGGGCGTGAGGGCAAAGGCGACGTCAAGGCCGCCCGCGCTTCTACAAGCAGCCTTGCGCGCGCGAGCTTCCAGAGGTGCAAGGTTGAGGCTGGCCACGCCGCCCAGCGTTCGGCGTTGGTCGCTTGACATCGAACGACGAGGTGATGAAACGCGAGGCGGCGGAGGAAGGATTTCGGCACACCCCTACCTGGCGCGCCAAATGTCGGATTTCGGGTTCCGGCAGACCCTTGAGGTTCGAACACTAGGGTGCGCGCGAAGATCTTTCCCCTACCAGCTCACGCGTTAATGGTTTGCAAGGGATCTAAACTGGGACCGATGAACAACACAAGGGACACAAGGTTTATACTGGTTCGGGCCACCGTTGTGGTGTAATACCCTACTCCAGTGTGTGGTGTGGTGGATTTCCTCTGGGGCTGATGAAGAACAGTACAAAGGAAGAACAGCCTCGCGAGGGGCTGTTCTTGAGCTAGTGCGAGGGACTGCTTGGGCGAGTCCAGTCGCTTCTCTCTCTCTCTCCCTGCTTGATTCTCCTTGTCTCGTCGGGTTTTGTCCTTCGTCCTCCCCGGTTGGTTCTCTCTCTCTGTGGTGGCTAGTCCTATTTATAGAGGGAGGCCCTGGGCCTCTTCCCAAATAATGAGTGGGAAGGGCGCCAACAATTGGCCATTTTGAAGGGGAACATCTAGTACACTTATCCTGACTAATGTTGGTCTTCGGCTGCCAAAGGCTCTGACGGTGACGCCGTCCTGGGCTCCACAATGACCTCCGTCCTGCCGCTCTGCTGGTCTTGCTCTTGTTGAACCGAAACGGTAACCTTTGCCTGATGCCTTGGCCTGTGCTTGCCCCCTTTGCACCAAAGGGGAAATGAGGACACTGCGTAGGCTGGCTCCCGCCTGGTGCCCGCCTAGTCTTGATCGTCATGGCTTGCATCACGGGGCACCCTCGTGAGGTACCCTGCCTTGATCTCTCCGCCTCCTCGTGAGCCTACCTGACGAGGCTGCTCCTGAGGAAGGTTCATGTCGCCCCGCCTGGGCCGAGGCTTGGCCCCTCGCAAGGGTCTTGAGCTTGAGGTGATGAAGCTGGGCCGCGCTGGGCCCCCACTTGAGCCACGCCGCAGGCCGCGGCAGGCAAGTCTGGGGACCTCCATTCCCAGAACGCCGACACGCGGCCCCCACCCTCGTGGACAGGGTGTGGGCCCCCTGGCCTTCATCTTTGGCGAGGATTTTTTATTATTTATTATAATATATTTCGTGGAGTTTCAGGACTTTTGGAGTTGTGCAGAATAGGTCTCTAATATTTGCTCCTTTTCCAGCCGTAATTCCAAATTACCGCATTCTCCCTCCTTATGTAAACCTTGTAAAATAAGAGATAATATGCATAAGTTTTGTGACATAACGTGTAATAACAGCCCATAATGCAATAAATATTGATATAAAAGCATGATGAAAAATGGACGTATCAACTCCCCCAAGCTTAGACCTCGCTTGTCCTCAAGCGAGTGCCGATAACGATAAATATGTCCCCATGTTTAGAGGTAGAGGTGTCGATAAAAATAAAATACGGACATGAAGGCATCATGATTATTCTCATAAAAGCAACATATATAGATATTCTCATATGATTTCTTATGTTCAAGTAATAATCCATTCACAATGCAGAGTACGAATCATAAACTTTATTGAGAACCAACAAACTATAGTCTCCGTCATTGAAGCAATTGCAATTTATCATAACATCAGAAAGAGTCTATGTCAGAGCTTAATAGCAATTCCACATACTGAACTATCATTTAGTCCTTCATAATTGCTAACACTCACGCGATACTTGTGGTTACGGAGTTTTAGTCGGACACAGAGAAAGATAGGGGCTTATAGTTTCGCCTCCCAACCTTTTACCTCAAGGGTAATGTCAACAATAATAACTCATGCCCCCTACATCTAATTAGATATATCAATCAGGATCTTTCCAACACAGTGTGCTTGCCAAAGGATAAAATGTAAAAAGGAAAGGTGAAGATCACCATGACTCTTGCATAAGGTAGAGGATAATAATAAAAGATAGGCCCTTCATAGAGGGAGGCACAGGTTGCCATGTGCTTTTATGGTTGGATGCACAAAATCTTAATGCGAAAGAACGTCACTTTATATTGCCCCTTGTGATATGAACCTTTATTATGCAGTCTGTCGCTTTGATTACTTCCACATCAAAAGATTGTATAAAGCTTATTTCTCCCACACCAATCAATCATACATATTTAGAGCAATTTTTATTGCTTTGCACCGATGACAACTTACTTGAAGGATCTTACTCAATCCATAGGTAGATATGGTGGACTCTCATGGCAAAACTGGTTTAAGGGTTTTTCGAAGCACAAGTAGTATCTCTACTTGGTGCTGAGAATTTGGCTAGCATGAGGGGGTAAGGCAAGATCAACATGTTGGAGGACCATGACAACATACTGTATCTCAGATATAAGGAAACATAACTCATTACGTTGTCTTCCTTGTTCAACATCAACTCTTTAGCATGTCATATTTTAATGAGTGCTCACAATCATAAAAGATGTCAATAATAGTATATCTATATGTGAAACCTCTCTTTCCTTATTACTTCCTATTAATTGCAACGATGACCAAAGCTATGTTTGCCAACTCCCAGCAACTTTCAATCATCATACCCTTTCTATGTGAAGTCATTACTCTCAATAAGATCAATATGAACTCTTTGTTTCTTTTTATTATTTTTCTCTTTCTTTTATTCACTCAAGATCATGGCACAATAATCAAGCCCTTGACTCAACACTAATCTTTATTATATAGCTCACGGACTCGATTACATAGAGAGATCATAAAGCAGAACTCAAAACTAGATCATGCCATAAACTTTATTCTACTAGATCAATATACTACTAATAGGATCGAACTAAGAAAAATGGTAAAGATAGGAGATGTGGTTGTGATACGATATCCGGGCACCTCCCCCAAGCTTGGCAGTTGCTAAGGGGAGTGCCCATACCCATGTGATTATGTCTCCTTTGTTGTTGGTGAAGAAGATGGTGGTGATGTTGACTTAGCGGGCTTGTCATCCATCTTCCACGGCATGGGCTCACCATCATAGAACAACGATCGAGTCTCCGGGATCATCAAATCTGCCTCCTAACTCATCCTTTTGAATCTATATTCATAATCACAGTTTTGGTTTTGCAGGTCATAGATTTGGGCTTGAAGGTGCTCGATCTTCTCATGAAGTTTGAAAATGGCCTCCCCGATGTTGTCGGCATCCAACTTGTGGTTGCTAGTGAACTCCGCAATCATCATGTGGTTGGAGTTGAGTCCACGTTCCACCATCCCTTGACACCTGAAAACTTGTTGCTCCACTGCTTCGAGCCTCGTCCCCACGCTTCCGGTTCCTTTTGGTCCCTCTTCATCGCCGAGGTGCAGCAACCCATCATGCAACTCAATGGTTTGAGGGTGTCGCAGCACCTCCGCGAGGTAAGGGTTGATGACCTTCTTGAAGAACTTGTCCTTGGAAGCACTTGGGGACGTCATGATAATCTAGATGTGTCAGAAAAACAGCTCGAAACAAGAACAGAGGAGATTTGCATGATACGGGAGTCAAAACCTTCGGGAGAATATATAATGAATTTTCACCGACCACGAGGTGCCCACGAGGTAGAGGGGCGCGCCCAGGGGTATAGGGCGCACCCTCCACCCTCGTGGAGCCCTCGTGTCCTTCCCGGACTGCTACTTAATTTTCTATTTTTCTAAATATTCCAAAACGGATAAATATTGCCTTAAAAATTGTTTTGGAGTCGGTTTACTTACCGTATCACATACCTATTCCTTTTCGGAGTCTGAAACATTTCGGAAAGTGTCCCTTATGTATTCCTCCGGGGTTACGGTTTCAATAACATTGGTTTCATCATTTATAGGATTACCTGAGATATAGTATTTGATTCTTTGACCGTTTACCACCTTCGGATTTGTGCCTTCAAAATTATTGATTTTTATGGCACCGGAACGATAGACCTCCTCGATAACATAAGGGCCTTCCCATTGAGAGAGATGTTTTCCTGCAAAAAATCTTAAACGAGAGTTGTATAGCAATACATAATCACCTACATTAAACTCATGCTTTAGTATCCTTTTATCACGCCATCTTTTAACTTTTTCTTTAAGCAACTTGGCATTTCATAAGCTTGGGTTCTCCATTCATCAAGTGAGCTAATATCAAATAACCTCTTCTGTCCGGCTAGTTTGAAATCATAATTGAGCTCTTTAATAGCCCAATAAGCCTTATGTTCTAGTTCGAGAGGTAAGTGACATGCTTTTCCATAAACCATTTTATACGGAGACATACCCATAGGATTTTTATATGTAGTTCTATAGGCCCATAATGCATCATCAAGTTTCTTGGACCAATTCTTTCTAGACCTATTGATAGTCTTTTGCAAAATTAATTTGAGTTCTCTATTACTCAATTCTACATGACCACTAGACTGTGGGTGATAAGGAGATGCAATTCTATGATTAACATCATATTTAGCAAGCATTTTTCAGAAAGCACCATGAATAAAATGTGAACCACCATTAGTCGTTAAATATCTAGGGACTCCAAACCTCGGAAAAATAACTTCTTTAAGCATTTTAATAGAGGTGTTATTATCAGCACTACTAGTTGGAATAACTTCTACCCACTTAGTAACATAATCAACAACAACTAAAATATGTGTATATCCATTAGAGGCAGGAAAAGGTCCCATATAATCAAAGCCCCAAACATCAAATGGTTCAATAACATGTGAATAATTCATAGGCATTAATTGACGTCTACTAATATTACCAATTCTTTTGCATTCATCACAAGACAAGACAAACTTCGGGCATCCTCGAAGAGAGTAGGCCAATAAAAACCGGATTGCAATACCTTATGTGCAGTTCTATCTCCAGCGTGGTGTCCTCCAGAAGCTTCGGAGTGACACTTGCGTAGGATCTGTTCTTGTTCATGCTCAGGTACACAACGTCTAATAACACCATCTACTCCTTCTTTATAAAGATGTGGGTCGTCCCAAAAGTAATGTCTCAAATAATAGAAAAACTTTTTCTTTTGCTGGTATGTGAAACTAGGTGGTATGAATTTAGCAACAATGTAATTAGCATAATTAGCATACCATGGAGTACTACGAGAAGTATTTATGAAATTTAATTGCTCATCAGGAAAGCTATCATCAATAGGTAGTGGGTCATCAAGAACATTTTCTAACCTAGACAAGTTGTCTGCAATGGGGTTCTCAACTCCCTTTCTATCAACAATATGCAAATCAAATTCTTGTAGCAAGAGAACCCATCTAATAAGTCTAGGTTTAGCATCTTTCTTTTCCATTAAATATTTAATAGAAGCATGATCAGTGTGAATAGTTACTTTAGAATCAACAATATAAGGTCTGAACTTATCACATGCAAATATAACTGCTAAAAATTATTTTTCAGTAGTAGCATAGTTTCTTTGAGCATTATCTAGAGTCTTACTAGCATAATGGATAACATTTAATTTTTTATCAACTCTTTGCACTAGAACAGCACCAACAGAAAAATCACAAGCATCACACATAATTTCAAAGGGTAAATTCCAATCAGGTGGCTGAACAATGGGTGCGGAAACCAATGCTTTCTTAAGTATTTCAAATGCTTCTACATAATCATCGTCAAAGACAAATGGTATATCTTTTTGTAATAAATTAGTCAGAGGCCGAGAAATTTTTGAGAAGTCCTTGATGAACCTCCTATAAAATCTGGCGTGACCAAGGAAACTTCTTATACCTTTGATGTCCTTGGGACATGGCATCTTTTCAATAGCATCAACCATGGCTTTATCAACTTCAATACCCCTTTCAGAAACTTTATGCCCCAAGACAATGCCTTCATTAACCATAAAGTGGCACTTTTCCCAATTCAAGACAAGATTAGTTTCTTCACATCTCTGCAAAACTCGATCAAGATTGCTTAAACAATCGTCAAAAGAGGATCCATAGACGGAAAATTCGTCTATGAAAACCTCACAAATCTTTTCACAAAAGTCAGAGAATATAGCCATCATGCATCTTTGGAAGGTAGCAGGTGCATTACATAAACCAAAGGGCATACATCTATAAGCAAAAGTACCAAAAGGGCATGTAAAAGTAGTCTTTGATTGATCTTTAGCCGACACAGGTATTTGAGAGAAACCAGAATAACCATCCAGAAAGCAATAATGTGTATGTTTGCGTAATCTTTCTAGCATTTGATCAATAAAAGGTAAGGGGTAATGATCTTTCTTAGTAGCTTTATTTAATTTGCGGAAATCAATTACCATCCTATAACCTGTAATAATTCTTTGCGGGATCAATTAATCTTTATCATTAGGAACAACAGTAACACCTCCCTTCTTAGGTACACAATGAACAGGACTTACCCACCGACTATCAGCAACGGGCTAAATTATACCTGCCTCCAGAAGCTTTAGTATTTCTTTTCTTACCACTTCTTTCATCTTAGGATTAAGCCTCCATTGATGATCACGAACCGGTTTGGCATCTTCTTCCAAATTTATTTTGTCTTGACATAGAGTGGGACTAATTCCCTTAAGATCATCAGGAGTATATCCAATAGCAGCACGGTGCTTCTTCAGAGTTTTCAATAATCTCTCTTCTTCATGCTCTGAAAGGTTAGCACTAATAATAACAGGATATATTTTCTTTTCATCAAGATAAGCATATTTAAGATTATCAGGCAACGGTTTAAGCTCAAACACGGGATCACCCTTGGGTGGAGGAGGATCCCCTAGGATTTCAACAGGTAAATTGTGTTTCAGAATAGGTTCCTGTTTAAAGAATACTTCATCTATTTCCCTTCTTTCATTCATAAACATATCATTTTCATGGTCTAGCAAATAATGTTCTAGAGGATCACTAGGAGGTACGGCAATAGAAGCAAGACCAAAAATATCATCCTTTCTAGGCAATTCTTCTTCACGGTGTTGTTTACTAAATTTAGAGAAATTAAACTCATGAATCATATCATCCAAGCCAATAGTAACAACATTATTTTCGCAATCTATCTTAGCATTGACAGTATTCAAGAAGGTCTACCAAATATAATGGGAGAAAAGCTATCTTGTGGGGAACTAAGAACAAGAAAATCAGCAGGATATTTAGTTTTCCCACATAAGAATTCAACATCTCTAACAATTCCCATTACAGATATAGTATCTCTACTGGCAAGTTTAATTGTAACATCACTATCTTCTAACTCAGCAGGTGCAATTTCATGCTTAATATCATTATATAAGTCATAAGGTATAACACTAGCACTAGCACCCATATTACATAAGCCATGATAACAATGATCTCCTATTTTAACAGAAATAATAGGCACGCCTACCATAGGTCTATGCTTATCTTTAGTACTAGGTTTGGCAATTCTAGCAGTTTCACCGCAGAATTGAATAACATGCCCATCAATATTATCAGACAAGAGATCTTTAACAATAGCAATATTAGGTTCTACTTTGACTTGCTCAGGAGGTGTATAAGTTCTAATATTGCTTTTACGAACCATGGTTGAAGCTTTAGCATGATCCTTTATTCTAACAGGGAAAGGTGGTTTCTCAACATAAGAGGTAGGAACAATAGGATCATTATAAGTGATAGTCTTTTCTTCAACTTTAATAGGTGCAGCTACTTTTACTTCTATGGGAGGATGATACTTAAACCACTTCTCCTTGGGGAGATCAACATAAGTAGCAAAAGATTCACGTAAAGAAGCTACTATCTCGTAGTCAAGTCCATATTTAGTGCTAAACTTACGGAAAATATCAATATCCATAAAAGATTTAACACAATCAAACTTAGGTGTCATACCTGACTCCTTACCTTCATCGAGGTCCCAATCTTCAGAGTTGCGTTTAATTCTATCCAATAAATTCCATCTGAATTCAATAGTCTTCATCATAAAAGAGCAAGCAAAAGAAGTATCGAGCATGGTTTGATTATTATGAGAAAGCCGAGCATAAAAACTTTGAATAACTATTTCTCTCGAGAGCTCATGATTGGGGCATGAATATAACATTGATTTAAGCCTCCCCCGAGCTTGAGCGATGCTTTCTCCTTTGCGAGGCCAAAAATTATATATATAATTGCGATCACGATGAACAAGATGCATAGGATAAAATTTCTGATGAAATTCCAATTTCAATCGTCTGTAGTTCCATGATCTCGTATCATCACATAGCCTATACCATGTCAATGCATCTCCCTTCAAAGATGAAGGGAAGACCTTCTTCTTGACAACATCATCGGGTATACCTGCAAGCTTAAATAATCCACAAACCTCATCCACATATATTAGGTATTCATCAGGATGCTTGGTTCCATCTCCTGCAAAAGTATTAGCTAGCAGTTTTTCCATCATACCCGAAGGAAATTCAAAGGGAATATTTTCATATTCATTTTCAGTAGGTTCATTAGGTTGAGGAGCAACTCTTTGCTCTACTGGTCGGGGTGAAGATACCCCGAACAAGCCCCTCAGAGGATTACTTTCCATAGTAACAAGTGACAGTAAATTTCAGCACACTATATAAATTTTTCCTTACCAAATTCCACCTACCAAAGGTGCTTCACTCCCCGGCAACGGCGCCAGAAAAGAGTCTTGATGACTCACAAGTATAGGGGATCTATCGTAGTCCTTTCGATAACTAAGAGTGTCAAACCCAACGAGGATCAGAAGGAAACGATAAGCGGTTTTCAGCAAGGGATTCTCTGCAAGTACGGAAATAAGTGGTAACAGATAGTTTTGTGATAGGATAATTTGTAACGAGCAACAAGTAACAAAAGTAAATAAAGTGCAGCAAGGTGGCCCAATAATTTTTGTAGCAAAGGACAAGCCTGGACAAACTCTTATAATAGGAAAATCTCTCCCGAGGACACATGGGAATATCGTCAAGCTAGTTTTCATCACGTTCATATGATTCGTGTTCGGTACTTTGATAATTTGATATGTGGGTGGACCGGTGCTTGGGTGCTATTATTACTTGAACAAGCATCCCACTTATGATTAACCTATATTGCAAGCATCCGCAACTACAACAAAAGTATTAAGGTAAACCTAACCATAGCATGAAACATATGGATCCAAATCAGCCCCTTACGAAGCAACGCATAAACTAGGGTTTAAGCTTCTGTCACTCTAGCAACCCATCATCGACTTATTACTTCCCAATGCTTTCCTCTAGGCCCAAATAATGGTGAAGTGTTATATAGTCGACGTTCACATAACACCACTAGAGGCTAGACAACATACATCTCATCAAAATATCGAACGAATACCAAATTCACATGACTACTAATAGCAAGACTTCTCCCATGTCCTCGGGAACAAACGTAACTACTCACAAAGCATATTCATGTTCATAATCAGAGGGGTATTAATATGCATAAAGGATCTGAACATATGATCTTCCACCAAATAAACCAACTAGCATCAACTACAAGGAGTAATCAACACTACTAGCAACCTACTAGTACCAATCCCGGACTTGGAGACAAGAATTGGATACAAGAGATGAACTATGGTTTTGAGAGGAGATGGTGCTAGTGAAGATGTTGATGGAGATTGCCCTCTCCTGATGAGAGGAGCGTTGGTGATTACGTTGGTGATGATTTCCCCCACCCGGAGGGAATTGTCCCCGGCAGAGCAGCTCTGCCGGAGCCCTAGATTGGTTCCGCCAAGGTTCCGCCTCGTGGAGGCGGAGTTTCATCCCGAAAGGTTGCTTCTGATTTTTTTTCTCGACGAAAGACCTCATATAGCAGAAGATGGGCATCGGAGGGCCACCAGGGGCCCACGAGGTAGGGGTGCGCCCTAGACGGGGGGCGCCCCACCCTCGTGGATGTGGTGTGGGCCTTGGCCTTCATCTTTGGCGAGGATTTTTTATTATTTATTATAAGATATTCCGTGGAGTTTCGTGGACTTTTGGAGTTGTCCGAGTATGTCTCTAATATTTGCTCCTTTTCCACCCGTAATTCCAAATTTGCCGCATTCTCCCTCCTTATGTAAACCTTGTAAAATAAGAGAGAATAGGCATAAGTATTGTGACATAACGTGTAATAACAGCCCATAATCAATAAATATCGATATAAAAGCATGATGCAAAATGGACGTATCAGCTATCTTTTGGTAATGAGGGTATCGGGATTTGCATGGTGTGAGGACAGTGGATACGTAGTATACCGGTTTCTGGAGCCGGAACTTGTGTCCGTCCTGCTCTTTATCACCGACGAGAACGGCGCTCACCACTGGTGTGTTGCCGATATTTATAAAAACATGGGTTCGGCGATGTTCGGCACGGCCAGGATTGGGTTGCTCACTAAAAGGGCCTTTATTTCTTCCAGTCCGGCCGTTGCCGCATCCGTCCACTCAAAGTGGTTGGTGCGTCGGAGAAGGCGATAAAGTGGCAATGCTTTTTCTCCCAATATGGAGATAAAGCTGCCACGCATACCGCGAGTTTTTTGACTTGTTTAAGGTCTATAGGCGTAGCCAATTGTGACAAAGCTTGGATTTTGGCTTGATTTGCTTCAATTCTCTATTGGAAACGATGAAGCCCAGCATTTTTCCAGCGGGGACGCCGAAAACACACTTTCCCGGATTGAGCTTGATGTCATATGTACGGAGGTTGTCGAATGTGAGACGTAGATCGTCTATCAATGACTCGACGTGCCTGGTTTTGATGACGACGTCATCCACATATGCTTCAACTGTCTTGCCAATCTGTTTCTCCAGGCATGTTTGAATCATGCGTTGGTAGGTGGCGCCAGCGTTTTTGAGCCCGAAAGGCATAGCGTTGAGCAGAAAGGCCCGTATGGGGTAATGAATGCCGCTATGCTTGATCGCACTCCTTCATCTTGATTTGATGGTATCCGGAGTATACGTCAAGGAAACACACTGAGTCGTGTCCTGCGGTTGCATCAATAATCTGATCGATGCGAGGGAGGGGGAAGGGATCCTTAGGGAAGGCCTTGTTGAGGGATTTGAAATCAACGCATAGGCGCAAGGATTTAACCTTTTTTTGGTACCATCACCAGGTTTGCTAGCCAGTCCGGGTGTTTTATTTCTCTGATGAATCCGGCCTCGAGTAACTTGGCTAGCTCCTCTCCCATAACTTGTCGTTTGGGTTCGGAAAAACGCCGCAGTGTTTGCTTGACCGGTTTATATCCCTTTAATATATTGAGGCTGTGTTCGGCCAACCTACGTGGGATTCCTGGCATATCAGAAGGGTGCCAGCGAATATGTCCCGGTTCTCACGCAGGAACTCTCGTAGCGCTGTCTTCTTGGGGTCCGTCGGGCGGACTTGAAATTTGACTATTTCATCTGCTGGTTTAAAGGAGGTGGATTTGGGTCATTTGTCTAGGATTACATCATCCCTATCCACGGTAGAGCGCAGCGCGGTAAGCTCTTCGGCCGTGAGTATTTCAAACAGTGCCTCGAGGGCCAGGGATGCGGTTTTACTTTCGGCGTGGAGTGCTATGTCCGGATCACTGGCAAGAGTGATGATACCGTTGGGCCCAAGCATCTTGAGCTTCATGTACCCGTAATGAGGTATAGCTTGGAAGCGTGTAAATGCATCTCGCCCCAATAGGGCGTGATATCCGCTGTTGAAAGGAGCCACTTGGAAGGTTATCTCTTCGGACCGATAATTGTCCGGTGTGCCGAATACCACGTCGAGCATGAGTTTTCCCGTGCATCGCGCCTCCCGACTGGGAATGATGACCCGGAAGGTTGTGCTACTTTGCTCGATGCGGCTCCTGTCTATTTTCATTTTATTGAGTGTATCCTCGTAGATGAGTGTGGCACCCCGGCTCAGAGCAACCAGTTTACCCTGCATTGCCAGCCGAGAGATCGAGCCTTCTGGCAATACACAACAATATGGTATAGAAATAACCGCTTTATTGATACTAGCGTGGTACATAGGTCTAATATTACATCGAGATTCGTGGCAAGCGGCACACACGGTGCTGCTCGACAGTATGTACATTATTTAATGAACATGGCTGGGGCCTCGATCACACGAAACTACGCGGCAGCGGAAGAATGACGTAGCAGAACTCCATGGCACAGGGACACCGACGTGGACACGGCCTACACACGAGATGCGCTCCGATGCGAATCAACTTGCCTGAAAGCTGGCATGACATGCTAGGTCAGTACATTGAATGTACTTGCAAGCTCACAACAAACATAAGCACGATGACAGACAATATCATGATAATTAATCAAGTTAAATTAATGCAAGAAATTACTACAAATGCAAAGCTATGCAAAGCAACCAAACAGCGCACGGAGTCACACGGACTCGCTTACCAGACGCTTACCTCCTAACCAAATGGTGACCACACCGGGGTCACACCTAAAACCAATCACTCATGAACACCTCGAGTGTTCAAGGTTCACCACGAAACAATGCATCACAACAATTACTAGTTTGCAAGATTAATTATAAAAGTCGATCCATGGTGTGACTTACTCCCGAGTCTTGCCCATAACCGAGGGCGCGGCTATCGATAGATTAAATACACTATGCAGAGGTAGCGCACTTTACCCGCACTACGGAATACCTGGCCTCGTACTCCCATTCGGGTGGACCAAAGTATTCCGACGAAACCCTCCCTTTGCCATGCACCCTCCCCGGCCACTCCGACCATCTCCCTCTCAGGGCTAGGTCTTGGGTGGCCCCATGTCTACCAAAGACACCAATGGCCACCGTCGTGGCAAAACGGTCCCAAACGGGGACAAGGTTCAATAAAAACAAAACGAGCACACAAGGTTATGTCTGCCTACCGGGCCAGGGTATGCACGCCCATAACCTTCCCTCGCGGGAGGCACCGGTGAGAGCCACGACAAAGGACCGAATCAAGACCTTCCCATTAGGTAAATGTGGTCGCACTTGATTAAAAACCCGATTCAGTGGCACCATGATGTTATCAACATCATATTCAGGTTGAACTTAATCAAGTAATGACTTTCAGAAAAAAAATATTAGTAACATGGCATCATACTGGAAATCAGGCAACTACTCGTCACACAGAGCAAGCAACTCTTAATCATGGATCAAAACAAGCAACATAACTATCTTGCAATACTAAGATCAGAAACTTCTCTGGTTATAACTCATTTTTATCTACAAACAACATTTTTATTAGTTCATCATTTAGTTGAAAACTATTACTAGCAAAAATAGCTACCATAACATTCCATAACAAAATATCAAGTGCAAAATCTTACTCTACTTAGCCAAACAATTATATGAACTCAAAGAGAAGCTAAAACAAGCATATCAAGCATCATAAAACAACTAGCAATTAACCATATTAAGTTATCAAATTTTAAATGCCAATAAAGACGCATATTCAAGTAAAAAATCATAGATATTGAAATAACACCATCCAAATGATGCTGTGGCTTGCCCTAGTGCATAGGAGGGTCACACTCCTCCTGGTTAGCTTCAAGGCAAGATCCTCCTTCAGAAAATATTTTAAAAGCACAAAAATAAATGTCAAAACACATTCTGAAAATCAACAGAAATTCTAGACAGCAAGGAAAAATCCACCTTTTGGTGTGCTGCTAGAGCTTTCTGTAACAAAGACAATGCAAAAAGAATCAATTCATTTGGACTTATGGTTTAGTAATGGTGGCTAGTCCAAGTTTAGTCAAATTTCTGAATTAAATTTGAAAAATAGAAAATCCTGGGGGGGTGACGTCGAAGGCGTAAAGTGGGAGTAGCCTCCACTGCACTGGCCGGGCACGAGTGGTGAGGCTGACATTGGGCCCCACCAGTCAGGAGAGCAGGAATGGGATCAAGATCAGAGGGGAGGCGGTGCTTCGCCGGAGCTCATGCCGATGACGAGGAAGTTTGGGGCTAGGCTAGAGGGATAGATCGGAAGCGGGGCTCGAGGCGCAGCTGCCCGTACCCGTGGCTTGGCGAAAGGTGGACGGAGCTGGTCGCAGTCGAGCTTGCAAGCTTCGGTGGTAGACGGGGTTCACCGGAGAGGTGGAAGACAGTGGGTAGAGGCAGCTCCGAGGGCTTGGCGGGGTCCAAGAAGCTCTAGCAGACCACCAAGGCCCTGCCCAAGTAGCTGCTTGAGCTCGACAGGCCCTGGAGATCGGCAGCTAGCCTGCGGGGATTGCCGGAGTCCTCGGGTCGGGGCGACGGCCAGAGGCCTGCCTGACCGGGCTTCTGCTCGTCTACGTGCTCGTGGAGGTGGTGTGGAGTGGTGCGTGTCTAGCAAGCGAGGCGGGGTGGCTTTATATATCCGGAGCAGAGGGGGGGCGTGTAGCCGCCGGAGCACTCTGGACATGTGGCGAACGTCGACGAGAGGCTCAATACAAGGGGACAGGGTGCAGCATCAACGTCGGCGCTTACCCACGCTCGCGGACGAGCACAGGAGGCGGTTTGAGATGGGGACAAGCACACGCATGCACTGTGCCGTTTTGGCCACGACTTGATCGGGCTTGCTGTGGCGGCTCCGGCGTCGGCAAGCGCCAGGGAGGGCTCATGGGTGACGGGTCGAGGGTTGTGGCACGTTGCGGCAGTCGGAGGCGAGCGCTTGCATGCACATGCGCGAAACAGAACGCAAAGCGCCGGCCAGAGCGCATCGAGACGCTGCCAGGTGCCGTGTCCTCGCGCGGTCACCAAGCTGGCATGGCCAAAATAACGGCCAGGAGCAGCCAAACCTTGTCTACGAGCTCGACCATGCAGTGCTACGTCTAGGAGAGGTGATGGATCATACCCAGGCCGACCAGACGCGACTCTACCAAGCTAGCAAGTTTCTAGTCAGAAACTTGGTCGCCAAGTTTGGCCACCTTCTAGAAGGCCATGAGGGCTAATCTCCTGGGGTTTAGGGTTTCTTAGGAAGGTCTTTAAGCTCAACAAATCTCAAGGCCAAAATCTCAAGGAAAAATTGACTTGCTGTACAAAATGCATTTCTGGTCCAGAAGTGAAAAGATTTTCCACAGCAAAAATATTACAAAAAGTGATGCAATATTTTTGCATGGCAAGATGTGCCATGGTCCTAAGAATATTTAGGAATTATCTCAGACTTTTCTGAGCAAGAAAAATTGAGGTTGCTTTGGAGCACAAAGTTCTGAAATGAGCTTAACAGAGAGAAATGAATATTTTCCTTTTAGGGAAAATATTCATTTTATTATTTTGGGAATTTGTGGGAGGAATAAGGTAGATAGATCACTTGGGTGAAAGTCAAGGATATGCCCAAGTGATAGGTCCATTTTAATTGATCCAAAAATCCAAATGAAATCAGGGCAAAAACCATGATGAAAACCAAGTCCGGAAAGAGAGAGAAGGCAAGTCCGGTAAAAAGAGAGAAGGCAAAATCCAGGCTGTCACAAACCTCCCCCACTTAGGATGAATCTCGTCCTCGAGATTTGGTTGCTTGGGAAAACCATTCTGGGTATGCAGTGCTTAAAAACTCCTCTCTTCCTGTGTTGCTTCTTCTTCGTGTGATGCTCCCAATCAACCTTGTAAAATATTATCTCTTTGTCATGAGTGACCCTTTCTGTCTGATCCAATATTTTGATTGGCTTTTCCTCATATGTCAAATACTTAGCCAATTCTATCTCTGGCATATCAGTCCTTTTCTCCGGTGGCAAGATGCATCTTCTTAGCTATGAGATGTGAAACACGTTATGTACTTCTGACAATTCTGGTGGCAATTCCAACTGGTAGGCAACTGTTCCGACTCTGGCCATGACGGGGAATGGACCGATATATCTGGGTGCCAATTGTCCTCGGGTTTGAAACCTCTTGACTCCTTTCATAGGGGTGACTTGGAGATATACGTGTTCTCCGGGTTCGAAGCTGATCTGACGATGTTTGGCATCATAGTAGCTCTTTTGTCGGGATTTGGCCAGTTGCAGTCTGTCTCGGATTTCCTTGACTTGCTTCTCTGCTTTGAGCATTAAATCATTCCCAAAAATACAGCTATCCTCGGCTTGAGACCAATTTAATGGGGTGCGGCATTTCCGGCCATACAGAGCTTCATATGTTGACATCTTTAAGCTGGCCTGGAAACTGTTGTTGTAGGAAAACTCGGCGTAGGGCAGACAGTCTTCCCACTTGGTTCCTTGGGCCAATGTACATGCCCGGACCATATCTTCGAGAATTTTATTTACTCACTCAGTCTATCCATCTGTCTGAGGATGGTAAGACGTGCTATACTTCAGAGCGGTCCCCAAGGCTTGATGAAGTCGGGACCAAAATGTGGATGTGAATAGAGATCCCCTATCGGAGGTGATAGTCTTGGGTACTCCATGCAGACTGACGATTCTTGATACATACAGCTGTGTGATACATCTCCAACGTATCTATAATTTTTGATTGCTCCATGCTATATTATCTATTGTTTTGGACTATATTGGGCTTTATTTTCCACTTTTATATTACTTTTGGGACTAACCTATTAACCGGAGGCCCAGCCCGTAATCATTGCTTTTTTGCCTATTTCAATGTTTCGAAGAAACGAAATATCAAAAGGAGTCCAAACGGAATGAAATCTTCGGGAACGTGATTTTCTCATCAGATAAGATCCAGGAGAATTGGACCCTCCGTCAAGAAAGCCACGAGGGTGGAGGGCGCCCCCCCCCCCCGTAGGGTGCGCCCCCTGCCACGTGGGCCCCTCGAAGCTCCACCAACGTAATCCTTCCTCCTATATATACCTACGTACCCCCAACAGATCAGATACGGAGCGAAAAACCTAATTCCACCGCCGCAACTTTCTGTATCCATGAGATCCCATCTTGGGGCCTGTTCCGGAGCTCAGGAAGGATTCCACCACGGAGGGCTTCTACATCATCATCATAGCTTCTCCGATGAAGTGTGAGTAGTTTACCTCGGACCTTCGGGTCCATAGTTAGTAGCTAGATGGCTTCTTCTCTCTTTTGGATCTCAATACAATGTTCTCCCCTCTCGTGGAGATCTATTCGATGTAATCTTCTTTTTGCGGTGTGTTTGTTGAGATCGATGAATTGTGGGTTTATGATCAAGATTATCTATGAGCAATATTTGAATCTTCTCTGAATTCTTTTATGTATGATTGGTTATCTTTGCAAGTGTCTTCGAATTAACCGTTTGGTTTGGCCTACTAGATTGGTAGTTCTTGCAATGGGAGAAGTGTTTAGCTTTGGGTTCAATCTTGCGGTGTCCTTACCCAAGGATGTAAAGGGTTGCAAGGCACGTATTGTATTGTTGCCATCGAGGATAACAAGATGGGGAATTTATCATATTGCATGAATTTCTTCCTCTACATCATGTCATCTTGCTTAAGGCGTTACTCTGTTTTCATTAACTTAATACTCTAGATGCATGCTAGATAGCGGTCGATGAGTGGAGTAATAGTAGTATAGGCCCTGGTCCTCTCCCCAAATATTGAGCGGGAAGGGAGCCAACAATGGCGGGTAAATTTGAAAGGGGACAGCTAGTACAAGCTATCCTAACAAAAGTGGTCTTCGCCTGCAAAATGCTCTGGTGGTGACGCCGTCTTGGGCTCCACGATGACGTCCGTCTTGCCGTCCTTTTGGTCTTGGTCTCGTTGCATTGATATGGCAACCTTTGCCTGATGCCTCGGTACTCCCCGCCTGGCGCTGGCCTCCTTAGCACCGAAGAGGAAACAAGGACGCTACAAACACTGTCGCCCGCCTAGCGCCCGCCTGTTGCCGATCGTCATGGCTCACGTCATGAGAGCCTCGTGAGGTTCGCCCCGCCTTGATATCTCCGCTCCTCGTGAGCCTGCCTGACTAGGCCACTCCTGAGGAGGTCTTGCGTCGTCCACCTCGTGAAGCTTGGCCCCTCGCGAGGGTCTTGGATGTCTTGCTGATGAAGATGGGTCGTCCAGTCCGCTGGCCTTGCAACACAGTGGGCCGCAGGCAGGCAAATCTGGGGACCGCTGTTCCCAGAACACCGATAGTAGCCCCCGGGCCCAAGGTGCGCTCGGGCTTGGCTTCCTGCCGGAGTCAAGGGTCAAGTACGGAGCACCGTGGACCCCAAAAGCATGCGGCTTCAGTTGACGCGGGGCGGTTGATTGGACGTGGGCGTCTCTGCTTCCCCATGTTGCCTCGGCAACTGCGCGACTTGACAAGTCCCTGCGACATGCAAG
Source organism: Aegilops bicornis (assembly GCA_021605145.1). Taxonomy (NCBI): domain Eukaryota; kingdom Viridiplantae; phylum Streptophyta; class Magnoliopsida; order Poales; family Poaceae; genus Aegilops; species Aegilops bicornis. Next base: position 339,600,633 of record CM038672.1, on the reverse strand, counting down.
GAAAACCATGATTACCTGCGATCGTGGGAGGTGCCGGTTGGCCTTCTGTTGTTATAAATGGAAAGGGGGCGGAGCCCCCATCGCCCATCTCTTCCTTGCTTGCTTGCTCCTTCCTCCCTGCTCCTCTGTTAACAATAATGGCGCCCATTAAAAGGTTCTCTGCTGAAGAGAAGGGGAAGGCCCCCCGCGATGATCCGGGGCCACTTCCGCCAAAGAAGAGATCAATCCACCGCCTTGATGAAGCGGCGATGCAGGTGGTGACGAGGCCTTGGTGCGAGCGGCCTCCTCCAGGGTATCCGCTACCCCTGTATACCCGAGCCGAGGGCTCAGGAGGACTGAGCGACGAGCAACATCACCCGCACAGCGCCCGTGATCGCCACGCCACGGTGACACGCGCTGTTGCACCTGATATCCACGCCACAGACTCCTCGCACGAGCTTGTGCTGTGGGCGCCGATGCCTCCAAGCTCTTGGATCCAATTCCCGCGGTTCTTCTCCGACGTGATGCCGCCGAGGGGGCCTCTCGAGCTCTGGTTGCAGCACACCGACTGCAGTGCTCCGGCGACCGAAGCAGAGATCGAAGCGGTCCCCACCGGCAAGATCTTCATGACTCGCGGCTGGGGCGAGGTCGCACGGGTCTGCCGTGCGAGAGGTGCCCTCACGATCCACTTTGAGTACGACGGCGCCTCCACGCTCTTCTTCAAGGTCTTCGATGCGGAGGGCCGCCGCCTGGAATGCTGCTCCGGAGAGGAGCGTCAGGCTGACGCGCGGTTTGCTCGTGGCCACTCCGGCAGCAGCAGACCTTGGGAGTCTAGCAGCTCTCCTGAGCTCTACGAGACTCCGGAGACGAGCGACGACAGCTACGTGCCGCCAAGCTCTCACTGCGCTAGGAGTAGAGCCACGGTGTCCGGCCGTCACCACCGCTGATCTGGATGGTGTTGGCGCCGGCCTCCCGTGGCCCACTATTGATGATGGCATCCGCCACGGGAGGGTGTAGATAGGATCCCTCTTAGTTCTAGCTTTTGTTCCCTGCGAAGAATCATTAAATACCACGTGGGGGCGTGTAAGGGGTCTGTAATGTCTTTTTGCGCCCGTCTTCCCCGTTATGAAAATTCGGTGAACGCATATCCCGTTAAGGCTCGGTCCCCCCTTTCTTCCCTCGTGATAGCTTGTTGCTCTACGCTGACAAGTCCCGGTCCCCAGGCTGGCTACAGCCGTGCTGGTATGCCTGGTCGCGTGCCGTGGTCAAGGCCAGGAGGTGTGTGGCCCGAGGTCCAGTAAGAACCCCTGAGGCGCGATGCTCAGGAGGTCCCCTTTAGCGCTCAAGCAGCCATGGTAAGGCAAGAAAGGGAGTTGATGTGGCCGCAACGGGGTTGCAGCAAGGCAAGGGTGACCATTAGTCCCCAACATTTAGCCGATCCGAGAGCGGGACTTATCTTGTTGACTTCGTGGCGATTCCTGATGGTGCACTAGGGTTGCGCGCCAGCTTGTGCGACATAGTTAGGCCGGCCCATACGTGTTTTCCTCCTCCCATTCTCTCCTTAGTGCTCTACCTCCTCAAGTCCCGGCCCTCGAGCGAGCTCAGGCGCCGCTGGTATGCCAGGTCACGATGTCGTGGTCAAGGCCAGGGGGTGAGGGCTGGAGAGCCAGTAAGAGCTCATGAGTCACGATGCTCAGGATCCCCCTTTAACGCTCAAGCGAATTGCACGAGAGGAAATGAGACTCGCGGTGCTGCCTGCTATCCTCCTCATGGGTCCCCTGTAAACAGGCGCAAGAAGAAACATGGTTTGCCGTTATAGCTGCCAGCCTGTCGCTGGTTGCTCTGGATAAAGTGAAGGCACCGAGGGCCTGGTGAGGTGACGTGCGCGGGGCATGCCGCGAGCCAGAGCTCGACCGCTCAGATTTGTCGACGTGGCAGGGACGGACCCATGCACCAGTCCCATGCCTGTGAGGAGGCCCCGTGGGAGGCGATGATCGAGCAGGCGATAGCCGTAGGCATGTTAAGCCTGGAAAGCAGATCAACTTGGGTAAATGCAGGAAGATACATGGCACTCGGTCCGGCCCGAGCGGCTTGGGGATGATGCAACCCGAGGGGCACCCCCAACAAGGAAAGCTAAAGACATAAGCAAAAGGGATACATGCCACAGGGACGGATCCACGTGGCCTGGGAATAATGCAGCCCGAGGGGCGCTCCGAGCTAAACGAGCTTGGAAGATGTTACCTGGTTCTGTAGACGAAGTAGAGAAGGTGAAGTGGAGTCGCGCGTCGAAGGAGTGGCTCCTCATGAACCACCAGGGCCCTGAGCCTCGGGAGGCTCTGGGGCTCTGGAGGTTCCCTGAAGACACACCGCATGTTGCACTGATAAGCAGATGCCACGCTCGGCAAGCCGAAGGGCATGCGAATGTAGCTGTGCGGTGGACCCTCGCAACCGCCCACACTCGAAGGCCAGAAACGCTCCTGAGAAGCGGCCCTGTTGAGCCCTGGGACATCGATGCAGACACGCAGCCCGGCATCCTCGCCTGGATGGGGAGTTGCGCCTTGTGTGCGGCTGTCGCCACACATGGGTGTTGCGTCTTGCAGTTCCTCAGTGTTCTTGGCGAGGGACTCCTGAGTGGTGGGCACTACTTTCCCTGTGTTCTTCTGAGGGAAATGTGCCGTGAAGCACGCCTCCAAGTTGTGCCCAAGCACCTCCCTCGTGAGGTTGGCAAGGTCTGAGGCCCTCCAGAAGAGAGCCCCCGATCCCTGCCTGAGGAGGGCGCCGAGCGCACCTTCCTATGCGATGGAGGGAGGCGCCCCTGGGACAGACGCTGATCTTGATGAGGCTCCTGCCGCGACTCCATCCTCCTGAGGTCCTGCACGGTGCAACTGCTTCTTCTTGGGGATGGCCTCCAGAGGACCCTCACTTTTGCTATCGGGGTCATTGATTGCTGCATCCTGGAAGGTGCGCTCGAGGGAGCACACCACATCTCTTTCTTAACACGGGACCGTGATGATTCCGCTGCTTCCCAGCATCTTGAGGACGTTGTAGCCGCGATGGGTGACTGCCATGAACTTGGCCAGGGCCGGATACCCGAGGATGGCGTTGTACGGCAGGCGGATGTGCACGACGTCAAAGTCGATGAGCTCGGTGCGGTAGTTCTTGCGCTCTCCGAAGGTGACAGGAAGGCGGACCTGCCCTATCGGTGTGGTGGAACCATCGGTCACTCCTGAGAAAGGCTTGGTAGGCTGGAGCTGCTCATATGGCACTTGGAGGTTGTTGAATGTGTCGACGGACAGGACGTTGAGCCCTAATCCGCTGTCGATGAGGGTCTTGGTAACCTGCACATTGCTGATGACTGGGGGGCACAGCATCGGGAGGGCGCCAGCGGTGGCCGCGCACTTGAGCTGATCCGCCGAGTTGAAAGTGATGGCGCATTGGGACCACTTGAGCGGGCGCGTGGCCTCGAGCTTGGGGAGCACCGCATTCACCTCACGAGCAAACTGTTTGAAGATGCGCTGGGAAGCTGGGGCCTGGGCGCTGCCCAAGATGCAGGCGATTGCACGCGCTCCTGGAAGACCCCAGCCCCCTCCTCTTGGTGGTGATCGTCGTACCTTCTTGGTGGTGGTGGCGGCGGGGGAAGACCGGCGTTGCCTTAAGGGTGATCCTCATGAGGCTGGTCCCTCCAGGCGCCCTCGCGAGGATGGTCCTGCCAGCGTTCCTCACGAGGCCTGTCGCGCCATTCCTGGCGTTGACCACGGTCGTCCAAGCGTCCGCCTCCACGTCCTCCTCCACGGCCATAGACCCGGTCACTCCGCTCGGGGCGACGACCGAAGCGTCCTTCTCGTATGGCTCTAATCTCTTAACAGCCACTGGTGTTGTGGGTGTTCAGGTTGTGGAAGGCGCATAACGGTCGGCTGTTCTTGGATGACTCGGGCTGATCTCTGCCACGCTTGGTGTCGGGTTCCTCTGCGAGCACTGCCGCTTCCTTGCGCATCACGTCCTTGGCCTTGGCTTTCTTCTCTTCTGCTCCCGCGGCTGGCAGCTCGAGGAGGGAGAGGCGCCCCTCCTCAGCTCTTGCACACTTGGTCGCCAGGTTGAACAGCTCCTGAGATGTGCACAGCTCCTCATGGATAGCAAGCTCTTCCTTCATCTTGACGTCACAGACGCCGTCTGAGAACGCGGAGATGATGGCCTCGTCCGTGACCTTGGGGATCTTGAGGCGAGTGTTGTTGAAGCGCTGGATGTACTTCTGGAGGGTCTCCCCTGGCTGTTGCTTGATGCGGCGCAGGTCACCCGCGTCCGGCAGGCGGTCGCGAGTTCCCTGGAAGTTGGCGATGAAGCGGTCGCGCATCTCGTCCCAGGAGGAGATGGAGCCGTGCTGCAGGTTCAGGAACCAAGAGCAGGCTCCATCCTTGAGAGCCATGGGAAACCAGTTCGCCATGACTTTCTCATCGCCGTTGGCCACTTCGATGCTCAGCTCGTTGAGCTGTAGGAACTCTGCAGGATCGGTGGTGTCGTCATAGCGAGGAGGCGGATCCGGCTTGAACTTGCCTGGCTAGGCGACGCTACGCAGCTCGGGGGTGAAGGCGTGGCAGCCGTCCGTGGTTGCCGGGGCCCGCTTCAAAGGTGAAGCTTGGTCTTGACGAGGTCCACGCGGCGCCGCTGCGGGCGATGCGCGTTCTTGACTAGGCGGCGCGGGGAGCGCGGGTGCAGCATCTCGCGACCGAGGGATTTCTTGGCAGCTTCTCCCTTCGCGCGCGGGCGCCGGGCGTGGCGGATCACGCCGCGGGGCGGCGCGCCTTGGTGCCAAGGCACCGTCTTGGGGTAGAGGTGGCGGAGGCGCGCCATGAGCCTCGTCGCCCGTGGCTGGCTGAGGGTGAGGCAGAGAGAGGGACGACGTCGGGGAGCCCCCTGCGGCGCGGACGAGCTGGGCAAGGCGATCGAGCCAATCCTCGTAGAGGTCGTCAACCGGACGGTAGCGCTGGAGCTCGTTCGCTGCGAGGAGCGCAGCCTGTGCCTCCATGGGAGCGCGGCGTACGTGAGAAGAAGAACCGGCCGGGGTCAGCGACGGAGTGGTGGTGTGGCCATCCTTCCGTACCGAAGGATGCAACGAGGACGCCTGCTGCTCGTTCCCCGCCGGGCCGGTGGCAGCATTGGCGGCGGGAGACGGAGAGCGATGAGGTGGCCCGTCGACAGGAGCCGTATGAGCAACGCGGGCGGTGAGGGCAGCCCGGCGCTCAGCTCGATCACGGCGAGTGTCCGCCATGGAGACGACGGTGCGATGGATCGACTGATCGACGAGAGGGAAGCTATGGCGCACCGCTACCAGGCGCGCCAAATTTCGGATGTGGGGTTCCGGCAAACCCTTAAGGTTCAAACTCTGGGGTGCGCGTCAAGTCTTTCCCTCCTACCGATCTACGCCCTAGCTCGCTAGGATCTCGCGGACGAACTCGATGAACTCGCAACACAGAAAGACACGAGATTTATACTGGTTCGGGCCACAGTTGTGCTGTAATACCCTACTCCAGTGTGGTGGTGGTGGATTGCCTCTTGGGCTGATGAAGAACAGTACAAAGGGAAGAATAGCCTCTTGAGGTTGAGGTGTTGTTGTGGCCAGGGTAGGCTCTCGATCAGATTGGATCAAGCTCAGATGAGTTGCCTCTGCTGTGGTGGCTAGCTCTACTTATATAGGCCCTGGTCCTCTCCCCAAATATTGAGCGGGAAGGGAGCCAACAACGACGGGCAAATTTGAAAGGGGATAGCTAGTACAAGCTATCCTGACAAAAGTGGTCTTCTCCTGCAAAAGGCTCTGGTGGTGACGCCGTCTTGGGATCCATGATGACCTCCGTCTTGCCGTCCTTCTGGTCTTGGTCTCGTTGCACCGATATGGCAACCTTTGCCTGATGCCTCGGTACTCCTTGCCTCATGGGCCTCCTTAGCACCAAAGATTTAAACAAGGACGCCTTCGCCATGACCGGAGCCCGCCTGGTGCCGATTGTCATGGCTCACGTCACGAGAGCCTCATGAGGTTCGCCCTGCCTTGATATCTCCGATCCTCGTGAGCCTGCCTGACTAGGCCACTCCTGGGAGGTCTTGCGTCGTCCGCCTCGCGAGCTTGGCCCCTCGCGAGGGTCTGGGATGTCTTGCTGATTAAGATGGGCCGTACAGCCCGCTGGCCTGACCATGCCGTGGGCCGCAGGCAGGCAAGTCTGGGACCCCCGTTCCCAGAACGCCGACAAGCCTCACATGTAGCATAGAGACAATTCTTGTCGAATTTTACATCAGGAATGGCACGAAGATGATTTTTCTTCACCTGGGTCTGTAAATTCCTCGTACCTGCATGGCCAAGCCTTTGGTGCCATAGCCAACCTTTTCTAATTCCATGTTCTAATTCCACAATATATAGATCACCTTTTCTAATTCCCTCAAAGACGAAGGAATTGTTAGAGGCCATGAAGACAATGCATTTGGAATGGAAAATAGAACTAGCATGCCTAGATCACATAGCTTGCCAACGGACATGAGATTGAATCCAAGAGACTGAACAAGTAAAACATCATAATTGGACATGTCTTTGGATATAGCAATTTTACCTGGCCCAGTTACCTTTTTTTGACTATACACAGTAGGGCAAAACCCCACTGCAATTTTTATATTATAAAAAAGAAACAAAGGTCCAATAGTACAAAGGCTTGATATAAGCCAAAAGAAAAGAAAAACTAAAAAACTAACTACATGAATTACAGAACAAGGTTGTGAAGCCAAGAACAAAAGGCCCTAGCATAGCTCTTCTTAATTCTAAATCTGAGCAAGTTAGCTCCTCCAAGAAAATGACTTTCCACCTCTGAATACTAGGTTGAATTGCTTGAAAGATCAGATTATTTCTTGTGATCCAAATAGCCCAAGAGGCTAGGATGATGATTTCCATGAAAAAGGGCACATTAAGTTTCTGTCTGAGATCAGCAAAGGCTTCAAGCACTGAAACATTGGCCTGTCTTGAGGGGCATATCAGATCCCAACACTGGGCTGCAAAAGGGCAGGTCCAAAAGAGATGATGTAGGGTTTCCTCTTGTTGACAATTATTGACTGCACAGTTATAGTTGTCCAGATGAAAGGTTCTCCTTCGTAGTAGATTCCTAGTATTGAGCCTGTCATGAAGGAGTCTCGAAAAGAACACCTTGTGTTTTGGCTGAGAGGAGCTATTCCAAATCCAGTTGAACTGTTGGGGCACTATTTTAACTCCCATCATTACTTTATAGGCCTTAGCAACTGAGAATTGATCATTTCCCCAAATGTAACTCCAGGTGTCAGTGTAATCCATGGAGTCAGAAGCCCTTAATGCTATACAAATGTCTTCCATAGCTTCAAATTACTGGAAAGCTTGCACAGTCAGTAGTAGGTGGAACAGATCCTCCAGAAATTCAGTGTGTATAATGGTGTGTACAGTAGTATTCTTGTTTCTCACAAAAGTGAAGAGGTGAGGGAACATGTCTTGCAAACAAGCTGAGTGCCATAAATCAGACCAAAATAAAGCACTTTGTCCATCTCCTATGTTACATCTGCAAAAGATTTGAAGTTATCAATGAGCTTAAGGTTTGCCTTCCACCAAAATGAGCCAATCCAACTAGTGCCAGGCAACAAATCATTGCTGCAATAGGTTTGCCAAATCAAGTTGACCCATGGAATGTTGTGTCCGTTATAGAACTTTTGCAGATTCTTAAGTAACAGTGCTTTGTTTTGGACAAAGATATCCATCACCCCCAAACCTCCTTGATCTTTTGGTCAACAAACAGTGCTCCAAGCCACCATGGCAGGCCTGTGATCGTCCAGGTCAGGGCCTCTCCAGAGGCAATGCCTCAAATACTTGATAGCTTGAGTTTAAATAGTGACAAGCACATCAAGGCATCCCATGAGATAGATCAACAGAGAGTTTAAAACAGATTTCACTAGCAAAAATCTCCCAGCCATTGTCATGAAGGAAGACAAACCCACAAGTTTCTTCTGCAGTCTTGTGACTAGAGGGAAGCATTGCTCCACAGTAGGCTTATAAAGACCTAAGGGTGCTCCCAAGTATTGTATGGGGAAAGTTTCCCTTTTACAATGGAATGTATTTGTCAAAATCTCCACCTTCTCTTATGTCACATTGATTGGGACCTTCCCCTTGTTGTTGTCGCCAAAGGTGATATACTTCAGAGGTGAAGCACTTAAGTTGGGGTCGACAAACAACGACTTGTCTCCGGTCATATGACTAGTGCATCCACTATCCATTATCCATTCTGTACACCCGGAGACATAGTCCTGCAGAAGAATTAGGCTTTCTGAACGACCCACATCTTGGCAGGTTGCTTCAAAACAGTAGAGCAAGCAGGATATGATTTATTTTGGTAAACATGGTTCTTGCTCGATGAAGTGTGGGCAGAGTTGAATGAATATGAATTGAAATTCCTTCTAGATGATTGAGCATAGTGATTGAATGAGGTATGCATATACTCATTCTGTCAAACCCTTTCTTCTTGCATGGTTAGTCGAGCACTCATAGGCAGAGCATTGATAGTTTTCTTAGGCACCCAAATTGCTTTCTTTTGGGGGACATTCCTGCAGTTAGGTCCAACATAGAGATCAACAACCTCACCATGTTGATTTTTGAACAGATTATAGTTATCCAGAGAATCATTATCAGGCTATTCAGGTATGGGAGAGTTATATCCAGAAAGTAATGTTGGATCGAGCGTTTTGCTCTTTGCAGGTACCCACACAGTGCGAGGATATTGATGAGGTTCCCAGTACATTTTCATTCAGTTTCCTTTCGAAACCGATACCTTCCTTTCTGGGATTTTTGTAAAGAATGGATTTCTTCAGAATGTGAAAAAGGGTTTGATACCCTTTGAGAGATTTGGACATTCCTATCTGAAGAAGATCCTTCAACCTAGCATTTTCATCAGAAACAAAACCATTTTCCTTGATCGAGTGGTTAGCATTGACAGATGATTTAGCATTTGATTCAACATTGGTTTGTTCAAGGCATTTTAAGTAGGGTGGAACAAACACTTCAGGTTTCTCTTTACCTTGTTGGGTGAGAAGAGAATTTTCCCTAATTAAATCCTCATGAGCCTCTCCCAGTGCCTTGAGTTCCTGCTTCCTTTTCAGGTAATCATAGGTCAACCTTTCGTGGCCAGCCGAGAGAAATTCATGATGATTTGACAAATCTTCCATTCATTACTGGAGAGTAGAATACTCTTCGGTCAATGACTGATTTTTCTCCATATCCTGAACCAACAACCCTTCAGACTTCCTGAGGGTTTTCTCAATTTTCTCAAGAGAATTTTGTTGAATATTATAAATTTTGATCAACTTAGCATGGTAATCCTCATCAGAAGAATATTAATCACTGGAGTGAACCTTGTGATGTTTGGAGGATACCTTTTCTGTCGAGGCCTTGGGTATCGGTGTTCTGGGAACGGGGGTACCCAGACTTGCTTGCCTGCAGCCTCGCACACGGGCCCATCAACGGCCTGGTGCGGCCCAACAGCAAGACCCCCTAAGACAAGACCCTTGCGAGGGCCCTTTGGCCTCGCGAGGCGGATGACACCAAGATCTCTAGTGGAGCAGCTCCCCAAGCTTGCCTCCCGAGGAGCGGAGAGTTCTATGCAGGTACCCAGCCTCACGAGACTGAGAAGATGTGAGCCATGACGACCAAGGCTAGGTGGGCGCCAGTGGGCGCAGAGAGAACATGCAAGGATGTACGCGAGTTCCCCCGGAATCCCCCAATGCTTTCCATTCCGGTGCAACAAGACCAAGACCACGAGCTCGGCAAGATGGATGTTATCGTCGAGCCCACCGTTGCGTAACTGCCTAAAGCTTTGTAGGCGAAGACCACCTTTCGTCAGGATAAGATGTACTACATGTCCCCTTTCAACTTTGGCCATTGTTGGATCCCTTCTTGCCTATGTTATGAGGGAAGAGGACCAAGGCCACTATAATCATAGGCTAGCCTCACCATAGAGGGGGATCAGATCCATTCCATCTCTACCATCCGAGCCCTCGTGAGGCCACTCATCCACTGTACTTGTTCATCCTCATCTTCCTTCTGAGGCCAATCCACCACAAAGCAGGAGTATGGGTTTTACACCGCAAGGTGGCCCGAACCTGGGAAATAGCTTTGTTCATCTTCTTCCCCGCTCGCACGAACTAAGCTAGGCCGTAGGGTGGTAAGCTTGAGTTTAGAATAGGTGGAGATCTTCTCTCACTCCCCAGAGTTCGAACCTTCTTGGGTCTACGGAGCCCTGAATCTGACATTTGGCACGCCAAGTAGGGGCATGTCTAAGCTCCACGTCTTCATCAATTGTGCTCTGTTCTTGCTCCGCCATGCTTATGGAGCGCATCGAGCGTCGGGCCGCTCGCGTCGCCCAGACGGCGCCTGTAGGCAACGACGCCCCATGCCGCTCGGCCTCTCCCGTGGCTAACACCGCCACTGATCCTGCTGCTCACGAGCAACAGGACTCATCACTGCCACCCTTCGTGCAGCGCGAAAGCCGCACCGCCACTCCGTCCCTCACTGCCGCCACGGCGTCGTCCTCCCACATTCGTCACGGGCCGGCGAACGCACAGGCTGCACTGCTCATGGTGCATGAGCTGCTGCATTACCGTCCCACCGACGAGGGCTATGACACCTAGCTCGACTGCATCACCGAGCTCGTCAAGGCCGCCGGCGAGGCCCCGGTGTTGGTGTCAAAACCGGCGGATCTCGGGTAGGGGGTCCTGAGCTGTGCGTCTAATGTTGATGGTAACAGGAGACGGGGGACACGATGTTTACCCAGGTTAGGGCCCTCTCTATGGAGGTAATACCCTACTTCCTGCTTGATTGATATTGATGAATTTAAGTATTACAAGAGTTGATCTACCTCGAGATCGTAATGGCTAAAACCCTAAAAGTCGGTTACAGAGAAAGGAATCTTCATATCCGGGTGCCAAGCTTGCCTTCCACGCCAAGGAGAGTCCCATCCGGACACAGGTGAGAGACTTCGGTCTTGAATCTTCACAGCCCATCAGTCTGGCTCATGTCCAACAGGCCGGACGCCCGAGGACCCCTTAATCCAAGACTCCCGCAGAAGCCCCCGAACCAGGCTTTCAATGACGATGTGTCTGGCGCGCATATTGTCTTCGGCATTTCAAGGTGGGTTCCTCCTCCGATGACTTCAAAGGGATGTATTCGGCCTTCCATTTAATGTCGTTCCCATCGGCTTCTGTGCATCCATAGCTTCAGCTTCCACATGTCGAGTGAATATGAGAGGTCAGGGTACTTTTTGCATATAACACCACGGCCATGTAAGAAAGGCGTCTATTTAAAGGGATTGGATCTCAGAGCCATTGCACATCACGCGGAAAATCCTCAGAGCTTGCTAGGAAAAACCACTCCAACATGGCCAGCGCTCCTAGCTCTTCCTTCCGTCCCCACGGCCCAGAAAAAGGCGATTGGGAGAGATGTTCCGTATCCCACGGTCAGCTAGTGAAGCAGCAAACACAGGAATTTCTTCCCCCCACGGATCTCGTCCCCGTTCGAGCAGGATTGACTTCCTTGAATGGAGGGGCTTAGGCTGAGAATTTCCCCAATCCATCAAGGGGGGAACGAGTGTGTTTCGTTCCCTACCTGCTAAGAGGCATTGGATTTCCAATCCATCCGTTCCTCCGAGGACTTCTGGAGTATTATAGCCTCCAACTTCACAATTTCTCTCCCGCCTCCATCCTGCACATTGCAGGTTACCTCGCTCCTTGCGAGCTCTTCCTAGGCTGCGAGGCCCATTTTGAATTATGGAGGAAACTATTTTGCCTCGTCCCTCGTAACCAAGAGGGACAATATATGAAGTGGACGGAGCCGAGGTATGGTGCATTGCTGGCACCGGATACCAGTCCGGCATGCCGAAGAAGGCATCGGAAGAGTGGCCTTCCTAATGGTTTTATATCGAGGACGTCGCCCTTCCTGATCCAGTACAAATGGGTCTGCCTGAATTCTCAAGCGTTCCATTGAAGAAACGCCACAGCTGGCGCCCTTGGAGCCTCGAGGAGGAAGACAATGCGGAGGTCCGTCAATTGATGGGCAAGATAAAGACGCTCTCCCAGTCGGGATTTTCAATAGTAGAGGTAATGGCAACTTCCATAGCGTGCGGGGGGGGGGGGGGTGGCTTCCCATGTGGCACTATAATGGGGAAGATGACGCCTCCCGCTGCGGTCGGAAGGGTCCGGACACCCCCGCCACTTTGGCCAAAATGTTGGCCGAACTATTCAGAGGGGAGAAAGAGGATTTCACTCGTATCAATTTTAATCTGGGTGAGTTCCAATCCTACTACCCTACTCAATCTACTCCCTGAGTCAATTTTAATCAACATTAATCCGTCCATTTGTAACAGGAATGGCGAAAGATCACCGAGGGGATCTACGGCCCCGCGCCACATCCAGAGGACCACAACAGGGACCTTGACCCCGGATGTGAAGAGGATCCGGACGTATTCATGGAGCTCGAGAATGGGGTTTTCTACCAGGTAAGCTATGACGGCACGGAAGTGGCCATCACTGCCGACTATCCTGGTCCTCTCCCTGCCTCAGACGTTAGTAATCAAGAGACATTTCCTCCAAAAGAGATTCCTCATTGGGCCTCACCCACCGCACCGTCTCGTGCTCCAAAGGGGGGGGCGTTCTGCGTGCCATGCTTTACCGGGGGCAACTCCAAAGAGGGCGGCGCCCACGCCTGGCAAGCCTTCGAAGAGGAAGGCAAACGAAGACATGACCGAGCCTTCATCAAAGAGGTACGGCTTTGCCATTATGCTCCTTGGCAGTCACATCCAATTGTGAGGTTGTCCGCTTGTGCCTTAGCAGGAAAAGCGTTCGCCGGACTATGTCCGGGGGTCTTGCCGATCACACTCCTAGTATCGAGATTCCAGACCCTGCAGTAAAGACGGGGGCTGATACAGGAGCGAAGCCGGATGGTCCTTTGGTAGAGGATTCAGATGATGTATCCGTCACAAACTCGGAAGTGGAGAGCGTCATGAATCATCGGCGCCAGAAGGCCGGTCTACGTGACCCCAGCTTTACAATAGAGGCATTCAATGCCCTCAGCTTAGCTGATGCATACATCCGAGCTACTCGAGACCGGCTTGCCAGAGCCACAGACCAGTATTTGAAAGATATATGGGTAACTTTATATTATACAAATATGATAATTATATACCAGTTGCCCCCGAGACTAGAAGCAGTTGATACAACTGATTTAAGGATCATTTTATAACCAGGTGCTTACGGAGAAGAATAACCAATTGTCTCAAGAACTAGAAAAGTATCGGACCCAGCTAACTGCTGCTACCGCCGAACTGGAGAAATCCAAGAAGGCGTCGCCTGGTAATGTTCCCCTCCATCAAGAAGACATAATTATATACCAGCAATGCTAACACTATTGCTCATCTCATGGAAGGATCGTCAGATCAACTGAAGGAGCAACTGAAAGCCGCTCAAGCAGGAGAACAAGAAGCCAAAAGACTACTGGCCGTGGGCGAACGTGTGCTGACACGAGTCAGGGAGGAGAAAAACAAGCTCCAGGATTCCAACACCCAGCTGGGAGATGTGCGAGCCCAGCTGGCTGACTTCGTGAAGGAAAATAAGAGGCTGCGAGGCGGCATATTTAGTATGTGGTCAAACTTACCTCCGTGTATTTTGGAGATGAAAGGGACTGACAGAGTTATGTGTGTATGTATGCTGACTGGCCGTCCCGAAGAGGAGATGTCCGGATTCTCGGGCGATCTGCTACAAGAGCTATCGCAAATGCACGAGCAAGCTCGGAAGGCGATGCGAAGTGTTGCCAAAGCCTTATGGCCATCTGCCTCCCCTCCAGGAAGGATGGAGGAGCTTATACAGCAATTCAAGGGAGCGTGGCGGCGTTTCCGATTATGGAAGATATCGGCCTACCGGGAACGTGCATGAGAAGCCTGGGCCATGGTGAAAACATGGTATACCAAGCTTGATCTGAATCATATGGCCCGGGTCGGACCTCTAGGGTCAGATGGAAAAGAAATTCCCGTTAATTTGGTATATGACCAGGTCGAAGTAGCTGCGAAATATTCCCAACAGGATTGTAAGTTAGACAGCCTGTTAGACGGTATAGAGGAGGAAATTTTTGAGTCCAAGTGACTATGTACTTCCCTTGACATATTTGCCCCTAGTCGGATTGTAAAACGATTGTCATGGCAGACCTTTTCGGTTCGACCTCTGGACCCGAAGGTGCGGAGTGTTTCTATGGGGACCCCAACTCATAAGTCGTGATCACCGAATGCACGTGTACAGTGATCCCAGAGATCAATGCTCACTGAACACACGGAAGTTGAATAACAAGAGTCTTACATCCATACATACCGTATTACACAAGTAGGACCATTATGGTCGAGTCTTGAGTATAACATCGCAGCGGAAATCTTCGTCGATAACTTGGACCCATGCCATCTGCATTAACCCTACAGTGCATTACGACCGGGAAGCGTCCTAGCTCGCATGCTGGTCACCAAGTATTCTTCATCATATCCTGTTCTTTCATGCCCGCCAATAAAATAACTAGTGGCAAGCCAATGAGTAGTTTGAATGTACTACTTAAGCAACCCATGTTTTGGTTCAAGATACAACAATTCTTGATATAGGTAATTTTTGCGTAAAGCTAGTTTTCAGTGCAATGACATGTTCGACAACTTGTAAGACATGCATCAAGAGAATTCAAGTAACCATGAGGACAGGTTACAGATATCAACATAAATAGAGTGGGCACCAACCCAACTCAATCATGTCAAGTCCTTTGACTTGACCCAAGTAGTTTTATCAACACACACACACACACGGCTGCAAAACTCTGGACGTAGTTTAAGGAGAACCGCCCAACTTCCCTTGACCGTGGACACGGCTATTCGAATAGTTTTACACTCTGCAGAGGTTGCACACTTTACCCACAAGATCCGGGGAACTTCCATGTCATCCACGACCCGCGGTACCTCAAGTACCCGAGGTAAGCACCCGATCACTATCTTTCCCTAGACGACACTAACAAGGAGTCCGCTCGTTGATACATGGCCCTCGTGTATAAGCAAAAGATCATGGGACTCTACTCTTTTCACATTATTACGTATACACGAAGGGACCAACGGTGTGTCCGGTGCCCTGTGAAAACAGTCATGGCCGCCCTACCTGGCACGACCCCGTCCCGAGAGAGAACACCAACTCTCCCCCGTCACTAGTAATGCAGGCTCCAAGCTAGTATCGGCCTAGGTAATCAATAATGCCCTTTCCCATACAAGGGTAGAGTGGTTGCACATGTAACGTTGGGACAGTTGACAAATCTTAAATCTAATCCGTTTTCAAAAACAACACACACACTTGCCTTGGTACACCACTTCGTCATCAAGTGGTTACCCATCTCATTATCTCCCTCGGGCATAAGTGGCACCCGACGGGGTTTTCGAGAAGTCCTTTGAAAATACTTTGTCTCCTTCATCATGCATATACCCATCCCTTTTTGCGTAGCATCTACTTTAGCATCCTACCTACTCCCACCGGCATAACCCTCATAAGAAGGTAGGGTCATGCACAATGCAAGTATCAACGAGGAAGTACGGTGGCAACCCATCAAGGTGGTTACCACCTCATCATGATTCCATTGCGACAACAATATGGTGATATATGTCATGCATAAAAAGGGTTTCATAGACATGGTCAAAGGGCTGCTTGCCTGTTTTAACAAAGTCTTCGAGGTCTTCAAATATCTCTGGTCCAACTCCAAGCATTTCGTCTACTTCGTCAACTATCGTCGGAAACAATCACAATAAGCAACACAACAAGGCAAGAATGAATGTGCTCAAAAAATATGAAGTTGACTTTTATTGGATACCTCTGGTCATATGAGGAATGACCAAAGTGATTTCATTAGAAGTGGATCAATGGATATTTCTAAACATTTCGATATGATGGAATCAAGGGGTTTATGGTTTTGCAAGAAGTGTACAGAAATATATTTTTGAAAAATGAGCAAGGGCACCCATTTAACAAAGGATGATTTTAGAAGCATCGAGGAATTGGTTTCATTGGATTTGGAGTTCAAATGGTTTCTCTATGAATTTGCAAAGTTGGCTATATATGAAGAAATAGACCATTATTTGAGGTGATACAGAAAGTATTAGTAAAAATGTTCAAAAACTAAGTTTTGAACTTATATACATCTAGGATTTTGAATCATGGAATTTGGATAAAAAAATGGGCTCTCTGTGATTTTCTAAAGTTTATCAAAGAAATGGAAAAATAGGATTTGCTAATTATTTGTGAAAGAAATATTTCTGTAAAAATGTGCAAGTAGCACTATGTGATAGGGAATGAATTTAGAAACTACTAGAAATTTGAATCATCAAATCTGGAGTTAATTTGAATTGTTTATGGATTTTTGAAGTCGAGTGGAAAAAGAATAAGAAAAAGGCTTTACCACTTATTCTGCGCGCTGGGTGAGGGATAGCTGACGGGCCGGCCCAGTGGCTCAGCTGCGCGCAGGAAGGGCCACGTCGAAGGCGCACTGCGGGAAGGCGCCACCCAGCGAGGCAAGCGGCTTCCCTAGTCCCGCCTCCACTTAACCTAACTCATGGGCCGGCTCGGTTGCATTGCCGCCGACAAAGGGCCCCCATGCCACCGGCGGGCGATCGTCCTCTACCTCCCGCTCGAGACAGAGTAGGGGAGGCAGAGCGCACGCCGATGCTCGTCCGGCGATAGCCGGCGCCTCCGGCCGTCTCCCGCCTATGGGAGAGCTCAGCGCGGAGCGGCGGATCCGTTAGGGTCGGTCTATGCCACCGGGGGGGACCGAGGTGACCGCGGCTTCGACGGCGGCGGGGGAGGCCGTCGGCCGTCAGTGGCACCTAGCGCTCGGGAGTCCCCGCGAAGGTTTGAGGAGGTGGGGGGGATTGCCGAACTACGAGGACCCCTTTGGTGGAGGAATGGGAGGGAGGTGAGCTCGGTGTTGCTCGAATTTGAGCGAGCCGGGCGGCAGCGTCTTGATGTGGTAGGAGGAGAAGGGAGGCACGGCAGGAGGAGCTGGCTGCTCGAGGAGGTCTCTGGGGGAAGATAGAACGAATGGCGCCCAGAGGAGGGGCTCGGGATGGTCGTTTAAGGTGGGGTGACGGTGCACCATGGACGGCGTCCACGACCACGGCCTAGGCGATGCCGGAGGCCGAATTGGCACACTCGGCCATGTCCGAGCGTTCGTGGGCGTGGACAGGGTCAAGTGGGAAGGGAAGAAGGAGTGGGGCGAGCTCCTGTGGGTCCCAAGCGTGTGCGCGCACTGGCGGAGCTGGGCGGTGCTCGGGCACGCGTGAGCACGGGCAGGAGGGAGAGAGGGAGGAGCGGGCCGACCAGATGCCGTGTACTGGACGTCGAGGCAACCTCGGGGGACACGAGGGAGAGGCCCTAGGTGGTCCGGTGGCTCGAGCAGAGAGCGGCTACAGTGCTAGGCGCCTTCAGAAGCGCCTCCAGAGCGTCTTTGGCCGGCATGGCCATTGTTTTGGCAAAGTGGGCGCGGCCACTAATGTCTCAGTAGTGCTAGGGGTAGTAAAGAAGTGTGGAGAGGCATTGGATGCCTGGAGAGCCAGAGGAGAGGAGAGAGGTTGAGGGCGAGAGAGAAAATGGGTGTCCAGAGAGAGAAGGAGAGGGTTTCACTCACCAATGTTTGAGCCATGGCCATGCTAAACTTACTAGAGCTAAAGGAGAACTAGAAGAGGCTCTGGTAAAAGGTTGAGCTCAAGGAGAACAAGGGAAGAGGTGAAAACATCAACTTTTAAAATTGCCAAAGGTGTTTGATGTAGGTTTGGGCAAGAAATTTAATTTCATTTGACATGAAACTTAACAGGATGAAATGGCACATAGGAGTAGGGTGTTCCACCAAGTTTGAGCTCATTTGGGAAAAGTAGCCAATGTAACTTTGGTAAACCCTAGAAATCAGCAGAAATGGCTTTACCAAGATTTAGTCCTGCAAATCTATTCTCCTTGATGCACCAGTTGGTATAGTGTCATAATTTGAGGACATGTCCACAAAAATTCAGATCAAAAGGACACACTTGGCAATGTAGAGTTGTTCAAATTTGAAAAAGGACAGAAGTGGTTTTGAGAGGGTTTCATGGGGTTATACTATTCTCCATGACATGGTACTTGTCAAGATCATCAAACATGTCATATGTGACATGCTAGAATTTTTTTGGAATTTTTGGAGAATATTTCCTTTGTAAATATTTCAAAAGCTTGAAACATCCAGAAAGGGTTTTTGAGGGATTTGACCAATATTTTGAACATGACCATGTGTTGAAACTCTTATATATGGACAATATATGTCCTATGAGTTTCCCTAAATTTTGTCAAATATTTTTGAAGCAATAAAATAATTTTCCCTATTAAAGACCATTTCTGGCCTTAAGAAAAAGCTTTTAAATAAAATATTAAAATAACTTTTAAAATTATATTTTTGTGGTTTCTGGGTATCCTATATCTAATAGGAGTCAAAAATATTTTTGTAAAGATTTTTACTGCCCTTAATTAAGTACTTGCAGTGCAAACCTCAATTCAGGGGTTTTTGAAAAACTAATTTTTGAAAATACTATTTGGCCAAATTATTTTTGTAAGAAATTATTTTTATGTCCTATACACATGGCATGATCATTGGGAAAGGTTTTAGGATCAAGGAAAAGGAGTATAAGAGTTGGAGGATTTATTTGAAATTAGAGCACTTTCAAACGGCAGTCAAACATTCAATCAAAGCAAAGACAAAACACTCAAAAGTTTTTGTCAAACCACATTTTAGCATGATTTAATTCTTTAAGTGTTGTGCCATGAAAATCAGGGTGTGACAGACCTACCCCCCTTACAAGAATCTCGTCCCCGAGATTCCCAAGCTAGGCGTGGAAAGGAATATGAAATCTAGATCCGGGGTAGTCTTCAAGTCCTCATGTTGCTTCTGCTTCCGTGTAGTGCTCCATAGAGCTTGAAGTACTTCATGGTGTGGCTTCGTGTATGACACTCTTCTTGATCCAGGTTGCTAATGGGTAGCTCGCGGTAGGTTAGATTGGGCTAGGGGTCGATGGCTCGGTGGTTAATGCCCTCGTAGAGATCGGGCAATTTAGGAAGTTGGAAACACTTCCGGGGTAGTGATGCATGGAAAGCATTGTGCACATCAGGTAATTCAGGTGGCAACTCTAGCTGGTAACTTTCTTCTCTTCATCGCGTAGTGACCTCAGAGGGGGTTGTTAAATCTTGGATTGATCTCAAAGGGGGCCGATGAATCTTGGTGTGGGTCTCCTTGTCATGGAAAGGCTTGGTTCCTTAGAGAGAAGTGGTTTGCAGATATGCCTGGTCTTTGATGCGGAGGTATACTTCTTGAAGATGGTGGTTGGCGTAGTTCTTCCTCCTAGGCATGACAATCTTCAGATGTTCCTTGACCAGCTCAACGATTCTTCTTCCGTCTTCGGTAGACAAGTATGTCATCAAAGAAAGATGACAACTAACTTGTCCAAGCACTCCATGAAGTCTATGGGGTACGTAAAGTGGGTTGAGGCATTGGTGATGGTCACGGTTGAGCATTGGACAAGGTCTTATCGACCTAGAGCCAAAGCCCAAGGTCAGGATCCGACCATGTTGAGGCTTGGTAGGGCGTAAGGGTTTCAAGGATTCTAGTGTGTGAGTGAATGTTTATCATCCCATCCTTGAGCACGGTTCCTGAGATGCCAATTGTTCTATCTAGTCCTTTAAACAAACAACCTTATACCACCGAAAGCATCAACTCTTGTAGGTCAGCTCCAATCATCACTCAAGCTATTATTATCCTCATGACTCCCAAGGGGAGGTCTAATAAATCTATACATGTCAACTATCCCAAACTCATATGTATGGCTACCCCTAAAAATCCATTGGTAGAGCATACAAGCTCCTAAGCTTGAATTTAATCACCACAATCCAAGTGCTCAGTCTATTGACCCAAGGTCCATGATAAAGCATCTCTATCCTAAGGAAACACGTCGTAAGCCACTCCAAGATCCTGTTTCCTTCCTATGAATCAACTAAAATAGCCCATTAACTTTCTTTAGTCACTACACAATCCATTAATTCTACAAATCCAATGTTTATGGTATTCCACATGATCTTCTAAAGTCCTTTAGTCCCCAAATACTTGAAAGGGATGTCTCTACTATAGTAATTCCACCAATTTCCATTATCATGGTCAAGTAAACTCCAAGGTCAAGCTTATATCAACTCCGGCAATTAATCAATTCTCCTAGTTTATTGTCCTCCAAGAAACATGGTATCATGATCGAGATCATCAGTCTAAATCCAATTTACTCCGAACCATGTAGACTTACTCACCACCTATACTCAACTAGGATTACCTATTTAAATCCAAATCTCATGTCCACGAGAATTCCTACATGCTTCCCCAAAGTCATTATCATAACGTCAAGTATCTCCTATCAATATTCCCTGGCTAAGTCAAATCCTCATACTTCCAAGAATTCAGCTTGCGATCCTAATTGTCCCACTAAATCCAATTTATCCAGGGGTAATGAAAGCTATGCTACTCTATATTAATGATCCCACCAAGTTCATCTACCAACATGGAAGCCTCATAATCCACAAAAGTCTCAGATAATTCCTCAAGGTCACTGATATAAACTCACCAAGTCATTTGTCCTCAATTCCTATATCATCAAACTGGTCTTCCCTATGGCATAAATGGATCCACGGTGCTATATTAGGATGATAATGTGCTTGTTCACTATGTCCACTAGTTCCATAATGAACCCAGTGTTGTGCGAGGTTTACAGAGGCTTAACTGGTTCTCTTGCAATTCTGTGGGTTAAGCACATGGTTAAGGACTAGGGTATCTCATGAAGTCTCGAAGGGTCTAGGAATGGGTTTCTAGTCTGAAGGGTTAAACATAACTCTACGGGGTTTCACTTGGTCGAGGAGGCTGAAACAAAAAGTCTTCAGTGATAGTTGGTCGCCGAAGCAGATTCCTTGGTGCATCTTGTCTTGCTGGTCTTCAGTTGAGGAGAGAGATGAGAGGGATAAGTTGCATAAAAGGGGGATGCCTAAAGGGGGTTCTATAGTGCAGGTGCAAACAAACCAGTGCCAAAAAGGCCAAACACAAACAACAAAATAAGGCAGGTGATATAGTTGCGTACTTGTTGCCTAGGCAAAAAGGGCGACTAATATCAAAACACAAACAAATAAAAACAAGCAACACACAATCATTGTTCTATTCGAACCATCATACGGACTCGACTGCGGATAGGGGGTACACGACTCATCCTACCCTAGGGGCTCTCGGACTAAGTAGTCGTGCTTTACTTCGTGCCTCGTGCAGTCTTCTGAGCTTTCCTCCGATGTTGCTACGTCTCTTGTAGTTGTTCGATGAAACGATCCAGGTTGAGCCTGAAGATTCTTCAACAACTTTTCGCCTGCTGAAGTGATGGGGTGAAGGTGGCTCCTCGTAGCTGGCATTGACTTGGTCTCCTTTTGTCTTCTTAATCATGACGATCCCTCTTGCCTTCTGAGGCGTCGAGTGTACCAGGTAGGCAACCCTTTATGTAGCGACACTTACTACGCATAATAGAGGTCCAACCTATCGCTTATGTTGATGACAACATCGATACCAAGAGCGGGGACGAAGAGAACTGCTTTCCTGCTCACTATAGTGAGGCGGACCAAATGGCTAGGTTCTCATCCACCGTGGTTGCCGATACCACAACGGTAGTGACAGGTTACTCTATTAGCGATGTATATCATGATCTTGCATATCCTATGCCCCGATAAATACGTAGGCTAAGGTTGCATCGTCTTGGGGCAGTGTCAAGGGTGTCACCATCTCCTGGGTCTTCAGGTTCTCATCCCTCGAGGATGTAACTTCTGTTGGTATCGTCTTGTTGTGATGTCGCCAATCTCGTGTTCAGGAGATGTGGGTGAATGTCTGGCAAGGTATCTTCCTTCTAGATTATCCACGGGGATTACAAGGAATCCAGTGGTCAGGGGCATAAGGGTTCTAGCGACCAAAGGTTTTGAAGGGGAAGAGATCAATAAGGAAAGTATACCTTAGTTTCCGAAAAACTGAGAAGGGAAGAGAAGTATAGATAGTTTTGAAAACTAGTAGTAGTTTTGGAAATACTTTTACCCTAACTAACGACCATGCTAACTAAGGCTTCCTACAGTCAGGATGGCTCTGATACCAGCTCTGTGGGGACCCCGACTCATAAGTCGTGATCACCGAATGCACGTGTACAGTGATCCCAGAGATCAATGCTCACTGAACACACGGAAGTTGAATAACAAGAGTCTTACATCCATACATACCATATTACACAAGTAGGACCATTATGGTCGAGTCTTGAGTATAACATCGCAGCGGAAATCTTCGTCGATAACTTGGACCCATGCCATCTGCATTAACCCTACAGGCATTCTGACTGGGAAGCGTCCTAGCTCGCATGCTCGTCACCGAAGTATTCTTCATCATATCCTGTTCTTTCATGCCTGGCCAATAAAATGACCAGTGGCAAGCCAATGAGTAGTTTGAATGTACTCAGAAGCAACCCATGTTTTGGTTCAAGATACAACAATTCTTGATATAGGTAAATTTTTGCAGAAAGCTAGTTTTGAGTGCAATGACATGTTCGACAACTTGTAAGACATGCATCAGGAGAATTCAAGTAACCATGAGGACAGGTTACAGATATCAACATAAATAGAGTGGGCACCAACCCAACTCAATCATGTCAAGTCCTTTGACTTGACCCAAGTAGTTTTATCAACACACACACACACACACGGCTGCAAAACTCTGGACGTAGTTTAAGCAGCACCTCCCAACTTCCCTTGACCGTGGACACGGCTATTCGAATAGTTTTACACTCTGCAGAGGTTGCACACTTTACCCACAAGATCCGGGGAACTTCCATGTCATCCACGACCCGCGGTACCTCAAGTACCCGAGGTAAGCACCCGATCACTATCTTTCCCTAGACGACACTAACAAGGAGTCCGCTCGTTGATACACGGCCCTCGTGTATAAGCAAAAGATCATGGGACTCTACCCTTTTCACATTATTACGTATACACGGTGTGTCCGGTGCCCTGTGAAAACAGTCATGGCCGCCCTACCTGGCACGACCCCGTCCCGAGAGAGAACACCAACTCTCCCCCGTCACTAGTAATGCGGGCTCCAAGCTAGTATCGGCCTAGGTAATCAATAATGCCCTTTCCCATACAAGGGTAGAGTGGTTGCGCATGTAACGTTGGGACAGTTGACAAATCTTAAATCTAATCCGTTTTCAAAAACAACACACACACTTGCCTCGGTACACCACTTCGTCATCAAGTGGTTACCCATCTCATTATCTCCCTCGGGCATAAGTGGCACCCGATGGGGTTTTCGAGAAGTCCTTTGAAAATACTTTGTCTCCTTCATCATGGATATACCCGTCCCTTTTTGCGTAGCATCTACTTTAACATCCTACCTACTCCCACCGGCATAACCCTCATAAGAAGGTAGGGTCATGCACAATGCAAGTGTCAACGAGGAAGTACGGTGGCAACCCATCAAGGTGGTTACCTGTAACGCCCCGGATTCGATGCGCCAGGTGTCTCCCAGTTATTCGCCGTCGTTGCCATGTCTTTTTCTTGCGTGTTGCATTTTGTCATGTCATCATGTGCATTTCATTTTGCATACGTGTTCGTCTCATGCATCCGAGCATTTTCCCCGTTGTCCGTTTTGCAATCCGGCGCTCCTATGTCATCCGGCGTACCCTTCTTGCCTCTTTTCATGTGCGGGTGTTGAACTTTCTCGGAATGGCCCGAGGTTTGCAGAGCGGCCTTGGTATACCACCGGTAGACCGCCTGTCAAGTTTCGTGTCATTTGGAGGTCGTTTGATACTCCAACGGTTAACCGGCTAACCGTAAAAGCCCCCTTATCTTTGCAGCCCAACACCCCTTTCAAAGTGGCCCAAAACCCACCTAACTCCCCTCCATGCTCTCGGTCGTTCGATCAAGATCGTGTGGGCGAAAACCGTGCTCCATTTGGACTCTCCTAGCTCCCTCTACCTATATAAACACCTCCCCCTCCGAAATTCGCGGTCAAATCCTCCCTAACCCTAGCCATTTTTCCCCTCACCGCCGCCGGACGTGTCCGTCCGGGCCGGACACGTCCAACCGCCGTCCCGCGCCCTACCCGCTGCTGCCACGTGTCCCGGCGCGCCTCCCTCCGCTGCAGGCCCGCCAGGCCAACGGGGAGCCCGCCCCGGGCCCGCCTCCCGCTCTCCGCACCCGTTGCCCGTGCGCCGCCCGCCCGGCAGCGTAGCCCTCCGCCGCCTCCGCGCCTTGCCTCGCCGTCGTGCCTCGGCGCCGATCCGCCGTCGCCTCCGTCCCGTCGCCCGGGCGGAGCGCCGACCGCCTCCTCGCCCGGCCCGGCCTCCCGCCCGGCCGCCCTCGGACCTGGCCGAGCCTGAGCTCCGGCGCTTCGTAGCCGCCCAGCCATGCCTCCCGCCGCCTCCTCCGCCTCGACCGGACCGGATCCAGCGAGATCCGCCGAGAACTCTGACCCGCCTGCGTGCGGCCATCTCCCTCCTCTCCGGCGTGTTTTCCGGCGAGAACCGCCTCGCCTCGAATTCCGTGCAGATCTGAGATCCGTCAAGGTTGACCCCGAAATTTCACCGTCTGTTATTTTGCATAATGTTGCCCTGTTCATCATGCCATAACTCTGTCATCACTGCTCCATTTCATGCGTGTAATCTGTCAAATTGTTCGCCTCGACGAGTACATCATTTCATTCCATTGCATCATATTCATTTGAGTTCATCTTGATGCATGAATCTTTGTTGCAAGAGTGCTATATGATTTTAACCTGCTGAAACTGTTATAATTTGATGATTTGTCATTTTTGTTGCATTTGATGTGTGCATCCTATGAGGTTAATGTCTAAATGTGTTTTGATCTATACAATGCCATCTTTACAGGGGTGCTATCCATGTATTTTTGTGATTCCTGTAGTGAGTGCATCAAGCTTGTTAAGTAGGGTACTTGTTACTGTTTTGCTAGGCTGAATCTGCTATATCATGATGCTATGTTAACCTGCTTCTAGAAGTCACTATATGCATAATCTGGAGATGTTCACTAAATATGTTTTGTTCTACATGTTATGCTCTATCCATCCATTCCCCTGGTTGCATTTATAGCCTGATGTAGCTTGTTGTTATTTTGCTCCAAAATTGCTAAATAATGTTGCTGTCAGCCTGTTAACTTTAAGTTCAGTTTTGCCATGAGCGTTGCTAGTGATCCATGCACTCTATGAACTTGATCTTGCCATTCTTAGCTTCTTAAACATGTCTTCTTACTGTGAGTTGCCTTGCCATGCCATTTATTGCTCTGTGGTGAGTATTTCAATCTCACCAACATGCCTACTTATTGTTGTTCCTGCCTCGTATGAATCTGTCATATAACTTGCCATGTTTACATGGGTGCCATCATATTTTCTGATCATTTTTGGCTCATGGTCAGTAAAGGACATTTGATCTATGAATTTAGTATATTTATTGCATGCCTTTGTTTGCCATGATAAGTTCGTGTAACATGTTGTTTGATAGCTCTAAATATTGCAACCTAATGTTATTTCCTGATAAGTCTGAAACTGTTATTATTTGCAATCTTTCCATGTCATTTTGAGCATGTTCTATTGATTTCTGGAGATAGCTCAGTGTTCATATTTTGTCATGCTTTACCTGTACATCATGCCCATGCCTTTTGTTTTATTGCTGAGGTCCTCTAGCATAGTGTTTTGATGCTTTCAATATGCCTAATTGCTGTTTTGGAGAGATTGTTGCTATAACTTGTTTCATGTGTATGTGTTGAACCGTTGCTCCGTTTTGAGTGTGCTCTATATGGAACTTGCTTAGAATTGCATGTAGTTCCATATTATCATGTTGCATCTTTGTTTTGAGGTGTTTGCTTGATGTTTGTATGCATGTTGCATCAATGCCATGCTTATCTTGTTTTGCTCATATCTTCTGGGCCGTAGGTCCGAATTAAATGAACTTTATATGTAACTTGACTAGATTTTCGTGTAGATCATCTTGGTGCATCTTAAAATGCTGTTTAACAACTTGAACATAATGTTTATTCAGATCTGGACCAATTTCGAAATTTTCATATGAGGACTTACCGGAATTGTTATATGTTGTTTCCGGCCTCATTTAAACTTGTTTTGATGTGTTGTTCTTGTTTGCATCCTCTCTTGCCATGAGTACCTTCATGTAGCCTTTGTCATGCATCATGCTTGTTGTGCATCATGTCTTGTTCATGTGTGGTGTGTTTACTATGTTGTGTGCCTCTTCTCGATAGTTCCCGTTTCGTTGCGATCGTGAGGATTCGTTCGTCTACGCTTGGTTCGTCTTCGTGGCTTCATCTTCTTCATGGACTCGTTCTTCTTCCTTGCGGGATTTCAGGCAAGATGACCGACACCTTGGATCTCACTACTATCATTGCTATGCTAGTTGCTTCGTTCTTTCGCTATGCTGCGCTACCTATTACCTGTTTATCAAGCCATCCCAAATTGCCATGAACCTCTAGCCTTTGTCACCCTTCCTAGCAAACCGTTGTTTGGCTATGTTACCGCTTTGCTCAGCCCCTCTTATAGCGTTGCTATTTGCAGGTGAAGTTGAAGATTGCTCCATGGCGGACAGGATTTTGGTTGGGATATCACAATATCTCTTATATTATTAATGCATCTATATACTTGGTAAAGGGTGGAAGGCTCGGTCTTATGCCTGGTGTTTTGTTCCACTCTTGCCGCCTAGTTTCCGTCATATCGGTATTATGTTCCCGGATTTTGCGTCCCTAACGCGGTCGGGTGATTTATGGGACCCCTTGACAGTTCGCTTTGAATAAGACTCCTCCAAAGAAGGCCCAACCTTGGTTTTACCATTTGCCTCACCACCACCTACTTTCCCTTGGGAGTAATTAACCCAAGGGTCATCTTTATTTAGCCCCCGGGCCAATGCTTGTCTAAGTGTTGGTCCAAACTAGAGCACCGTGCGGGACCATCCCTTGGCAACTTGGGTTACGTCGGTACCTGTACGCCTCGCTTATCCGGTGTTTCCCTGAGAACGAGATATGTGCAGCTCCTATCGGGATTGTCGGCGCATCGGGCGGCTTTGCTGGTCTTGTTTTATTACTGTCGAAATGTCTTGTAGCCGGATTCGAGACTGATCTTGTCTTCCGGGAGAAGGAATATCCTTCATTGATCGCCAGAGCTTATCATGGGCTAAGTTGGGACACCCCTGCAGGTATAAACTTTCGAGAGCCGTGCCAGCGGTTATGTGGCGTATGGGAATTTGTTAATATCCGGTTGTAGTAAACTTGAAGTAAACTCTTCTAAAATACACCAACTGTATGCGTAACCGTGATGGTCTCTTTTCGGGTTGATCGAGAGGAGAACATGGTTTTACGGGTTATGTCGGCGTAAGTAGGAGTTCAGGATCACTTCTTGATCATTGCTAGCTTCACGACCGTTCCTTTGTTTCTCTTCTCGCTCTCATTTGCGTATGTTAGCCACCATATATGCTTAGTCGCTGCTGCAACCTCACCACCTTACCCCTTCCTTTCCCTTTAAGCTTTGCTAGTCTTGATACCCATGGTAATGGAATTGCTGAGTCCTCGTGGCTCACAGATTACTACACCACCAGTTGCAGGTACAGGTTGTGCGATGATCATGACGCGAGAGCGATGCTTGCTTGTCTTGAGTTCTTCTTACGCTTCTTCGATCGAGGATAGGTTCCATGTCGACAGCTGGGCTAGCAGGGTGGATGTCGTTTGAGCTTGTTTATGTTTCATCCGTAGTCGGATGTTGATCTTGTATATGATGTTGATGTATTCTTGTGGCATTTGTGCCTTATGTATGTATCCCCATCTATTATGTAATGTTGATGTAATGATATCCACCTTGCAAAAGTGTTTCAATATGCGGGTCTATCCTTGGTGGGACCGTCGAGTTCTTTTTTGGATAGGGTCGCATATTGGGCGTGACAAGTTGGTATCAGAGCCTCGACCGACCTTAGGAGCCCCCTTGATTGATCGTGTAGTTTGGCCGTTGTTGAGTCTAGAAGAAAACTGTTTTTCGGAGTCTAGCTATATCGGAGAGTAGGAATTCTGTTTACTCCTCTGCCCCTTCGTCGCTCTGGTGAGGAATCTTGACGTAGGTGTTTTGAATTACTCCTCTTCCCGTTCAAATTTTTCTTTAGGATCACGTGGTTAGTGTCGTGAGTTGTCCATCCTCTTTTGTCCGGTGCATTTCTCGTCAAGTCGATTCGACCCTCTTCATCTTTGCAAGTTCAATCCTCAGTTATTTTCTTTTCCCACCCGCCCACCCTTCTTCTTCTCCGAACCGGAGTCCGTAATCGAGTATCCATCCTAATTGTGCAAAGCCTTTGCTTTCTTTCCTCAATGATTTCAACTGGTGTTTTCTCTTCAAGATATTCGTCGGTTTCCTCTTCAAAGTTGCCTTTGTTTTTCCCGCCCTCCCACCCCTTTTCTTCCCGGAGCCTGAGTCTGTTTCGACCATCTATTTCATTCATGCGGAGCCTCTTCAGTCTTTCCTCAATTACCTCAACCGGTGAATTCTCGTTTTGTGCGACATTCTTCAAGTTTTCGGTTGATCACATTCTTTTCCTTGGATCAAATGTTTTCCCCTTGCTCGTTCGTCTCTCGCCAGTTTATCATTCCGGAGTTCGGAAGACATCTCAGGAGATTCGCCTGTGTTCGAATTAATTCGAGGTTGTCACTTCTTTCAAATATTTCAATTGTTCCGGTGCATCATCTATCTGTTCAACAATCCTTTCCAACGGTGTTTTCTTTTAGTGGGCCCTAACCCACAGGTCTTTTTCCAGGATCTTACCTGACTCTTCTAATTTACCCGGAGTTATCCTAAATTCTTTTCAAGTCTGACGTAAGAATGAATTTCATCAGTCAGATGCCATCTCCAAGATCGCTTTCAAATTCTTTTCATCTCGGGTTCTACCTTTCCTCTTTTTCATTATTTCGGTGTTTCTCAACAATTTTGGTGGTGTTTATCGTCGTCCTTTGAAGACCGAAGTAGAGTTTATCTTAAATCTTGTCCGTTCTCCCGGAGATTAATGGTGCTAGCTCAATGTTATCCTATCTAATTGTTTCCAGTCATGCAATTCTTTTCATCCATCCGGAGTATTTCAGGAGTTGTTTTTGCCGTCTCGATCATCCGGAGGCCATCTTTTCGGAATATTGCTTCGTTCCAAGTTTTCAGATTCATTCCCCAATTATTCTATATCCGTGCCCCTTCGTTCATCTCAATATTCTCAATATTTTTCCGGTGCTTCATTCAAGTGTTCTTTAATCAGATCATGATCTCTTTGTTCTTTTGAATCTAAATCCCCTCTAGCATATTGGTTCTTCTAATTCTTTCCGGCGATTCGTTCTCTTCTCTTCGTTCATTTTCATTTCTAACGGTGGTTCGTTCAAGATTCTTTTCTTTGATTATCACACTAATCCATTCGTTCTTTTCAATCCTACCGTGGTTCATGAAGTCCTTCTCAAGTTTGCGATATGTCACTTCTCAATCCTTTTCAAGAAGAATAAGTAGTATGCAAATCCATTGCTTGTCATCAACTTAATTTGATGAAGGATAAGCATACAATAAATCTTATTCTTATTTCATCCAAGTGATTAATCTTTTTCTTCGGAGTTTGTTCTTGAGGAATAAATTCTAGTTCCAAGTCTTTCCATCTTTTCTTTTCCGGAGTTCAAATTTCCTCGGCCTTTTCGTCGGAACCTCCATCTAAACCACCGCAAGGCTCATCTTATTGTTTCTTCCTTCATTCTATCTCATCATCCTTTTGTCACCGGAGTTCTTCATGGTGGTTCTTCATGATTTAATTCATTCTTCAAGAGTTCATCAAGATTTTGTTGGAGGAATTCAAGTATCTTTTCTTCTTGCATCTCGAAGTGCAATTAATTCTCCATATTCTCCTGAAGTGGAGTTTTGCATTTCTTCGTTCTTCTCAGCTATTCTATCATTTCCATTTGTGGCCGGTTATCACCTTATGATGTTGAGATGTTATCCATAAGGCCACATCAAGCTTATTCTTTCGTTGTTGATTTTCTCAACAACTCCATTCAATCCTTCTAAATTCTTTTCATTCAATTCTCTTTCAATTCTTTCCGGAGGTTTTGTGTCATGTCTTCTTCAAGTATCATTCCATCCTCTCAAGTTCAAGTTCTATTCCTCCATGTTTTAGTCGGAGTGCTGCCTAAATCCTTTCAGTCTTATCTGTTTCTTTTCTCATTCTAACCACTCCGGTTAGAACGAGTGGTTTCATAGTCTATCTGATTCCATGAGCTTTCAATTCTCGTCATTCTCGTCGTTTCTCTCTTCTTCTCGTGTGCTCTCGATTCTTTGCTTCTTCTCTTGAGTTCTTGTTTCACCTCATCATTTTTTTCCTCTTCCGTCTCGGTCCTAAGATCTCGGGACGAGATCTCTTGTTAGTGGAGGAGTGTTGTAACGCTCGGATTCGGCGCGCCTGTGTGTCTGCCAGTTATTCGCCGTCGTTGCCATGTCTTTTTCTTTGCGTGTTGCATTTTGTCATGTCATCATGTGCATTTCATTTTGCATACGTGTTCGTCTCATGCATCCGAGCATTTTCCCCGTTGTCCGTTTTGCAATCCGGCGCTCCTATGTCATCCGGCGTCCCCTTCTTGCCTCTTTTCATGTGCGGGTGTTGAACTTTCTCGGAATGGCCCGAGGTTTGCCAAGCGGCCTTGGTATACCACCGGTAGACCGCCTGTCAAGTTTCATGTCATTCGGAGGTCGTTTGATACTCCAACGGTTAACCGGCTAACCGTAAAAGCCCCCTTCTCTTTGCAGCCCAACACCCCTTTCAAAGTGGCCCAAAACCCACCTAACTCCCCTCCATGCTCTCGGTCGTTCGATCACGATCGTGTGGGCGAAAACCGTGCTCCATTTGATCTCTCCTAGATCCCTCTACC
The DNA here is from genome assembly GCA_021605145.1 of Aegilops bicornis. Classification (NCBI taxonomy): domain Eukaryota; kingdom Viridiplantae; phylum Streptophyta; class Magnoliopsida; order Poales; family Poaceae; genus Aegilops; species Aegilops bicornis. The sequence continues at coordinate 339,569,550 of CM038672.1, read as the reverse complement.
TATATAAACACCTCCCCTCCGAAATTCGCGGTCAAATCCTCCCTAACCCTAGCCATTTTTCCCCTCGCCGCCGCCGGACGTGTCCGTCCGGACCGGACACGTCCAACCGCCGTCCCGCGCCCTACCCGCTGCTGCCACGTGTCCCGGCGCCTCCCTCCGCTGCAGGCCCGCCAGCTAACGGGAGCCCGCCCGGCCCGCCTCCGCTCTCGCGCCCGTTCCCGTCTGCCGCCTCCGGCGGCGTGGCCTCCGCCGCCTCCGCGCCTTGCCTCGCCGGCGCGCCTCGGCGCCGATCCGCCGTCGCCTCCCGTCCCGTCGCCCGGGCGGAGCGCCAACCGCCTCCTCGCCCGGCCCGGCCTCCAGCGTCGCCCGCGCCGGCCGCCCTCGGACCTCGCCGGCGAGCTCCGGCGCTCGTAGCCGCCAGCCCGCCATGCTTCCCCGCCGCCTCCGCCTCGACCCGGACCGGATCCGGCAAGATCCGGCCGGAGAACACCCTGACCCGCCCGTGCCCGGCCATCTCCCTCCTCTCCGGCGTGTTTTCCGGCGAGAACCGCCTCGCCTCGAAGTCCGTGCAGATCTGAGATCCGTCAAGGTTGACCCCGAAATTTCACCGTCTCTGTTATTTTGCATAATGTTGCCCTGTTCATCATGCCATAACTCTGTCATCACTGCTCCGTTTCATGCGTGCAATCTGTCAAATTGTTCGCCTCGACGAGTGCATCATTTCATTCCATTGCGTCATATTCATTTGAGTTCATCTTGATGCATGAATCTTCGTTGCAAGAGTGCTATATGATTTTAACCTGCTGAAACTGTTATAACTTGATGATTTGTCATTTTTGTTGCATTTGATGTGTGCATCCTATGAGGTTAATGTCTAAATGTGTTTTGATATATACAATGCCATCTGTACAGGGGTGCTATCCATGTATTTTTGTGATTCCTGTAGTGAGTGCATCAAGCTTGTTAAGTAGGGTACTTATTCTTTGTTTTGCTAGGCTGAATCTGCTATATCATGATGCTATGTTAACCTGCTTCTAGAAGTCATTATATGCATAATCTGGAGATGTTCACTAAATATGTTTTGTTCTACATGTTATGCTCTATCCATCCATTCCCCTGGTTGAATTTATAGCCTGCGGTAGCTTGTTGTTATCTTGCTCCAAAATTGCTAAATAATGTTGCTGTCAGCCTGTTAACTTTAAGTTCAGTTTTTCCATGAGCGTTGCTAGTGATCCATGCAACTCTATGAACTTGCTCTTGCCATTATTAGCTTCTTAAACATGTCTTCTTACTGTGAGTTGCCTTTCCATTCCATGTATTGCTATGTGGTGAGTGGTTCAAGCTCACCAACATGCCTACTTATTGTTGTTCCTGCCTCGTATGAATCTGTCATATAACTTGCCATGTTTACATGGGTGCCATCATATTTTCTGATCCTTTTTGGCTCATGGTTAGTAAAGGATATTTGATCTATTCGTTTAGTAGATTTATTGCATGCCTTTGTTTGCCATGATAAGTTCCTTTAACATGTTGTTTGATAGCTCTAAACATTGCAACCTGATGTTATTTCCTGATAAGTTTGAAACTGTTATTATTTGCAATCTTTCCATGTCATTTTGAGCATGTTCTGTTGATTTCTGGAGATAGCTCAGTGTTCATGTTTTGTCATGCTTTACCTGTACATCATGCCCATGCCTTTTGTTTTCTTGTTGATGTCCTGTAGCATAGTGTTTTGATGTTTGCAATATGCCTAGTTGCTGTTTTAGACAGATTGTTGCTATAACTTGTTTCATGTGTATGTGTTGAACCGTTGCTCCGTTTTGAGTGTGCTCTATATGAAACTTGCTTAGAATTGCATGTAGTTCCATATTATCTTTTTGCATCCTTGTTTTGAGGTGTTTGCTTGATGTTTGTATGCATGTTGCATCAATGCCGTGCTTATCTTCTTTTGCTCATATCTTCTAGGCCGTAGCTCCGAATTAAATGAACTTTATATGTAACTTGACTAGATTTTCGTGTAGATCATCTTGGTGCATCTTAACATGCTTTTTAACAACTTGAACATAATTTTTATTCAGATCTGGACCAATTTCGAAATTTGCATATGAGGACTTACCGGAATTGTTATATGTTGTTTCCGGCCTCATTTAAACTTGTTTTGATGTGTTGTTCTTGTTTGCATCCTCTCTTGCCATGAGTAGCTTCATGTAGCTTTTGTCATGCATCATGCTTGTTGTGCATCATGTCTTGTTCATGTGTGGTGTGTTTACTATGTTGTGTGCTTCTTCTCGATAGTTCCCGTTTCGTTGCGATCGTGAGGATTTGTTCGTCTACGCTTGGTTCGTCTTCGTGGCTTCATCTTCTTCATGGACTCGTTCTTCTTCCTTGCGGGATTTCAGGCAAGATGACCGTCACCTTGGATCTCACTACTATCATTGCTATGCTAGTTGCTTCGTTCTTTCGCTATGCTGCGCTACCTATTACCTGTTTATCAAGCCCAAATTGCCATGAACCTCTAACCTTTGTCACCCTTCCTAGCAAACCGTTGTTTGGCTATGTTACCGCTTTGCTCAGCCCCTCTTATAGCGTTGCTAGTTGCAGGTGAAGTTGAATATTGCTCCATGGCGGACAGGATTTTGGTTGGGATATCACAATATCTCTTATATTATTAATGCATCTATATACTTGGTAAAGGGTGGAAGGCTCGGCCTTATGCAGTGTTTTGTTCCACTCTTGCCGCCTAGTTTCCGTCATATCGGTATTATGTTCCCCGGATTTTGCGTCCCTAACGCAGCGGTCGGGTGATTTATGGGACCCCTTGACGGTTCGCTTTGAATAAGACTCCTCCAAAGAAGGCCCAACGTTGGTTTTACCATTTGCCTCACCACCACCTACTTTCCCTTGGGAGTAATTAACCCAAGGGTCATCTTTATTTAGCCCCCCGGGCCAATGCTTGTCTAAGTGTTGGTCCAAACTAGAGCACCGTCTTGGGACCATCCCTTGGCAACTTGGGTTACGTCGGTACCTGTACGCTTAGCTTATCCGGTGTTGCCCTGAGAACGAGATACGTGCAGCTCCTATCAGGATTGTCGGCGCATCGGGCGGTCTTGCTGGTCTTGTTTTATTAATGTCAAAATGTCTTGTAGCCGGGATTCCGAGACTGATCGGGTCTTCCCGGGGAGAAGGAATATCCTTCGTTGATCGCGAGATCTTATCATGGGCTTAGTTGGGACACCCCTGCAGGGTATAAACTTTCGAGAGCCGTGCCCGCGGTTATGTGGCAGATGGGAATTTGTTAATATCCGGTTGTAGTAAACTTGAAGTAAACTCTTCTAAAATACACCAACCGTGTGCGTAACCGTGATGGTCTCTTTTCGGGGTGGATCGAGAGGAGAACACGGTTTCTTGGTTATGTCTGACGTAAGTAGGAGTTCAGGATCACTTCTTGATCATTGCTAGCTTCACGGCCGTTCCTTTGTTTCTCTTCTCGCTCTCATTTGCGTATGTTAGCCACCATATATGCTTAGTCGCTGCTGCAACCTCACCACCTTACCCCTTCCTTTCCCTTTAAGCTTTGCTAGTCTTGATACCCATGGTAATGGAATTGCTGAGTCCTCATGCCTCACAGATTACTACACCACCAGTTGCAGGTACAGGTTGTGTGATGATCATGACGCGAGAGCGATGCTTGCTTGTCTTGAGTTCTTCTTCTGCTTCTTCGATCAGGGGATAGGTTCGGTGCCGGCACTGGGCTAGCAGGGTGGATGTCGTTTGAGCTTCGGTTTATGTTTCATCCGTAGTCGGATGTTGATCTTGTATATGATGTTGATGTATTCTTGTGGCATTTGTGCCTTATGTATGTATCCCCATCTGTTATGTAATGTTGATGTAATGATATCCACCTTGCAAAAGCGTTTCAATATACGGGTCTATCCTTGGTGGGACCGTCGAGTTCCTTTTGGATAGGGTCGCATATTGGGCATGACATTACCACCTCATCATGATTCCATTGCGACAACAATATGGTGCTATATGACATGCATAAAAAGGGTTTCATAGACATGGTCAAAGGGCTGCTTGCCTGTTTTAACAAAGTCTTCGAGGTCTTCAAATATCTCTGGTCCAACTCCAAGCATTTCGTCTACTTCGTCAACTATCGTCGGAAACAATCACAATAAGCAACACAACAAGGCAAGAATGAATGTGCTCTAAAAATATGAAGTTGACTTTTATTGGATACCTCTGGTCATATGAGGAATGACCAAAGTGATTTCATTGGAAGTGGATCAATAGATATTTCTAAACATTTCGATATGATGGAATCAAGGGGTTTATGGTTTTGCAAGAAGTGTACAGAAATATATTTTTGAAAAATGAGCAAGGGCACCCATTTAACAAAGGATGATTTTAGAAGCATCTAGGAATTGGTTTCATTGGATTTGGAGTTCAAATGGTTTCTCTATGAATTTGCAAAGTTGGCTATATATGAAGAAATAGACCATTATTTGCGGTGATACAGAAAGTATTAGTAAAAATGTTCAAAAACTAAGTTTTGAACTTATATACATCTAGGATTTTGAATCATGGAATTTGGATAAAAAATATGGGCTCTTTGTGATTTTCTAAAGTTTATCAAAGAAATGGAAAAATAGGATTTGCTAATTATTTGTGAAAGAAATATTTCTGTAAAAATGTGCAAGTAGCACCATGTGATAGGGAATGAATTTAGAAACTACTAGAAATTTGAATCATCAAATTTGGAGTTAATTTGAATTGTTTACGGATTTTTGAAGTTGACTGGAAAAAGAATAAGAAAAAGGCTTTACCACTTATTCAGCGCGCTGGGCGAGGGACAGCTGATGGGCCGGCCCAGTGGCTCAGCTGCGCGCGGGAAGGGCCACGTCGAAGGCGCACTGCGGGAAGGCACCACCCAGCGGGGCAAGCGGCTTCCCTGGTCACGCCTCCACTTAACCTAACCCGCGGGGCCGGCTTGGTTGCCGCTGTCGCCGACAGGCGGGCCCCCATGCCAGCTGGCGGGGCGGTCGTCCTCTACCTCCCGCTCGAGACAGAGCAGGGGAGGCAGAGCGCACGCCGGCGCTCGTCCGGCGATAGCCGGCGCCTCCGGCCGTCTCCCGCCTATGGGAGAGCTCAGCGCGGAGCGGCGGATCCGTTGGGGTCGGTCTGTGCCACCGGGGGGACCGAGGTGACCGCGGCTTCGACGGTGGCGGGGGAGGCCGTCGGCCGTCAATGGCCCCTAGCGCTCGGGAGTACCCGCGAAGGTTTGAGGAGGTGGGGAGGATCGCCGAACTACGAGGACCCCTTTGGTGGAGGAATGGGAGGGAGGTGAGCTCGGCGTTGCTCGAATTTGAGCGAGCCGAAGGGGCGGCCGTGCGGTGCTAGGAGGAGAAGGGAGGCACGGGAGGAGGAGTTGGCTGCTCGAGGAGGTCTCTGGGGGAAGATAGAACGAATGGCGCCCAGAGGAGGGGCTCGGGATGGTCGTTTAAGGCGGGGTGACGGTGCACCGTCGACGGCGTCCATGGCCACGGCCTAGGCGATGCCGGAGTCCGAATTGGCACACTCGGCCATGTCCGAGGCGTTCGTGGGCGTGGACCAGGTCAAGTGGGAAGGGAAGAAGGAGTGGGGCGAGCTCCTGCGGGTCCCAAGCGCGTCGCAAGTGAGCTGGGCGGTGCTCGGCAGCGTGAGCACGGGCATGAGGGAGAGAGGGAGGAGGGGCCGACCAGCTGCCGTGTCTTGGGACGTCGAGGCGACCTCGGGGACACGAGGGGAGGCCCTAGGTGGTCCGGTGGCTCGGCAGAGCGGCTACAGTGCTAGGCGCCTTTGGCGCGCTCGAGCGCGTCTTTGGTCGGCGTGGCCATTGTTTTGGCAAAGTGGGCGGCCACTAATGTCCTGTAGTGCTAGGGGTAGTAAAGAAGTGTGGAGAGGCATTGGATGCCTGGAGAGCCGATGGGAGAGGAGAGAGGTTGAGGAGAGAGAGAAAATGGCTGTCCAGAGAGAAGGAGCGGGTTTCACTCACCAATGTTTGAGCCATGGCCATGCTAAACTTACTAGAGGTAAAGGAGAACTAGAAGAGGCTCTGGTAAAAGGTTGAGCTCAAGGAGAACAAGGGAAGAGGTGAAAACATCAACTTTTAAAAATTGCCAAAAGGTGTTTGATGTAGGTTTGGGCAAGAAATTTAATTTCATTTGACATGAAACTTAACAGGATGAAATGGCACATAGAAGTAGGGTGTTCCACCAAGTTTGAGCTCATTTGGGAAAAGTAGCCAATGTAACTTTGGTAAACCCTAGAAATCAGCAGAAATGGCTTTACCAAGATTTAGTCCTGCAAATCTATTCTCCTTGATGCACCACTTGGTGTAGTGTCATCATTTGAGGATTTTAACATGTCCAAAAAATTTCAGATCAAAAGGACACACTTGGCAATGTAGAGTTGTTCAAATTTGAAAAAGGACAGAAGTGGTTTTGAGAGGGTTTCATGGGGTTATACTATTCTCCATCACATGGTACTTGTCAAGATCATCAAACATGTCATATGTGACATGCTAGAATTTTCTTGGAATTTCTGGAGAATATTTCCTTTGTAAATATTTCAAAAGCTTGAAACATCCAGAAAGGGTTTTTGAGGGATTTGACCAATATTTTGAACATGACTATGTGTTGAAACTCTGATATATGGACAATATATGTCCTATGAGTTTCCCTAAATTTTGTCAAATATTTCTGAAGCAATAAAATAATTTTTCCCTATTAAAGACCATTTCTGGCCTTAAGAAAAAACTTTTAAATAAAATATTAAAATAACTTTTAAAATTATATTTTTGTGGTTTCTGGGTATCCTATATCTAATAGGAGTCAAAAATATTTTTGTAAAGATTTTCACTGCCCTTAATTAAGTACTTGCGAAGGCAAACCTCAATTCGGGGTTTTTGAAAACTAATTTTTGAAAATACTATTTGGCTAAATTATTTTTGTAAGAAATTATTTTTATGTCCTATACACATGGCATGATCATTGGGAAAGGTTTTAGGATCAAGGAGAAGGAGTATAAGAGTTGGAGGATTTATTTGAAATTAGAGCACTTTCAAACGGGCAACAAACATTCAATCAAAGCAAAGACAAAACACTCAAAAGTTTTTGTCAAACCACATTTTAGCATGATTTAATTCTTGAACTGTTGTGCCATGAAAATCAGGGTGTGACAGTTTCCGAATACCTGAGTGAAAAAATAGACCATGGTATGCGTGGAAACTAGCCGTAGGGGTCATAGTTGCTTGAACAGACAAGTTGTATCCGGCTAGCTATGTTATACTACATTGTGATTGTAAGAAACATCTTCAAGAGAGAATAGTTCCGTTAAGGGTTCCTTTCCCAAGGTGTATGTCGGATTTCGGGTTCCGGCAGACCCTTAAGGTTCGAACTCTGGGGTGCGCGCGGAGATCCAACCCTCCACCATCTCGTACCTTGCCGAATCACAGGGACCTAAACTACTAAACATAACAGCACAAGAGACACGAGATTTTTACTAGTTCGGGCCACCGTTGTGGTGTAATACCCTACTCTAGTTTGTGGTGTGGTGGATTGCCTCTTGGGCTGATGAGGAATAGTACAAGGAAGGACAGCCTTGCGAGGGTCTGTTCTTGGTGGGTGAGATGAACTGCTAGGTGGTGTCTCGTCGCTCTAGCTTGAGGATCGGGTCTCTATCTCTCTCTCTCTGGATCCCGAATGCCAGATCTCTCTCCCTATCCGAGCGTCGTTTTTTTCGATCGTCTCTCTATCCGATCCTCCGTTTTTCCTTTTTGATCTGAGTGTGGCTACTCCTATTTATAGGCGAAGGCCCTGGGCCTCTTCCCAAATATTGAGCGGGAAGGGCGCCAACAATTGGCCATTTTGAAGGGGAACAACGGGTACACTTATCCTGACTAAAGTTGATCCTCGCCTGCCAAAGGCTCGGGTGATGACGCCTGCTTGGGCTCCATGATGACTCCCTTCTAGCCGTTGGGGCTGGTCTTGGTCTTGTTGCACCGAAACGGATGCCTTTGCTTGATGCTCTGGACTGCGCTTGCTCCCTTTGCACCAAAGAGGAAAGGAGGACGTTGCTGGCCGGGCGCCTCGACCTGCCCTTGGTCGTCATGGCTTGCGTCATGGGCACCTCGCGAGGTACCCTGCCTTGAACTCTCCGCCTCCTCATGAGCCAGCTTGACGAGGCCGTGCCTGAGGAAGCTCTTGGTCGTCCGCCCCGGGAGGCTTGGCCCCTCGCGAGGGTCTTGAGTTTGTGTTGATGAAGATGGGTTGTCCTGGGCCTCCTTTGAGCCACGCTGCAGGCCGCAGTGTGCAAGTCTGGGACCCCATTCCCGTAACGCCGACAAGAGCCCACGGGCCCACGGCGCGCCCGAACTTGGCCGAGCAGAGAGGCGAAAGGGCAAGTGCGAAGCGTCGCAGGCCCTAACAGCCTGCGGCCTTAGGCGCCGCGTGGCGGTTGATTGGACGTGGGAGCCTCTGCTTCCCCATGATGCCTCGGTAACCACCCGGGTTCGACAAGTCCCTACATGCAGAGTCGGTCATGATTATCGGTGATTGTGGAGGCCAACGGTTGGCCTCCGCTGGCTATAAGTACGGAACGGCGTGCGCCCTTCCAGTCTATCCTTCTGCTCCCTCTCTTCCTCGTCTCATCTAGTTGCCATGGCTCCGATCCGCCGGTTCTCCAGGGAAGAGAAGGGAAAGGCTCCTCAAGAGGATCCTGACCCACTCCCCCCAAAGAAACGGCTTGCTCTCTGGTGTCAGGGCGGGAGCGCTCGCCAGGAGGCGGCAATGCCCTGGTGTGCGTGGCCGCCTCCAGGGTTTCCTCTTCCCTTGTACGCGCAAATTGGTGGCCCTGAAGGAGGCGAGGCCGAGCGCCACGAGCGGCGCCGCCGACGACGCCGGTGGGTCACAAAGGTGTGCATCTTCCCCCCTGGAGTTCACGCCGAGGGCTCCTGCCGGGAGTTCGTGCTTCGCGTCGCCGCGCCTCCTAAGTCTTGGATTCACCTCCCTTCTTTCTTCGCCTCCGTCGTCCCGTGAAGGAACCCCACAGGGCTCGCTGCAGCACACGGCTGCGGCACCCTCGCGACAAGGCAGAGGTTGCGATGATGGTGCCCAGGCGAGGTCTTCATGACTCGAGGCTGGGACGAGGTCGCCCGGGTCTGCAGGACGAGGGGCGCCCTCACGATCCACCTGGAGTACGATGGTGCTTCAGTGATGTCCTTCAAGCTCTTCGACGCGGAGGGTCGTCGGCTGGAGTGCTGCCCCGGGAGAGGCGGTCGGGACCCTGCTGCGGTGAGGCGGAGGCCAACCGACCACTCCTTGGCAGCTTCTCGGCGACGGCGCCGGAGGATCCAGCGACTCCGCCGAGCTCTTCACGGCCGCGGAGACGAGCGGCGACAGCTCTGAGCCCAGAGCCTGCGCCCGCTCCGAGCAGGCGAAGCTCGTCAGGTCGTCGCCGCCCCTGATCTGGATGAGGTTGGCTCCGGACCGGGTGGCCCACTGTTGATGATGGTGTCTGCCGTGATGGTCCCTGTAGATAGGACTCCTTAGGATTCGTGACTTTTGTTCCTGCGAGGAGCCAAGAATGTACCCCGCGGGGGCTTGTAAGATGTTTGTAGCTTCGTTTGTCAATATGATCCTTATTATGAGGCAGTGCGAGATGCTCATTCCGTTCTAGCTCGGTTTCTTCATTTCAGACCTCGTGAGGGCTTGATGCTCTGCGCCGACAGGTCCCAGTCCCAAGGCGGCTTCAGCCGTCGCTGGTATGCCAGGTCGCGATGCCGTGGTCAAGGCCAGGAGGTGAGCGGCCCGAGGTCTGGTAAGAGCCTCTGAGTCGCGATGCTCAGGGGGTCCCCCTTGGCGCTCAAGCACCCATCATTCGGTGAGAAAGGAGAGCGCCTTGCTAAGACGGGGTTGCATTGAGTGTGGGGATGGTGTTGCGATGACAGTGTGGACTGGAGGGTGACTTATCTCGAGGGTTAGGACAATGCTCCTCGGTGCGGTGCTGTGTCCGTGCCTTGGCCGACGAGAGATTGCGTGGCGAGGTCGTTTCGTGCTCCTTGGAGAGACCCTGCAGGTTCACCACAAAAGGAACAAGATCTCGCCGTGGCGATCGTTAGTCCTGCCGTTAGTTGCTTTGGAGGGGCGCGAGAGGCCTCGCGAGGTGTGCTGGGGCACCCGTGAGCCAGCGCGGGACTCACGAGGCCCTACCTCAAGGCGGGTTGCGCCTGGCTCTGGGCCTTATCTTCGAGTGTGTTCCTGCAAATTTGGCTAGATGCCGGTGCTCTACGTCTTCGGGTCCCGGCTCTCGGGCTGGTCTCAGCCGTCGCTGGCAAGCCAGGTCGTGATGCCATGGACAAGACCAGAGGGTGAGGGTCAAGAGCGGTAGGAGCCCCGAGTCGCGATGCTCGTGCACCCCCTTTAACGCATAAGCTGGGTTAGATGACGCAACTCTCGTCCTCGGGTCCCGGCTCTCGGGCTGGTCTCATCGGCCGGCAAGCCAGGTCGCTATGCCATGGACAAGACCATAGGGTGAGGGCCGGAGAGCCGGTAGGAGCCCTGAGTCGCGATGCTGAGGCACCCCCCCCCCCTTTAACGTGCAAGATTCCGCCACCCAGGAAAAGGCTCCAAATAACAAGCATGGTGGAGCGAGAGCATAATCCTAAGGAAAAAGTAGGAAGGATACATGCCGCTGGGACTGGCCCGAGCGGCTTGGGGATGATGCAGCCCGAGGGGCGCCCCCAACAGGATAGGCTAACGACATGAAGTAAAAAGGGATACATGCCGCAGGGACGGACCCACGCGGCCTGGGAATAATGCGGCCCTGAAGGCGCTCCCAGCCGGAAATAAAACTTAAAGATATCACCTGGTGATGTTGGGGATGAAGGGGTGTTGGTGTAGCAGACTCGGTGGGCTGCGGAGCCGATCCTCACGAGCCCCAGCCTGTGGGCCTCAGGAGGCTCCAGAGGCGTTGGCGGCTCCTCAGGGGCCATCTCCATCTCCGCCAGGGCTGCGGCGTGCTTGACCTCTCGAGCCTCCAGGATGGTCCACATGAGACGCTGGTGCGCAGCAGCCGCGTTTGGCAGGCCGTAAGGCATGTGTACGTAGTCGTGGGCGGACCCTGCAACGCCCCACTCGCGAGGGGCCAGAGGCGCTCTTGAGATGCGGCCCGGCTGAGCCCTGGTATGTTGATGTAGACGCACAGCCCACCATCCTCGCCTGGATGGGGGGCCACAGCGGGTAGGCGGCGGCTGCCCCTCATGACCCTTGACTCCTGTAGCTCCTGAATGGCCTTGCTGATGAACTCCTGAGGGTTCTTCCCTCCTGGCCTTGCTCCTGCTTGCGGGAAACATGCCTTGAAACACGCCTCGATGTGGTGCCCAAGCGCCTCCCTCGAGACCTTGGCGAGGTCGGCGGCCCTCTAGGGGAGAGCCCCCGAGCCCTGCCTGAGGAGGGCGTCGGACGCGCTTTCCTATGAGATGGAAGGAGGCTCCCCCTGGCCTGATGCGGGCCCTGAGGGGCCTGTCTCTTGAAGAGCCGGGCCGGTCGATGTCTTCTTCTTCTTGGGTGCGGCTTCGGAAGGCCTCCTGCTGCTGTGGTCTGGGTCTTCCAGCGATGCGGCCTGAAAAGCTCGCTCGAGGGAGCACACTGCGTCTCTCTCTTCATAGGGCACCGTGATGACCCCGCCGCTTCCCGGCATCTTGAGGACGTTGTAGCGATGGCGGGTTACGGCCATGAATTTGGCCAACGCCGGGTACCCGAGGATGGCATTGTACGACAGGCGAATGTGGGCGACGTCGAAGTCGATGAGCTCGGTGTGGTAGTTGTCGCGAGCCCCGAAGGTGACAGGAAGGCGGACCTGCCCGATCGGGACCGTGGAGCCGTCGGTGACTCTGGAGAAAGGCTTGGTTGGCTGAAGCTGACTGTAAGGCACTTGAAGATTGTTGAATGTCTCCACGGACATGACGTTTAGCCCTGCCCCGCCGTTGATGAGGGTCTTGGTGACTAACACGTTGCTGATGATTGGGGAGCAAAGCATCCGGAGAACTCCGGCTGTGGCTGCGCACTGGAGCTGATCCGCTGAGCTGAATGTGATGGCGCACGCCGACCACCTGAGAGGGCGTGTGGCCTCGAGCTTGGGGAGGACTGCATTAACCCATGCGGGCGAACTGCTTGAAGATGCGGTGAGAGGCTGGGGCTTGAGCTCCGCCCAGGATGCAGACGATCGCATGCGCTTCCTGGAAGCACCCAGCCCCCTCGTCCTGATGACGGTCTTCGATTCTCCTTGGCGGCGGCGGCAGCGGAGGGAGGCCTGCGTTCCCTTGCGGGCGATCCTCACGAGGCTGATCCCTCCAGCCCCCCTCGCGAGGTGGGTCTTCCCAGCGGTCCTCGCGAGGATGGTCGCGCCACCCTTGGCGCGGGCCGCGGTCTTCCCAACGTCCTGCATTCCTTCCTCCTCCTCGGCCGTAAACCCGGTCGCTGCGCTCGAGGTGTCTGCCGACCCTTCCTTCGCGCACGGCCCGGAGCTCTTGACATTCATTGGTGTTGTGGGTGTGGAGGTCGTGGTACACGCAGTACCGGCTGCCCTTGGAGGATTCGGGCTGATCTCTGCCTCGCTTGGTGTCTGGTTCGGCCGCGAGTACGGCAGCCCCCTTGCGCTTCACGTCCTTGGCCTTGGACTTCTTCTCTTCGGGATCCGCGGCAGGCAGCTCGAGGAGGGAGGCGCCTCCTCAGCCTGGCGCGCACTTGGTCGCCAAGTTGAACTGCTCGTGGAGGTGCACAGATCTTCATGCATCGCCAGCCTCGCTTCATCTTGACGTCGCGCACACCGTCGGAGAAGGCGGAGATGATGGCCTCCTCCACACCCAGGGATCTTGAGGCGCTGCGTTGTTGAAGCGCTGGATGTACTTTTGCAGGGTTTCCCGGCTGCCGCTGATTCGGGCGCATGTCGCTCACGGCGGTGGCCGGGTCACGAAGTACCACAGAAGTTGGCGATGAAGCGGGTACGCATCTCGGCCCAGGAAGAGATCGTGCCTGGGGCCAGGTTCAGGAGCCAGGTGTGGGCCCCGTCCTTGAGCGCCATGGGAAACCAGTTCGCCATGACCTTTTCATCCCCGTTGGCAGCCTCGATGCCCAGCTCGTAGAGCTGGAGGAACTCCGTAGGGTCAGCCGTGCCGTCATAGCGTGGAGGCAGGTCTGGCTTGAACTTGGCGGGCCACGGGACGCTGCGCAGCTCGGAGGTGAAGGCGCGGCAGCCCGCCGTGGCCGCGGGGGGCCTCGGACGGCAGAGAGCTTGGTCTTGAGGGCCTCCCTGCGCCGCGGCTGGGGGCAGCGCGGGGTCTTGACGTGCCGGAGCGAGGAGCGCTCGGGCGGCTTCTTGAGGGCGAGGAACTTCTTGACAGCTCTGCTCTTGCCGCGCCGGTGCCTGGCGGAACGGGTTCCGCCCAGGGGCCGCGCGCCTTGGTGCCAGGGGCGCCGTCTTGAGGAGGAGGCGGCGGGCGCCGGAGTTTATCGCCAGCTGCTGGGCGGGTGCGTTAGCGAGACGGACGGCGCTGGGTCGCCTCCACCCGCAGCCCAGACGAGCTCGGCGACTCGGTCGAGCCATTCTTCATAGACGCTGCCGACGGGCGGTAGCGCAGGAGCTCGTTAGCGCGATGAGTGCAGCCGGGCCTCCATGTTCGCAGCCGCGCGTGGCGAAACCAGCGGGTGAGCGAAGGCGTGGCGGTGCGGCCATCCCGCCTCATTGACGGGTGCTGGGACGACGCTTGCTGCTTGTTCCCCGCCGGGCCGGTGGCGGCGTTGACGGCAGGTGACGGGGAACGACGAGGACGCCGGCCGACGGGAGCCGTCTGGGCGACATGGGAGGCGAGGGCGGATCGGCGCTCGGCGCGGGCCCGACGAGCGTCAGACATGGTTGCGGTGGTCGGGGAAGAACGAAGCGACGAAAGGCAGATTCCAGCGCACCCCTACCTGGCGCGCCAAATGTCGGATTTCGGGTTTCGCACCCTTAAGGTTCGAACTGGGTGCGCGCGAGGTCCAACCCTCCACCGCCTCGCACTCGCCCGAATCGCAGGGACCTAAACTACTAAACAGAACAACACAAGAGACACGAGATTTATACTAGTTCGGGCCACCGTTGTGGTGTAATACCCTACTCTAGTTTGTGGTGTGGTGGATTGCCTCTTGGGCTGATGAGGAACAGTACAGGGAAGGACAGACTCGCGAGGGTCTGTTCTTGGTGGGTGAGATGAACTTCTAGCTGGTGTCCCGTCGTTCTAGCTTGAGGATCGGGTCCCTATCCCTCTCTCTCTCTAGATCGCGAATGCCAGATCTCTCTCCCTATCCGATCGTCGTTTTTTTCGATCGTCTCTCTATCCGATCCTCTGTTTTTCCTTTTTGATCTAAGTGTGGCTACTCCTATTTATAGGCGAAGGCCCTGGGCCTCTTCCCAAATATTGAGCGGGAAGGGCACCAACAATTGGCCATTTTGAAGGGGAACAGCGGGTACACTTATCCTGACTAAAGTTGGTCCTCGCCTGCCAAAGGCTCGGGTGATGACGCCTGCTTGGGCTCCACGATGACTCCCTTCCAGCTGCTGGTGCTGGTCTTGGTCTTGTTGCACCGAGACGGATGCCTTTGCTTGATGCTCTCGCCTGCGCTTGCTCCCTTCGCACTAAAGAGGAAAGGAGGACGCTGCGCGGGCTGGCGCCCGACTGGCGCCCTTGGTCGTCATGGCTTGCGTCATGGGCACCTCGCGAGGTACCCTGCCTTGAACTCTCCGCCTCCTCATGAGCCAGCCTGACGAGGCCGTGCTTGAGGAAGCTCTTGGTCGTCCGCCCCGCGAGGCTTGGCCCCTCGCAAGGGTCTTGAGTTTGTGTTGATGAAGATGGGCTGTCTGGGCCTCCTTTGAGCCACGCCGCAGGCCGCAGGCAGGCAAGTCTGTGGACCCCCGTTCCCAGAATGCCGACAGTGTACATGCGTTAATGTGCATGTCCGAACTGTGATTGAAAAAATCACAGTATACGTAACACCTGGGGGTTCACAATCGGGTGAATGCAAAAACATCTTTAGTCCTCCGACCGAATATTCCCTTAAGAATGCTAGCTTTCAGCTTCACCCAGTCTGAGGTACACATCCGGATGACCTGGCAGTAACAATCGCAGAGCTGCTCCCTTTATGCCCTAGCCGAACTAACGGGAACATAGGGCATAAGCACAGGATCCAGGCAACACAGCTTGGCCAAAACTTAAGTCATATCGATGCATATAATGGCAAAGAAAAGGTACATATGGGGAAAACATGCATATGTGATGGGCTTGATGCTCGGAAAATAAGAATAATAAGCTTCTGTCCAAGAACCCCCAGGTATAATGGACGTACATATTTGAGGATGTGTACGTCACAGGTGCACGGTTTAGCCGCGCGAAAGCTTTAAGGCTAAAAAAGAAAAAGCAAGAAGAGAGGAAAAAATAATGGAAACAATAGGGAGAAGGAGACGAACAAAGAGTTCGGCGCTAGGAATAGAATCTTCGGAGTCTTGCCGCGTTCCAGGGGTTCGGCTCTAGGCGATTGTCTGATGCATCACGCAGGCGGTACGCTCCTCCAGTGAGAACTTCGTCAATGATGAAGGGACCCTCCCACTTGGGCTTGAGTTTGTTGTTTATTCTCCGGCAAGCGTAGAACGAGTTTGCCAACATTTTAAGTCTTGGCCCGTACTTCTTTGCTTTGATATCTGCGGGCCTGTTGTTGATAAAATGCAGAAAGGGCTTCTGCAAGATCACGCTCCTCCTCCTCCAGGGCATCTGGCTGTCCTGCCTATCAACCTCGGCCTCTCTCTCTTCGTACATGCGCACTCGAGGTGAGTCATGAATAATGTCGCAGGGTAACACAGCCTCTGCGCCGTACACCATGAAGAAAGGTGTATATCTAGTAGTGCAGTTGGGCGTGGTCCACAGCCCCCTGAGTGCGGAGTCAAGCTCCTCAACCCAGTGCTTGTCTGATTCTTTCAAAGACCACACTAATCTGGGTTTAATGCCACTCATAATAAGACCATTGGACCGTTCGACTTGACCGTTTGTTCGCGGGTGATAGATAGAGGCGTAATCGAGCTTAATGCCCAGATTAGCACACCAGGTTTTCTCCCATAGCTTGTCGTTTGGGTTCGGAGAAACGCCACAGTGTTTGGTTGACCGGTTTATATCCCTTTAATATATTGAGGTTGTGTTCGGCCAACCTACGTGGGATTCCTGGCATATCAGAAGGGTGCCAGGCGAATATGTCCCAGTTCTCACGCAAGAACTCTCGTAGCGCGGCGTCGACCGTTGGGTCGAGTTGTGCCCCGATGGATGTTGTCTTCTTGGGGTCCGTCAGGTGGACTTGAAATTTGACTATTTCAACTGCTGGTTTAAAGGAGGTGGATTTAGGTTGTTTGTCCAGGATTACATCATCCCTATCCACAGTAGAGCGCAGTGCGGTTAGCTCTTCGGCCGCGAGTATTTTAGACAATGCCTCGAGGGCCAGGGATGCGGTTTTATTTTCGGAGCGGAGTGCTATGTCCGGATCACTGGCAAGAGTGATGATACCGTTGGGCCCAGGCATCTTGAGCTTCATGAACCTGTAATGAGGTATAGCATGGAAGCGTGTAAATGAATCTCACCCCAATAGGCCGTGATATCCGCTTTTGAAAGAAGCCACTTGGAAGGTTATCTCTTCGGACCGATAATTCTCCGGTATGCCGAATACCACGTCGAGCGTGATTTTTCCTGCGCATCGCGCCTCTCGACTGGGAATGATTCCCTGGATGGTCATGCTACTTTGCTCGATGCGGCTCCTGTCTATTTCCATTTTATTGAGCGTATCCTCATAGATGAGGTTTAATCCGCTGCAGCCGTCCATGAGCACTTTGGTGAGCCGAAACCTGTCCACAATTGGATTGAGGACCAAGGCGGCTGGTGCCCGGACTGTCCGGAATTTTGGTTCGTCACTGGAATTGAAAGTTATGGCCGTGAAGTTCCAAGGGTTTGTTTCTGCGATTTGGCAGACTTCGGCGAGGTCATGGAAAGCCCTTTTACACCGATTGTTTGAAGCAAAAGTCTAGAAGACTGTCAATACGCTGGGGTCGTCATCTTCCGGGGGGTGTTGCACTGGTGTATTTTTGGTGAGCATATCCTCGCCGCTCTTGGCCACTTGCCGGAGTATCCAACATGTTCTAAAGCTGTGGGTTTGTATTGTGTCTGGTGTTGTATGTATTTTGCATGGCCTATCGAGCCATCCCTCCAGAACAGTTCCGCGCCCCGTGATATGCTTAGATTTCTTTACTATTGGTTCTGGTGCGCCGCGAGGGTGCACCCTTTTTGCCCGGATGAAGGGTTGAGTGGAAACCGGTGGTTCCCAGAGAGCTGTCTGAGTTTTCCAGGCGGTTTCCATTGCGCAGTACTTCTGTAGGATGGTTGCCAAGTCAGCGAAGTGTAATACGCGACGGCGATCGATGGTGTTGAGGAGTCCTATGTCCGTGCAATTATTGCAGAATGCTGAGATCGCGTCTTCGTCGCGGCAATCTTTAATCTCATCTTTTCCACGGAGGAATCTGGCTCAAAAGTGATGGACTGTTTCCTGAGACTACTGCCTTATGTACGTGAGATCGTGTCTATCTGGGTGGGTGGGTGGCTTTAAATCCGAACCCTGACTCAATTTGGAATCCGGAGTTTGAAGAACTTCCAAACTTAATAGCTCGGGCTCTGGGATATTAACTGATTTTTCAGGCCCGTCATCCGATTCTAGGTTCGGAGGGAGGGTTGTGTCTTTCCGAAGGCAGGTTTCCGGCTCTTCAAGCTCAGAAATCCGAACATAGTTCGTCCTTACTATAGAGGAAAATTTGTCGTCTTGCTCGTCTACTACTGCTATCTGGTGGGTGATCGGCGGAGATTTAATTTCTCTCTGGTCGGGTTTAAGCCCAATCCGATCGTAGTCTGTAGCGACCCCCAGGGAGGCGATGCGATCTGGGTGCTCGTTCAAAGATGATAACTCAGCCGGATCCATCTGCTTAGAGTATTCGGAGCTAACACGGAGCTGGTCTTCCATGACCCGAGAAGTCATCGTTGGCTTAACGGACGTACGGGCGGTCATGGTAAAGCCGCCCAGCCGGTGGGTTTGGCCTGAGGTCAGGGCACCTCCGGAGGTGATATTTTCCTTGATAACATGGCGAGCCATCAATCCTGTGTTCGACGTCACAGCGGAACTCTCAATGAAAGCACCAATGTCGGTGTCAAAACCGGCGGATCTCGGGTAGGGGGTCCCGAGCTGTGCGTCTAAGGTTGATTGTAACAGGAGACGGGAGACACAATGTTTACCCAGGTTCGGGCCCTCTCTAGGGAGGCAATAGCCTACTTCCTGCTTATTTGATCTTGATGAATATGAGTATTACAAGAGTTGATATACCTCGAGATCGTAATGGCTAAAACCCTAAAAGTCTAGCCTGTATGACTATGATTATGATTGCCTCTATGGACCAAGCCCTCTGGTTTATATAGACATTGGAGGGGACTAGGGTTATACAAAGTCGGTTACAGAGAAAGGAATCTTCATATCCACGCGTCAAGCTTGCCTTCCACGCCAAGGGGAGTCCCATACGGACACGGGTGAGAGTCTTTGGTCTTGTTTCTTCAAAGCCCAGCAGTCCGGCCCATGTGCAACAGGACGGACGCTCCGTCCCCTGTCATCTCGGGCGGGCGATGTGGCCCATGGCACACCTCCTCCTCCTCCTCATCTACGCGGCGCTGACCCTGAGCCTAGGCGTGACCCTTCGCGTGTGGCGCCGACACGGGATGAGGCAAGCTGTCAGGTGGTATAGGGGCTGCAAGGTGACACGCATGCACTCCTCACACCCCCACGCCAGCATCGGGACCACGTGCTGCTAGAGGCAGTAATGCATGGACGTCAAGACCGAGCTTCCCCCGCGTGTGCCGCGCCCATGAGCACAGCGGGCTGCCGGCCTTCGTCTGGCCCGTCAAGTTCAAGACAGACCTGCCTCGTCGCAAGGACGCCACCCCTGACCCTGCGGAGTTCCTCCAGTTCTACTCGCTGAGCATCAAGGTGGTGAACGGTGACGACAAGTTATGGAGAGCTGGTTCCCCATGGCTCTCAAGGATGGAACGCACTCCTGGCTCCTTCACCTCTCGGAAGGATCGATCACCTAATGGGGTGAGCTTCACGAGCATTTCATTGACAACTTCCAGGGCACCCGTGACCACGCCCCTGCATTGAATGACCTGCAGTGCGTGAAGCAGCAGCCGGGTGAGACTCTGCAAAAGTACATACATCGCTTCACGAACGTTCACTTCAAGATTCCAAAGGCGTCGGACGAGGCCATCATCTCGGCATTCACCGATGGCGTCAGGGACGTCAAGATGAAAGAGGAGCTCACAATCCAGGAGGACTTGTGCTAGGCCCTGGAGATGTTCAACCTGGCGAACAAGTGCACAAAGGCCGAAGAGGGCCGCCTCTCCTTCCTTGAGCTTCCGTAGGATGACCCTGAAGATAAGAAGGCCAAGGTAAGAGGCGAAGCGCAAGGGCGCCACCGTGCTCACAGCTGAGCCCGAGATGAAGTGCGGCCATGACCACGATGAGCCTCCCAGGGGCAACAGCCCATTCTGCATCTTCCACAACGTACATAGCCACAACACCAATGAATGTCAGGACCTCAGGGCACTCTGTGACGGGCGCCTCGGCCGCCGCCCAGAGAATTTCCATCGTGGCTACGGCCGTGGAGGAGGCCACGGCAGAGGCTGCTAGGACAATCGCGACCCTCGCCAAGACTAGGGCGACCAGCCTCATGAGGACCGCTGGCGGGATCAGCCTCGCGACGGCCCCTGGTGCGACAAGCCTCATGAGGACTGTCCTTAGGGCAATGCCGGCCTCCCTCCGCTGCCGCTGCCACCAAGGAGGAATAACAACAACCGACAGGATGATGGGGCTGGGGTCTTCCAGGAACCCCACGCGATCGCCTGCATCCTAGGTGGTGCTCAGGCCCCTTCCTCGAACCGCATCTTCAAGCAGTTCTCTCGTGAGGTGAACGCGGCCCTCCCGAAGCTTGAGGCCGCGCGTCCCCTCAGGTGGTTGTATAATGCCATTACCTTCGACTCCAAGGACCACCTCAAGTGCTCAGCTGCCGCAGGCGCGCTTACCATGCTCCGCACGTCCACCATCAGCAACATGCTCGTCACCAAGAATCTAATCGACGGTGGCGCTGGGCTCAATGTGCTCTCTGTGGAAACATTTGACACACTCCAAGTGCCTTATGACCAGTTCCTGCCCAACTAGCCATTCTCAGGAGTTAATGATGGCTCCACCACGCCCCTGGGGCAGGTGCGCCTTCCCGTCACCTTCAGCATGCATAACAACTACCACACCGAGCTCATTGACTTCGACATCGCCCACATGGGCCTCCCCTAAAATGCCATTCTTGGGTACCCTACCCTCACCAAGTTCATGGCTGCAACCCACCATGGCTACAATGTCCTCAAGATGCCAGGGTGCAGCGGCATCATCACTGTCCCCTATGACGAGAAGGAAGCAGTCTCCTCTCTGGAGCGCGCCTACCAAGCCGCGGTGGCCGTAAACTTTGACGACGAGGGAAGCCTCCTACTTCCCGAGGCCACCCCCAAGAAGAAGAAGAAGAAGCTCCTTCCCAAGGGCCGTCAGGAAACCGAGGTGCCCGCTGGCGGAGCCTCGGGCTCTGCACCTACCGCTGGGGCGCCTCTCCCTTTTACATAGGAAGGTGCACCCGGCGCCTCCCTCATGTCGGGCCGAGGGGCCTCCGTCCGGAGGGCCTCTGACCTGACTAGTGCGACGAGGGAGGTGCTCGGGTACCACATGGAGGCGTGCTTTGATGCGTGCCCCCGTGAGCAAGGCGCATGACATGAGGCGCCATATGCGCGAGAATTCATCACCAAGGCGATCGAGGAGCTTTAGGAGGTGTGCGGCATGCGTGGCAAGCGTCATCCCGCACGTTCTACCAGTGTAGCTGCCGCCTCCGACGCGGGTGGCCCGCTGCGTGTCTGCGTCAACATCCTGGGCCTCAACAGGGCCGCTTCGCAGGACCTATTATGGCCGTCACGTGTCGACCAGAGCGGGGGCTACCCCTGCAACTACATCCGCATGTCGTTTGGCCTACTGAACGTGGGTGCCTAATAGCAGCGCCTCTCGCAGCATCCTATGGCGTCTCATGAGGCCAGACGCTTGGTGGTCATGTCTTAGGAGGTCACAGACCCTTGCGAGCCCCGTGGGCCTCACGAGCTCCCCAGGCCTCCGGAGGCGTCCAGCTCATGACGGGCGGCTTCTGTGGCACGTTCTTCAGCTACCTCGACGCCTCCACGATTCTGGTACCAGGTGACTTTTTGGTTTGTTCAGTTGAGGGCTCCCCTCGAGCTGCATTATCCTCAAGCTATCAGGGCTTGCCCTGTAGCTATATCATTTTGCGCATGTATCAGAACTGGCCCTGCCTTTTATGAATTTCCTAAGTATTTAAACCTGCATGCCCGGTGCTTCGTCCCATGAATGTCGCTGGGACCTCACAAGCCCGCCCGCGACTGCCACATGATTAAGCACTGATAAAATTAATTAATGCATAGGGCGTCATGAACCCCAGGATTCTTAATTCAACATAATAAAGATGGGCCAGTGCCGTTGGTGTTTCTCCAAAATGGGCAGACTGCGGGGCCACCACGGGGCAACTCGAGGATTGGTTTTACTCATAGGCTGGCCTATCCGATCATGTCCTGATAACGAGATATGTGTAGCTCCTATCAGGATCATTGACATGCCAGGAGGTCTTGCTGGTTTAGTCTTGCCTTTGACGAGTGACTTGTCCACCGGGATTCCTTATCATAAGCATCGTGTTATTACGGTGTGAGGATGTTCCATCGGATGCGCGTGGTAATTTATAATGGCCCATTTCGAGCACCCGTGCAGGGTTACATCTTTTCGGAAGCCGTGCCTGAGGTTATGTGGCGACTTGGAGATTTATAATATTCGGTTGTAGAGAACTTGACACTAAACTCAAATTAAAATACACCAACCGCGTGCATAACTTAAAGGATCGAGAAGAAGTGTCTAGAGGGGGGTGAATAGACCCTTAGCAAAGAAAAGTCGCAGTTTTTTTATATCTTCAAGTTAACGTGTAGTTTTTATCACAAGTTTAAACATTCACAATACATATCAAGCAAGAATGACAAGAGTGTGTGGGCAGCGGAAAGTAAAGCATGCAATTTGCAAGAATGTAAAGGGATGGGATTGGAGTGTGCAAACGCAATTGGAGACACGAAGATTTTTTCCGTGGTTCCGATAGGTGGTGCTATCGTACATCGACATTGATGGAGACTTCAACCCACGAAGGGTAACGGTTGCGCGAGTCCACGGAAGGCTGCACACACGAAGGGTCCACGAAGAAGCAACCTTGTCTATCCCACCATGGCTATCGCTCACGAAGGACTTGCCTCACTATGGTAGATCTTCACGAAGTAGGTGATCTCCGTGCCCATACAAACTCCTTGGTTCAACTCCACAGTCTTGACGGAGGCTCCCAAGTGACACCTAACCAATCTAGGAGACACCAATCTCCAAAAGGTAATAGATGGTGTGTCGATGATGAATTCCTTGCTCTTGTGCTTCAAATGATAGTCTCCCCAACACTCAACTCACGCTCACAGATTTGCATTTGGTGCAAAGATTATTTGAGTGGAAAGCAAGTTGGAGAAGGCTAGAGATCAAGATTTATGTGGTTGGAATGAAATATCTTGACCTCAACACTTGAGTAGGTGGTTCTCTCTCAGAAAATGTATGTTGGAAGTGTAGGCATGTTCTGATGGCTCTCCTCACGAATAAAGAGTGGGTGGAAGGGTATATATAGCCTCCACACAAAATCTAACCATTACACACAATTCACCAAACTCGGTGGGACCGAACCAGAAAACTCGGTCTCATAATGTGACCATTAGGAATTTTGGCGTGACCGACATGATCAACTCGGTGGGACCGATGTGCTAGGGTTAGGGTAAACCTCATCTCGGTTTGACCGATTACACAAACTTGGTGGGACCGATTTTGGTAATGAGCTAACCAGAGAGTTGGTCAAGCAAACTCGGTGAGACCGATTACAAATCTTGGTTGGGCCGAAATTATTGCAACAAGAACCAGAGAGTTTGCAAGCCCATCTCGGTGAGACCGGGATCCCATCGGTTAGACCGGATTGATTAGGGTTTCTGGTAGTGGATACGTTAAGTAAACTCGGTGGCGCTGGATAGAACAAATCGGTGGGGCCGAGTTTGACTTTTGGTTTGGTACATATGTGGATATGAGAAAGTGGTTGAGGGCTTTGGAGCATATCACTGAGCATTTTGAGCAAGCAAGCCACTAAGCAACACCTCATCCCCTTTTAATAGTATTGGCTTTCATAAGGACTCAATGTGATCTTGGATCACTAAAATGGAAGAGTAGAATCTTGAGCTTTTGAGCTTGAGACAATCCTTTGTCCTTAGCATCTAGAAGGGGTTCCACATCCTCTAGTCCACGCCACTCCATCTGTTGGACTTATCAGAAATATACTAGGTAAAACATTAGTCCAACAAGAAACATGTTGACATTAATTAGCAAAACCACCCAGGGAGCACTTGTGCTTTCAATCTCCCCCTTTTAGGTAATTGATGACAACATACATCAAAGCTTTAGATAAAGATATAGAGAATAGCAAGTAAATCTTGGGAAAGACATGTAACATGCATAGGCTCCCCCTACATGTATGCAATCATGTAAATAAGGAATGTAAGAGCATGTGAAGGCATAAACCTGAAAGAGCAAGCAATGTGGTACATCTATCTTGGCTATATGTAGAGAGGAAATGATATGAATATATGAGGTTGTAACTTCATGTTCATGATTCCTTCTTGCAAACAATATGTACATCAACAAGAAATCATCATGCACAAGAGTGTGATGCTTGTGGTCTTGAGCTGACTTAGGAAGAGATGAATCTGAGGAAACAAGGTTAGATAGCGCAGATACATCTACTAGATAGAGTAACCAAAAAGAGCCATAAGAGTACCAAGACTGGGATGACATGTAGAGAGTGAGTACTAGGTACTCTATTGGATATAGACATGTCCCCAAAGATAAAAGATATGCAATGAATTCAATCAGAGCAAAACATATCAGAGCACAGAACCTAACACAAACAAACATGTCTTTCCCCTCTTAAAGACATGTGACTTCTCTCCTCTTGAACACCAACCATCTGGGGCCTTTGATGATTATCTCTCTCTCTCTCTCTTTTATCTATCTCCCCCTTTTTAAGTGATTAAGCCTTGATGTGACCTCTCTCTCCCCCTTTGACATCAATTTAAAAGAAGGGATCTTCTGGATTGTGAGTCCAAATAGGTTTGGTCCTTGAGTCACAGAGCAAAACAACATATAGAATGTGATGCTGGTAGAGGACAAGAATCATTGAGTGGAGCTGGAACAAAAATGCATGATGCAAGTGGCAAATTGTCTTCTCTGCACACTACTAGAAAAACCCCTACTAATGGCGCACCGCAGGTGCGCCATTAGTATGCCTCCCAGGGGCCATGTATACCCAGGTGCTTTGGCATACTAATGGCGCACCACCTCTGGATGCGCCATTAGTAATCACAGATACTAATGGCGCACTACCCGTGATGCGCCATTAGTATAGATCGTCATACTAATGGCGCACTATCATGTGATGCGCCATTAGTATGAGTATTAGGTTTTTTTTATTTTTATTTTCTGTTTTTGCACAGGTTACAAAATGTATAATTTGACAAAATATAGACAAAGACACATCAACAACAGATTCATCAAATACCATAGAAGATTAGTCTTTGAAAACAATTCATCATATTAGTCTCTGAATAAAATTCATCATATTAGTCTCCAAATTGAAAAGAACGAAAAAAGATAGAACATTATATTACAAGTCTCGAGACCGCGAGTAGCGAAGTTTGTCTTCACATTACAAGTCAATATCGATCATCTAAACTACCATCACATAGAAGAGAGCTGCGGTCATCACGATGAGCATCATCACGATGAAACTTCGTCTTCATCCGGTTCCTCCAACGCTCCCTCCCTCTCCGCTAGATAGCGGGCGATCTAGATTCGGCCTCGGCCCTAGTGGTGTACCCTTTGTAACTCAAGTACCGCTGAATCGGTGAACCTGTCTCCGACACTCCTCCCACCATCGTAGACTCGGGAACCTTACCTTTGTACACGACATACGCCGGCATCGCTATGCACTAGCCAAATGAAACGTTAGTACCAATTCACGCACAATACATAAGCAATATATAAGTATGCAATGTAACGATCGGAAGAGAAAAGCAAGACATTAATAGCATCGATTACATCTAAGTTGAATGACTCTCGAAACCAAAGAGACATACTACAAGTTCATTAAAGTTTAATTACAACATGAGCCAATCGATGTTTCGTAACTAGACAACTCGACCAAGGGATCGGAGCGTGGATGAAGCCGCCGCTCATCGTGGGAGTCATGAAAGAACGGGCGTTGTCATCCTGCATTTGTAGCATTGTGTCGATGTCACCGTTGGACGGTTGATTTCGAGGTAGAACTGCCCCGAGGTACGAAGGACATCTTGATGGATGATTTCCGCAAACTCCGATCGATGCGAAGAATTCTTGTCGGAGGTCCGCGTCTGGATTGCCGACACGCCGCGCCCAATCTTTGAGTTTATCGGTAGCGAAGTTGATGATGGTCCCGCATTTATCGCCCGCATGTGATGGATGGCATAGTAGGCACCCTTCGACGCCAGCGGTTGCTTGACGCAGCGTAACGTCAGATTGTGGGAGAACACGTGCTTGCCGTACTTACGAATAGGCCTGGTGAAGGTGCCTCCAGAGTTGGCGTAGCCGGGGAGATCATCATCAAGAACCTTCTTGACATTTGTGTAGTCTACGTTCGACTGACGGTCCGGGTCGAAATACGTGGCCATGGAATATTTGGGGCTTAGGAAGATGAGCGTGCAACGTGTGTCACTGCAGAAAACACGGAATGTTAAAAAAAACGATCGAAATGTAAGAATTCATATGTTACGGGCCGGTTGAGGGGAGGACTTACTCGGGAAAGTAAGGCACGAGGAAGTTATCTGTATCTTGGTTTGCCAGAATGACGCCTTCGAGGTAAGAACTCGCGACTTGCCGGTCCCCAGCGCTGCCCAAGATCTTGGCACGCATGTAGAAGGGGTCGACTATCACGATGTCCGGGGTCTTGTCACGAATGATCCGCATCTCCATACTCAGCGAAAATAGCCGAACGAAGGTGTAGTGCAGCGGATGAAGGTTCAACATAGCATGGATGTCATCAAAACGCAGGACGATCGACGCTGATGGAGTTATCCACAAAGCCCTTGCCCTCTGGCACCTTGGCCGCGAAAACCGGGTATGCCACATCCTTCTCCCCGAGACGCCGCTTCTCCAAAGAAAGAACAACATCATGCAGACTCAGATAGCACCGGTTGCAGCATTGAGCATATTTGTCGGTAGCATCGCCCTACCCGCCACATGCACCCTCCTCGAGATATCCTGCGGTGAAGGTGGCCCGTCCTGAGCACGGATCGTACTCTGTGCCGGCTGGCTCGCACCCTTCTTAGTCTTTCTTTTGCGTGCCTTCTTCTTCTCCTGTAATGGGACCGAGTTTTGCTCACAGACCGCCTTCTTGAGTTTGTTGGGGCTGATAATATTTCGCACCTCGCCTATCTGAGGCTCGGTGAAGTTGGCAGCTGGAGGCGTCTCCTGAAAGCTGAACGCCAGACGGCGCCTGTTGCAACTTGGCTTCTCCGCGGTACCAGCTAGATCGCACACGTCTTTTGTTGGGTTTGGTTCTTGAGAAGGAGGCCCCATGAAGTCGCCATCGTACCCATGCTCGGCAAAGAACTGATCGACGTTGCCAAATGTAGCATAGTCGTCGTAAATGCCGTCGTTCGATCCTGTGCCATATGCATGTTTGGATCCAAAGCATAGGGATGTCCGCACCGTTACGGGCGGTCTTGCCATGGGGTCGACTTGGCGCCAAAGACGACCGCGGTGTTGTCTTTGGGGTGGTGTCCCCGCCCCAAATGAATCTGCTCTTCGCCAAAGCAGGGGCCAGCTCAGGCAGGCGCTGAGGGTCATCACGTCTTCATCGTCGGCCCCGACGGGTCGATTCGGAGGTAACAACTCGTCGCAGCCTGGCAGCACCCAAACCAGTTGAACCCTAAACAAGTTGGGTGGCATCTGGGTACAGTGGAACAAGGGGTTGCCCGGTTGAACTATTTTTCCCTTGGCGACATCGACCAACTCGTTGTTCACGAAGTGGAGGAGAGTGCACGGAACGTCGGCGGCGCCCTGCGAAAACATGTAGGGCGTCAGGGATGCCCGATCAAAGGCAAGGAGATGAAGTCCTCGGCCGAGAGGCTTAATTAGTTACCGTGATGATGGCGTTGAGCTCGGCTAATGTCGGCCTTTACCGCCAACGGGCGGGCGTCAGCTGACGGAGGGGCCGCTTCTTTGAAGAGGTGCCGGCCGGCGTACACCTGGGTGCATTAAGCTCCCGTGCCGGCGTCGGAGACACCAATGCCGCCTCCGCCGGAGGCACCAATGGCCCCGCCATCGCATTATGCGAGTTTCTGGTCGTGAAGCTAGGAATCGGGGGCGGCCCTTGTTGGCCGCCCGCAATCCACGCACTCAACCCCGAGATCAAGGTAGGCACAAGGGCGGTGATCGTCGCTCCGAGTCGTTGTTCCACTTGCTCTTGGACAATCTCCGGAATCCGCGCCACCGGTGCCTTGAGTTCTTGAACCTCTCGCTACCGGGCTTTCCGAGCTGGTCTTTTTCTCCTTCCGCACACCAGCGGTATAGTATGACCCCCATTTTGTCGACAAGCCTTTGCCGCCACATGACCAATCGACGTCGGCCATCGAGCTTATCCTTGTTCTTCATTACATTCAACCCCCTATTTAGAGTGGTGTCCCAAGGGTTGCTCTTAGTCGACCCAGCCATCGCTTTCATGCGCTGCGGAAGGAATGTGAACCATTTAGAAATTGACTTCATTAATTAGAATGCAACCATATGGAGCTAATTACGCTGGGTGTATTCCTTACGTAACAAGCTCAAGCTGCCTGGTCTTCGGATCCGTGGTAAGCTCCTTTGTTTTCGGGTCCTTCTTGTACCGGGCCCTGAAAAGTTCCTGGTCCGCTTGTCACCGTATGTATCGAAGAGGCGGTAGGCCTTGCTCGGCACGGTCCGCCTCCTCCTTGTCCCATATAGGCTCCGCCACTCTGTAACCGCCGGACCGAGTGTGTGTTCCCCTATGTTCAGCTCCGCATTTGTTTCCCCACTCACTTGATTGGGAGCTTGCGGTGCTCGAGCAATTGATCTTGAAGTCATTGTAGTCATCTTCGGTGATCGAAGGATTTTTCTCCTTGATCTTCTCGATAACTCTCACCTTTCTCGATCATTCTCTTCACATTGCTTTTCCAAGTAGACAGGGCCTTGCTCATCTTCGTGAGGGCAGCATTGTTCACTTTATTCCCTTTGAGGCTTGTGTTTTCAAATTGCCGGGAACTTGTATCGTTCGTGCAGCTTCGTGAAGAGGAGGTTGCGCAAATTCCCTCGGTCAGGATGCCTCAGGTTCTCGGTGTTGATCGAGACGGTGCTTCGGACAATGCACCCGAGCTGAAGCGAGTACCCCTTGACTATCCATTCGGGCGCCGTTGGATTCCCGTTGGAGTCCACTTCAGTAACTTCCTCCTTGAGAGTGCGGAGCACGATCGGGCGCCGGTCCTTCCGTTGCCTCTTCGGTTGGCTGCCATTCAGCGCGGCGCTGCCATCATCGCTGATGGCATCCTCGGCGGCACCATCGGTGGTGGCATCGGTGTGGTCATCCTCGGCGGCACCATCCGTGGTCTCGTGGATCGGTGGGGAAGACGGCGACCTCATACAAGTGAGGTTGTTCCTCCATCTCTGGGACAGCTCCCAAATGCCTTGCCGCCCGAACCCCGCCTCATCGTTGTGGGCCATGTTTCTCTCTAAATAGAAACAAAGTTTGGTCAAAAAGTTGGTTATTGTCAAGGAACAAGATCATGGTCTCATCATTTAGGGTTTGTCGACACCGATGCATCCTAAAATCTAAGCTTTTATCATTGAGGGTTTTTCGACGCCAAGGCACCCTAAAAGCCTAACCTTTCATCATTTCGGTTTTTATCGACACCGAGGCACCCTAAAAGCCATGCATTAGTCACAAGTACGCCAGGGCACTTGATCCTACTTAATTAACTACTAAGATACCCCGGCCCATGCATTAGTCACAAGTACCCCATATGTCCTATTTTTAGCAAAGTCATGCTAAAATTCACGGAAAATTTCAGCATGACCTTTGCTGAAAATAGGACATATGGAGTACCAATTTGCCGGAACGGAAGTTAATCGACATTCCGCAAACTCAAGGGCCTCTCGGGTACTGCAAAATCATCACGACACGATGGTCGGAGACAAAACCCAGCAAACTAGCAAAATCATCACAAATTGTTTTTACATTAAAGATGATCATCATCTTTACAAGTCTTTCTCAATGTGATCACAAGTAATTCAGAGGCATCACAAGTAATTCAGAGCATCACAAGGCATTAGTAGTTCAAGACATGAACAAGTTTTACAAAGCACATCAATATGTATTGTATTTCATTGTGGAGTTATATACAGTATGTTACAACAAAGAAACAGCTTAATCCATGCCTCAACTTATCAACAGTCATTACTTGTCAAATACGTAAGAAGGAACAATTTACTTGTGACATAGTTACAAATGATGATGAATAAAGCGACACCCTACACTAGCCTAAAAACAAGTGAAGTTTCACCCATATAAGAACAAGTGAATTCTAGTCCCATTGACACTCTGGTTTTCTACAAACACCAAGTACTAGGGCACACAAAAGTTCTGAAATTTGTGTGCCTAACTGAATTAACTGAATTTTCAAGAACCGAATAAACTGAATTTTCAAAACTGCAAGAAGCCAATTAAAAAAATCCTCTCATCTCATATGAGGATTGTTAATCCTAAGACTAATAGTTTGTTGTGCAAGACAGCTACAGTGATGCCATGTCCATTTGTCCCTCCCCAACTAGATACTAGAGTAGCACTATTGATGCCCTATTCTTGCTGAACTTTATGACAAGATATACAACAGTTTCGGTGAGTGCATTTATCACTTGTTGGAGTATGCTACAGCTTCTACAAATCACAAACTCCTTTAGTTTACATCTCAGTTTTAGCAAACACTACAGTTTCAGGAAGGAGTCATAACTGAATAACGAGCACTATAGTTTCTCTACAAGATTGGAACACCTTTGAACATTTTCGCTAATCAGTAGCAAGAAAAACTGTTTCATCCAAGGACCGAACAAATCGACATGGCACCTACTATTTTCATCCAACTACTTTAAAAAATGATATAATCAACACTATATATAATCGACGCGCAGAGCATTTCTCCTAGATATAATCAACACTAGAGCCCAACTACTTTAAAAAAATGCTTTCAAGATTTGATATTGTGCAGTGTTACTGTTTTATATATAAATACACAATGCTTATAGCACTCGATGGTGTGTGTTAGGCTTCAATGCGCACCCAAACGATTAGAGCAGCAATGCTTGTAACTAAAGAGGGGGATGTTTCATGACAATTTCCTTTATTTATTGCTGTATTCTGAACACCTTGCAGCTTGCACCTCTAGATGCCCTGAATATGATATATCTGCGGTAACATGAACCTAAGCGGAAAGAGATTGCAGAATGGAAGGATTCCGTAAGAAGGCAATTTTCATTCACACTAAAGACAATAATAATTTTTGACATCTAAGGGCGGCTCTCTTAGTTGGTACGGTTTCTGGTCTACGTCTTTGGCAATATCAATGTTCCCTATCATTTATGATGATACTTCCATAAAGAACACAAACTCAACCTTCCATGTCATACATTTCTTTTAAAGGATACCATCCCTTAATTGAGGAAAGGGTTCCATAGAGAATAAATTAGGGGGCTAACACTACTAAGATGATCTTCTTTTTAAATCCCAATAAGATGAACTTCAGACCTTTGGTAAACCCATATTTTTAGGATATAATTGATGATTAAGCCTTTGCGTGTATGAGGCGACATGCTTTCCATACCTCGAAGCTGCGGTGTAGTTACACTTTCGGTTAATGCAAAAATAACTGATTTCTGTTGGGCCCGGATTCTTATTGCACGCTTTTGATGACATGAACAACCTCCCGATGCTGGCCTTAATAGTGAAACAATGGATTGTATATTTTCTTCCGAAATAGAATCACAATCAGTCCAAAGAAATGATGCATGCCCCGACCAAATGATTAGAGCAGCAATGCTTGTAACTAAAGAGGGGACACTCATTTGGTGTGTGTTAGGCTCTAGGGTTTTGCAGGGAGGGGTGGAGGAGAAGGAGGAATCACCGGGAGGGGATGGAGGAATGGAGGAAGACGCCGGCGTTGAAGCTCCGGCGGCTGGGCGTTGAAGCTCTGGTGACACGCGGGCTCCTCCACTCGCCTGTCTGCGTCTCGCTGATCCGTTCCACGCTGGTGCCCTCGGGCTTGGGCGAGGAGGTGGCGCTGTATGGGTCGAGGGCGGGCGCATTTGGTGTTTGGGCGGCACTGGGCGGCGGGTGACGCGGCTGAGGGAGGCAAGGGCGACGGTGGCGTCGCGGGCGAGGGAAGGCGGGGAGAGGGCGAGGGAGAGGGAAGGCGAGGAGAGGGCAAGGGAGGGAGAGGGCGAGGGCGAGGAGAGGGCGGAGAGGCAGGGCGGCGGTGGTGGAGCGGGCGCGGGCGGACGGCGTCTGGTTAGGGGAAGCAAGTGGCAAGGGCAGTGGAGGGAGGGAGAGGGAACTGGCGAGGGGGAGAGGGAAGGGGGGATCGGGCGAAGGGGGAGAGGGACGGGGGGATCGGGCACAATACTAATGGCGCACCACCCCTCGGTGCGCCATAAGTACATCCATACTAATGGCGCACCTCACCGTGGTGCGCCATTAGTATTTTTTTATTTCTGCTCGAGCCAACAGGTTAGCTACCACCAGAACTGATCCACATCAAGTCCCCTCTACTAGCTCGACTGGTCAGCAGCCAGTTCTCACACCAGGAGGTCCTGGGTTCGACTCCCAGGCTCCACAATTTTTTTAGCATTTAAAAGTTGTTTGATACTTATTTGTGTTTAAATATGTTCAAACTTGTTTTAAATCATAACAGTAATATTTTTTTATAAGACAGAAATATTTTTTTAAATATCATCAAACAGTAATGCCGGTGGAGCGGGGAGGGTCTTGTGTGCGGGGGTCGGGCGGTTGAGTAGGGGAATCGAGGGTGCGGGGGTTTCGGCCGATGGATCGGGGATGCTTTCGGCGGCGAGGGACCGGATCTGGCGAGGTGGGATAGCGATCGAGATGGAGGGATCGAGATCGAGTGTCCATGAAATTTAAAAATATTCATGATAGTTCAAAAAGTACCCATGAAATACAATCGAGAAATGAAGGCTACAATTTAAATACAATCGATCTTAGCTAGCTATCTGTTCACAATCTTCTTGCCCTTCTTTTTCGCAAATGGAGTTCTTCTGTGGAACAGACGTCCTTTAGGTAGGGTGGTCCTGCTTCTTCTTGTGGTGTATGCTGCTACTTCATCATCGCCGTCATGTTCGATCCTCGGTCGCCGTACTTGTCGAAGTCTTGCTCATTGGCTACTCCATCCATTCCGATGATCTTCCTTTTGCCTCTCCTCACGACAACACGACTGGGCTTTGGCGGGTCGGTAATGAAGAAGCATTGGTCCACTTGGGAAGCCAGTACTCATGGCTCATTTTTCGTGGTGACGTTTATACCATGATCTTGGATTTGGCTTCGGGTATAACCATGGTGGTGAAATACCGGTCTTCTTTTATGACGTTCTTGGCCCATCGACACGGAACATCGGGACCTTCTCTCCAACAGTAGCTCAGCTCCCAGATCTCCTTGATCCTTCCGTAGTATCTGTCCTTGTCATTACCGGTGTAGGATTCCATCGTTACCCCGGAGTTCTGATAACCATCGCTCTTCATGTCCTTGGCCTCGGTGTAGAATGTGTAGCCGTTGATATCGTGCACCTCATAGGTCATCAGGTTGTGCTCGGCGCCAAGGCGATTATGAGTTGTTCTTCCGCGGAAGAATCCTCATGTAAAGGGTACGATGAAGCTTACGCTTGAACCAACGCGTGAAACATGAGTTGTGCTCTTTGAGTATATCTCCGTCCGTCTCTGTTGGCCTCGGTCATTGTACGTCTTCTTAATAAAGGTTTTGTGCTCTACCACCCAAGGATCGACCACGTCTATGTGTTGTAGCGCGACTAGGTTTGCTCTTTCAAAGTCGGCGAAAGTCGACCCTTGGTCGACATGCATTTCGCGGCGACCCTCACGGTGACCCCATCCAGCGAGCCCGCCGAGGTGCCTATTGACGGCAGACCAACGGGTTCTCGATGCCTAGATAATTCGTGCGATGGGAGATGCACTCTTGATTGAAAAGCCCTGGCTATGCTTACTTCTTGACGTTACATGTTGCGAACGTATCCTTTGATGACACCATTCATCCTTTCGAACGGCATCATGTTGTGCAGGAACGTCGGCCCGAGTTGGATGATATCCTCCACTATATGGACCAGCAGATGCACCATAACATCGAAGAATGCGGGCGGGAAGTACATCTCAAGCTCGCATAGTATCACCACGATCTCTTCCTGTAGCCTTCTGAGTTGCCTCACGCCAATCGACTTCCGAGAGATGACGTCGAAGAAGTTGCATAGGCCAAATAGCGTTTCACGGACGTGCGCCCATGATCCCACGGATTGCAATCGGAAGTATCTGCGTCATCGTACGTGATCGTGAGACTTCATCCCGCTGAACTTCGCTTCACTGGGTCTAGGTATCTGCTTATCTTCCCCAGCGTAACCGTAAGGAAGTTTTACTCCTAGGAGGCGGTGAAAAACTGCTCGATCTCCTCGACTTAGAGTGAAGCACGCGGGAGGGTAGTCATTTCCGGTCTTCTTGGCCTTTTTGCCTTTGCGACGACTTTACGTGTCCTGCTTCGCCTCATCATCATCCTCATCATCATCATCATCATCATCAGCATCATATAGTGCGTGAAGCTCCCGCCTGATGCCCATTGATTTCAAGTCGGCCCTTGCTTTCGGCCCATCTTTGGTCCTCTCTGGCATGTTGAGCAGGGTACCAAGCAGACTCTCGCACACGTTCTTTGTGATATGCATGACATCAAGGCTGTGAGGCACACGGTGGATCTTCCAGTACGGCAAGTCCCAGAAAACAGACCTCGTTTTCCATACCTTCAGCAGCAGACTCTGGCGCTTTTCGCTTCTTTCCGGCTCTGGCGCCTTTTGCTTCTTTCCCGCAAGGGCAGTCTGTCCAATTTTTCAACAGCTTGTCTATTTCCTCGCCGCTCCTCGTGACACGGGCGTTTTTCGTTCGGTTTCACCATCGAACAGATCCTTGCGTTTCCTCCACGGGTCATCGTCGCTGAAGCCACCTTCGATGTCCCATGAACACGGTTTTCGAAGACCCGGGATCTCTATCTAGCCGGGCGATCGTTGTGTCATCCATGCACCTTACGCATCCGTAAAATCCTTGGACTACCTGCCGCAAGATATCCAGAATCGAGATAGTCATGCACCGTCGTGGCAAATGCGGCTCTCATAGGGAAATATTCTTTCTCTGCGGCGTCCCATGTATTGGCTGGCGTTTTCCACAGCGTGTCAAGCTCCTCTTTCGGCAGCCCCAGATCTGATTGATGTCGTTCCTGGTTGTTTCGCCCTTCAATTAGCATACTCATGTGAATGTACTTCCTCTTCATGCACAACCAGGGGAAGGTTGTACATCCACACAAACACGTGCCAGTGCTATGTGTGCTTCTCACAGCTGCCAAAGCGGATTGACTCCATCGATGCTCCACGCCCAAAGACGATGTTCCTTGGATCGTTCCCAAATTCTGGGTATTCAAGTTCAACGCTTGCCACCGCTTGCATCCCTAGGGTGACTTCAGCATCTTGTCTTTTTATCTATCTCCGGATCATTTGCGTCATCTTCGCTTCTTCTCCTCCCTATCCGCGTGCCAACGCAGGAGCTTTGCTACCTTAGGATCCGCGAAATACCGCTGCAGACAAGGAGTGATCGGAAAGTACCACACCACTTTTCGAGGAGCTTTCTTCCTCTTCTTGTATCAAGTGACGCCAAGACACCGGACATATGGTAGACTCCACGTGCTCGTCCCGATAAATGATGCAATTGTTCATGCACACATGGTATTTCACGTCGCGGTAAATCCAGAGGACACACGATTTTCTTCGCCTCCTCCAAACTGGTCGGGCACTTGTTCCCTTGGGAAGACGTTCGTGCGAATGACATGTTCTCGTCGAAGCATCGCCGGTCATTTTGTGTTTTACCTTCATCTCCGAGCCATGAGCGTTACTTTGAAAGGTATCCTCGGGCCTGCATCCTTCATACAATGGAGTAACCGCGTCTAACTCAAGTTGATCCATCTTGGCTTTCTCTCGGCGGCAGCTCTTGCGTTATCCGTCGCTTGAGAAGCAGCTCTTGAATATGAGGGTCCTGCACCCAGCCCATCGATGGTCCAGCCGTCAATGCGCTCGCCAGCATCATCATCATGTCCTGCATCTTCTACATGATGACTGTGTACAGCATCACCGTCGTGATCATCTCCTGGGGATTCTTCGTCTTCTCGCCCCCCCGAGCCGCGGTGGTTGTCTTGCTGCCCTTCCTCATTTCTTGCCCGGCCCCCATGGTCGACTTCGTAGTCATCTTCATCACCATGCCACCGATAGCCATCCATGAAACCACGCAAGAGCAGGTGGTCCCCACCTGCCGGGAATCCGGGTCCGCAATAAGGCTATTCAGCTTGCATCTTCGACACGGACATCTTATCTCCGTCTCGTTCTTTTGAAGCATCTCGGCCTTCGCGGACCTCAAAACCTATTCACGATGCCTTCGGTCATCGTGCGGACCATGGTCGTCATGCGGGTAGAGCAAACCGATATTTTAGAACCAAGAAAAATTTGGCATGACTTTCCCTAAAAATAGGACCAAAAGAATGCTTAATGCCAAAATTCTTGCCGAAAAGGAAATGAATCAACATTCCGGCAAAATATTGGCAACTATCGCATTTCAAATACCGGTACACCTCAAACACAAACACATATGCAACACCACAAACATATGCAACACCACGAACATACCTAGATCTAGCTAGGCCGTAAAAAGTGCATGTGCACATTGTTGTAGGGAGAACAACATAAATATAGCTTCCCCTTACTTACCTAGCAAAACAAGGTAACTTAACCACTTAATTTGAATGAATCTATGGTGGAAATGAGGTGAAAAAGAGGAGGCACCCGAGACAAGGAGGAGGCGGTGGAGAGAATGAAGTGGGGAGAAAGTGAGTGTGGGAGGAGAGGCTGTCCAAAATATCTTGTTGCTGCCCACTTACTAATGGCGCACCAAGAAATGCGCCATTAGTAATCCAGGTTACTAATGGCGCACTTCTGGTGGTGCGCCATTAGTACTTTTGCAAAAAAAGGAATAAAAACAATAATAAAAAAACATTAGTGGCGCACCTTCTGGCTGGTGCGCCATTACTAGTTACAACTAGTAATGGCGCACCACCAGCGGATGCGCCATTAGTATGTTTGGACAGGCGCACTAGTTGAAAAAAAAATTGTACTAATGGCGCACCGTGGGCAGGGTGCGCCATTAGTAGTTTCAACACTAATGGCGCATCAGATGGTGGTGCGCCATTAGTATATACTAATGGCGCACCACATGTCTGGTGCGCCATTAGTGTCAGTTCCATCTATAGCCCTTTTCCTAGTAGTGGCAGGGAAATCGGTAACACCGAGTTAGATACTTCGGTGGAACCGAATTGGTTCGGTTTGACCGAAAGCAATAGACCGGTGTGACCAAGTTCTACGTAGAGAGAACATTTGTCACCTAAGCACACTAGGAAAATGTCGGTGTTCTGGGAACGGGGGTCCCCAGACTTGCCTGCCTGCGGCCCACAGCGTGGCTAAGCAGCAGGCCGTACGGCCCATCTTCATCAGCAAGACACCCAAGACCCTCGCGAGGGTCCAAGCCCCGTGAGGTGGACGACACAAGACCTCCTTTGGTGTGGCCTAGCCAGGCTGGCTCACGAGGAGCGAAGATATCAAGGCGAGGCAAACCTCACGAGGCTCTCATGACGTGAGCCATGACGAACGGTACCAGGCGGGTGCCAGGCGGGCGCCGGTGTGTGCAGCGTTGTTAGTGGGAACGACACCTATGGGATCACAAGAATCCCTACTACTGTCGCGGGGCTCGGGGTCGTGAGAAGAGCGGATCAAACAGATAGCACACGGTTTCCTTATCCATGTTCGGGCGCGAGGATGCGTAAAACCCTACTCCAGCTTTGGTGGTTTGTTTATCTGTGTTCTTGAACTAACAATGGGGCGTGAGGAGCTCCAAAAAGCCGAATCCTCCTCCTGGTCGCCTTGGGCCTCTTTTATAGGGAAGGGGTTGCCACAGTGGCACACTGGAGGTGGAAAGGGTACAGTGATGCGAGTTTATCCCTCGCATTACATGAAAAGGCGCCTTTAATGTGTCTTGCTTAGGTGTCCTTGCTTTATCGGGGACGGGGGAGAGCCCTGTCTCATCCGTCGCCGCTCTCTTTTGTGTCAACATGTGCCATGGCCAGCGATGCCCGTGGTGCCATGTAGGCAGGCAGGCAGCTGAGGTGGCGCAGTGGTGGGTCTCCATGAAGATCCGCTTGCCGCCACGCAGTTGCCTGCCCAACTGGTTGGGTCAGCAGCTGCATGCGAACGGTGGTGGAGTTTTGATTGGCGTGGGCCTGATGGTGGCCCTACGAGTGTTCTTGGCAAGGGCCTCGCCGTAGCCCCGGCAAGGGTCTTGCCGGGGCCCCATCAAGGGTCTTGCCGTGGCGCCTGCTGTCATCCCCGGCAAGGCTCTTGCCGGGGGCCTTGTGGTCCTCCATGGCTGGGATCCCGCCAAGGGTCGTCGTCTTCTATAGTGTGTATCTGATCTTGAATGTCTTCACAAAGATCTGGTTGCCACCACGGGGATGTCTCCCGAATCCTTTCCCCATGGGGGCAGTGGACTCAAGGGTGATTCGCTCCGTAGGTGTGGGGCGAGCTGCCATGGCAAGGGTCTTGCCGGGTTTGCTAAAACCGCCTCCCGGCAAGGATCTTGCTGGGGAAGTCCGCTTCGTCCCCTTTGCTCTTTGTGGTCTTGGTCTTGGCGTCGTTCTGCTCCTTTCGAGCTTCGGCCTTACCTTGGCTCACCTCCTTGCCTTGCTCGGTCGCGGTGGTGCCCGTGGCTCGGGATCGCCGTGCACAGTTATAGTGGTACAAAAGTGTACCCCTCTTTTGTACACCGACAGAGCGAGCCCCGGCCTGGGCCATACGTAAGCGTTAATCAGTAGTTGGGCTAGGCCCAAAAATGGTGCTTGTGAGCAGGCGGGGTGGTTTTTCCGCGGTAAGTCTCTTGGCAGATCAAGGCTTCCCATGCCTCCCGCGTGGCTCGGCGTGGGAGGCGTGCGTGGCGTGGGCGGCATGCGTGGGCTGAGCTCTGCGCGCATGCGTCACGTCGCAGTTAATGTGAAAGGAGGCGGCCCGCGTTTTCCCGCATAAGAAGGAATAACTATGGGCGCGCTGCTCACTTTCTCCTCTTCTCTCGTACCTTTTCCAACCTCAGAGCCGCTGTTTCCTCTCTTCCTTCCATCCTAAGCTTTCGCCATCACTGCTTCGCCACCCTTCTTCCTCAATCCTCTAGACCTCTCGGCCGTCATGGCGCCCAACTCCGCCAAGGGCAAGGGGGTGGCTAAGGGCTCTGGGACCGTGGAGCCGCCGGAGAGCGCGCTGTCGGGGGACCGGACGAAGTCCACCTTCTTCTTCCCCTCATCGATTGATGTTCATGAACTCCGGGCCTCCTTCAAGCCCTTATGGGGAGTGAAGACGGGGGAGAGAATTCGGGGCACCCGGCGACGCGCGTCATTCCTGCCGCTTGCGCCCATCCTGCTCTAAATTGGTATCCCTTTTTTGTCGATTACCTTTCTTGCGGGTTATGCCCCCCTTTTTCCGATTTCTTCTGCGACATCATGCACACCTTCGGCTTTCGCCTCTTGGATCTCACTCCGAATGCGGTGGCGTGCACAGCTCTCTTCACAAGCATCTTTGCGAAGGCTTTGCCGGAGTGCAGCCCAACACGGCACTCTTTCGCCATTATTTCTCCCCTCGAATCCAGCCTGGAGGCACCGTCTCCGGATGCGTCGCCTGGATCCCA
Source organism: Aegilops bicornis (assembly GCA_021605145.1). Taxonomy (NCBI): domain Eukaryota; kingdom Viridiplantae; phylum Streptophyta; class Magnoliopsida; order Poales; family Poaceae; genus Aegilops; species Aegilops bicornis. Next base: position 339,530,050 of record CM038672.1, on the reverse strand, counting down.
AGATCCAAGGGGGCGTACCCGGACGGTGCCATGAAGGAGAGGTGGGAGGAATGGCGTGGCCGGTGGTGCTGGATTGAAGACGAAGACCCGCCGGAATTCTGCAAGGTCCGTCGAGCGCCGTCGGTCCGCGGCAGCGATTGGAGTGATGTCGATGCTGCCGACGGGAGGCTTACTGTCACCACCACCAGGATCCTCCGGCTGACCCGGGCTGGGCTCACCCTGGAGATGATCGGGGCGGACTTCATTCGCCGCCGGATCGCCCCATTGCATAATAAGGGAGGCCAGCACGGCTTTTACGAACCCGACCGACATTATGCGGCTCACCGCCTCGACCGCAACTTCACGGTGATGGCGCATGCCCACTTCGCCAAATGCTTTTTCCAGCTTGATGTGGGTCGCGACAGCGAGGTCGAACGGACCGGCAAGGCTGCGAGGGCTGCCGCAAAGGTCGGCAAGGCCGTCAAGGGGAAGTTCTTCAAGTTGCCAGTGGGGGTGGTCCCGTTGTGCAATAACTCACGCCGATCCAAGATCATTGCTATGATGCCGGACTGCAACGCGCACAGCCCTGTCTCGAGCTGGAAGGAGCCGACGGACGCAGATGTGCAGCAATTCTTCGACTCCTTGATCGAGGTATACGTCAATGCTGACATCGAGCGGTGTCTTGTTGTGGACACCACCCAGGCGGAGCTAGACTACATCGCCAACAGCGCGAGGGAGGCACATCTTGCCATGGAGGCCTGCGGCACCGGGGGCATGGAGGACAAGGCCGCGACGGCTGCGGAGGAGGAGCAGTTCACCCTGTGGGCGGCGGCCACCGAGGAGGTCAGCAGCGTCGACGCTGGAGCTCCGCTTGTCGAGGACGCGGCCGATGAGTCGTCGTCGGAGGAGGACGTGGCGGCGGGCTCGACGCCAGCCAAGGGAAGAGGGCGAGTCCTGCGGCTGTCTCGCTCCGGCGAGCCGGTCCGGCCCGGCAGGGCTACACAGCCTCAATTGACCCTAGAGGGGTCCGGGCGCCACACGAGGGCCACGACAGTGAAGGGGCTGACGAAGGCCGCTGAGAAGAAGAAGGCGACAGCCCCTTCCTCATCCGGGCGCGCACAAACCCCGCCGCCTTCTTCGCTTCCTCCAAGAAAGGCCGACTGGATGATGATGTGGAGCTCCCTTTTGATCTCGGGCCTCTCAGCCCGGAGAGGAAAAGGAAACTGGTGGAAGAGGAGGAGACGGATGACGAGTAAGTACTCCGTTCCTTACTGGCATTTCCATTTCCCCAAACCGGGTCGTTTGTCTTGATCCATTTTTGCTTTTGCAGGGAGGCAGAGACGTTGGCCCAGAGGGTGAAGAGGGCGAGGACCTCGGCGAGCAGTCAGTCCCCGGCTGGGGCTTCAAAGACACCACTGGTGGTGCTGAGCAGCCCGGACAGCAGCCCCCGGTGCAGCCCCCAGCGTAAGTTCGTCACCCTCTTCTTACTCGACATGTGGTAGGCGCTCGATGCTATGATGCTGACCTTGCCGGGTTTGCAGGAGGGGAGCGGCAGCAGGAGGAGCCACAGAGGGCTACTCCTAACACACCACCACGATCGACCACGCCGCTGGGAGGCGTCCCGGCAAGGGGCATCAGCACGGAGCCCACACCCATGGAGGAAGAGGGAACTTGGCGCTGGTGACTCTACCACGGCGCCAAATGTCAAGTGAGAGGGGACTTGCTTCATAGCACTGGCACCGGTGAGTCGCCTGTCCTTCGTCTCTGTTTTCCTTTATTCTTTTCTTGGCTTCATTGCTCTGCTGCCTGTGCCCTCCTTCAATGACATGGAGGACGTGGACACCGTTGTTGGAGACATTGCTGATGAGGCCAAGCGGAGGCCAGCAGGACTGCCGCCGAGGAGGCCGCCAAAGATCTTGATGAGGCCGCTTGTTGTGAAGCCGCCAAAGTGCTGCCGAGGACGCTGGCTGCAGGGCCGCCAAAGGCGACCACAGGCTTCTGCCGAGGGCGCGATGGTGGACCTACCGGTGAGGCAGCAAGGCCTCCGCCGAGAAAGAGGTGGCGGGTGACCAGCCTCCCTCCTCCTCAACCTCGTGCCCCCGGCAGATATCTGAATGTGGGCGATCTTTTTCGTCCATCTTCCGAGGCGTCAAGCGGCGCTTCGCCGAAGGGAAGCCTTTGACGGCGAGGTGCTTGCCGCCACCGGGCTTGAGGTGGTTGATGAGCCAGGCGTTGGCGGCGATGGTTCTCCGTAAGAGCAGCTTTTACTGCGCCATGGGGGCGATTTCGAAGCTCCAAGTGCTCTACCGTGCCGCTGGACAAGGTCAAGTCCAGGGTGGAAACGGTGGACAACGCGAGGTGGACTTCAAGCGTAGCGTCAGCTGAGATGCGCACTGGTTCCACCAGACTCATGAGGGAGCAGAGGGCCTTTCAGGAGGAATTGGCCAAGCGCAATGTGGAGCTCACCATGAAAATGGCTGACATCGAGAAGGCCCAGAAAAGGCGGCGAACTTGGCTGCCAGCGGTCGGGCCGCCGGAACCGGCATCAAGCCGCCTTGGATTCCTGTGAAGAGGACCTCTCCCGCGTGGAAGCGAAGCTTGTCGAATAGCAGCTCCGCGGCAAGGATGAGGAGCTCGAGGCCCTTGTCGTGCGACGGACCCGCGAGCTGGAGCAGAGGCACTCGATGCCCAAGCTCTGGTCCATGCCGGCAAGGTGAAGGAGCTGGAAGCAGAGCGGGACGAGCTGAAGGAGCAGGCCCTCAAGCTGTCCGGCGAGAAGAGCATGCTCAACCACGCCTTAGTAGAGGCGCAAGGAGCAGTCATCAGCGGGACTGGGAACGAGCAGCAAGCGTCCTCGCGGCATCCTTCGGTGCAGCAAGACGGCCACACCGCTACTCCATCATCGCTTACCCCTACCAGTTCCTTGTCTCACACGCACCGCGCTCCAATGGAGGCACGGGCCGCACTCATCGCGGCGAACGAGCTCCTGCGTTACCGCCCCGTCGACGACCTCTATGAGGAGTGGCTCGACCGCGTCGCCGAGCTCGTCCGCGCCGCAGGGGGCTCTCCGGCGCTGTCCCACTCTGTGCCTCTCCCCTCAACCAGCCGCAGGCAATGGGGCTCATGGCATGCCTCCACCACCTCAACTCCAAGACGGTGCCTTAGCACCAAGCCGCGCGCCTCTGCGGCGTGATCCACCGCGCCCGGCGCCCGCACGTGAAGAAAGAAGCTGCCAAGAAATCCCACGGTCGTGAGAAGCTGCACGGGCGCTCCCCGCGCCACCTCGTCCAGACCGCATGCCGCCTGCAGTGGCATAGCGCGGACCTCGCCAAGACCAAGCTCCACTTCAGAAGCGGGCCCCGGCAACCACGGCCAGCTGCCGCGCATTCACCCCCGAGCTGCGTAGCGTCGCCTGGCCAGGCAAGTTCAAACCAGATCTGCCTCCTCGCTACGATGGCACCGCCGACCCCGCGGAGTTCCTGCAGCTCTATGAGCTGAGCATCGAAGCGGCCAACAGCAACGAAAAAGTCATGGCGAACTGGTTTCCCATGGCTCTCAAGGATGGGGCCCGCTCCTGGTTCCTGAACTTGCAGCACGGCTTGATCTCCTCCTGGGATGAGATGCGCGACCACTTCGTCGCCAACTTCCAGGGCACTCGCGACCGCCCACCAGCCGCGGGTGATCTACGCTGCACCAAGCAATAACCAGAAGTATAACCAGCGCTTCAACAACACCCGCCTCAAGATCCCCAAGGTCACGGACGAAGCCATCATCTCCGCGTTCTCAGACGGCGTGTGTGACGTCAAGATGAAGGAAGAGCTCGCTATCCACGAGGAGCTCTGCACATTTCAGGAGCTGTTCAACCTGGCGACCAAGTGTGCAAGAGCTGAGGAGGGGCGCATCTCTCTCCTTGAGCTGCCAGCTGCAGGAGCGGAGGATAAGAAGGCCAAGGCCAAGGACGTGGAGCGCAAAGAGGCAGTGGTGCTCGCAGCGGAGCCCGACACCAAGCGAGGCAGAGATCAGCCCGAGTCATCCTAGAACGGCCGACCATTCTGCGCATTCCACAACCTGAACACCCACAACACCAACGACTGCCAAGAGCTCAGAGCCATACGGGAAGGACGCTACGGTTGACGCCCCGAGCGCAATGACCGGGGCTACGGCGGCGGAGGAGAACTCGGAGGCGGACGCTGGGACGACAGTGGCCCGTGCCCGGAGTGGCGCGACCGGCCTCGTGAGGACCGCTGGCGGGACCAACCTCGCGAGGGTGCCTGGGAGGGACCAGCCTCGTGAGGATCGCCCCCAGGGCAACACCGGTCTTCCTCCGCTGCCGCCGCCAAGGAGGAACGACGACCACCACCAGGACGAAGGGGCTGGGGGCTTCCAGGAACCGTGTGCGATCGCCTGCATCTTGAGCGGTGCCCAGGCCCCAGCCTCTCAGCACATCTTCAAACAGTTTGCTCGCGAGGTGAATACGGTGGTCCCCAAGCTCGAGGCCACGCGCCCGCTCAGGTGGTCCCAATGTGCCATCACCTTCAACTCGGCAGACCAGCTCAAGTGCGCAGCCACCGCTGGCGCCCTCCCTATGCTGTGCTCCCCAGTCATCAGCAATGTGCAAGTCACCAAGACCCTCATCGACGGTGGCGCAGGGCTCAACGTCCTGTCCGTCGACACGTTCGACAACCTCCAAGTGCCATATGAGCAGCTCCAGCCAACCAAGCCTTTCTCAGGAGTGACCGACGGTTCTACCACACCGATAGGGCAGGTCCGCCTGCCTGTCACCTTCGGGGAGCACAAGAACTATCGCACCCATCTCATTGACTTCGACGTCGCACACATCCGCCTGCCGTACAATGCCATCCTCGGGTATCCAGTCGTGGCCAAGTTCATGGCAGTCACTCATCATGGCTACAACGTTCTCAAGATGCCAGGAAGCGGAGGAATCATCATGGTCCCGTGTGAAGAGAGGGATGCGGTGTGCTCCCTTGAGAGCGCCTTTCAAGCCGCAGCAATCGACGACCCCGACAGCAGGAGTGAAGGCCGTCTGGAGGCCATCCCCAAGAAGAAGCAGCTGCGCCGAGCAGGATCTCAGGATGGCGGCGACGTAGCTGGAGCCTCATCAGGATCAGCGCCCGCTCTAGGGGCGCCTCCCTCTGTCGCATAGGAAGGCGCGCCCGGCGCCCTCCTCGGGCAGGGCTCGGGGGCTCTCTTTTGGAGGGCTACAGACCTTGCCAACCTCACGAGGGAGGCGCTTGGGCACCACTTGGAGGCGTGCTTCACGGCATGTTTCCCTCAGGAGAACACAGGGCAAGGAGTGCCCACCACCCAAGAGTTCATCACCAAGACCACCCAGGAACTGCAAGAAGCAAGAGCCATGCACGGCTACAGCCGCTCACATGGTGCGGCTCCCCATCCAGCGCGAGGATGCTGGGCCGGGTGTCTGCGTCAACATCCCAGGGCTCAACAGGGCCGCATCTCAGGAGCGCTTCTGGCCATCGCGTGCGGGCTGCTGCAAGGGCCCGCCACACAGCTACGTTCGCATGCCCTTCGGCTTGCCGGGCGTGGCGTCGACCTATCAGCGCAACGTGCGACAAGTCCTGGCGGCTCAGGCGGCCAGGTTCCACGCCGTCCTGGAGGAGATGGAGACGGCCTTCAAGGAACCTCCTGAACCCCCAGAGCCTCCTGAGGCTCAGGGCCCCGGTGACTCATGAGGAGCCATTCCTTCAACACGTCGCTTCAGTTGCACCAACTCTACTTCGTCTACAGAACCAGGTGACATCTTCCAAATTCGTTTAAGCTGGGAGCGCCCCTCGGGCTGCATTATTCCGAGGCCGCATGGGTCCGTCCCTGTGGCCTGTATCCCTTTTGCTTAAATCTTCAGCTTACCTTGCTGGGGGCGCCCCTCGGGCTGCATCATCCCCAAGCCGCACGGGCCAGACCCGGTGGCGTGTATCTTCCGGCATTTATCCAAGTTGATCTGCTCTTCATGCTTAACCTGCCAGTGGCTATCGCCGGCTCGATTGCCGCCTGCCGCAGGCCTGTTCTTCCCATGCAATTCTCTTGCACGTTAAAAGGGGGCTCCTGACCATCACGACTCAAGAGCTCTTACTGGGTCTACAGCCCTCACCCCCTGGCCTTGACCACGGTATCGCGACCTGGCATACCAGCGGCAGCGGAGCTCGCTCGAGGGCCGGGAGCTGAGAACGTAGAGTGCTTGCATCTAACAGCCTTGCAGGAACACACAGTCACCAACACTCAAGACCAGGCGCAACCCGCCTTGAGGTAGGGCCTCGTGAGTCCCGCGCTGGCTCACGAGTGCCCAGATACACCTCGCAGCCCTGCCGTGCAAGCCACGTGTCAGGGCGGGGCTGTACACGATCTGGGGGCTGCTCCGGAGGGGGGCCCCCATCCCACGCCCAAGTGGTAGCACCATGCTCCGCGCTGGCTGTCGACACTGCCGAGGAGTGGCTATTCCCATGCACGAGCGGAAGCACTATGCTCCGCGCTGGTAATAAACAACTAAGGGCGACCCCACGGCCGTGCCAACCTCAGGGAGCCCAAAGCTCAGCGCCCAGCCTTACCGCGACGCCTCCCCTTGGGAAAGCCGCGCATGGCGGCTGGGCACGGTGGCTGCGCTCGGGTCACGCCCAAGCGCACGCCATCTAACCAGGTCCCTGGAGCTGGGCATCACACGCCCCTCCCGAGGCCTTGGAGAGGGCTTGTATGGGAATTGTTCGCACGTCAAGGGGGACTCCTGAGCATCACGACTGAGGAGCCTAACAGGTCACGTAGCCCCTCACTCCTTGGTCCGTCCTAGTCTCCGGTCGGCCCAATGGCGGTTGAGGTATGCACGGGGCCGGGCCCTGCCGACGTAGAACATTAATCTACCCCCACGAACTCTCCCTATATGTTGTTTATGCTGCGTCAAGGAGGACTCCACGAGCATCGCGACTCGAGAGCCTAACTGGTCACGTAGCCCTTACTCCTTGGTCCGTCCTTGTCTCCGGCCGCCCAATGGCGGTTGAGGTATCTTGCGGGGCGGGCTTTTACGATCTGAGTAACGCAGCAAACAGGAAGGAAAATCGCGAAATCTTGAAGCAAATATTACAAGCATATTGTCCTCGCAGTACAAATAAAAGTCTAAACGCCTCCACGATGCCTATACATGTCGCAGGAACGAAACAGGAAGAATGGCTGCGGGTCACCTCTAGACGTCGCCGTCGCCAGCAGAAGGCGCTCCCTCGTGATCTGTTTTGTCTTTACAACCAGCCGCAAGGTCGACGATGCCGGACAGAGGAGCGGAGACAAAGCCGCGGAACCTCCTTAGCAAGGGCCCCACCTGATCCTGCACGGCCGCGGCAGCCGCCTTGCACTAATCTATAGCTACAGGCTCCAGCAGCTCGTCAAGGCAAGCGTTGGGGTCGCGAAGTTGCAGGTGGCTAAAGACGCGAGTCAGCGCGGCTGAAGACAGGACGCGACACTACAAAAAAAGACACATCCGTGACATTTTGGGCCGAACGAAATTTTTTCTGTCATACATATGACACTTCTATGACGATAATTGTGACAAAACCCGGTATCATCATAGATGTGGTGGGCTCCTACTTCTATGACAAAAAATCATGACAGAAAATGGGCTTTTCGTCCTGGCGGGCCGGAGACGCAGCTGCATGACATTCTTTGGGCCATCCATGACGGAAAAACCCGTGGTAGAAGCGAGGGGAGGAAAATTTCGGGAGTTGCGGTTACGGTGGGAGGTCGGGGCCGGCGATGCGTGTTTCTCTCGTACACGCGTCTGCAGCGTGTGTCGCGGCGTTGGCTCTAATCGAACCCGGCGAGGCGTTGGGCTCTAATCAACCCGAAGCGACAGTACTGCAGGCTACGCCGTTCTTTTGAACCCGAGCGATCGATCGATGGCTGTTAACTTAACCCGATGGAGCGATTCTTCGCTACTATCGCTAATCGAAACCGATCGATGTTGCCTGCAGGATGAACAAAGGATGGCGTTGCGCTGGAGGGGGGGTGGATGAACGATGAGCGGTGGCATTTCCTCTGGATGAACAGGACCCGTGGTGTGGAGGGTGGATGAGCAGTAGAGCGGTGGAGGGGTGGTTGAACAGGACCCCGTGGTGTGGAGGGCTGGATGAATAGTAGACGGTGGAGGGGTGCCCGTGGAGGTGTGGTTGAACAGGAGCCGATGGAGTAGCGCGTGGTGGAGGCTGGATGAACAGGAGCCTGTGGAGGCTGGAGGAGGTCGACGGTAGCCCGTGGAGGCTGGAGGAGGTCGACAGTAGCCCGTGGAGGCTGGAGGAGGTCAACGGTGGAGATGAAAAGTATCCCGTGGAGTCTCATTTTGCGGTACGCCACACCCCTCCCGATGAACAGGACCCCCGTTTCAACCGTAGCGATCCAACACAAGTCTGTTTCGTCCGTTTTGCGGTACGCCACACCCCTCCCGATCAACAGGACCCTCGTTTCGACCGTAGGAGGTTTGTTTCCTCCGTTTTGTGGTACGCCACACCCCTCCCGATCAACAGGACCCCCGTTTCGACCGTAGGAGCTCCGTTTCCTCCATTTTGCGGTACGCCACACCCCTCCCGATCCACAGGACCCCCGTTTCGACCGTAGGAGGTTTGTTTCCTTCGTTTTGCGGTACGACACACCCCTCCCGATCAACAGGACCCTGTTCCAAACGTAGGAGGTCCATTTCCTCTGTTGAGGTCAGTTTCCTCTGTTGTGCGGTACGCCAGGCCTCATTTCCATCGCCTGTTCCGTCCAAGCCCTCTTGATGAACACGACCACACATTTCGTTCCAACCTAGCCGGTTGGCTCCCCATGAACACGACGACGACGCTGTTTCTCCGTTCCAACCCAGCCATGTACGTATGCGTGAGTAGGCGTTCGAGACCATGCACGTATGTATGTATGTGGCCGTATTTTCTTTCTTGCACCCTCGCCGTTGTACGTACGTGTACATGCTACGTGCGCGCCTCTACTACGACACGTGCGCGCCTCTACATCCACCAGAATATATACGTGCTCGTTCATGACCAGAATGACAACGCTACGTATGCTTCGACCAGGTGGGTCCCGACTGTCAGGCACTTCCTTGCCTGCGAAGATGTAGCTGGTGGGTCCCAGCAGTCAGGGGGCTAATCGTTTGGGTTTTTTTTGGCCCGAACGCACTTACTTGCATGAGAAGATGTAGCTGGTGGGTCCCAGCAGTCAGGGGGGCGAATCATTTTTTTTTGCCCGGATGCACTTCCTTGCGTGCGAAGGTGTAGCTGGTGGGTCCCAGCAGTCAGGCGGGTGAATCGTTTGTTTTTTTGCCCGGACGCACTTCCTTGCGTGCGAAGTTGTAGCTGGTGGGTCCCAGCAGTCAGGGGGAAACGTTTTTTTCACGAAATACAGTGGCCCGTCCGGTGGGTCCCAATTTGTCGGTGGAGGAATCATTATTTTCCGCTTAATAAGGAGGCACTTCCTTGCTGCGGCCGTGGACCCAGCTGTCAGCCTCTCCACGTACAGTCCACGTCCGATGGAAGTCGTTCCTTGACCACGTTTACCACGCCACGCCGAGAGCACCAGCGCGGTGGACGACGGCGAGGCCTCGGAAGGGGACGCCGGGGAGCCGGGGAAGACGCGGCAGTGGAAGCCCACGCGGAGAGGAGTACGAGGGTTCACTGGTTCGGCTGCGGTGTGAAATTTGTCGTCGCCCGCGAGGCTGGCCAGCGATAGGGAATAGTATGGGCGGTGAGGCCTCCGGTAACCTGACCCGGCCATGGGAGGCGGGAGCATGCGGCACGACCGGTCTTTGCTTTGGGTGGTCGGAGGAAGAAGACCAGAGGTTGAAGAAGCACTACGGCCGTTGGATGGACATCGACGGTCCTTTGGAGCTAGAATCATTCATATTGACTAAAGTTGACAAAGGCCCCCATCCCAGTCAACTTAGTAGGCCCACAAGTCAGCCTCCCACCATGGTGGGTCCCAACTAGCAGGGGGAGTATTCATTTATTGTGCGTAATAAGGAGGCACTTCCGATGGGTCCGAGCTGACAGCGGGGGGAACATTTTTTTCGCGAAATACGCTGGCCCGTCTGATGGGTCCCAGCAGTCAGGGGGGAATTTTTTTTCGCGAAATAAGGTGGCCCGTCCGGTGGGTCCCTGCTGTCAGGTGGAGGAATAATTATTTTGCGCGTAATAAGCAGGCACTTCCTTGCGGCCGCCTGGACCCAGCTGTCAGCCTCTCCATGTACAGTACTCTTCCGATGGAACTTGGTCGTTGACCACGTTGACCACGCCGCGCCGAGAGCACCAGGGCAGTGGTCTGGACGATGGCGAGGCCTAGGAAGGCGACGACGCGGAGCCGGGGAAGACGCAGTAGTGGAAGCCCGCGCGGAGAGGAGTATGAGGGTTCACTAGTTCGGCTGCGGTGTGAGGCTGCCGTTGCCGCAGATAATAGGGGGTGTGGGTGAGTAGAGGGATGGCCTGGCCTGTGGTGGGAGTAGTACGGGGCGGTGAGGCCTCCGCGGCATCACAGCCGGCTACGGGAGGCAGGAGCACGCGACACGACTGGTGCTGCTTTGGGTGGCTGGAGCAAGAAGACCAGAGGTTGAAGAAGCACTACGGCCGTTGGATGGACATCGTACGATCACTATAGCTAGAATCGTTTATATTGACTAAGTTGACAAAGCCCTTGGTATGTGTCAACTTAGTAGGCCCACAGCTCAGATTTGGCAGAGAACATATAGCCCATTTCCGATTTGTAAGAATGTCCATCCCATTTTTTAATTCTAATGGAATTTACTACAGCCCATTTACAGTTTGTTAAAAGTACAACCCAACTTCTAGCTAGGACAACGATTAAAAATTTCAAACAACTGCTCAAAACAGGATTAAAAAAAATTCCACATTTTGATGGGATCCAAAATATTTTTATCCGAAATTTCTAGTCAGGTTAAATATAATTTCAAAATAAAGTTGTATTACGTTAAAATCCAACGAAATATTGCGCACACAACAAGTAATGAAATTAAAAATTCCAAACTCCAAAATTAATATATTTTTCAAACTAATTATGTGTTTGGTGCATAGTAATTTCCCAGTTATATAATTACATCCCATTTATTATTTCTTAAAGTCCATTTTCTTGTTAAGTCTAATGCATACCTCCTAGGAAACTTTGCAGCCCAGCGGGGCGGATAACAAGTTGACCCGGATATTGTGTACAACTGTCGGCCCAGTTGCATTGCTGATGTTGAAAAAAGGCACATGTAGTACAAAGACAACCTAACATGGTTACTCAGCCCACATTCAGCGACGTCGGAAAGCCCAAACAAGGCTTCTGTACAACTTTTTGAAGTCACTGAGCTCAATTGATAACTTAAGAAAAAAGTTAGATTACAGTGGAACCTAATTAAAAGCTATCACGAGCAAATAAATAATTCAACGGGTCCCACTTCCATGTGTGTGTGCGTGTGTGTGCGTGTGTGTTTGTGTGTGTGTGTGTGAGAGAGAGAGAGAGATAGTGATAGAGAGAGAGACCCATCGGTCAATGCTCGTAAATACATCTTTCAGCCATATGCATTGCTGATGCTCAGTAAAAACTTATATAGTTGACACAATCATATAGAACATCATAGCACACTGAACTTGCATACAAAATTTCACGCAGGCGGCACAATCAGGATGGAAGCAGTGGATCGCTACGGGAAGGGCTATGTTGAAACCAATGAAGTCGTACATAACGGTTCATCAACTTTATAAATGACGGGGAAATATCTTGAATGTTGTGCAAAGAAAACAGACAGACAACACAATAAGTTCTGCTAGCACATTAAGTTGACGTACAGCCCTTTCTAAAAAAGTTCAGGTACAAAATTAGAACAGGTCACAATCAAATGTACTGGCATATCAGTGCTTCAGACCCATAGCTCGGATTTAACTAGTACTATCTGACAAGATTCAGTTGTTACCTCAAATTAGAGCACATCCAGGCAGCCAGCCCGGCCTCTTCTCGCAAAGAAGTAGAGGCATGCGCCGCGCGATGGAGTAGACCCTGTGCCATCCATCGTCCCGAGCAACACGGGGAAAGTCTGACGTTGACTCTTGTAATGGACGTCGTCGACGGACCCTGGCACCAGCGGCGGCGGCAGGACTTCGATTGATGGATTGACCACTTCTTCGACATGCACGAACACTCGATGCGTGTACATCCCTAACGTGGTCCGCGCGGCGGCCTTGTTGGCGCATTTAATAGTACAACCCGGTTCCTGCACCGGTATCTCAACACCAATCACCTTCGGTATGGTGGACGGCTTCTTCATCCATGCCATAACCGCCGTGAGCCCAAATGCGGAGGAAAACATACTTACGAGCTCACAGCTCGTTCATGGACTCGTTGTTCCAAGCACGTCGAGGCATGGTGTGGAAGGTAAGCTTTGTTAAAAACTCCAGCTCAGAGGGCACCGAGACCCATCCTGGGTGCCACCGATCAAATCTCACCAACGCGCCATCCTAGAACAAATGCCGGGAAGTTTCGAAAACACGACTGCACTCGAAAGTTGTCCGGAACCTGACGAAGAAATCAGCCGGTGGCGGACAGACTTCGACGAGCAAGTCACTTATTTGGATGCCGTGCGCAATGCCAAGAGCTTTGACAAGGTCGTCCGGCGAGACGGGAGGCCGGTCGCCGTTGATGGTTACCATCAACACTTTGCCGGCAAACTGGTCGTCAAGCGCCGCCATGCCACTGTTGAGCGACAGCCCGCAGCGACCGAAGGCAGGACAGACCTCAGGATCTCCGGCTCGGAGAACCGCGTTGACCGGTGACATGATAGTGCGCTTGAGTACAGGGAGTACAAGAGGGGGATCTGGGGGAACTGGAGTAGGAATCGAGATTCCAGAGGTGGGGGAGGGGCGGGAAACTAGGGATGAAAAGATAGCATGAATTTCGAGCACGCGCCAATATGCTCTCGGCGCGCAAGCACAGAAAAACACCGGTGGTGCCCACATGTCGGCCTAAGAGTCCTTATTCTTTCTTTTTTGGAGAGCCCCGCCTTTTTTCAGGATCTTTTGAGAGCCCGGCCTGAGAGTCATAGTTGACCTGTTTGGCATTGCATTACTACTCGGCCCATATTCAACGACACCTCACTGGCCCAAACAAGTGTACATCATCGAAAAGACAGTGAGATCAAATTATATAACTTGAAAAAATGAGATATACTCTGAACACTGGAGAATGGTGATGCCCTCATTTAGCCCACTAGTAGTTCGAGACAATAAACAGTTCGAAACAACGATATATACAACATTCAAACACTGACTAGTGACTACTACTGACATAAACAGCAAGACATGATAGTTCATAAGAAGTCTTGCTACACCACCAAAACGCACCCATCTGCAGCGCTCAGACTCTCGTGATCCAGACGAAAATGACATTCTAAACAGAAGAAACTTTTAAATAGAAAGAGTGACATAGACGAGGATGACCAAATGACAACTAATATGCATAACAAAAGAAAGAACTACCCATCCAGAACCAGCAGCAAAGACAACAAAGTCATTCGAAGAGATGATCCAACACCATCATAATTTGCAGCCCCGCTTCAGCGACCAGTGATCTGGAGACACTAGTACTCCACCCTTTCGATGCAACAGCCCAATTACCTATCAACCTCAAGGCTTGAACCACATCACTGCCTATCGTAATTGAGACATCCAAGGATCACAGTTAATCCGGATGCCTTTGTCATTCTCACCTTCTTTTGGCTGCAGGCTGTATCGTTGACAATCAAGGGAGTTTGCTCCCGAACTCTTAGGGCTCGTCGTGTAGACACAGTTTTCCATAGCAAATGTAGCCTCTCTCGCCATCAAGGTCCTTGCCAACGGTGATCTCCTGGTTAATCGGATAATTGAGTCCGAGAAACAGAGAGTGTAAACCAAGGCTGTTTACCCGCCTCCAACTAAAAAATCCTAAAGGCCCCAACAAGCTGGTATCCTACTCATAGACATAACAGCCGCTGTCCGCATACTCACGTATTACACGGTGCTTGTATACAGTTGGGTTTTTGCAATATAACTTTTCCAACTCATGTGTCCGAATGATCATCAGTCTTTTATCATCGTCTGATCGAGCGAGGAACCAGTTGTGCTTCTCTGTTTTTGGCAAAGGTGGTGTGATTACAAAGGGCAAGAATCGTAGGGACAACGCATCATATCAAAAAGGATAGGCATTGTTAATGTAAGATCAGCATTGTTTAGAGTATGAGTAGGATGATGCAAGAAACAACAAAGTGATATGTCCTGTTGGAACCGGGAGGAAAATACAGGAAATGTATACCGGGTTCAAAAATATAGAAGTGCCATGCATGGTTATACTCATGTTATCTCGCAATCGATTCTTCACAGAAACTACCATGTCATGCATGTTATGTAATCATGTTCTGTCCTCACAATCAAATTCTTCAAGGTAACTAATGCACCATGCATTGTTATATACTCCTGTTACGTGGGCAAATTTTTGTGAGGATATTATTCTAGCCATTGATTGCTGAGCAGCGAATATAGGTATGTACACATGGTAAGCATTGCAGGATTTCACTACTTCCAAATATAGAGTTCTCCATATGCACATTTACTTCCCTAATGTATGGTTAGATGAAACCAACAGTGTGGTGCATATTTCTACATCATGAAAATGAGGAAACTAACATGGCCATTGATACACACTCATATTTAGTAGTAGTATATACATTACCGTAAAATAAGGATAATATCCATATATTCCTAACTGTTTGATTATTCAGGGTACAAATTGGTTGTAATGACATGGTCACAATCACATGAATTAACTCATTCCAAATATAGCTGCTTTACGGCGTCTCTAATATATTGCCATAGTTCTACTCGAATTCTGCTCAAACAGGGATATGCCAATCATCACAAAAAGTTCAAACAGTGTCATGGCGTCATCATTAACTTGAGATGGAAACAACTTACACGTGCCGTCCTAGCAATATGTGGTGCCATCTGCTTTGTCGATCGCGTAGATGATGCCATTGTGTTCAATAGCATCATAGAAGTGTGTATCAGCTTTGACGAAGATCCACTGCGAGCCAAGTTGTCTCCAGCTAAAGAAGGCACCGGCGTAAAGATAGGCGAGTTCGCGGTCGAACAAGGCAATTAGCTTGAAGTCTGCGTAATTCGCATGTCGTGTCGGCACTTAGCAGATTACAATCTTCTGCAAAACAAGGTCCATCCAACTGACGTAGTAATCTAGATGACTTGGACCGTGATGGTAATACTCTATATAATCCAACGGAGGAAGGATAATCTCATGGGAGGTCTGGAAGTTCACGAGTACCAACTTTTTACCATCTTCTCTGAAGGCAGCCCTCCAGTGGGAGTTCATGCCGACCCAGTACATACCTGCCAAGAAGTTTCGGGCGATGGTGATCGGATCGATGTCGAGGGAAATGATGTATGGTTAATAGAGATCGGATTAAAGTCGAGGGGCATCATGCACGCCTCCGTATCATGGTGATCCAATCTCGCAAGACCAGATAGCAGCAAGCAGGGTGTCTTGAAAAGCTTAGGCCTCGCTTCGATGATGGCCGTGTGCATATCCCTCGAGCATGCAGCCAGCGGCAGGCGGTCAACATATCCATACCACGAACAACAGAGGTCGAGGATGTCACTGGGAGATTGCTCCAATCGCGGCTCATATGGATGTTCTTGCGGTTCACGTTAAACCATGGTGGAGTTTGGAAGGGGCTTGATTTACGGGGGAGAAGGATGTCGATGCTGGAGCGGCTAGCGAGGGAATAGTGGTACTGGGGGAGGCGAGTGAGGCGACGGTACATGGGGGCACAGTGAGATGCAGACGGAGACGGAGATGGAGAAGGAGATGGAGATTGAGTGGTGCTATGGGAGCGGAGAGGGAGACGAGGCGAGGCGCCAATGTGTCTGGCAAGCGGTGACAGATCGCATAAAGGCATTGTGGTGAGGCTGACTTTGGTAACCTGAACACGCCGCCTCGCCTGGACTAGTGTCAGGCGCAGGGTGTCGTCACTTCACTGTGAGGACTGGATGAATAGTATTTTGACCATCAAGTGTACCACAGTTGTACTACTACTAGTAGTAGTAGGAACATGGGTACTCCAGGATTGTATAGCGGAAATAGGTCTCCCGTGCTAGCATGACTGTTCACTTCATCGTTCAGGTATGATCTATATTGCGAGCAGAACCAAATTCTCGTGCATGCCCAATCAACGCCCTGCCGCGATGTGCATGCAGTGGTCGTTCTGGTGCATCAATGACGGCATGCAGATCGTTCCACACTTGAGAAGAGGAAAAATGGAAAGGTAGAACGCGACAACAGAGGAAGAGAACGCTAGCTAACGAGGCTGGGAGGGGATCGAGCAGGAATTTAATGCTCCACGTCTAAAGATTTTGGGAAAACCTGATTTTCATAAGGTAACTTATACTCACCTAAACGGAGGGAGTATTCCTTAACCAGAGAATGTTGTGTCTCCCACTCACGCTCTAAAAAAAAGCTACGACCCATTTTTTATCTTTTTGCATAGGTCCCACCTATCAGGAAAGATGGGCACATACACGAACAGGTACGAATCCTAGGTCTACCCGCATAGCCTTTTCGTTTAGTCTACGTAGTCGTCCAATCAACTGCCTGCACGCCACTTTTCCCATTTACTTCTCCATCGGGAACCGATTTGCCTCGGCTTCTTCACCTCCCCTTCGTCTTCATTTCCATCCAAACCCCACTGCATTCACATTTTTTTAACCTCTTTAAATAATCATCTACTACTTCAGTTAGACTAGCCATCTAATCCTAATTCTCCAAACCATAGCCCTCCGTTCCAGCGGTTCCAAATGGCGAAAGAGATCGAGATGCAGGTTTTTAGCGTCCAACATGTCCTCGTCGAAGGCTCGATGCGCATAGTTTCCACTGTCACCGTCCACCCAAGGGTTGTTCGGCAGTGGATCAACAATGTATCCAACTCCCTCAAAAAGGTAGAGACAAGGGTCATCGGTCTCAACGCAGAGTACACGGAGCATGCCCCTGGGAAGATCTAGCGCGCCGCCG
The DNA here is from genome assembly GCA_021605145.1 of Aegilops bicornis. Taxonomy (NCBI): domain Eukaryota; kingdom Viridiplantae; phylum Streptophyta; class Magnoliopsida; order Poales; family Poaceae; genus Aegilops; species Aegilops bicornis. The sequence goes on along the minus strand of CM038672.1, from coordinate 339,512,965 downwards.
TCCTTCAGCTGTGCCTCGAAGATGATGTTTTCGTGTACCACATCATACACTCGCCCACCATACCAGGTGAGCTTCACGATTTCTTGTCTCGGGAGGATGTATACTTCTGTGGGGCAGCCATCGAAGGGGACAAACAGAAGCTGGAGCCGTACAACCTTGATTTGAAAAGCATCGCTGACCTACAAACCAGAATCAAATTTCCTGTAGAAGATTGTGCTAAACAGACACCATCCCTACTCGACGTAGCAAATTTTGTGCTCGGTACAAATCTTCATAAGGGTGACGAGACGGTGCCATTAAGGTCGTCCGGATGGGAGAATTATCCCTTGACGTACGAGCGGATAAAATATGCTGCCCTCGATGCCCGTGTGAGTTTCGAGATAGCAGCAAGGTCCAAAGATCTTGCTGCGAAGTCGTCTCCCACAGAGAATGAGAACAAGAAGAAGAAGAAGAAGAAGAAGAAGAAGAAGAAGAAGAAGAAGAAGAAGAAGAAGAAGAAAACGCTGCACGAGCAGGAGCGAATTATGGATGGATGAACTATTTCCTCTCTTGTAAAAACAATTATTCCCTCTCGGTGTATATTGATATAAATGGACTATTTCGATGGTGTGCATGTCTTTGGAACAGAGTAGTAGCGTGGGTCCGCTTGACTATAAGGAACTATTTATCCGCATATATAGCTTTCTTTGCTACTCCATCCAGTGATCCGTATGCAGTGCATGTGTCTGTAGACATGATAGCTTGTCCATGGAAGTTCAACTACGGCTACCATCACGTTTCATCTCGCGATTCCCACGACGCCTCTCCAACCCACGGCACCATGCCCCCCGACGTGCGCCTCACCCCTCTCGGTCGCACCGCCCCTCTGCCTTTGTGTGCATGACATATGGGCCACCTAAAATGCGGCAAGCATCAAGTTTCTACCACAGCCACCCGCGATTCCAACGATGCCGCTCGAACCCATGAAACCACACGTCCCCCGACCTGCGGCTCACCCCTCTTGGCCCCACTGCCCCTCTGCCTTCGGGAGCATTACATGTGGACCAGTCACCTATCGGGTCCACATGTTATTGACTCAAAGGTAGGTGTAGTAAGGCGTTGAAGCTCAGTCCCGATGGCCCTGAGAGGGAAATGTAACTCCTGCCCCAGGGCTTGTGGTGCTCCCGCAGCACGAACTCGTGCCAAACTCGACATTTGTTTCTTTACTATACAAGCACACAACGATTTAATGGACATTGTAATCTCAACATGTGATGGGGAGCTCTAAATTTAAATTTGAAACTTATAAAACGAATAAACTGGGAGAGAGGGAGTATTTCGTAGGATGTGTCCCATACAAAATAAGTCCCCTGGTTTGTCACTGCGAAGATGCGGTTAGAAAGGAGCACAGCGTCTTCCTACTCGTACGGCAACAAATCGGCTGCAGATAGCATGGTCCGCCTTTGACCGCCATGTGCAAGGTTCCTGCTATCTTATTCAATCTCATTGTGGTTCCATTGTACCAATTCATGCGGTGGCCTGTTGCATGGCTGATCCCAATGTTGGAAAAAGGTTCTACGGGAACGGCGTCACCATTGTAAATGTTGTGCAAATTGATGTTGGTACCCTCCCGTACATATGCAAGCCAATCTCCACTCACACCGAGCCTAGCCTGTGAAACAGTGGGCAGGGGGGCATTAGGAAATGGACACGGAAGTAGTCTTTATAATGCATTTACTACGTGATCAACCTCATCTTACCTGCTCATCAGAGGAAATCCGAGTGCCCCTCAACGTCCGCATCTCAAGGGGCGTCAACTTGCAACTAAACCACGCCGCACTTGAGAGACCCCCAAGGAAACATCCTCGTGCGTTCCACGGAACATCAAGATGCATTTGTATGAGTAGTTTATCTTGTGAGAGAAAAGGATGAACGAGGGAAGGCCTCTAGAGATAGAGATGGACACTACTACTACCAATTTGCTGGCCCGTGCGTTGCAATGGATCCAAACTAGTAGAATAATACTCCCTCCGTTCCTAAATATAGGGTGTATAGTTTATGGCACGGAAATTAAAAGAACGCACGTGGAGGGAAAATTTCACAAGTTTTGGGCGAGATTACACCTGACTAATGGACATGGGAAAATAGAGGAGCTTGCCTGATATAAGGAAATGTAGACAACTCCCTAAAAATATTATCCAAACGAGTGGTCCAAAGCAACACACCTTATATTTTGGATTTTTTCTCAAAAATCTATACACCTTATATAAGGAACGGAGGGAGTACTTGTTCACGTGCTTGAAATATAAACACTCTAGTTTTGATATAGATGTGTCAGCAGACACGACAGCTTGTCCATGGAATTTGAATCACGGCGACCATCACATTTCTTGTTTCGACCACTGCCACACCCACACGCGATTCCCACGACGCCGCTCCAACCCACGGCACGACGTCCCCCGACGTGGACATGGATTCTCTGACGTGGCTATCACCGCCCTTCGCTTTTTCCTTCTTCACGACAGGTGGGACCCATGCTTATTGGTCCCACATGTCAGTGATAGAATGGTAGGATTGTTCGTGCCCCTCATCCCTCTCGGCCCCACCGCTCCTCCGCCTTTGTGTGCATGACATGCGGGCCAACTGAACTGCGGCGACCATCAACTTTCTACCATAGACACACCCGATTGGACGCGGTTTGCCTGCTCCGCTGCCGTGCTACGATCCGTACTCCTGCACCATCGAATTTTCATCCAGCAGCTGTGACACATTTCGTCTCGGGCATCAATCCTAAGCTGGAGTACTTATGTACTACAGGTAGTACCCGCCGGTGTGGCCATCTACGCCTCGTAACGCCCCGACGCCCAGCTGGTGCACCCTCGCCACGGCTACGCCACCACCGGCCGGTTCATCTCGAATGAGTAAGTCGCGAACCACGCCACCACCATGAGAATGACATGTGGGCCAGCCGCATTTAAGGTCCGCATGTCATTGACTCATAGGCCGGGTACTAAGCCACCGAAGTTCGGTCCCGTGGGCCCCGAGAGGGAAATGTAACTCCTGCGGCAGGCCTTGTGGTGCTCCCGTAGTACGAGCTCGTGCCAAAACTGGAATTTGTCTCTTACTAGTACTACCAACTTGAGTAGTACTAATAAGGTACACGTGCATTGCACGCATGAGATTCTGGTGGTTTGTGCATTATGCTTCTAGATGTGGAGTTTTCTGGATTCTAACATGTGGCAAAATCTGGTGGAATGTAAGGTTAGGCAAGTTTGATTAACTTAGGTGAGTGTCTGGTTCAAGCCACACCTTAGGCAAGCCACACTCAGGCCCCACATGACATACACACAAAAAATGTGGCAAGATTCCCTTAGGCTTGCCAACTTGTGGCTCTCATTTTGAAGAACTAATAACTTTGCCTAAGCTTAGTTGTGGCAAAGTTAGTCATGAATTAAGTTCAACCATGGAGTCTTCTAGATTATACATGTGGCAGAATCTGGTGGATGATATCCAACGGCCAGTATTGCTCGGATTTTCCATCTTTGTACCATCGGATTGGTTTCATCCAACGACCAACTTTCAAAGTTTTTCACACACTATATAGGGGGTATAGATATAGATGTGTTGGTCCATTGCAATGGATCCAAAGTATATCTATTTAGTGGAGTGCACTCTAAATACATTATCTACTTATTTTTCTCTAACCTTTCGTAGCCATGCAACCAAGCCATATAAGCTTCATGGGTGCCCCCACATCATATTATTCATACTACATTGATTGAAAAAAAGATAAATCACCCAAAACAAGATCTTTCCGTTTTTTGTTCCTACGATGTTGTGCCGTGCACGTACCTACTAGTTGTATAGTGGTAGTACTAGTAATATTGTATTAGGAGTACAAATTTGGTACTAGTAGGAGTAGTACTAGTACGGAATGCTCCTACTCTATCAACGAGCCCCGTCTGACACCAAATTTCTTGGCTTCCGTGCAACAGCTAGATCTTCCATGTATGTGGTCGCGCCTCCCGTGTCTGTGGGCGCGCCTCCCGTGCCTGCGGCAGTGCCATGCAGGCAGAGACAGAAGCCGGGTGCATGGAGAGCGACGAGTCGGTGGCCAGCTTCTCCGTGTCCGCCGCCATCATCGAGGAGAAGTAGAACACGGGAGGCCGCCGCCACTTGGGACCCATGAAGGCCACCACCGAGGCGACGACCGCGGATTCAGGTGGTTTCTTTGCTGCCGTCTCTTCCGAGGACCTTCATCGACCCCGCAAGTGTCCGACGGACATGAGGAAGACAAAGGGATCCGTGGTGCCATTTAGAACTAAAATAAGTCTAGATATATCCATTTCTAGGACAAGTATTTCCGGACGGAGGGAGTATTAATTATACAAGAGAGCCGGATTGGCACCTCTTAATTCATGTAAATGTAATGAAATCCATCATGTTTATATGAATATCCAGCTTTTTTATACGAAATCCTTCATGCTTATATGAAATCAGTCCGTGTTTGCATGAATTTCATTCGGTTGGTAAGAGTTGTAAAAATGTACATTACCGGGCGTTTGATGTCGCCCTCCGGAAGGAAGCGGAGGAAATTTGCTGGCTGCCATTGGAGATGCTCTTTATGCTAGAAATAATAGAGTGACATCCAATCCATTTGAGTTAATTGCCTGTATGATTGTCCCTCTATAAAAGTTAATTGCATGTACAAGGTACACGTGACTTGCGAGTGGTGGCTCTGACTTAAATGCATGAGGAAAGTTATAAAGAAACAAGTCCATCCTTAATATTATAAGTTCTCTGTGGGTTCCACTATCAGTATATTAGCGAAAGAAGTACATATTAAATAAGTAGAGTAATATATAATATTAAAATCTAAAGTTAAAAGACAGAATTCGAACTCATATCATCGCGTTGCGAGCATCCGGCGCTAACCAGCCCAGCACAATTTTGTTGTAGACCATGCTGGAGATATATCTCCATGTCTACTCTTATATATACTCCATTCGTTCCAAAATATTTGTCTTTTTCAGATTTCAAATGGACTACCACATACGGATGTGTATGTAGACATATTTTAGAGTGTAGATTCACTCATGTTGCTACGTATGTCTTTTCAGGAAGGGGTCTGATTTTTCCTTGATTTATTTATGAGGTATCCAGATGGCACTGCACCGCCAAGAAAAGAGGGTAACATCAAAATTATGGACTACTTTTTTAAGTATGTTGGTAAGGTCCGGTCATAGTCACTTGTTGAAATCTCTAAAAAGACAAATACTCCCTCCGTTCAGAAATACTTGTCATCAAAATGGATAAAAGGAAATGTATCTAGATGTATTTTTGTTTTACATACATCTCTTTTTATCCATTTTGATGACAAGTATTTTTGGACGGAGGGAGTAGAAAACAGAGTTGGTGATGACGGTCTGCGTGCCATCCTGCAATATAGGCCGTCGGATTTATATATAACGGATAAGAAAGAAACTATGGAAATTTTGCAAAAATATACCCACACGTCTCTCCATGTTCGCAAATAAGGCCTTCCCTCGTTCAGCCTTTTCTCTCACAAGATAAACTACTCATACAAATGCATCTTGATGTTCCGTGCAACGCAGGGGGCAGCTAGCTGATTTCTTTTAAAATAGTTGCTGCGATAATTGGGTTGAAGTGATATATTTTATGTCCGCCCCGAATGATTTCAGATTCGCTAGTAGTAACAAAGAAAAGGTTGCCTTGTTAATTAACAGAAAACAGGGTGAAAACTATCCCATGAGGCCGGTAAAAACAAGGCACACTGGGTTCAGCGTCATCGCCACTACAGTTGTGCGGGCGCGAGAAGTCTACATATCGAGGGGGCTACCGAGCGAGGCACCGAGACACAATGTTTGAGAGAGGAACCAATTGACAGATCATGATCAGATCGAGTTGTCACCCTTTAGCTATCATTGTTGGGGGGGGGGGGGGGAGAGAAAGACGTATCAGGAGTGTGCGCGGTAGGCACAGAGGCACAGCTAGCGAGTGTGTGTGTGTTTGTTTGAAAGAGGAGTAGCTAGATTATTATCAAGATAGATGTGCCACCCTACTCCTTCGGTGCCGGGTAGTGTGTGTGTGTGTATGTTTGAGAGAGAATCCAGTCGATAGATTAGTATCAAGATCGAGGTGTCACCCTACTCCTTCGATGCGGGGTAGTGTGTGTGTGTATGTTTGAGAGAGAATCCAGTCGATAGATTAGTATCAAGATCGAGGTCTCACCCTACTCCTTCGGTGTTGGGAAGTGTGGGGGTGTGTGCGTGTGGGGGGGGGGGGGGCAGTGACACTCACATATCTCTACTCTTATAAAAAAAAGTTGGTGATGATGGTGTTCCTGCCATCCTGCAATATAGGCCATATGATTTATATCCGACATACAGGAAGGAAAATATGGCAATTTTGCAAAAAGATACCCACACCCCTCTCCGCATTTGCAAATAAGGCATTCCGTCGTTCATCCTTTTCTCCCACAAGATAAACTTCTCATACAAATGCATCTTGATGTTCCGTGCAACGCACGAGAATCTTGCTAGTAGGGAGAAGGAGTTTGTGTGACACATATCTAGCTATATTAAGGGATAGGTAGATAGCATATGTGTGAGAGACATTATTATACTTTGAGACATTAGTGGCTATGGGTGGGCGGAATTAAAAGGGTGGGCGTGTTAGACATAGAGAGCGTGTGTGTTTCTGTGTGAGAGACTTGTAGGACGGGGTAGAAAGACGAATTTAACCCTGACGGAGGGAGAGAAATACATGAAGTGCGCGTGTGTGATTCCGATGCCCACAGGGAAATGAGATATGTATGTGTGTGAGAGAGATTGCACAATTCATTCACGTATCACTATCTAGCGATCGTGGACGTGCATCTCTTGAACATAAGTCAATATCTACTTCATATCGTGGCCAAAGGTACAATATCGATTCAACGCTATAAAGATTGGACACTCACATATCACATTATATCTATTTAAATAAACATTTTCAGTTGTGCATGCCAAAGGTACAGTGATGTTTCTTCAAACAACCAATGTAGCTATCATGTACATGCACCATTGTTACTCTTGCATTCAAATTCATTAGTCTTGGATGATTTAAGTTTCTATTTTGAACTAATATATGTAATATTCATATATGAATTCAACGGGTACACAATTTATGAAATGGAGGCTATGTAATTATATGAGGTAACACTTTTAAGTAGCTAACTACAATATCCATTTCTTTTTGTGCGCCTCTACACTAACACGTCAATGCATTATGTTTAAAGTGAATAACCAATGGCACTAAATTATCTATTTACACGAGAAATACATAGGCTGAGTGTTTGATCCCTTTTTTGTGAACACGCCACTACACCCGTATGATTGGCCACGCCCATGTGAACGTCCAAGTTATCGGCGCATCATCCCGAGTTATTGTCTTTTTTCTGGGGTGGACTTCACACCAGTTATTAACTGCAGACGCATGCCCCGTGTACACAGTCTAGCATGACCTTCCCACTAGCACGGTCCAAAATTAGTTGAAACTGGATACGAACGATCCCGCGGGCGGCAAAATCATCCGCCTACTTCTAAAATTTCCGCCACCTTAGTCTTTAGCATGCAAAATCCCCCTTTTGTCCTTGGTGCACGGAGACCAACAGTTACAATACCGCCCTCATCTACATGATAGGTCGGGCTGCTTTGGTAACTTCCGTTCCCCCACTACCACGGCACCCCATTTCCTCTTCCTCCCATAAAAAGCGACTAACTCCACAGCACCAGAGCATTTTACATCACGCTGTCCATACTTCATCGCCCTTTCTCCCCTCCCCTCTCGAAACCCTAGACTGCTCATCCACCGGCGTACCATAGCCCATTCACTGCCAGCGGCGTCCACCTCGCCGGATCTACTTCTGCGGCTGCATCTACCCCTCCCACCTCCCCTAGAAACAAGTTGACTGCTCATCCACCGATGTACCACAGCCCATTCAGTGCCGGCCTTGTCCACGGCGCCGGATCTGCTTCGCCGGTACTCTCGTCAAGTGTCGCGCATCTGCAGCGGCTCATTCGTACTCCCCACCGGAGACGCTTCTTCCACACCCCCCGGAGCCGCCCCACCGATGCCCCCGCCGACGACCTCTAATCCTCTTTGCCGACACCTTCCTCAACCATACCGAAGCCGCTTCGCCGACACCTTCCTCAACCCTACCGGATCCGCTTCGCCGACACCATCGTCAACCCTACCGGAGTAGCTTCGCCTATACCATTCTCAACCGTACCCGGGCCGCTTTGCCAACTCACAATTCCAAGGCCTCAGATCCGCTTCCTCGCACCCTCATCCAACCTACCGGAGTAGCTTCTGACGCCCCGTCCACGGCTGCAGATCCGCATCGTCGACACCACCCTTAACCCAACCATCGGAGGAGCTTCTGACGCCCCATCCACGGCCGCAGATCCACATCATCGACACCATCCTTAACCCAACCACCGGAGTAGCTTCTGACGCCCCGTCCACGGCCGCAGATCCGCTTCGTCGACACCATCCTTAACCAAACCACCAGAGCAGCTTCACCTACGCCTCGTCCACGGCCACAGATCCGCTTCGCCCACACCGTAGTCCACCTTACCAGAATTGTCGGTGTTCTGGGAACGGGGGTCCCCAGACTTGCCTGCCTGCAGCCTGCGGCGTGGCTCAAGTGGGGGCCCAGCGCGGCCCAGCTTCATCAGCTCAAGCTCAAGACCCTCGCGAGGAGCCAAGCCTCATGGGCGGGCAACGAGGAACCTTCCTCAGGAGCAGTCTCGTTAGGCTGGCTCACGAGGAGGCGGAGAGATCAAGGTAGGGTACCTCACGAGGGTGCCCCGTGACGCAAGCCATGACGATAAAGATCAGGCGGGCGCCAGCCTGCGCAGTGTTCTCGTTTCCCCTTAGGTGCAAAGGAGGCAAGCACAGGCCAAGGCATCAGGCAAAGGTTACCGCTTCGGTGCAACAAGACCAAGACGAGCAGAAGCGGCAGGAAGGAGGTCATCTTGGAGCCCTGTGACGACTGCCACTGGCCGTGAGCCTTTGGCAGCCGAAGACCAACTTTAGTCGGGATAAGTGTACTAGATGTTCCCCTTTAAAATGGCCAATTGTTGGCGCCCTTCCTGCTCATTATTTGGGAAGAGGCCCAGGGCCTCCCTCTATATATAGGACTAGCCACCAAACGAAGAGAGAACCGAGGAGAACCAGGGAGAACAGAGAGAGAGAGAGAGAGAAGCGACTGGACTCACCCAAGCAGTCCATTGCACTAGCTCAAGAACAGCCCCTCGCGAGGCTGTTCTCCCTTTGTACTGTTCATCATCAGCCCCTGAGGTAATCCACCACACCAGACACTGGAGTAGGGTATTACACCACAATGGTGGCCCGAACCAGTATAAACCCTGTGTCTCTTGTGCTGTTCTTCATTTCTAGTTTAGATCCCTCGCTAACCATTCGCCCGTGAGCTGGTAGGGGAAAGATATCCACGCGCACCCTAGTGTTCGAACCTCAAGGGTCTGCCGGAACCCGAAATCCGACTTTTGGCGCGCCAGGTAGGGGTGCACCGAAATCTTTCTTCCGCCGGTCGCGTGTGATCTTCCGTCATGTCCATGGCTGACGCTCGCCGAGTGTCGGGGGTTGGGTGCGACATATGCCAAAGGATGGCTTATCATGGAGGGGGCGAGTAGAACGTCGCCGGTGCCTGGAAACGGGATGAGGCGAAGATATGCACGCCGGCGAATCTTACCCAGCTTCAGGGCTCTCCGAGGAGATAACACCCCATCGCTGCCGCTGCATGGGTCTCCGCATGATCACTATGGCAAAGTGGGTACAAGGTTGCTCCTTGAGCTGTTGAGGTGAGGAAGGAGAAGGGCTTGGCTAGCTCTTCCCTTCCCTCTATGTGTGTCTAAAACTATTGGGGTCCAACCCTTTGCATGGGTGCCCCGAGAGGTTTATATAAGCCTACCCCGGGGTACAATGTAATCCGGTGGCGCAGTCCCAGCCGTCGATCTCTTAAGTCGCCGCCTTCTCCGCCCGACTCTGGGGCCCGCCGACTAGTGGGCCCGCCGATGGTCCGGCATGGGGCCGACAGCCCTTTTGTTCTGGCCATGCGGGTCTTGCCGGGTTGCAGAAGTTACCGTAGCGCTTCTAATGACGCTGAAGCTTGTTAATGGCAACAGTCGCTACCGCGCGATCACTGTTGCCATCCCTTGTCTTATCTGGTTAATGGCGCTTGGAGCCCGTGGGAGGGGCCGGCCGACTCTCAGAGGCCGACTCCAACGGGTCCGTCTTTGGGGCGTTCTCGCCATCTTCTACACTCCCGCCAACAGGCGGGTCCCGCCGTCTTCGGGTCGTACAGACAGGCCATCATGGGTACAGGAATCTGCCCACGGGGCTGACGTCAGGGCCGGCGTGGCTACAGTGCCGCGCCGGACGGAGATCTCCGTCGGTACGGCGCCCTCTGGCCATGCCAGCTCTTTATGAGCGGGGCAGGGACGGGCCGCAAGGCGTATTTATCCCATCCCGCTCGTGGTCACTCAGGCAGGAGGTGGATGGAGTCGCGGGCCGACTTTCTGTAGCCAGCCTCATCGGAACTCGCTAGCTTGGAGTCGGCTTGTCTTGAGGCCGTCTCTGGGACTCGGGTGGGAGGGGCAGTCGGTGACTCCGTCGCCGACTCTCAGAAGGCGGCTCTTCGTGTTGGGGTCTTGAGGGGCGCAGTCTGCCCCGATATTTTGAAAGGTCCTGGGGCTCGGGTTTGCCTACCCGTGGCCCATTACTCCGACAGTAGTCCCCAAAGCTGGTGAGACACCAAGGGCGACATGTCGAGGAGCCTCAACAGTTTCATCCCTTTAGTGGAAGAATCTGGGCTTGCTCTTGCCGTCTTTATCTTGAGCCGACTAGCTGGAGTCGGCCTTGCAGGAGGCCGCCTTGCTCCTCTAAGGTTTCGAAGGTCGCAGCGGGGTCCGGGCGGCGTGCCTGATAAGCTTCCCGGCAGCTGCCCGTTGTGGGCCCGCCACGTGACACCACGCGCCAGGGCCAGTCTGCCAGCCCACGCGCGCGACTAGACAGGCCCGTCAGGCGGGGCCCGCCACTACCGCGCCTCGGCACACGGCGGATCCGGCCGCGACCGCGGCGTGGTGGAGTTTTCCCCGCCGTTCACGCATGCGATAACGTCAGGTTAAATTGTGGGGGCGTGGGGACATGGGCGCAGTTAATCCCACGCCCGCCCCCTCGGCTTCTCAGCCTAGGCGCATATAAGTAGGCGGGGGGAGGGGGCGGCGACGCACGCGCACCCACTCTTCCCCGCTTCCTCTCGCTCCTTGCTTCATCTTCTTCCTCGCACTGCTGCCCCGAACCTCGCCGCGCCGCGGAGATGAGCTCCTCCTCCGCCGCCGCGCCCCCCACCGCGTGCTCCGGCGTGTGGGATGGCTCCATCATCGAGTTTCTCCGCCAAACGCGCCGCATCCCCGGCAGCCACCTAGTGCGGACCCGCGCCGCGCCGGAGGGCGAAATCACGCCGGCGCCGGAGGAGGCGGCGGGTCATATTCCGCCGCACCTCATGCGGGCTAGGGCTGCTGGCGAGCGGCTTCTTCCGCGCGTTCCTGGAGTTCTTCGGGCTCCAGCCGCGCCACCTCACTCCAAACACGGTGGTGCTGCTGGCCGCCTTCACATCCTTATGCGAGGGCTTTCTTGGTGTTCTCCCCACCATCGAGCTGTTGGGGGAATTCTTCCAAGCTAAGCTCGGAACCCACGTCGCTCGCATGCCGGCTCTGTGCGGCACGTTCATCGCCATGAGGAGGCCGGTGCCCGAGAACCCTTTTCCTGCCATCCCCCTCATCAAATCGGTGAAGATGTGGCAGCGCACATACTTCTACGTCAAGAACGTCGCCACGGAGGGTGACTGGGTCAACTTGTCGCCTTACGTGGCGGCGAGTTGGCGGGGCGACCCCCCACCTGGTCCCATCGGGCCCGGACCCTGACTCCCGCAGGCAACGCCGCCGTCGCGCAACTCCACGTGATGACGCAGTCGGAGGGCCTGACTGGCGCGGACTTGCTGGCCGCCTTCGAGGCGCGCCGAGTCCTTCCTCTTCAAGGCCGGCCTCATCTGATCTGTCAAATGAGCGGCCGCCGAGACCCCAGCCGGCTGTGCTCCAAAGACATGCCCCACGCGGAGCAGGTGGACACGGTGAACTTCCTGGCGAACTGCGGCCTCACGGAGGAATGGCAGTTCGGCAAGGAGCCATACTCGCGCGCCAACCCCCCGCCATTGGTAAGTCATCTCTTGCTTCTCTGTTTCCTTCTTCAGCCGAATCCGGCTCTAATTTTCCTTGGTCTTCTCCGATTCAGAATCCCCTCATGCAGCCCTCGGCCGGCGCCGCGGGGCCGGCTCGTGAATTCGTCCCCGACCGGGCGGAGAGCGACGCCGACGACCCCGACTTGGGCATGGCGGCGATGGAGACCGACGCCGAGGGAGGAGGAGGGACCGACGACTTCAGGCCTTCGGCAACCTTTGCCGACTGGCCTGACAAAGACGGCGAGAAGGAAGTCGCCCACCGCCACCAGCAGAAAGCCGGCCATCCAGGCGCGAGTTCCTCCGCCGCCTTGGGTGGTCGAGGCGGCGCGAAGAAGCGCCGGGCCGGGCCGAGTCTGCCAGGCGGCCGGGCGAAGAAATTCAGGGGAACGGCCGCCGCGACTCAGCGCGAAGAGGCGGTCGCGAAGGCTAACCGCTTCCGTAAGGAAGTGAAGAAGCCACCGCTGGTCTCCGCGTAAGTACTTTTTATTTTGTGTTGTTTTCTTCTGGTCCGTCTTGTCCAAGTCTTCACATGTCTTTTTCTCATCAGGGCTCCCCTCACCTTGGAGAGGGTCGCCGCCGCCTTCGTCATGGGGTCGGCGGAGACGTCCGCCAATACTCGGCAGGCTGACCCTGCGGCCGCCCTCCGGGAGGCGACGGAGCGGAATGTGGAGGAGAAGTGCGACGAGGAGGAGGCCGCCCGTCTAGACAAGGCGGAGGCTGTGAAGGCGGCGGCTTCCGCCCAGAAGAAGCTGGAAGAGGTCGAAGCTGGAAGAGGTCGAAGCCGCCGCTGCAGCCAAGAGGCGAGCCGAGGAGGCCGCGCGCCTCTAGTCGGCGCTGCTCGTCACCCCGCTGAGCTCTGCACCACCGCCGCCGGAGTTCACGGGGCAGACGGAGGGAGTCAGCGGTGAGGTCCCCGTCACAGAGAGGGAAGGCGGCGAGGCCTCCCTGTCCGGCACGGCTGCGCCACCCCCGCCGCCTCCACCGCGGTCCGAGAGCGCGCGAGGCAAACAGCCGGCGGACCCGCCTGTGCCACCGACCGACGACGAGGTCGTGGCGCAGCTGTTCTTCAAGTCGCCTCACCAGCGCGACGCCGTCTTGAGAAGGCGACTTCGGGCGCCAGGCTTCTTTGGAGACCGGGCGCCGCCAAATTTTGGCTACCTGCAGACGCCGAGGCGATAAACGCCAGCACCCACTGGTGGGTGCGAGGAGGCGGCAGGCCCGCTCAACACGACGCTTCGACGCCCAGCGGTTGCGAAGCTGCGAGGGCGACGCCATCCGTAATCTCTCCAAGGCGCACTGGCATCGCGATCCGCCCGTGGTATGTTTCCTTTTTCGAACTTTTTCTTGCTCTTCTCTGTGGGGGCGCGCCAGCGCACCCACTGGGTGTAGTCCCCGAGTTTCGGGCCGGCTGCTGAGCAGGCGGCTCGGAACTCTATTTGCTTACTTCCAAGTTTTTACCTTTGTCTGGAATTCTTGTCGTAGGAATATCACAACCTCCACGCCATTGCCTTCAACCGCAACGTTGAGGAGCTGGGCAAGCGGACTGCCGACTTGGCGAGGAGCCGAGGTGAGTTTTCTTCTTGGCGAAGTGATGGCGCACCATCGGTTGTAGTCCCGAGATTCGGGCCGATCGTCAGGCAGTCGGGCCGGATCTTCCGGGCGACCTTCTTAGCTGACGACTTCGCGTCCTTCTTCTTTTTATTCTTCAGAGGCCAGCGCCACTCTTCGGCGGCAGCTGGGTACGGCCAACATCGATTTGCACGCCAAAGAGGAGGAGTGCGGCAAGCTCGCCGCAGAGCGTGACCTGCTGGCTACGCAGCTGGCAGAGCAGAGGGAGCTGCTCAAGGCGACGCAGGACGAGGCGGAGAAGAAAGAGGCCGCTCTCCTAGCCGAATTTGAGAGCGAGCGCTCCTCCTGGACCGACATGGAAGCGCAGCTGACCTCGGGCTTCCACGAAATCGAGGATATCATCGATGGTGAGTTTGCTTGTACTTCTTCTTTTGGGTCGCTGACTATGGGTCAGGCCGACTCCTGTTTTTCTGACTTGCTTCTTCTTCTTCTTGGCAGACTTCTTCCCCGGTCACACGCAAGCGGCCAATCAAGCCATCCCGGCTGATCGCAAGGCGCGGAGGGCAGGTGGTGCTGAGATCGCAGCCAACGCCCCCCGGACCCTTGACAAGCTGCTCCAGAGCATTGAGGATCGTCTGCGACCGGCCCATCGGATGCTGCGCCGGCTTCAGCGTGTCGGCGCCCAGGCGATCGCTGCTCTGTGGCCGGACATGCCGACTCTTCGCACTCCCAGCCGGACCGCCGACTGGGTGGAGGTCGCGGCTGGCCGTCCTGAGGCCTGGAAGGGTTCCGCGGCTCGGGCCGGAGCTCGCCGAGCCCTGGAGTTCGTCAAGGCGTGGTATCCAGGGCTAGATCTGGACCGGCTGGCGCGTTCGGTCGAAGGCCTGAGCAGAGCTGTTGGCGCGGAGGACGCTCGTCGGCGTCTGGCGGCGATTGCCGACTACACGGACACCAGCGTCTTCGTCCCTGAGCGGGCTGAAGACAGTGGGGAGGCACCGCCGGAGTGGTTCGGGATGAACCCGGACTACGACGAGGACTCGGCAGAGGTGATCGACTCCAGCACCGAGGATGAAGACGAGGCGGAGGACAGAGACGACATGGAGGCGCCAGAAGACGGAGCGGGCGACCAGCCTCAGCTCGACCGCGCCTCAAAGAACGAGCCACGCCCGTGCAGGCGGCTGCCGCCGGAGACGATCAAGCCGAGACCGCCCAGCCGGCTGCCCCGGCGCCTGACGCCGCCGCCGCCTCCGGCCTTCCAACCCCATCTGCCGCTTCTTAGGCTGTTGCCTCGCCTTTATTTAATATGTTTTTGCTAGTCTTTTTAAAAGAACTTGTTAATTTGCACAATTCCACCCGCTGGCTGTAATCTGAACCTCTGTCCGAAGATCCGGCCAAGGGCCTAAGCTTGTGTAAATATTATTCTAACTTTATCCTTCCTTGCTTATTGCTCTTGTGGCTTTTTCCTTTGCCGCCTTTCCTTAGAAGCCGCCTTGCCCATCGGGCAACCGCTCTGCGGACTGCCGTCTAGGTCAAGTGCTTGGCTTCTTTGAGAAGGCAAGTACTTGGCCATTTCTTTTTAGAGTCATTATGCAAGTTAGGTAGAAAGCGGAAAGCCAACTACTTAAGAGTCAGTTTTACGAAAACGGGCTGGAAGCCGAGTTAAACTATGTTTATGCTTTGGGTCCTTAGCCATTTTTTCGTGTGGGCGCCCGTTCTTCCTTACTCCTGCCCACCAAACAGTCGCTCTGCGAGCTGCGGCTTCTGACAGGAGACGGCTTAGGCACCGCACGTTACTTGTCTGACTGCAGGAAGCATTTCATAGCCCAAGGCGGCGAGTCCCTGGGCCGACTAGTCGAGCCCGGTGCCAAATAGCATAAAAAGAGTAACATACTCGAAGGCATAATTCTTATCGTCTGAGATAACAAAGAGGGCAGTCCCGAGCCTGCCTCGGGGCCCAAGTCTTGGTACTTTAAACACAAAGGGTGGCGTGGTACATACTGCATCAATCAGAAATCTTCGAGGAGATTCGCTTTCCATGGCCGTTCTGTCTCTTTGCCGGAGTCGTCCCTCTTATGCGTTTCGGGCTTCGAAAGGCGTCGATCAGGTAGTAGGAGTCGTTGCCCAGCACTTTGTCGATGAGGAATGGGCCTTCCCAAAGCGGCAACTTGTCTTTGGTCGGTCTGGATCGGTCGGAGCACAAGGTCGCCCTCTAGGAATGATCTTGGCTTGACCTTCTTGTTGTAATGTAGCGGCGGAGCTCTGCTGGTAGATGCTGGACCGGCTGAGTGCCAACAGCCGGCCCTCTTCCAGCAGGTCGACGCCGTCTTGACGTGCTTCTTCTGCTTCCTCTTCGGTGTACATGGTGACTCGCGGGGAGTCGAACTCTATATCCGTTGGGATGACGGCTTCGGCACCGTGAGCGAGGAAGAAGGGTGTGAAGCCGCTGACTTGTTTGGAGTCGTCGCAGACTCCAGAGGGACGGTGGCAACTCTTCAAGCCGGCAACGGCCGAACGCTCAATGGTTCGACTAGTCGAGGCTTGATGCCGAACGGATGAGGCCGTTCGCTTTCGCTCCACCTGGCCGCTTGATCGCGGATGGGCAACGGACGCTAAGTCCAATCGGGTGCCTTGCGTCATGTGAAAGCGGGCCAGGCACCTTTGGCAAAATTTGTGCCGTTATCGGCGATGATGCGTGTGGTACGCCGTATCGAGTCGTGATGTCGGCGATGAAAGTCAACTGCGGTGGGACCATTCAACTTCGATGGGTTTTGCTTCTATCCACTTGGTGAACTTGTCCACCGTGACAAGTAAGTGAGTTAGGCCGCCTCGTGCCATTTTGAACGGTCCCACCATGTCCAGCCCCAAACAGCAAAGGGCCAGCGATGGGGATAGTCTTGAGTCTGGCTGAAGCGGCTTGGAGCGGAACACCTGGCGCCCCTTGCATTATTGAACTAATTCCTTAGCCTCTTCTAGGGCAGTCGGCCAGAAGAAACCATGTCGGAAGGCTTTGGCGACGAGTGCTCTTGAGGCTGCATGATGGCCGCACTCGCCCTGATGGATGTCTTCGAGAATTGCTTGGCGTGCTCGACTCGACGGACCTTTGGTAGACACCGGTGACGCTGCGCCTGACCAGCTCTCTATTGACTATAGTGTAGGCTGCTGCTCGGTGTTTCACTTGCCGAGCCAAGGTCTCATCGGTTGGTAGCTCTCCGCTTACTAAAAACTTCAGGATGGGCTGGGCCCATGAGGGTGCTACTATTTCTTCAACTTCCAGTACTACTACTTGGACGAGGGCGGCTGGGCTGGGGGCGGAGGGTTGGAGTCCGCAGCAGCTTGCTGAGTTGAAGAAGTCCCCGGGCCGAGTACTGGAGTGTTCGCAATGGTCGCCGCAGTCCCCGGGCCGGATTCTGAAGTCCCCGGGCCGGCTTTGACTGCCGCGTTCTTGGGGGCGTCGGCAGGGATTCTTGTGCCGTCTGTTGAGGCTCTGGAGTCGGATCCGACCTCTTCAGGGGGAGCCGGCAAGAAAATGGAGTCTGATTCTGGTGATGGCTTGACAAACGGCTTGAGGAGGCGCTGAAGGGCGACACCGGATGGTATTGCCTGGCGGGTGGAGCCGATTCTTGCCAGGGTATCTGCTTGGTCGTTGTCCTTTCTTGGCACGTGGAGGAACTCGCATCCCTCAAAATATCCACTCATTGCTGTGTACCAGAAACAGTGGCTCGTCATATTGCATCTTTGGCGTCGGTCGCGGATGATTGATGGACCACCAAGTCGAGTCGCCATATACGAGGATCCGTGAATGCCGAAGCTCTTTTGGCAAGCCGGAGCCGTGAATGAGCGCCTCGTATTCAGCGACGTTGTTGGAGGCGGCAAAATGGATCTGCGGTAGCGTACTTGAGCTTGTCGCCTTTGGGGAAGTGAGGACCACGCCGGCTCCCAAGCTGGTGCGCATCTTGGAGCCATCAAAGTGCATCTGCCATCGGTGGAGTCGTGGCGGCAGTATCTTGAGTCTCGGCCCGGTCGGCGAGGAAGTCGGCCGGTGCTTGTGACTTGATGGCGGTGCGGGGCTGGTAATAGATGGTGTAGGGGGGCAACTCTATGGCCCATTTGGCCAGTCGGCCAGAAGCGTCTCGGCTTCCGATGATCTCTGCTAGTGGGGCCGTGCAAACCACGGTAATTGGATGCTCTTGAAAGTAAGGCTTCAACTTCTTGGCGGCAAAGTGCACGCCGTAACACATCTTCTGGTAGTGGGGGTAGTTCTTCTTGGAGGTCGATATTACTTCGCTCAGGTAATATACTGGTCTCTGGACTAGTAGCGCCTTGCCTTCCTCCTTGCGTTCAACTACAATGACTGTGTTGACTACCCTGCTGGTGGCGGCAATATACAGGAGCATGGGCTCCTTTGGAGTCGGAGCCGCCAAAGATCGGGGAGTAGTCAGCATTTTCTTCAATCGGAGAAAAGTCTTCCGCTTTGAGTTCCATTCAAGAAGGTGGTCTTCTTCATGAGCTGAATACAGCCGAAGAGCTTTCTCGCCACCGGTGGTGATAAATCGGCTGATGGACGCCAAGCAGCTGGTGAACTTTTGCACATCTAGCAGTCGGCGGGGTACTTCCATTCTTTCGATTGCCTTGATCTTCACGGGGTTGCACTCTATGCCGCGTTCAGAGACCAGGAAGCCAAGGAGCTGGCTGGCTGGAACTCCGAAGACGCGTTTCTCTGGGTTGAGCTTGATCTGGAATCGGCGCAGATTTTCAAAGGTCTCCTTGAGATCTTCCAACAGCGTTCCTCGCTTCTCCGTCTTCACCACCACGTCGTCCACGTAAACGTGGGCGTTTCTGCCAAGCTGCTTGAGGAGGCACTTCTGCATGCAACACTGAAAGGTGGCGCCGGCATTCCTCAAGCCAAACGTCATGGTCAGGTAGCAGAAGGCTCCAAACGGCGTGATGAAGGCGTTCTTTAATCTGTCGGCCGGGTTCAGCTTGATCTGGTGATATCCTGAATATGCATCTAAGAAGCTCAACAGCTCGCATCCGGCTGTGGAGTCTATCACCTGATCAATTCTTGGCAAAGCGAACGGGTCCTTGGGGCAGGCTTTGTTGAGGCTTGTGTGGTCAATACACATTCGCCACTGCTTGTTCTTCTTCAATACCAAGACCGGGTTCGCTAAGCACTCTGGAAAGAACACTTCCATGATGAAACCGGCTGCGAGGAGCCAGGCTATCTCTTCTCCAACAACTCTTCTTTTCTCTTCTGACAGGCGGCGCAAGGGCTGCCTGACGGGCTTCACATCAGATCGGACATGTAACTTGTGCTCGGCGAATTCCGTCGGTACACCTGGCATGTCTTTAGGGGACCATGCGAAAATGTCCCGATTCTCACGGAGGAAATCGACGAGCTCGCCTTCCTATTTGCTGTCGAGGTTTGCACCTACAATAGCGCATCTCTCTGGGTGCTCGGGGTCCAAGGGTATCTTCTTGGTCTCTTTGGCCGGCTTGAATGAACCCTCAACTTCTGACTCCTTGGGGTCGGGCGACCTTTCTGGCTGCTTGCCGGCCATCGCCACAACCCGATCAAGGAGCCGCTTCTCAGCTGCGATCACCAGGGACTCGGCCAGCCGACTGCTTTCGGTACTGTCACATGGGACGACTTTCTCAGAGTCGCCGGCTATGGTCAATCCCTTGGTACTCAGATCTTCATCTTGAGGTAGGCGTAGTGGGGACCGCCATGAACTTGGACAGAGCAGGTCGGCCAAGCGAGCATGGTAGGGGCTTTCGAGGTCCACCACTTGAACCAGACCGGCTCTCGGTGAAAGTGATCTTTGTCCCCAAAGAGGACGTCTATCGAATCTTGCCAATCGGTGAGCGGTGAAAGGCCGATACAATTCCATGGAACACCGTCCGATCAGGCTTTGAAGTTGTCTTTGCTTGATTCCTAACTTCTCCATTGTATCCTTGTACGGGGATGTTGATGTCTTGTTGCCTCCGCCTATCGCTTTTCGCGAGAAGCGGGCGCCCGCCTATCCGCTGCAAGGGTGGCTCCCAAGACCAGGCATAGGAGCACGGATTCAACATCACCTCTGGGTGATCAGCTCGGCTCAAGCGATGGGCTTCTCGGACTAGTGCATGAATTCTCGAGTATCTGATGCTACTCGCATTCACTTCTTCTTTATTCTTTGCCACCTGTTGCTTCGCGATCGTCGGCCACGCTGGTGAACACTACATAGGCACCATGCTCTTCTGGTACTCGTCTTGTTTTGCGCCGACTGGCCTGACAGCCGGCTGCTGGGGCGGTGGTGGGGGCGGCGGCCCAAAGAAAGTGAGGAGGGACAAGGTTGTCTCCCTTGGCGATCCTGGTGAGCCAGTGGCACTTCCGGGTGGTGTGATTCGATGGCTTCACGCCGCTATGGAACTTGCAGGGTCCGTCCAGAGTCTGCTCGTAAGAGAAGGCCGGCAACAAGTTGGACTTGCCGCCTTTCTACCGCTTGGCAGGAGGCTGCCCCTCTGGCTGCTGGTCTTCGACTATCGCCACCTGCCGGCTATTGGAAGCCGGCTGCGGGGCCTTGCGCTTGTGATCACTCTGCTGCTGCCGCGACTGGTGTCGCCAGCCGGAGTTCTTGGAGCCTGAGGAGCCACCTTGCCAGTCGCACTGACTTCGATCTCCGACTTCATGGAGGAGTCGGCTGTGGCGTACTTGTCTGCTATGATCAGCAGCTCGTCGAGGGTCTCTGGCTCGTCGCAAAGGAGCTTGTGCTTGAGGAGGGTGCCTTCTCTGCACCCGGCGGTGAAGTACTCGATTGCCTGCACCTCATGCACTCCCTCGCAGGAGTTTCGGAGCTCGGCCCAGCGCGTGAGGTAGTCGCGAGTAGACTCGTTGGGGCCTTGCACGCATAAGGAAAGCTGGCGAGGCTTGGGAGGTCGCCTGTATGTGCTCGTGAAGTTGCGGACGAAGGCCTCGGTGAAGTCGACCCAGTTGTTGATGCTGCGGGGCTTCAAACTGTTCAACCATGTCCGCCGTGCCACAGAGCATGAGGGAACGTACTTACGGCAACGCCGCTTGTTGCCGTTAAGCTATCTTGGACGGGTGGAGTAGTCCACCAGCCAGTCCTCCGGCTTCACGGAGCGGTGTATTTAGGTGTGTCTCGAGGAGTGTGAATCCTGCGGGAAGGGCTCGTCTCGGATGCGAGGTCCGAAACAGGGCGGGCCCAACTCGTCTTCTTCTTCCAGCGCCAGGGATCGGTGGAGTCGCTCGATCCGGTGGCGCGCGTCGTTTTCTCCGACTCCCTCTCGGCGGCGAAGGCGGTCGCCGAGAGTCGGATGCTCGACGAGTGGCGGGGAGACTCGCCTTTCCCTGCGGGGAGCAGGAGGAAGATAGTCGTCCCGCTGCTCCACTGCTCTCGGGCGGCCGTCTTCATCGCGCTCGATGGAGATGTGAGTCCGGCTATGGCTGACAGCCGGCTCCTTATTTTTTCTTCCACGGACGCCGCCAGTCGGCGTCCGAGACGTCGCGCCTTGATCTCGGCGGGGAGACAAGTCGCCGTGTTGTCGTCATGGCGCCTCCGTCGCGGCAGCCGGCTTCGTCTTCTTGCGCGGCAGCGTCGAGGCTGCTGGACTCGCTCCGTCATCGCGGCGCTCCTCGCCCTCGAAGTTATCCAGCTTCTTTGCCGCCGCTGCCGGCGCGGATGTTCTCAGCGGCGTGGCGTACAGGCGATTGGCCCTAAACAGATCGGGCGATGGCTACGCCACGCAGCTGGACCGCGCCTAGGCGGCTAGGCCCAGACGGAGCCGGCAACCCGCCCACGGCGCGATCCATCTCGCTACCGGTAGGCTTCTGACAAGCGTCTCATGCTTGCCAGCTTCTGTGCGTCCATGAGGAGCTGGAGGCGGCGCGCTTCCAGCGTCCCAGCGTCGGCGTCTTCCGGAATGGGGGCGGTCAGGTCTTGCAGAACCGCGTCGAGAGGGTCACGAGCTCCCTCGCTGGAGGGCTCGGTGTGACCGATGATGAGCACCTCCGTGACTGTGCTTCCGCCGCTCTCCGCGCGAGGGAGCGGCTCGTCGTATACCACCACGTTGGTGGGGAACGCGTCGAGCGACGCGGTGTCGGAGTCGACCAGCATTGGGTCGGTGGAGCCTACGGACTCCAGGTCGGCGGAGGGCTCGCCGGCGACGTGGAGCTCCTCGAGGAGGCCCGCGAGGAGGCTCTCAGGGCCGCCCGTGCCTGCGTCGGATGCAGGCTCGTCGGAGAGGCGAACCTCGCCAATAAGTTCGGCGAGGCAGCTGGCCGCGCAGCCGATCTCAGCGCCGTGCAGCGCGTCAGCGCAGACTCCGTCTGGCATGCCGGGCTGGCTGCACTCACCAGGGAGGAAGAGGGTTCCCGTCTAGAGCAGGTCTCCGGACGACAGTGCACCTAGCCCCATGGTGGGCGCCAAATGTCGGGGGTTGGGTGCGACATATGCCAAAGGATGGCTTATCATGGAGGGGGCGAGTAGAACATCGCCGGTGCACAGAAAGCAGGATGAGGCGAAGACATGCACGCCGGCGAATCTTACCCAGCTTCAGGGCTCTCCGAGGAGATAACACCCCTATTGCTGCTCTGCGCGGTCTCCGCATGATCACTATGGCAAAGTGGGTACAAGGTTGCTCCTTGAGCTGTTCGGGGTGAGGAAGGAGAAGGGCTCGGCTAGCTCTTCCCTTCCCTCTATGTGTGTCTAAAACTATTGGGGTCCAACCCTTTGCATGGGTGCCCCGGGGGGTTTATATAAGCCTACCCCCAGGGTACAATGGTAATCCGGCTGGGCGCAGGTCCCAGCCGTCAGTCTCTTAAGTCGCCGTCTTCTCCGCCGACTCCTGGGGCCCGCCGACTAGTGGGCCCCGCCAACGGTCCAGCATGGGGCCGATAGCCCTTGTCCGCCGCGGGCGGGTCTTGCCGGCTGCTGGTTACTGTAGCCGCGCTTCTAATGACGCGAGCTTGGTCGTCGGGTCATGGCAACAGTGTCGCCGCCTGGCGGGCGATCACTGTTGCCATCCCCTGTCTTAATACGGTTAATGGCGCTTGAGCCCGTGGGAGGGGCCGGCCGACTCTCGGAGGCCGACTCCAACGGGTCCGTCTTTGGGGCGTTCGCCGTCTTTCGCACTCCCGCCAACAGTGTCCCGCCGCCTTCGGGTCGTGACAGTGCCATCATGGGTACAGTGAATCTGCCCACGGGCCGACGCGTCGGGGCAGCGTGGCTACAGTGACGCGCCGTACGGAGATCTCCGTCGGTACGGCGCCCTCTGACCATGCCAGCTCTTTATGAGCAGGGCAGGGACGGGCTGCAAGGCGGCATTATCCCATCCCGCTCGTGGTCGCTCAGGCAGGAGGTGGATGGAGTCGGGTCGACTCCACAGCCGGCCTCATCGGAAGTCGCTAGCTTGGAGTCGGCTTGTCTTGAGGCCGTCTCTGGGACTCGGCTGGGAGGGGCAGTCGGCGACTTCGTCGCTGACTCTCAGAAGGCGGCTCTTCGTCTTGGGGTCTTGAGGGGCGCAGTCTGCCCCGATATTTTGAAAGGTCCTGGGGCTCGGGTTTGCCTACCCGTGGCCCATTACTCCGACACCGAGCCCGTGCCGAGTGTCGGGCTGATCGCGCCGCTCGAGTCCCCCAAATGGCTCCCGTCCGTGGAAGCCCTCGTCATTCCCGTCGCCTGCCGCCAACGCCGCCACCGACCCGGCGGGGGACGAGCAGCAGGCCTATTGCAGGGAGTTGCGCGACCTCTACCTCGCCCATCACGCCGAGCCGGGGCCCCCTGTCATCGCAGCTCTCCTGGGCGGCTCGCTGGCGCCACCTTCGAGCCGCCACGTTAAGCCGTTCACCCGCCAGATCACCACCGCCTCCTAGCATCAGGGAGCCCCACCGGGCTGGGTGGCGCCCGAAGCCGACCTGCTCTTCAACTCGGACGATCACCCCTCCAACCCAACCAGTTCGGGAGCACTTCCGATACTGTCCACCCCCACCAGCTGCAAAGTGGCAGTCACCAGGACCCTCATCGACGGCGGAGCTGGCCTCAACGTGCTCTTTGTGGAGGCCTTCAGCCTCCTCCATGTGCCACCAGAGCGGCTCCAGCCCAGCAGGACTTTTTCGGGAGTCGGAGCTGGTTCCACCACCTCCCTGGGGCAAATTCGCCTCCCGGTGACCTTCGGCACCCGCGACAAATTCCGCACAGAGCTGATTGACTTCGACATCGCCCCCATCGGCCTCCCCTACAACGCCATCCTCGGCTACCCGACCTTGGCCCGGTTCATGGCAGCAACTCACCGGGCGTACAACCTTATGAAGATGCCCGGGAGCAGCGACGTCCTTACCGTGTCAGGAAACACCGGAGATGCACTGCAGGTGCTCAAGCTTGTTTTCAAGGCAGCTGCAGCGGCATGGCTCGCCAGCGCTGACGCCCCCGAGCCCAAGGGGGCTGCGCCGTCCATGAAGAAGCAGCTATTCACTCAAAACAAGGCGGAAACCAAGCAGGTACCAGTCGACGAGGATGGGTCCACTAACGCCACCTTCACCATAGGCGCAAACCCTAAACCTAAGCAGGAGGAGGCCTTCATGAAGTTCCTGCGTGCAAACAAGAAGGTATTTGCGTGGGGACCTGATCAGTTGGCAGGGGTCCCGAGGGGCGTGATTGAGCATCACCTCAACGTGTGCCCCAACGTGCGCCCCATGAAGCAGAAGGCGAGGCGACAGTCCACACAGAAACAAGCTTTTATCGTCCAAGAGACCCACAAGCTAGAGGCAGCAGGGGTTATTCACGAGGTCCGCTACCCGTATTGGCTGGTCAACCCAGTTGTCGTGCCAAAAAGGGGGAAAAGGAACGTATGTGTGTCGACTTCACCAACCTCGACAAGGCCTACCCACAGGATCTATTTCCGCTTCCTCGCATTGACCAGATCGTCGACTCCACCGCTGAGTGTGACCTGCTGTGCTTCCTGGATGCCTTCTCAGGCTATCACCAGATCAAGATGGCGGTGGAGACGTGGAAAAAACGGCTTTCCTGACCCCGTGCGGAGTGTACTGCTATACCTGCATGCCATTTGGGTTGCGCAACGCAGGCTCGACCTTTCAGTGGCTGATGCACATCGCCCTGGGCCGACAGCTCGGGAGGAATGCTGAGGCGTACGTCGATGACATTGTAGTGAAGTCTCGGGAGGCGAAAACCCTGATACAGGACTTGGAAGAAATTCGCGAGCCTTGATAAAGTGGATCTGCGGCTCAACCCAGAGAAGTTTGTATTTGGAGTCCCCTCGGGTAAGCTCCTT
Organism: Aegilops bicornis; assembly: GCA_021605145.1. Lineage (NCBI taxonomy): Eukaryota > Viridiplantae > Streptophyta > Magnoliopsida > Poales > Poaceae > Aegilops > Aegilops bicornis. Next base: position 339,487,806 of record CM038672.1, on the reverse strand, counting down.
GGTTTCCTCGTGTCCCATAGGGGCATCAAGGCCAACCTAGAAAAGGTCAAATCAGTCGAAGACATGAGCCCACCAAAGACCCTCAGAGAAATGCAGAAACTAACCGGGCGCATGACCGCGCTAGGAAGTTTCATCTCCAAGATGGGGGAACGAGCACTGCCATTCTTCAAGCTGATGAAGAAGAAGGGCCCCATTGAATGGACTGAAGAGGCCGACAAGGCATTCCAAGAACTCAAGAGGTACCTTACCAGCCCTCTGGTGATGGTAGCTCCGCATCCTCGGGAGCCTCTGGTGCTCTACCTCGCGGCCACTCCCTACTCCGCCAGTGCAGCCCTGCTGGTGGTCAGGGAAGAGCATCGAGTTGAGTACGCAATCGCCCTCCGAGTGACGAAGCGAAGCCAAGAGTGCCTCGTGAAGACCACGGCTGCGGTCGAGGAAGATCAGCCGTAGTAGGAAAGCGCGCCCGGAGCAGAAGAGGCCCCACCAACCGACAAGGCGCTGGGGGCTCCGCCGTCTCAGGAGGCACCCCAACCTGCGGAGGACGCGAACAGCGCCAGCACTCATAGCCTCGTCGAGCACCCCGTGTGCCCGTCGGCCAGACAGCACGGGACGCGAGGGCGCGGTACCCCATGCCACAAAAACTCCTCCTCACGCTAGTGGTAGCCTCACGCAAGCTGTGGCACTACTTCCAAGGTCACCCCATCAAGGTCGTCTCAGCATACCCTCTGGAGAGGGTGCTCAGGAGCCCCAACTCAGCTGGAAGAGCCGCCGAGTGGAACATCGAACTGCAAGCGTTTCAGCTAGAGTTCAGCACGACCAGAGTCAACAAGGGGGCCGCATTGGCAGATTTCATGGCAGAATGGACGGAGGCACCCGGCCTCGAAGCAGGCGAAGACCGATCACTTTCTCCGGGGAGCTGGGTCATGTACTTCGACGGGGCATTCTCCCGACATGGCGTGGGGGCCGGCGCACTGCTTGTATCCCCCACTCAGGACAAGCTCTATTACGCCGTGCAGCTCTATTTCCAGCACGGGGAAAAGGTCTCCAACAACATAGCAGAATATGAAGGCCTGATAGCCGGCCTGAGAGCCGCAGTCGCTTTGGGGGTAAAGCGGCTCATTATCAAGGGCGATTCATAACTCCTCGTCAACTTCTCCAACAAGATATACGAGCCAATAGACGAGCACATGAAAGCCTATCTCGCGGAGGTTCGCAGGATGGAGAAACAGTTCTGGGGGCTGGAGCTGCAGCATGTGCCTCGTGGCACCTGTCGGCGTTCACGAACGGGTCCCTAGACTTGCTCACTGCGGCCTCAAGGCGTCGTTCAAAGGGGGCCCATCACGGCCCATCTTCATCAACACAAGCTCAAGACCCTCGCGAGGGGCCAAGCCTCGCGGGGCGGACGACAGGTAGCTTCCTCAGGCACGGCCTCATCAGGCTGGCTCGCGAGGAGCCGGAGAGATCAAGGCGGGGTACCTCACGAGGTGCCCATGACGCAAGCCATGACACCAAGGGCGCCGGTGGCGCCAGCCAGCGTAGTGTCCTCCTTTCCTCTTTGGTGCAAAGGAGCAAGCGCAGCGAGAGCATCAAGCAAAGGCGCCCATTTCCCAACAAGACCAAGACCAGTCCAACGGCAGAAGGAAGTCATTGTGGAGCCCAAGCCAAGGCCACCACCAGAGCCTTTAACAAAGCGAGGACCAACTTTAGTCGAGATAAGTGTACCAGGTGTTCCCCTTCAAAATGGCCAATTGTGGCACCCTTCCCGCTCAATATTTGGGAAGAGGCCCAGGGCCTCCGCCTATAAGTAGAGCTAGCCACCATAGTAAGGGGGGTCTGGGATCTGAGATCTGGAATCAGAGAGAGAGAGAGAGGGACTGAACTCCTCCTAGCAGTTCATCCCCCCGGCCAAGAACAGACCCTCGCGAGGATGTTCTTCTTTGTATTGTTCATCACCATCAGCCCAAGAGGCAATCCACCATGCCACAAACTAGAGTAGGATATTACACCACAATGGTGGCCCGAACTAGTATAAACCTTGTGTCTCTTGTGTTGTTCCTTTCGTAGTTTAGATCCAAGCGAGGCGGCGGGGTGCAGGTAGGTAGAGGGCGATATTCCGTGCGCACCTCAGTGTTCGAACTTCAAGGGTCTGCCGGAACCCGAAATCAGACATTTGGCGCGCCAGGTAGGGGTGCGTCGGGATCCACCTTCCGCCACTTCGTGTCCCGTCGCATCGTCCTCATCATGTCCGGGGTGGATTAGGGCGCCAGGAAGAGAGAGAGGGAGCGGGGCGAGGCTCTGGTGCTCGCGCGTGCGAGTCCGGGCATTGGCCGAGCCGGGCGGCTCTAGGCACGCGTCGCAGGAGGTGAGAGAGAGAGGGAAAGGAGGGGGCCTGCACGGTGGCGTGTTGCGGACGTCGAGACACCTCGACTGGCGCGAGGGGGAGGCTCGAGGTGGACGGGAGCGCGGTAGCGTGCTCCAGAGCGTGTCTTTGGCCGGCATGCGCGGCTTTTCTGCACGCACTCGCGTGTCCACTTTTGTCTGGCAGCTGCAGGGGGAGTAAACAACTTGACAATGGCATTGGATGCCCTGGGGATCCACTGGAGTGAGGAGGGAGGTTGAGAGAGAGAGAGATGGTGCTGCCTAGAGAGGGAAAAAGGGCTTTTCACCCCCATCATCATGGCTCCTCGGGCAGGGAAAGATGCAGGGGTTAGTGGAGGACCAGATGGTGCTGTGGGAGAAAGATTAGCTCATGGAGATTAGTGGACGAAGTGGACAAAACATACATTTTTAATTTCTGCCAGAAGGTGTTTGATGGTGGTTTGGGCAAGAATATGAACTCCTCTTGTCATGAGGTTTGACAGGGTCAAATGGTATGACAAAATAATAGGTTCCACCAACATTGAGTCCATTTGGGCAAAGTTGCCAATGCAACTTTTGTAAACCCTAGAAATCCATAGAAATGGACTTCCCAAGAGTTAGTCATGCAAACCTATTCTCCTTGATGCACAACTTGGTGTAGTGTCATCATTCGAGGTTCTGAACATGTCCACAAAAGTTGAGATCAAAAGGAGAAAGTTTCCAATGTAGAGTTGTTCAAATTTGGTTCTGGACAGGAAGGGTTTTGGGGCACTTTGATCAAGTTAACTTGTTCTCCAACTTGTGCCACTTGGTATAGATGAATTATTAGACCATTTGAGCATATTCACAAGGTTTGAGAACATTTGGACATGTTTGGCAATGTAAAGTTGCTCAAACTTCAAAATGTACAGAAATGGTTTTGAGGGGGTTTCATGGGGTTATACTATTCTCCATGACATGATACTTGTCAAGATCATCAAGCTTGTCATATGTGACACTCTAGAATTTTCTTAGAATTTTTGGAGAACATTTCCTTTGTAAATATTTCAAAAGCTTGAAATATCCAGGAAGGGTTTTTGAGAGATTTAACCAATACTTTGAACATGACCATGTGTTGAAACTATTATATATGGACAATATATGTCCACTGAGTTTCCCTAGGTTTTACCAAATATTCTTAGAGCTTTAAAACAATTTTAACTTATTAAAGACCATTTCTGGCCTAAAGAAAAAGCCTTTAAATAAAATAGGAAAGTAACTTCTAAAATTATATTTTTATGGTTTATGGGTATCCTATATCTAATAGGAGTCAAATATATTTTTGGAAAGATTTTTACTACCCTTAATTAAGTACTTGCAGTGCAAATCTCAATTCAGGGGGTTTTGGAAAACAAATTTTTGAAAATACTATTTGGCCAAATTATTTTTTTAAGAAATTATTTTTATGTCCTATACACATGGCATGATCATTGGGCAAGATTTTTGGATCAAGGAGAAGGAGTATAAGAGTTGGAGGTTTGATTTGATTTTTAGAGCACTTGCAAACAGCAAACAAAAATCAAATCAAGCAAAGACCAAAAACGACAAAAGTTTTTGTCAAACCACAATTTATCATGATTTATTAGCTTAAGTGTTGTGCCATGAAAATCAGGGTGTGACAGATATGCAATGTAGTATCATGTAGAGATGTCTGAAATTAGTCGTGTCAACTTGCAGATAGGGTTACACAATGAAAAGGTACAAGATGTATGTGGCAATTTCATGGAACATCGCAAAAAAAGGAGAGGCAGCGGTGAGCCTATATAGTGTGCTATGGTACATCACTCCTCCATTGCAATCATCGTGACATGTTATTTGTATGCTAGTTCTATTAGCCAAGTTTCTTAGGGACAGTTATTACGAGTTATCCTAAGAGAATAAGCACCTGTGAATATAAGCTCCATGTAATAAGCCAACCAGTTCTTTTTATTGCGTTTTCAGCTTATCTTTGGTATGATCAGTGGAAAGTCTAGATTGCATTATATATTTTTCATTTTGCTCCCCATATGGAAATTAATTTGACTTGCAAACATCACAAACTGAACCCACTGCATTAATTAATGTGATAGGAAAACAGACCATCACTATTTGCTCAAAATGCAAATACAAAGATTCCATCTACTTGGCACAATCTACTTTGGTCAATGTTTTCCATAGAGATCCCATTGCCTAATTTAAATGAAGAATGCATGACCCACATTTAAATGAAGAACAATTATTTATTGAAATTCGATGGTCCAAGTGGCTAGTTATTATCATATAGCAGCACCACCTGAAAGCATCATATAGCAGCAGCAGCTCATAGCAACTCATCATACAGCAGCAGCAGTCTGCAATTCATCATATACCAGCAGAAGCTCATAGCAATTCATCATATAGCAGCAGCAGGAGCAGCTCATAGCAATTCATAATATAGCAGCAGCAGGAGCAGCTCATAGCAATTCATCATATAGCAGCAGCAGGAGCAGCTTGTATTAACTCATCATATAGCAGCAGCAGCTCATAGGAATTCATCATATAGCAGCAGCAGCAGCTCATAGCAACTCATCATCTGACATCAATGACTCATAGCAATTCATCATATAGCAGCAGCAGGAGCAGCTCATAGCAATGCATCATATAACAGCAGCAGAAGCAGCTCATAGCAATTCATCGTATAATGGATCAGAATGAAAATTTGGCAAAAAATCAGAGATCCTCACCTTGTTTGATGAGATCATCCTTCAATAGCACTTCAAGGCCATGGCCTGGGAGCAGGGGAGGGGGAATAAGGTGCCTTCTGCCGCAGTGTGGCATCAACTGTAGTTGTGCAGCACCCTCCGGAGTAGTGTGTTGGACGGACCACAGTGGAGCAGCTGCTGGAGACCATGAGAATGAGGGGCGGGGCCAGAGGGAGGAGTAGCTAGGGAGATTTGCCCCTACACACTGGCCATGTAGCCCAGCTGGACATAGCATCGTCGAGGACCAGGCCAGATGGGACCAGTGGCGACGGCTCGCTGGAGGAACCCTAGTCTTTGAGGCGGGGGATCGAGGTAGAGGAAAGGGGAGAGGAGATGCAAGTGGGCAGGGCAATGAATGCTTGCGTGTTTGTTTTTACATGAGGGTCAGGTGTGACACGGGCATCAGCAGTTGCATTTTGAGTGTAATATAGGCAGACAACAGAGTCATTTCACTATTCCCCTTCCCTTCAATTTTTAGTGAGGTTCTACCCGAAACACCCCCTCCAAAGCGAAATTAGTTAACCCAAGCCCATAACTCAAAAATGACTTCTTTACATATTTTATGGCTTATTTTGACAATATGCCCTGAAAATGCGGAATCGAACTGGCCCTTAACCTACAATTCAATTGTGCGTGCAATGATGAATCACTCCTGCCTGCTATCTATACATTTAGGCATCATCATACATGGCATAACCTAATACATGTGCATTCCATTGTAGAATCTCGAATATGCAATGTTTATGTTAGTTCATACGTTGCACGTGATGTTTAAATGCCCCTTAAATCTGGTCAGTCAAGTGATGGTCTTTAAGCCTCCTTCTTTGCTTCTTTTCTTGATATGTAAGATTTGCTCACACATCTGTTCAATTGCTTTTTGCATCAGCCAGCCATACTAGGACTGTTTGCTTTGATTACTTGATGTTCTTGACCTAACACTCTAACAGAGCTTGTCAATGATTTAAACACTAAGGGCTGCTGTAGTGGGGCCTTGTCTAACTCATAGGTGACATAAAGGTTTGGCTGTACACTCTGATGGGCTCTCCAAGAGTACCTGGAGATCCAGTTCGAAGGTATGCCTAGTTTTTACATAGTGCAGACATAGAAATGCTCATTTCATTGTGTGCAAGTGCAAGAGATGCGGCATGTTTCATTATGTGGTGTTGTTTTCTTATAGTCTCATCCTTTTGTGTTCCGCAGATGGAAAGTATGCATATTTATCTTCCAAGGAGACGAGTAACTAGTTTGTGTCACCTTGCAGAGGGGGTGCAATGAAGATAAGATTGAGTATTTCCAAGTAAAGATGTTAGGAAGGAGCCTTGCAAGAGAAGTAGGAGCTGCGCTAAGCCTCTTCAACCTGCTAAGGTAAGTCACTGTATGCAACTCAACAGTTCAATTCCTTGTTTGTTTCAGGCATAGTTAATTTTCTCTTTTCAATTGCTTTATTTGTCCTCACTTAATTAGATGCCCAAATAATCATGCCTGATGTTCGGTACTTGTATCACTATTAGTTGACATAATTAAAGGCCTTACCATTTATTTACTCTGGCGAAGTGTGCCTGAAGCTTTGAAGTCTATTAACCAACTATTATTGCATCAGGCTCACAATCTAGTTTATACTACGCTAATGATTGCATAGTTTTGCCTGCTGTAGTATGTTTGTATGAAACCCTCTGCTGTTTCATTATGCTCCCTAAGACTTTAATTGAGTTACAGAAAAATTGCCAACTGCTTGCTTACGTATACGCAACGTGCTGTCTAAATTTGTAACTTGTCTGTGTTTTCGATTGGGCCCCAACATCATGCTCCTCTGGTGAGCTAAGAGGGATTTCTGTATGCAGGCTGCAGGACTATCTTTTTTATAATTTTTAAAATATCACCTGCTTATGCTTCATGACGTGTAACATTTTTTGTGTGAAAGTGACGTGTAACATTATTGTTAGTCTTGTTTTGCCATGTAGTACAAAATAGTGTCTTGTTCGCTTCACTGTTGTAACTATATTTTTGCCCTAGTCATGTGTACTTACAGAAACATTTCAGGATGAAGTGACATCAACACAAAAATCTCTGAGCGATGCGGCATGGCCGTTACCGAATGATTATGGATTGGAATTGGAATGTGCTGATGTTCTCGAGCATCAACTAGAGGTGGCAAGACAACGTGTACATGATTGTCAATGTATATTCAACAAGTTGAGACTGGACATGCAGGTATTAGATGTAAGAGTCAAAAAATGAAACAAGACACCGAGGTAACCATGAAGGAATTGGAGATTTTGCAGACTGAAATTTGTGCTATCTGAATCCGGCCAATCCTATTTTCTGAAGATATTATAGTTCAAATGGAGTTAAGTTGATGCGCGTCCATGATGTATGAGCTGTATTTGCCCAGTGTATGTAATTTGTTGTTTGTGTATGCTTTATTATAACCTGTGCCGAACCATAATGCCCAGTGGGTATAATCGGTTGTGATTTCTTTATTGTATAGTGTAGGATTATTATACCTTTCTATGCCTTCATCTCTTTGTTGTATAGTGTATACTTTTTAGAGGTGATAGTATTGAGTAGGATAATTCTTTGAATATGCTATATCGTTCAAACGGGGGCCAACTTCGCCTGAGCCATGGGCCTTCACGGGCCATCGGATCCATGGGCCTTCGTCTCGTGAGATCCATGGGCCTTCTACGTCTCGTAGGATCCATGGGCCTTCTACGTCTCATAGGATCCATGGGCCTTCTACGTCACGTAGGATCCATGGGCCGCCGACTCATTTATGGGTCTAGTACGGGCCTTTAATGGGCCGTAGACGGGCCTACAATGGAAATGTACGTTTTATGGGCTAACCATAACGGGCCATTAACAGGCCGTATTTGGTGATGCTATGAAAATGGCCCAACAGACTAACGGGCCACAAACGGGTCGACTGTAACGACGGGCTGAATTTGGCCCACAAGCAGAAAATGACATTAACGGGTCGTAAGTAACTGAATGCTGCAAATGAGCCCAAGAATAAATGGGCCCTCAGAAGGCCGAAAGTTAACTTGGGCTGGAAACGGCCAAAGGGAATAATGGCCCGTTAATGGGTATAAAGTGTTACACTTTTCATTACAAGCCAGTTTCACCTCGGGCCGTTAATGGGTGTAAAGTAATACACTGTTCATTACGGGCCAGTTTTAGCATGGGCCGCTAATGGGCCAAGAGTTACAAAGGGCCTCATATGGGCCGAAAGACGTCATGGGCCATACATGGGCCAGAAGTGAAAACGGGCTGGAATCGTATTGGCCGAAAGACGTCATGGGCCATACATGGCCCAGATGACGCTACTGGGCCTAATTTGCATAGGGCGTAACGGACCTTGGGTTAGCGGGCTGTAAATGGGCTATATGCTAACAGGCCGTTAACAGGCTTTCCATGGGCTGGCCCGCCAGCTTTTGACCAAGTCAAACGGGCCAGCCATTTCAAAGGAATGGGACACTGTTGGGCCGTGCCACGTGTCGACGTATCATAGGCGCCTTCTGTCCAGTGAGTGGATGACATCTGTCCCAATGATGAGCCGACACGTGTTTCCTCCAGCCAAAAATGATTTTACATGTGGAAAATCCCCATTGGTCGGGGCTCTTAACGGGTTATCGGATCCAAAACCCGACCCGATAGCTTAACGGCGTTCCATTACGGTGGATGCCACGTGTCGGTCACCCTTGACGAAAGCACTTCTGTGAAGCGCGATTTATCGTCATGGAAGTGGACACTTCCGTGATGATAATTTTGGTAATGTCATGGAACACTTCTATGATAGCACAGGTAAGATTATCTTGATTCTGTCATAAAATCGTCATGGATGTACATGCATGACAAAAAACGCGACCTACTGTGACAAACACGTATCATCACGGAAGTGTATTTTTTTTGTAGTGCGAGCTTCTGCCTCCGCCATGGGACCGAGACCATCAAGGACCTCCTCAAGTGCCTTCACCGCGAGAGGAAGCAGCTGGGCGGGGCCGTCCTCGTCGGTGTTCAGAGGCTTCTCCAGGCCGTGCTCGTAGTGCGTCTTCAGCGCCTCGCGAGACCTCTTCTCGAGATCGGCAAAGGCAACGCGGTCTTCCGCCAGGACTCGTGCCTTGGCGTCAAGATCGGCCTCCCTCGTCCTCTTCTTCCGCTCCAGCTCCTCCAACCGGTTGCGCTCGGTGGTCTGCTTCTTCCCCAGCTCCGCCAACTCTGCATCATGATTCTTGACGGCTTGCTCCCGAGCTTTCATCTCCTCCTCCTTCGCTTGGCGGCAGCGCACCTCTTCGGCATGCTTGACGCGCAGGCTCTGCAGCTCGCCCTCCAGCACTTGGCAGTGGTCACGGGCAGCCTTGGCGTCCTTTAGCGCCGCCTCACGATCGGCCCAAGCATTGGCGGCTCCTTGATTCTCCTTATCGAAAGCCGCAGCAGCGTGACCCAGCGCCGCGCGAACTGCCATGTCGGAGTGAAGCTAACCAGAGGCCAACTCTAGACGCCAGGCCACCAGGCGCGGGTCCGTGCTCAGGACATCCGCCTGCAGCTGGGTAATCTTCACAAGGGCACGCTCCAAGACGGCAGCAGGAGCTGAAGGACCAGGGAGTGGAGATGCAGAAGTGGAAGGAAGCGACATCATCACCAGGGCTTGAGAAACCGCCGGTTCCGGAGCGGCTAGGACCTCGTCAGCCGCGCCAAGTACCGGCACCTCTGGAGCCAGCGGGGCCATGGGGGCTGACTCCATGCGGCGAGGTTCCTCTTGGCCTCGTGAAGACGATCGGGCCGGCCAGATGCGGGCGCTGTTGCCTCCTTTCTTCGCGGGAGGCACGGCCGCTGCGTCTTCCTTCCTCTTCTTTGCTGAAGATGTCGGCCTGATCAACCAAGGGCGAGTATCAGGAAACGACGAGTACAAGCAAGGGCAAGGCGAAGCATAAGCCACTTACCGATCCACTGCGATGTATTCCACTGACCACTTGAGAGGCTTGAAGCCTGACAGCTTCGGGACCTGAGGAGCAGGCGTTCGGGCTCCGGCGGCACCAGGCGGAGCAGAGGCAGAGCTGGAGCCAGCCCCAGGAGGTGCCAGGACGGGGGCGGCACCACGGGCTACCAGCAACGACCTGCCCTTCGTCGAGATGAGGGGTTGCTCTCTCTCCCCTTGGAAGGCGTCTGCCTCGGCATCATCAGGAAGGGCGCGGAGAATCTCGGCCTTGCTCTGGGGGGAAGTCTCCCCCACCTCCTATAGGTTTTTCTCCGAGTCCTCCTCCTCTTCTCCCTCTCCGCGGGACTCACCAGAAGACACCTCCACCAGTTTCTGCGTCGTAGGAACTCCTGGAGGCATTGGCGGCACCAGCCCGCGCGCATCAAAGATCGGCCTGGAGGCGACAAACTCCTCCCGGCCCCTGCGTTGGAACAGGGGAACGAAAGCTCTAGGCGAGTACTCTTGTTTGTCCCCGACTATGAGGCGTAGGGCGGCATCCAATTCATCGCCAGGCAGGTCCCCTGGCCTCAGGCGGGTCTTGTTATCCTCTTCTTCAAGCTCCCAGAGGGGGCGCGTGCGTGCCTGGAGTGGGGCAACCCGCATCGTCAAGAACTCCCTCAGGAGCATCGCCCTCGTTACCTTGGCCGCCCTCGCATTGCCCAGCCTTAGGTCGGTCATCATCTACCCCAACACCAGCGATGCTCGCTCGTCGACAAGCTCCACCTTGGGCCACCCCCCGTTGGGAGGGGGTGCCGCTGTTGGCAACGCCAGACGTGGGTCGGCGCGCTCGGCATCCATCATGACCCTTTTGGATCGTGTCACAGCCCCAGAATTGGTTGTAATTAGTGGCATCTGCATCCATGCATCATGTTTGATTTCAAAGGAATTTTGAGATGGGGATTGCCTAAACCCTAGCATTAAAGGAATTCAAATAGGTTCAACTAAATTTTTTTTCAGTGAATCCAAATGGCTTTAGAAAATGTTCATCATTTCTGGAAAAATGCTATAAACCATAACCGGAGGTGCTGCACATTTTTCATGACATATTTAGTCACTGGATTAATTCATAAAGTATTTGCATTTGGGCATTTAATGCTAATAAATAGTTTAAATGCTCAAATAATCATAAACTAAAATGGGTGTTGTTTGTTATATTCCAAACAGTGGCATTGAGCAGTTTTATGATTTTTGGATCTGTTTTAGTATTTTTAGTAAAAGCCACAAAGTTCTGAGAAAATTAGAAAAGAAAAACAATTAAAAGAGAGAGAGAGAAGAGGCCCCAAGCCACTTACAGACCTACTGGCAGCCCACCTAGCTGGCCCAGGTGGTGGCCTAGCCCACCAGGCCCATGCAGATCATCCTCTACCTCTGCCCGATGGCGAGAGGAGGGAGGCTGGCGCCAGCGCCCCGACCGCACCACCTCCCGCTTCGCCGTGTCACGCTCTCCGTCAACCCAATCCCGCGCCTGGAGACGCCTCGAAGCCCCTTTCGCCTCTCCCTCACTTGCTGCACTCTCTCCCCCTCCTCTGCCTCTCCTGCGCGCAGCCATCGAACGGAGCCGTCGCCGCCGCCCGCTGTTGCCGCGTCCACCGCCAACCCCTCGCCTCGTAGTTGTTTCCAGAAGAACCGTCGTGATGCCCCCGTCCTTCCTGCCGAACCACGCGAGCCGGGAAGCTCTGCATCGCCTCCACGCCATCGTCTTCAACCTCGGGCGCCGCCGATTGCCGACTCCGATTCGCAGTCTTCAGCGCCTCCCCAAGCCCAATGAGACCACCGACGAACTCGCTGTGAGCTCCACGCCGTTTCCCCTCCTTCGTGTCACTCGTTCCGTGCCGTAGCACCTCCCCCCACATGCCTGAGCACCGCCATCCTCCATGGCCGCGTAGCTCTCCTGACCCGAGCCCCTCTGCTCGAACCCGTGGCACCAGCGCGTTTCTGGTGGCCCGCGGATGCCACCTAGCCCATCAGCTTCTCCCCTAGCGCACCGCAGCCTCGTTCCCGGGCGCGCCCAAAATCCGGCCGCCGCCTCGCTCGCCACCACCGACGCCACAGCCCATCACAGCTCCTCTCGCCTGCTCCTCTGGATGCGCGTGGACTCGACGAACCCGTAGAAACAAACAGCGAGGCAAATGGTTGCCCGTAGCTCGATTCCAATGACCTTCCGTCGTCGGATGTACTCGCCGGCGTCCAACTCCGGTGAGGTGACGTGGCGCCACTAGCCCGAAGCTAATTACCGAGTTAATCTCGCCCTGTGTCACTGACAGACCGGCCCCACCACCCTAATTAACCACGGAGTAAACCCTGTTTAGTTTAAGTTAATCAGAGTGGCCCCACGCGTCGGTGTTGACCTCGCTGACGTGTCCATTGACCGGGCCCACCTGTCTGTGTCCCTAACTGACACTGGGTCACTGGCCAGTGGACCCCACTGGTCAGGTTTGACCTGGTCAGCCGCAGTTGACTTGCTGACATCACAGTGACGCAGTGCTGACGCAGTTATCCATTTTCTGGATTTAAAATTAATCAAAAAATCCAGAAAAAGGCCTAACCTTGAATAAATCATAGAAATTCAACCGTAGCTCAGATTGAAACAATTTATATATGAAAAATGATCAGAAAAATCCAGTCTATCCATCTGTACCATTTTCATGCATGTTAGAACAACTTGTAGCTGCTGTTTAGCACAAATCATATAAATGGCATTTGAATTTCACATATGGAGTTTGGATTTGAATCTTAGGTTCAAACCTACTTCATTTAACCTTGGTGCTAGTTGCATTAGCCCAAACAACAGCATATTGCCATGTCACATTCATGCATCATATTGTTGCATTGCATTGATTGTGTTCTTCCTTGTTTGCGGTGTTTGTCCCTCTCGATGAAGCGGCGTTCGACGATGAGATCGATGACACCGATGAAGAACTATAATATCTTCAGGAGTGCCGGGCAAGCAAAACCCCTTGTTCATTCCGATATAATCCCACTCTCGCTCCTGCTCTATTTTCTTGCATTAGGACAACAACGTTTCAAGCTGTTACATGATGCGGTAGCTGAACCCTTTATCCTCTGCATGACCTGTCATTGCCACAGTAAATAGATGAAACCCACTAGCATGAGTAGGAGTTGTTTGAGCCCTGATGTGCCTACTCATTCATGCTTGTTTGTCATGCTTGCTATTGCTTAGAGTTGTGTCGGGTCTGATTCATCGGGAATGAATTGGAAAGTGGTGAACATGTTCTACTGTGTGTGAGCTAAGTGTGTGAACACGATTTGGTAAAGGTAGCGGTGAGAGGCCATGTAGGAGTACATGGTGGGTTGTCTCATTGCAGCCGTCCTCAGGAATTGAGTTCTGTGTTTGTGATCCATGAACAGTTACTACTACACATTGGGTTCCGGTAACTCGACCCCTCTCACCTTATTAATCAACTTGATCTCTGTCCAGGAGTTGCAACTAGTTTCTGGTGTTTGTAGGTAGTGTTAGTAGTCTACCAAGTGGCACCCGGTACAGGTGGGCTTGGGACAGACTAGGCACCGTGGCACGGTGTACCAAGCGTAGATCCACCCGTCGAGGTGGGCTTGGGAACCCTGCACACATCGTTTGGGGCCGTGGCGACACCCGGCGGATTTCCTTGTGGATGGAACCCGAATAGGCGATAAACACGGACGAGAGACTTGTGTGGTTAGTCGGTCGTGGCCGACTCCCTCATGTGACTTCCGCTTGAAGGTTGCCGAGGTACATGATGTGTACAGGGCGATAAGTGGCGAGAGCGTGTGTGAAGAAGTACACCCCTGCAGGGTTATCATTATCTATTCGAATAGCCGGATCCATCGGATATGGAAACTTGGACCCCTTGCATAGTTCATAGACAAGTGAAAGTGGATACTCTAAAACTCGCAAGATAAGTGTGAGTGATATGGATGGCGTTCTCGTAGGAAGACGGGAACGGATCCGTAGTGGTGTATTGATATGGTGAATATGTGGACTCGTGTGCGCCACCTCAAAAGAGTTACTTGCAGTTGTAGTTCAGGATAGCCACTGAGTCAAAGTTGGCTTGCTGCAGTCAAACTCCACCACCCCCTTTGTTGATACTGATGCATATGTAGTTAGCTCTGATGTAAGTCTTGTTGAGTACATTGTACTCACGTTTGCTTATTCTATGTTTTGCAGAGAGACCTCAGTCTCGCTAGTAGTTCCGCATGGACTTCGACGTTTAGCTTGTTACCTCAGCTACGATCTTGTGCCCTCGGCGGGATGCAGTAGATAGTCGCTTCTCAGCCTTTTTCATTTGTAGATGTCTGTACTCAGACATGTTAAGCTTCCGCTTGTGCTTTGACTTGTATGCTCTGGGTGTTGGGTCAAGAGACCCATGTTTGTAATATCTCGCTCCTCGGAGCCTAATGAATAAATACTTTGAGTCGTAGAGTTATGTTGTGATGCCATGTTGTATTTACACATATTGAACATATTGTGTGTATGTTTGAAATGCTTGGTATGTGTGGGATCCGACAATCTAGTTGTTTATCCTTGGCAGCCTCTCATATGGGGAAATGTAGTCTAGTGCTTCTGGCGATAGTAGTCCGCTTCTGACCGGTTCACGGAGTCACGCTAGCCCAGCACTACTGCTCTGGACACTTGACTAGCCGGCATGTGTCTCACTTCGTTCACGTGGTTCCGTCCTTCGGAAATGTCACGTGGTGACATCCGAGTCTGCCTAGCTGCTACAGCCCCGGGTTACGAGTCCTGTTAGCCAGTGCTACAGCCGATTCATACGTTGATGACCGACATGCTCGAAGTTGATTCATGTATGCCTGTCCCCATGGGTTAAGCGCCGCTTTGGGTTCCACGACTAGCCATGTCGGCCCAGGTTCTCTGTCATATGGATGCTAGCAACCTTTGTCATATCGTGAGCCAAAAGGCGCCAAATGGTCCCGGGCCATGGTAAGGCGACACCTGTGGGAATACCGTGCGTGAGGCCGCAAAGTGATATGAAGTGTTCTTGGCTAGATCAATGTGACTTGGAATCGGGGTCTGACAGCGTTGGTATCGAGCTTTGCTGTAGGATTACCAAGCCAAACTGGTCGAAGTTGTGTCTAGAAATGCTTTAGTTATGTAAGGGAATTTATTGTGGAAGGGAACGTAAGGCTCTTTTTACTCCTTATACCTCATGGCCTTCTGATCTGAGTCAACCTCTTCTCTTCTACGGGGTTTAAGAACTAGGCTTATCATCTATCTATCAGGATAACGTATTACTAATCCATAGACTTTTAAGATTGTTAGTTTCAAATCTCAGTGCAGTTTCTAATATTTCTATATGTTAACTGTTGATCTCGGAACCTTGATATGATGTTGTTGAGTGGCTATGCCACCATTTTGCATGATGTCTCAAATCTTTTTGAGCATTTACAGCCGTTATGCTGTCCGAGTCATCCCAGGTTTCTAATTAGTCTGGTGCATTTGCAAATCCTTTCTTTCCACCCCGTTGTTCCTTTGGGTCAGGATAAGCACACTAATCGGTGAGCTGAGGTACTTTGTTGCCTCGACATATATGTTGGAGCTATTATTATGACCCTAGGTGTTTTAGGAAGTCACCTAGTAACTTAGCAATGCTGTTGTATCCCCAGTGTGATGATTCTGGCCATTATTCTTGAGAGCATCCCATGATGTTATTAGTTAGTAGGCAATCTATTCCTGGGTTCTTGAACCCGAGATTCACCCTACCTCATGTTGTTAGTATTTGCTAGTTCCTTTAGGAAGTTAGTAACCTTTGCATTAGTCCTCGAGGTCCGTGGTATTTCCTTCTTCCAAATGCTATGAACCGCTTATGGCAGAAGTTCCTCCCTGAACTAAAGGATCACAATCAGAGTACTCTTGAGGAGTTCTCCATTCATAATTGTGAATCTGCTAGTTCTGCTTTCCTACATGGGTTATCCGGAAGAAACCTGTTGAACTTGATTCGACATACTAACCTATGCATCCACAACTCAGAAAGTTATATGCTCCTCGAGTTGTTCCTCCTTAGTTGTATTCCGATCCCCGTCTATCAGTTGGTAATCAGGAGTAGTTGTGCATTCATGTTATCGATGCCTATTACTCATGTGGTCCGTCAAGCCATTCTATTTCGGAATGACTAGGAGAAACAAACTCCAGTACCTCATCCATATCCAGGATTGGGTCAAAGCAGTTGTATTCCATGAGATCAAAATGCCAATTCAGCTTTTGTTTTGTTCTACCCTGAAGTATTACCCACTTTATGTCAGGAACGTCGTGAGAATTGCACCTTCTCTTATGAATTCTTGACGTAGTGATACTTCTCGCTATCATTATTCATTCCTCGGTTCCGTGTTGATGTAACCGGAATGCCGACAAGTGAATTGTGATGTGTGAAATCAATACTCCTAGCAACGAGTTGCTTGGTAGTTAAAGGATAATAATTTCATTCTTAGCGTGTTGGTTCTTGAATCATCATTCTAAGATAGATTGTGCTACCTAGTCCTTATTTCTGGTGCACCCTTCGATCAATGAGTTAGGATTGTGTCAATCCCTCACTCTATTGTTCATATCATCTTGCCCTGAAAAGCAAGGTTGTTCTCGAGCTTAATAACGTATCGGTGGTTCGTGACTTTCCAAATATCTTCTTGGAAGTGTTACCAGGTTGTCACCTGACCGCTATGTTAAGTTCGTGATCATATTGGTTTTCCTCTAAGCCACCCATTCTCCAAGAATATGTGTTGGATATCCCTGAACTAGTTGGTTGAGCTAGACAACAACTTGGAGAGTTGGAAGATAAAGCTTTGCTTAACTTAGTTCGTTCTATGGGATATCCTTGTGTGTGTGTGTGTTGAAGAGAGACGATATCTCCATCGAATGGTCCTCGTGATCAGTTGTTGGATCTATTGTCTTGTCCAAACTTTGACTCGAGTATGGGCTATCATCAAGTCAAATCAGTACCAACGATGCTCGTAATGTTGTCTTACTCGTGGTTGATCCCTCGAGCATACACCATTACATCTTTTGGTCTGACCAATACTATCACCGTGTTCACGTGATGGTGGAAGTCCAGTGATATGGAAATTCCGATGAGTTGTTGTTGAGCCCATCAGCAGCATTTTGTCTCCCCCATGATTCATGTTGAACATCAACCTAGTGTTGGAAACTTTTATAAGCATTATCTTCATGTCCCATCCGTGAAGAATATGTTGGATGAAAGAAGTGACTTCCTCTAATTCACGTGCATTAGGTGCAAGTTGCATCCATGAATTTGAGAAAGGTTTGTTTTGTTTCCCTTGGAATCATCCCAAGTCAGTCATGCATATGTGCGAAGTATTCTGTAGCCTGGAGACTTGCAACCTTCATTCTATATGTATTCCTAGCACACGAAGCCACTGATTGACTTGTCCAAGGAGAAGAAGTTCCTTCATAAGAGCTAATCATATTACTTATGCAAGGGCTTCGCTCTCCGCAATGATGGTTCCCAACCAGAACTCGGTAGTGTTTTATCATAAGACTACCATGTGGTCATGCTTGTCTATGACAGTGTGTTCACAGGTTTGTAGCGGAACCAGCTCATATTTTGGAGCCTGCTATCGTAGTTTATCCCCCGAGAATATCTCAACGTAATCTCGTCGATTTGTGTTGCAAACTTTCATTTTTCTTTCTAGACCCGATTAGTCCGGATTATCCTGACACCAACCAGATCTGAGTCTCAAGCAGATATGATGGTTGGAACATTTCTCAAGAACGATAATATTGGTCTCTTTGTAACCCGGTAAAGTGGATGTTGTGGCCAACACACCCAACCGGAAGACCTATTATTGCAGTATCTTGTTTGAGGAAGTTGGCCACCTCCCCATAAGGACTTCGTAGGATTTACTCCTTAGTTGTTCCTTATGGATTTTCTTTTGTGCTTCCGAAGTCCGACCTTTTACTTGATGTTCTAGATACCAAACCATGTAAATGGGTTACGCTAGCACATCAAAGAGTGCATTAGAAGCGGAGTGCTAAATGTCTCTCGGTCGATCATCCAGATTTTACTTCCTTGGCTCCGCTAAGGTAAAATCTGAGAAGGTGTTACCTTCCTTTGCATCTGCATCATCCACCACTATTCATCATGGTAGTATGTTGTGTTGCCAGGATCCTTGACACGGATGTTGGTAAAACCTTGATGAATATGGAAATGCTCAAGTTCTTGAGAGCACGCGCAAGAAAAATCATTCCATTGCGTTGTCGTCAACAAGGTAGTCCATATCATCAATTCTAGTCCGAGTATGTCATTCTCTCGAACTCCTTCAAATGATCGATTGGGAATGCCTTAGGCTGGTTTAAAGAGTTTCAATGATCTCTGAATCAAAAGTAATTCTTTTTGCCACCTAAGGGCACAGCTCTATGAGTCACCTTTCCTAAGGTGCCCCGTTATGGAATCATGGCAATCATCTCCTTGTTACTTTGAAACCATGCACCATTTTGTCTAAGCGTGGAATGGTTGCCTACCAATTCGAACCTTCGTCATCCGTTTCTTTTCCATCATTCCTAATGTGTGTTTGGTGTCTCAACCAGGAGATGTTCTTACGTCTCACTCCATGAACTGATCTTGAGTTGCTCGATCTTCAAGAGGATTAAATCCTGTAGGGTTTCCCCCTCTTTCTCTTGTCGTGTCGAGTGAAGATCTCGAAAGCAAAGACGTCAAGACCAAGATGATGGAATGAATCAACATCTTCGAGAAGGGCAAATGGATCATGAAGATGGTGATAGTTTTGTGACTCCCCTTTTCCTCTTACCTCACGTCTTCAATCTCGGGGCGAGATTCTTGTTTAGTGGGGGTGAGTTGTCACAGCCCCAGAATTGGTTGTAATTAGTGGCATCTGCATCCATGCATCATGTTTGATTTCAAAGGAATTTTGAGATGGGGATTGCCTAAACCCTAGCATTAAAGGAATTCAAATAGGTTCAACTAAAAATATTTTTCAGTGAATCCAAATGGCTTTAGAAAATGTTCATAATTTCTAGAAAAATGCTATAAACCATAACTAGAGGTGCTGCACATTTTTCATGACATATTTGGTCACTGGATTAATTCATAAAGTATTTGCATTTGGGCATTTAATGCTAATAAATAGTTTAAATGCTCAAATAATCATAAACTAAAATGGTTGCTGTTTGTTATATTCCAAGCAGTGGCATTGAGCGATTTTATGATTTTTGGATCTGTTTTAGTATTTTTAGTAAAGCCACAAAGTTTACAGAAAATTAGAAATCAAAACAATTAAAAGAGAGAGAGAGAAGAGGCCCAGTGCCACTTACAGACCTACTGGCAGCCCACCTAGCTGGCCCAGCCGGTGGCCTAGCCTACCAGGCCCATGCCGGTCATCCTCTACCTCTGCCCGATGGCGGAGGAGGGAGACAACAGCCTGCCGCCCGACCGCACCACCTCCTGCTTCGCCGTGTCACGCTCTCCGTCAACCCAATCCCGCGCCTGGAGACGCCTCGAAGCCCCTTTCGCCTCTCCCACACTCGCTGCACTCTCTCCCCCTCCTCTGCCTCTCCTGCGTGCAGCCACCGAACGGAGCCGCCACCGCCGCCCGCTGTTGCCGCGTCCATCGCCAACCCCTCGCCTCGTAGTTGTTTCCAGAAGAACCGCCATGATGCCCCCGTCCTTCCTGCCAAGCCACGCGAGCCGGGAAGCTCTGCATCGCCTCCACGGCATCGTCTTAAACCTCGGGCGCCGCCGATTGCCGACTCCGATTCGCCGTCTTCAGCGCCTCCCCGAGCCCAATGAGACCGCCGACGAACTCGCTGTGAGCTCCACTCGTTTCCCCTCCTTCGTGTCGCTCGTTCCATGCTGTAGCACCTCCCCCCACATGCCCGAGCACCGCCGTCCGCCATGGCCGCGTAGCTCTCCTGACCCGAGCCCATCTGCTCGAACCCGTGGCACCAGCGCGTTTCTGGTGGCCCGCGGATGCCACCTAGCCCATCAGCTTCTCCCCTAGCGCACCGCAGCCTCGTTCCCGGGTGCGCCCAAACTCCGGCCGCCGCCTCGCTCGCCACCGCCGACGCCACAGCTCATCACAGCTCCTCTCGCCTGCTCCTCTGGATGGGCGTGGACTCGACGAACCCGTAGAAACAAACGGCGAGGCAAATGGTTGCCCGTAGCTCGATTCCGATGAACTTCCGTCGTCGGATGTGCTCGCCGGCGTCCAACTCCGGTGAGGTGACGTGGCGTCACTAGCCCGAAGCTAATTACCGCTTTAATCTCGCCCTGTGTCACTGACAGACCGGCCCCACCACCCTAATTAACCACGGAGTAAACCCTATTTAGTTTAAGTTAATCAGAGTGGCCCCACGCGTCGGCGTTGACCTCGCTGACGTGTCCATTGACCGGGCCCACCTGTCTGTGTCCCTAACTGACATTGGGTCACTGGCCAGTGCACCCCACTGGTCAGGTTTGAGTTGGTCAGCCGCAGTTGACTTGCTGACATCACAGTGATGCAGTGCTGACGCAGTTATCCATTTTCTGGATTTAAAATTAATCAGAAAATCCAGAAAAAGGCATAAACTTCAATAAATCATAGAAATTCAACCGTAGCTCAGATTGAAACAATTTATATATGAAAAATGATCAGAAAAATCCAATCTATCCATCTGTACCATTTTCATGCATGTTAGAACAAATTGTAGCTGCTGTTTAGCACAAATCATATAAATGGCATTTGAATTTCACATATGGAGTTTGGATTTGAATCTTAGGTTCAAACCAACTTCATTTAACCTTGGTGCTAGTTGCATTAGCCCAAACAACAGCATATTGCCATGTCACATTCATTCATCATATTGTTGCATTGCATTGATTGTGTTCTTCCTTGTTTGCCGGTGTTTGTCCCCTCTCAGTAGACGACGTTCGACGATGAGATCGATGACACCGATGAAGAACTATAATATCTTCAGGAGTGCCAGGCAAGCAAAACCCCCTTGTTCATTCCGATATAATCCCACTCTCTCGCTCCTGCTCTATTTTACTGCATTAGGACAACAACGTTTCAACTGTTACATGCTGCGGTAGCTGAAACCCTTTATCCTCTGCATGACTGTCATTGCCACGATGAAATAGATGAAACCCACTAGCTTGAGTAGGAGTTGTTTGAGCCACGATGTGCCTACTCATTCATGCTTGTTTGTCATGCCTGCTATTGCTTAGAGTTGTGTCAGGTCTAATTCATCGGGAATGAATTGGAAAGTGGTGAACATGTCCTACTGTGTGTGAACTAAGTGTGTGAACACGATTTGGTAAAGGTAGCGGTGAGACGCCATGTAGGAGTACATGGTGGGTTGTCTCATTGCAGCCGTCCTCAGGAACTGAGTTCTGTGTTTGTGATCCATGAACAGTTACTACCACACATTGTGTTCCGGTAACTCGACCCCTCTCGACTTATTAATCAACTTGATCTCTGTCCAGGAGTTGCAACTAGTATCTGGTGTTTGTAGGTAGTGTTAGTAGTCTACCAAGTCGCACCCGGTACAGGTGGGCTTGGGACAGACTAGGCACCATGGCACGGTGTACCAAGCATAGATCCACCCATCAAGGTGGGCTTGGGAACCCTGCAAACATCGTTTGGGGCCGTGAGCGACACCCCGGCCGGATCTCCTTGCGGATGGAACCCGAATAGGCGATAAACACGGACAAGAGACTTGTGTGGTTAGTCGTCGTGCCCGACTCCCTCGCCCGGCTTCCGCTTGAAGGTTGCCGAGGTACATGGCGATGTCTGAGGCGATAAGTGGCGAGGCGTGTGTGAAGAAGTACACCCCTGCAGGTTATCATTATCTATTCGAATAGCCGGATTCCTCGGATATGGAAACTTGGACCCCTTGCATAGTTCATAGACAAGTGAAAGTGGATACTCTAAAACTCGCAAGATAAGTGTGAGTGCTATGTAGTTAGCTCTGATGTAAGTCTTGCTGAGTACATTGTACTCACGTTTGCTTATTCTATGTTTTGCAGAGAGACCTCAGTCTCGCTAGTAGTTCCGCGTGGACTTCGATGTTTAGCTTGTTACCTCAGCTACGATCTTGTGCCCTCGGCAGGATCTGGTAGATAGTCAGTCTTCTCAGCCTTTTTCATTTGTAGATATACGTACTCAGACATGTTAAGCTTCCGCTTGTGCTTTGACTTGTATGCTCTGGGTGTTGGGTCATGAGACCCATGTTTGTAATATCTCGCTCCTCGGAGCCTAATGAATAAATACTTTGAGTCGTAGAGTTATGTTGTGATGCCATGTTGTATTTATACATATTGAGCATATTGTGTGTATGTTTGAAATGCTTGGTATGTGTGGGATCCGAGCAATCTAGTTGTTTATCCTTGGCAGCCTCTCATATGGGGAAATGTAGTCTAGTGCTTCCTGAGCGATAGTAGTCCGCTTCTGACCGGTTCACCGAGTCCTGCTAGCCCAGCCTCTACTGCTGGACACTTGACTGGTCGGCATGTGTCTCACTTCGTTCTGTGTACATCCCTTCGGGAAATGTCACGCGGTGACATCCGGAGTCTGCCTAACTGCTACAGCCCGGGTTACGAGTCCTGTTAGCCAGTGCTACAGCCCGGATTCATACGCTGATGACCGACATGCTCGAAGTTGATTCATGTATGCCTGTCCCCATGGGTTAGCGCCGCTTTGGGTTCACGACTAGCCATGTCGGCCCGGGTTCTCTGTCATATGGATGCTAGTGACACTGTCATATACGTGA
Source organism: Aegilops bicornis (assembly GCA_021605145.1). Lineage (NCBI taxonomy): Eukaryota > Viridiplantae > Streptophyta > Magnoliopsida > Poales > Poaceae > Aegilops > Aegilops bicornis. Next base: position 339,464,984 of record CM038672.1, on the reverse strand, counting down.
GCCAAAAGGCGCAAACGGTCCCGGGCCATGGTAAGGCGACACCCGTGGGAATACCGTGCGTGAGGCCGCAAAGTGATATGAGGTGTTACTGGCTAGATCGATGTGACTTGGAATCGGGGTCCTGACAGATTGGATGTTGTCGGCCCTCTTCCCGGTGCTCAACATCGAGTTGGCCTTGCCGCATGCTACAAAATTAGCACACGCGGAGGTGTGCTCGCTGCTGACGCTGAGGAACAAGAAATGGTGAAGGAGGGCCAGGGACGGCATAACGCCCAGGTACGCCTCGCAGTAGTAGGAAAAGATGGACAGGAGGAGGACAGAGTTGGGATGGAGATGCAACGCCTGTAGCCCATAGTGGTCGAGGACTTCATAAAAGAAATCAGAGGAGGGAGGAACCAACCCGACGGCGACGCTGCTCGAGAAGAAGGGGAAGAAGGTGCTCCCCTCAGGCTCTGGCTCGTCGGACGCGAGCCGGAGCTCTGTCTTCCCCCACTCATTGCTCTCGCCCGCTGTCAGCAGGCGCACGGAGGCGGGGCTCTTCTCCGTGATGGTGGGCGCCTCGAGGGCCGGCTCATACCAAGCCGGCTTTGAGGAAGTCTTGACCTTGCGCGGCGCCATGGGCGGCAGATGCAGAGCAAGGATGGAGCAGATCTAGAGATGGCGGCGGCAAAGAGCGAGAAAGGGGATCTGGAGCGAGACAAGGAAGAAGCAATGAAGGAAAGAACTGCCTGCGCCAGCCTTTGTCAGGGAAAGCAGTTGCCGAGGCAGCATGGGGAAGCGGAGACGCCCACATCCAATCAACCGCCACACGTCAACCGAGGCCGCAGGATTTTGCGGCCTACGGTGCTCCAAACTTGACACTTGACTTCCCGCGAAGCCAAGCCCGAGCGCACCTTGGGCCTGGGGGCTACTGTCGGCGTTCTGCGAATGGTGGTCCCCAGACTTGCCTGCCTGCGGCCCACATCGTGGCTAAGCAGCAGGCCGTACGGCCTATCTTCATCAGCAAGACACCCAAGACCCTCGCGAGGGTCCAAGCCTCGCGAGGCGGATGATGCAGGACCTCCTCTGGAGTGGCCTAGCCAGGCAGGCTCACGAGGAGCGGAGATATAAAGGTGAGGCAAACCTCACGAGGCTCTCGTGACGTGAGCCATGACGAATGGTACCAGGCGGGCGCCGGTGCGCGCAGCGTCCTTATTTCCTCTTTGGTGCTAAGGAGGCCAGTGCAGGTGAAGAGTACCGAGGCATCAGGCAAAGGTTGCCATATTGGTGCAACGAGACCAAGACCAGGAGGACGGCCAGGCGGAGGTCATCGTGGAGCCCAAGGCAGCTTCACCCAGTGGCTTTTCAGTGGCGAAGACCACTTTTGTCAGGATAGCTTGTACTAGCTGTCCCCCTTCAAATTTGCCCGCCGTTGTTGGCTCCCTTCCCGCTCGATATTTGGGAAGGGGACCAGGGCCTATATAAGTAGAGCTAGCTACCACAGTAGAGGCAGGTTGAACTGATCGAATCCTCACGCCACAAGTTCACAAGCGCAAGAACACCTCAACCTCAGGAGGCTGTTCTTCCCTTGTACTGTTCATCATCAGCCCAAGAGGCAATCCACCACCACCACACTCGAGTAGGGTATTACACCATAACGGTTGCCTGAACTAGTATAAACCTCGTGTTTTTCTGTATTGCGAGTTCGACGAGTTCATCCGCAAGATCTTAGCGAGCTAGAGCGTAGATCGGTAGGAGGGAGAGACTTCGCGCGCACCCCAGTGTTCGAACCTTAAGGGTTTGCCCGAACCCCACATTCGACAGCAAATAAGATCTAACAAAGATTTGCAAGGAATTAACTGAAGGATTTGCAATGAATTAGATGCAGGAAATGCATAACAAGAACAGAAAAGAAAATCTAGAAGAAGTTTTTTTTGGTAAAAAGGAAAGGGTACAGATATGCAAGGAACAAATGCAGGAACTCAGAGAAACACAACACTAGAGAACTTCATCTTGAATTGGGACGCGACAAAGTCACCTATGTTAGATTATATTGACTGAGGAGTCAAGTGAGAACACTTGATCATAAGTCATACTCATCGTTTAAGCTCAAAATTGGGTTATCATTTTTCGTTTAAGCATCTTGATGTATTCGCATCTTATTGAGCTGCATTGACCCGTGACTTGGGATAAAGCTTCTCTAAGATGGAATTACATACCTTTGGTTGTGGTGTTCTACTTGATCATGTTGTCGAACTTGTGTGGGATGCTCAAGGTTGATGTAGCGCATCATTGGCTTGGAGCACCTCTTGTAGTTTGAGTTCATCTACCTACATGGGTTAGTATTGCAAGGAATAGCACTAGTCTATTCAAAGTGACAACCATGAAATTGATACCAAATACAATTTGATTAGGCAAAGGATATGTTGAAGCTTCCTTGTTTTCAACCACCTTGGTGTAGAGACTTGGTGATGTAGAGATTGCTCAAGATATGAGTGAGTTGCAATCCCGTGGATTTAGATTCAGCCAAGTATCTACAATGGTTAGCATGCAAGGGTACAAATATATCCAAGACACATGATCATCATCTTAAGAGAAGAGTCAAGGACTAGTCATAGGCTCATGCCTTGCATGTGTCCACATGGAGTTCCTACTCCAAGTTTGAAGCATCAATGATGTTCCATTCACCTCTCAAATGGCAAAATACTTTCTCATCAAGTGGTTTGGTGAATATATCCACCAATTGTTTATCGGTACGAACATGCTTAAGATCAATATCACCTTTGAGCAACATGATCTCGAATGAAATTATGATGAACTTCAATATGCTTAGTTTGAGAATGTTGCACGGGATTATGGGAAATCTTAATAGCACTCTCATTTTCACAAAGCAATGGAACATGTTTCACATTGATCCCTTAATCCTTAAGAGTTTGGGTCATCCAAAGTAATTGATCACGACATGAACTGACAGCAATGTATTCCGCTTCGGCGGTGGATAAGGATATCGAGTTTTGTTTCTTGGAGGACCAAGACACAAGAGATCTACCAAGAAATTGACACGTACCCGAAGTGGACTTTCTATCAACCTTGTCACCACGTATCAAAAGAAGACCTCTTAGGATACCAAATGCCAAATTTTGGTGCATGTATTAAGTATCTCACTATCCTTTTCACAGCCTTAAGATCACATTCTTTGGGGCCGCTTGATAACGTGCACACATGCACAGACTTAGCACAATATCAGGATGGGAGGCACATAGATATAACAATGAACCAATCATAGAGCAGTAAGCCTTTTGGTGAACCGATTTTCCATCCTTGGTCAAGTCAAGATGTCCACTAGTAGGCATGGGAGTTTTCATACCTTTGCTTTCTTGCATGTTGAACTTCTTGAATAAGTCCTTGGTGTACTTTGTTTTAAAAACAAAGGTGCCTTCCTTAGTTTGCTTGATTTGCAAACCAAGAAAGAACTTGAGTTCACTCATCATAGACATCGCAAATTTCTTCGACATTAGCTTCCCAAACTTTTCACTAAAATGAGGGTTAGTCGAACCAAATATGATATCGTCAACATAAATTTGGCACACAAATAATTCACCATTAACCCTTTTAGCAAAAAGAGTAGAATCAATCTTTCCAATCTCAAAGCCTTTTTCAATGAGAAACTTGGTCAAGCATTTATACCACACTCTATGAGCTTGTTTAAGACTATAAAGAGCTTTGTGAAGTTTTTAAACATGGTCGGGTTTCTTAGGATTGACAAAGCCGGGAGGTTGTTTAACATAAACTTCCTCCTCTATTTCACCATTTAGAAAAGTACTTTTAATGTCCATTTGGTACAAAGTGATATCATGGTGATTAGCATAGGCAAGTAAGATGCGGATGGACTCAAGTCTAGCAACGGGGGCATATGTCTCACCATAGTCCATACCTTCTACTGGAGTGTTGCCTTGGGCGACGAGACATGCCATGTAGCGAACGACTTGTCCATCTTCGTCTTGCTTGTTGCGAAACACCCATTTGGTACCGATGATGTTGTGGTTGTTGTCGGGCTTCTCGACCAATGTCCACACTTGGTTTCTCTAAAAGTTGTGTAGCTCTTCATGCATGGCATTTATCCATTCTAGATCTTCCAATGCTTATTCAACCTTCATAGGTTCAATGCTAGAGATGAATGAATAATGCTCACAAAAATTAGCCAAACGAGTTTTAGAGCGAGTGATTCTCCCAGTTTGAATATCATTGAAGATTTTCACGACGGGATGGTCTCTTGAGACTCTTGCTCGAACTCGTGAGAGCTTTTGCTTAGGTCAGGGTGGAACATCTTCTTCATCATCTTGTCCTTCTTCTTGGCATTCTTCATTGTTGATGTTGTCGTTCTCTTGTCGTGATGGAGAAGGAGGTTGATGAGGTTCATCTTGGTGTGCTTCCTCGTTTTATTCGTCTTGGTGTGTCCCACTTGTGGATGCTTCCATGTCAACTCTTGGTTCAACTTGTCCTGAGGTAGAAGCTTCCACTTGGATGGACTTGGTACTTTCCTTCACCTCCGTTGGACAAATCTTGCCAATAGACAAGTCCTTGGATGGCTTCCGAAGGGTCTTTGTCTCCTACATTAATTGGCAATTGCTCTACTTGCGAGCCGTTAGATTCATCAAACTTCACATCTACCGTCTCTTCGACCTTTCGGGTGAAATTATTGTAGACCCGGTAGGTGTGAGAGTTCGAGCCATAACCAAGTAGGAAATCCTCAAGAGATTTAGGAGCAAATTTATAACGACGATGCTTATCTAGAATGTAACACTTTGAGCCGAATACTCGAAAGTATCCAACTTGGGGTTTGTTACCGCTGAGAAGCTTGTATGTCGTCTTGCCGAGTAGCTTGTGAAGATACAAGCAATTTGTTGCATGACAAGCAGTCTCAACCGCTTCTGCCCAAAAGTGTTTTGGCGTCTTGTACCAATCAACCATCGTTCTCGCCATCTCAATAAGAGTCCGGTTCTTCCTCTCAACAACTCCATTTTGTTGAGGCGTGTACATAGTCGAGAACTCATGTGAAATCCCTTCTTCATCAAGAAAGGTATCCACATTCGCATTCTTGAACTCCGTTCCATTTTCGCTGCGAACCTTCTTGATCTTCACTTCAAATTGATTTTGGGCCTTCCTTGCGAAGTTCTTGAAGATCTTTTGGACCTGCGATTTATCATCAAGAAAGAACACCCACGTAAATCTTGAAAATCATAAACTATGACTAGACCAAATGAGTTTCCACCGAGAGTTTTGTAGGCATTGGGACCAAAAAGATCCATATGAAGTAGCTTGAGCGGTCTTCTCATGGTCATGATGTTCTTCACGGGGTGACTTCCTCCAACTTGTTTTCACCTTGACAAGCCTTTGCACAATCTATCGTTGTCAAAAATAACATCTTTTACTCTAAGGGTATGATTACCTTTAATAAGCTTATCAAGATTTAGGATGCCCACATGACCTAATCTTCTATGCCACAACCAGCCTTTAGAAGATTTAGCAATAAAGAAAGTTCTAGGTTGAGACTTTTTAGTGAAATCGACAATGTAAAGATCACCTCTACGTATACTGGTAAAGACCATATTATGATTATCTCTACGAAACACTTGGCAATCTACTTCAGTCAATAGGACATTGAATCAAAAGTCAGCAAGTCTAGATACAGAAAGTAGATTGTATCCAAGAGATTCAACGAGCATAACATTTTGTATGGAGCTATCATGTGAGATGGCCACCTTACCAAGGCCACCCGCCTTACCCTTTGAGTTATCACCAAAAGTGACATACTTTCGAGGGCCATCATTTTCAGCAAGCTCACGAAACATATCCTTATCTCCAGTCATATGATCGGTACATCCACTATCAAGGACCCATTCCTTTCCTCCAGCCATGTAGCCGCAAAGATTAGCCATAAGACCAAAGTGTCTCATAGACTCATTGAGATCAAAGTCACTATCATCATCCTCATCATAGTATCCGTGTTCAACATTATCTTGTGATGGGTCAATTCCTAGAGAGAGTGATTCATTAGATTTATGACCATGACAATGTGCATCTGTATGAATTCTAATGACTTTGGAGATGATATTGCTAATGATGCCAACATGTCCTTTGGCACGCATAAGGTCACGAAGCTCAAACAGACAATCACCATACTTGGGATCATTAGGACTCATTTTAGTCAAAGCAATAGACTTATGAAGGATCTCATCTAAGTTTTTGAAGGAATAGTTTGGAAACCGTTCCTCAAGAAATCTCCAAATAGTGTAAGCACAATCAATAGTAGGCAAGCAACCAATCAAGTTTCTAGGCAAACCTCTAGTGATAATATTAATAGTTCTAAGGTTGCGTATCATGTCAGTAGACTCATCAATGGTAGGATGCAAAGGATCAACATGAGGTGCACAAGGGCAAGTAATGTAATTTTTTAAATGATATTCATTAAAAATCACAAGCATCTCATTTTTCCACTCAAGAAAGTACTCTCCATCAAGAATAGGCACTCTATGTCTAAGACTCCCCAACATAGACTCATCCGTCTTCCTGCAAAGGTGTTTAAACCAAAGCAATGGAGACCAATGCTCTAATTCCAATTGAAATGATCGAGAAGAGGTGTCTAGAGGGGGGTGAATAGACCCTTAGCAAATAAAAGTTGCAGTTCTTAATTTCTTCAAGTTAAGGTGGAGTTTTTATCAAAAGTTTAAACATTCACAGTACATATCAAGCAAGCATGACAAGAGTGTATGGGTAGCGGAAAGTAAAGCATGCAATTTGCAAGAATGTAAAGGGATGGGATTGGAGTGTGCAAACGCAATTGGAGACACAGAGATTTTTTTCCGTGGTTCCGATAGGTGGTGCTATCGTACATCCACGTTGATGGAGACTTCAACCCACGAAGGAGTAGCAGTTCTTGTGAGTCCACGGAGGGCTCCACCCATGAAGGATCCACGAAGAAGCAACCTTGTCTATCCCACAATGGCCATCACCCACGAAGGACTTGCCTCACCAGGTTAGATCTTCACGAAGTAGGCGATCTCCTTGCCCGTACAAACTCTTTGGTTCAACTCCACAATCTTGACGGAGGCTCCCAAGTGACACCTAACCAATCTAGGAGACACCACTCTCCAAAAGGTAATAGATGGTGTGTTGATGATGAACTCCTTGCTCTTGTGCTTCAAAGGATAGTCTCCCCAACACTCAACTCTCTCCCACAGATTTGGATTTGGTGGAAAGATCATTTTAGTGGAAAGCAAGTTGGAGAAGGCTAGAGGTTAAGATTTATGTGGTTGGAATGGAATATCTTGACCTCAACACTCGAGTAGGTGGTTCTGTCTCAGAAAATGTATGTTGGAAGTGTAGGCATGTTCCGATGGCTCTCCTCACGAATGAAGAGTGGGTGGTGGGGTATATATAGCCGCCACACAAAATCTAACCGTTACACAGTTCACCAAACTCGAGGGGACCGAACCAGAAAACTCGGTCAGACCGATTTAGTTCATAATGTGGCCGTTAGGAATTTCGGTGGCACCGACATGATCAACTCAGTGGGACCGATGTGCTAGGGTTTGGGTAAAACCTCATCTCGGGTTGACCGATTAGACAAACTCAGTGGGACCGATTTTAGTAATGAGCTAACCAGAGAGTTGGTCAAGCAAACTCGGTGAGACCGATTACAAATATCGGTTGGGCCAAAATTATTGCAACAGGAACTAGAGAGTTTGCATGCCCATCTCGGTGAGACTGGGATCCCATCGGTGGGACAGAATTTATTAGGGTTTCTGGCAGTGGCTATGTCAAGTAAACTCGGTGGTTCCAGATAGAACAAATCGGTGGGGCCGAGTTTGACTTTTGGGTTGGGACATATGTGGACATGAGAAAGTGGTTGAGGGCTTTGGAGCATATCACTAAGCATTTTGAGCAAGCAAGCCATTAAGCAACACCTCATCCCCTTTTAATAGTATAGGCTTTCCTAAGGACTCAATGTGATCTTGGATCACTAAAATGAAAGAGTAGAGTCTTCATCTTTTGAGCTTGAGCCAATCCTTTGTCCTTAGCATCTAGAAGGGGTTCCACATCCTCTTGTCCATGCCACTCCATCTGTTGGACTTATCTGAAATATACTAGATAAAAACATTAGCCCAACAAGAGATATGTTGACATTAATTACCAAATCCACCCCGGGAGCACTTATGCTTTCAGTAACAATGATCGTCTCATTTTGAGGGAGTTCGGGAAGAGAACACGGTGGGGTTATGTATGATCGTAAGTAGTTTAGGATCACTTCTTGATTATGACTAGTTTGCGTTCATTATGCATAGTGTCGGGGAAAACATACAGGGGCATGTATTTTCCCCTGACTCGTGCGCGGACAAGCCCAGAACAAGCCAGAGATTTAACAACTATGGGATTTGAAGAGCCAATATGCAGCTCAGAAGGACCAAGATCAAGCGAGAGGAACAATATATCGGCAAGAGAAGGGCCTCCCTTCCCGGGCAGGTGAGCCCAGCAAGGGGCGAAGCCACCACGAGAAGCAGGCAACCACAGCACTCCGGCAAGGTCTTCCAGGGCTCACGTGGGCTGAACCACCCCATCAGCCACTCAAGCACAACCCACGTCGTTGATCCGTGCGGTGACAAGCCGCAAGGTGATTAAGTGGCAACCATTCGCCACATTGCAGCCATTTCCTACAGAAGAAGCCTACAAATGGCACCCGTTCTGCACGTGTCAAGGGAACAGGCGTGGAGCTGGCAAGACAGCACGGCAAGCCTTGCCAGGCAACCAGTGACGTGACATTAAGCGGTGCATTTAATGCACCCTGTCAGCCCGCAGAGTTAGGTATGATAGCACTGTTTTCTATCATATAAGTGGATAATGACCACTGTGCCATTGTGGTGACCCCTTAATCTATAAAAGGAGGCCCATGGCACCTGTAGGAAGGGTTGGAAAGTTAAGGAACCCACTCCACCATACGCACGTAGTCGCTCCTGCCCTACGGCAACCCTATTGGGCAAAGTGTACTGCGTTCCAACATTCCCATTTCACCATCAATCCACTAAAGCAGGAGTAGGGTCTTACGCCTCGCGGCAGCTATCGGTGTCAAAACCTGCAGATCTCAGGTAGGGGGTCCCGAACTGTGCGTCTAAGGTCGAAGGAAACAGGAGACGGGGAACATGATATTTACCCAGGTTCGGGCCCTCTTGATGGAGGTAATACCCTACTTCCTGCTTGATTGATCTTGATGAATATGAGGATTTCAAGAGTTGATCTACCACAAGGTCGTAATGGCTAAACCCTAGATGTCTAGCATGTATGATTGTGATTGCCTCTACAGACCAAACCCTCCGGTTTATATAGACATCGAAGGGGCCTAGGGTTGTATAGAGTCAGTTTGCAGAGGAAAGAATCTTCATATATGAATACCAAGCTTGCCATCCACGCAAAGGAGAGTCCCATCCGGACACGGGAGGAATTCTTCTCTCTTGTATCTTCATGGCCCATTAGTCCGGCCCACATCACATAGCCTGGATGTCCGAGGACCCCTTAATCCAGGACTCCCTCCGTAGCCCTAAACCAGGCTTCAATGACGATATGTCTGGTGCGCAGATTGTCTTCGGCATTGCAAGGCAGGTTCCTCCTCCGAATATTTCAAAGTAGCCCTTGAACACAGAGAACATGTCCGGCTCTGCAAAACAAACTCCACAAAGAGTATAATTTTAACAAGTTCCATCTAGTGACAACTTTTGTAGTGAGACGCCACGTCTCCGCCCGGTCATTATTTCAAACCACTTTTTAGCCTCCCGCTCCGTGTTTCGAGATGCGGCTTCCATTGGCACATCTTGTCGAAGCAGAGATCATGTCCCCTTATCACGGGATCCTCATCAATACGGGCATGGGTAATCCAACCGTTTTGTTGGCGATCCCTTGGGAATAGGCGAGCTTTAAGGCCCGTGAGGAGGCGTTCGATATTCTTTGCCTTTATAAATGGGCACAGACCCATCTTTCTCCCCCCACGCCTACCTCTTCCTCAACCTTCCGAACCTCAGGCTCCAGCGCCCAGGATTTGATTTCTTCCATTGTTACTAGGCCCTCTAGTTATGTCCAGATCCATCTCCCAAGGTAGGTGGGCAGCCTCCTCGGTCACCGATGAGGATATCGCGAAGCTTCCGAAGGCGAGGTACCTGACTGCGGAAATCCCCCACAGGCTCCCTACTAAAGGGCAGGTCACCCCCACACCAAAATCCGGTGAGAGGGCTGTATTCGTCTCCCACTTCCTCCGCGGGCTAGGGTTCGCTCTTCAATCCTTCGTTCGCAGCCTCATGTTCTATTATGGGCTAGATTTTCACGATCTAGCTCCGGACTCTTTTCTCCAGATCTCGGCATTTCTCATCGTGTGTGAAGCCTTTCTCCGCATCCCCCCACACTTCGGCATGTGGCTCAAGACTTTCAATGTGAAGCCGAAGCTAGTTAACGGGGAACAAGCATAGTGCGGTGGTGCTATGGTGAGCAACCTTGCCAACACTATCTAGCCAAAAGGCACCTTCACGGAAACCTCCAACTCGTGGCAACAGGAGTGGTTCTATATCACCAAACCCCGCGGCACCAAATGGGCAGCCGCACCTGTGTTCCGATCTGGCCCTCCATTGCGGCTTGCATCATGGATTAATAAGGGGCTAGACTGGGGATCAGCTGATGAAGTACAGACGCTACAAAGTCGTATCCGGAGTATTCTCGAAAGCGACATTAGACTTATTAATGTGATCCAAGTGATGCTAGTCCGCCGAATCCTCCCGTGCGAGTGACGGCCTCTCCGTATGTGGGAGTTCAATCCAGAAGGACCGCAGACCCTTCAACAATTCTTCGGCACAACGCACGAATGGTTGTGGAAACTATTCTTCGAGACTCGAAAGCAGTGGCTGGACACATCAGAGGACATCGATCTCGACTGCAACCATCCAGATACCTCGGCAAGCACCCAATATCTGACCGCAACTCGGTTGATTATCCCACAGCGATGTACCGAGAGCTCTATCTTTGACCATGACTGGTTAAAGAAGGCGGAACGAATTAGGTGTTTAGCTCCACTTCCCGGACACTCGGTCGATCCTGTGTTGACGAGGATGCTGGTCCCGACGCTGTAACAAGTGCTAGCACAAGAGGACAAGAAGAAGAGCGAAGAGGCCAAATGCGGCCTCCACTCTCTGAGTATGCGGACACTATGTCCGGGAGGCTAGCTCCCTCTTGAAGACGAAGGGGAAGGAGAAGGTGATATCCCTTCCCCTCATGGGAGGAAAAGGACTGCATCCAAAGACTTGGAGGTGGAAGCACCCAAGAGAGGGAAGGTATCCCTACCATATGGTTTGGGTTCCGAAGCCTATGTCATCGCAAGGCACCTCGCTAGGGACAATCCCCTTGCCGAATCGTAAAGGAACAAGGATGCTCTAGACATATCCCATTCTTTTCGGGTTGTAGGGGTAAGATTTAAACTATATGCTTGCAGTTCGGCCCACAGTCCACCCCGACAGTCCTCCTCATCAGGGGACTTATCTCCGAGGATGATGGAAAGCAAGAAGCCTTCTCATGCCTCCTCGCCTCTTAGGGTGGACGACTTCGAGGTGTCATCTCGGAGAATCTCCCCTGACCATCAAGCGGCGTGGGGGACAATGAAAACAACGCCCGAGGGTGGTACTTCAATCATCGAGGGTCCAGGGGGCGCAGCCCCTATGGGGACAGCAATGAAGGCCTGAACTATCTGGCTTACAGCCGAAGACGACTCTAGGCTGGAGCCGATGTACCCCCATAGCAGCCTCGAGGAATCCGGAAGTGTCAGATACTCTGAAGGGCACATTACAAAGTGTGTCCATCTCAGAGGAACATCGTACCTTAATAGCTATGGTAGTTGAAAGGGGTCTGTCCGCGAGAAGCGGATTGAATGAAGCTTTCATGGGCCTGTTGAGAGGCTTCGAGGTATGCAATGTAATAGCTTAACTATTTTTACATGCACAATGCGCCCATGTACAGATAGTAGACCCTGAGGCTCTGGTCGGCTTCCACAGGGAGGTGATCAGAGGATCAAAAAGATATGCTTAGGAAGTAACCTAATTAATTCGAACATAGGCTGTTACGTCCATGGTGACCGACCAAGCTATGAAAGTTGCAGATCTAAAGAAGAAACTTGAGTTAGCGGATGAGGACATCACTCGTATTAACAGGTGGCTCGACGAGGCACAAGGTATGTGTTGGGGCAGCTTGTTTATGCATGTATACTAGTATGAGCACGAGGCTGAAAATCATATACTGTGACATGCATAACTGTAGACTATGCTGGAGAGAATATCTACCATGGAGCGGGAGCTGAAGGATGCCACTAGGAGGTGCAAATCTCTCGAGGAGGATAACAAAGCCAAGGCAGCCAAACTCGACAAGGCCTTACTAGAGGCGAAAGAAGCGTGATCCGAATCTAGAGCGGCTCGGGAGGAGATCCGACAGGCTGGGGAGATAGCGACTAAGTTCGGCGACCCAAAGTATGCTCTGCTTAACCAAATGTGGAGTTCTCCAGACGCGTTCTTGGAGCTGCCGAAGAGTGTTTCCGACGCGGCGCAGTTCTTCCAAGCACAGGAAGGATGTGCTGCAGAGAGGCTTTTCTGGTCGCAATTCAACGTGGCAAGGCACCAAGCGCTGCTGAACGAACAGATGGCCCAATGGGCCGAGCTACACAAGATGTCCGGAGCTGCCATGAAGGACGTCGTGGTTCGGCTATGGCCAGCCGAACCCGTTCCGAGCAACTTTTTTGGTTTGGTGCAGTGGCTTGTCGATGCAGTGCCGCGTATTGATGCCGTCAAGCGGTCGCTGTGCATAGAAGGTGCTCCGATGGCCTTTGCCCGCGTCGAGATGTACTGGGCAAAGATGAAGGCCACCGATGTTGCAACAAAGGGTCCGCCCGGAGGCAAGGACCATCGCACGCCGGAGCATTATTTGGAGGACCTCCAAGAGGGCGCCCGCTTGATAGAGGGTCAGTGCTCGAAGGATATTATATTTGAATAAATACACCAGAACTGTGAAAACAATATTATGATACGTTAAAGTTGTGTTATATACCTTTGCCATTATTTCCTCCTGTGCGCCCATTTCTTATAACCTGAAAGTTTGCCAGTCGTCGGCTTCGCCCCCCTCGCATATAATACAGGGGTGTTCGGAATAGCACCAGATCACTCTTGACCCAATGTCTTGGTCCGGAAAAGAGATGTCAGTGCGGCGAACTAGGCAATCGGACTATAGGGCTTTAACACCTTCACATAGCCATAGGAGTTTTACGATGGGTCTACGATGTAGCCCCTGTTATGTACGCAGTTATCCAAATACGGTTGCATTACATAAGTGACCAGAAAAATGGTCCTTCGTGTAATACGGAAGAAATGGCAAAAGATTCTGATAATTCACCGAGTGTTTGACCAGCTCTTGCCGCATGATGACAGTCGGTTTTCGGCTTTCTCTACTGAGGTGTTTGACCAGGTGAACCAGAAACACAATCGCAATAGTTCTCCCTTTACTACCCTAGACGATAAGACGGAACGTAGGGTAGTAAGCACACGAGGCAAGCAACCCAACTATTGATCAAAGACATGATTCGGAGCTGATGCATATAATGCCAAACTCATGACACCGAAGTATGCTATAAAGTTGTTCGGACTTTTTTGGCAACCCATATGTTGCCGTAGCAAGCCCCTGGCGATTTGTGCCGAGGTGTCTGCGTGAAACAACTGAAGAAGCAATGTACGTTTGTATGCGGAAAAGAAAATACTTAAGACGGATTATGTTCACTAAAATCTGATTGATACGCTGAAGATAATCTTACAGATTATGACACCACCATCCAGGCCATTTATGGGCCAGGGGTCGAGGGCTGAGGAAAAAGGCTCTGTACAGGTTTCAAATATAGTTTTTGGTCTACAAAAAATCTTTTGGACCTCCTTCCGCACGCCTGCGCTACCTGTGCTTCCGCGAAAAGGCTTCCTTAAAGGGATCAATCCCCCATTATTTGTAGGAAAGTCGGGCTCGTAAAGAGTCCTTTCAGGTCCATAGGACAGACAGGTATTGATTCACCTATGGCAAAAATATAAGAAAATAGTTAGGAAAAGGAGAAAAGGCTAAAGTCTGGACGAACCGCTTTGTAGGCATGTCCGTATTGTGCCTCCGCCGATGACCAACGTATTTTGAGTGCATAATTATGTATGCGCGGTGCAAACTCCGGAGGTATAAGAGGAAAATGACGGAGGTGAAGCTGCTAATCCAGCTCTAAAATTGACCGGTCTTGTCTACTAGGCCAGCGGGTTAATGACCGATGAGATATGCGGCCTGAGGAGGCCGCTTTGTACTTCGACTGTGATTGCCACAGTGTGCCCCTTAGTGCGGAAGGAGCGTTCCGTGTTTCTGTTGACCGTTATGGTGCCGCGTGGACCGGGCATCTTAAGCTTTAGATAGGCGTAGTTTGGGACCGCATTGAAACAAGCAAAAGCGGTCCGCCCAAGCAGTGCGCGGAATGGGACAATATCGAAGATCAAGTCTTCCTGTCGGAAGTTTTCCGGTGAACCGAAGACGACTTCCAACGAGATTGAGCCTGTGCGTGAGCTTCTACGCCAGGTATTACTCTCTTGAAGGTAGTTGTGGTGGGCTTGATCCTTGAAGGGTCAATGCCGTTTTGGGGACAGTGACTTGATAGAGTAAATTGAGGCTACTGCCTCCGTCCATGAGGACTCGCGTGAGATGGAATCCGCCAATAATTGGATCGAGGAACAGAGCTGCCGAACCTCCGTGATGGATACTGGTTGGGTGGTCCTTGTGATAAAAAGTGATCGAGTAGGCCGCCCGTGGGTTGAATTTTGGGGCGTCCGGCTTTATGGCGTGGTCGTATCGTAGTTCGTGTTTGCGCTCCCTTTCAGAGGTATGCATCACATATATAATGTTTACTGTTTTTACTTTGGAGGGAAATTGCTTTTATCCCTCGGTGCTCGGTAGGCGAGCCTCCTCTTCTTCACTATCACTGGGCGGCCCCTTCCCTTTGTGTTCGGCATTGAGCTTGCCGGCTTGTTTGAAAACCCAACAATTTCTGTTGGTATGGTTGGCGGGTTTGTCGGGGCTGCCATGGATCTGACAGGGCCGATCCAGTATCTTGTCTAGACTGGATGGACCATCTCTGTTTGCCTTAAATGGCTTCTTCCATTGACCAGTTTTGGAGCCACTAAATCCAGCATTGACCATTGTGTCTTCGGTTCCTGCATTATTGTTACGATGCTTGTCTTCATTGCATCGTGGCTTGCCAGTGCCGTCCCTGACTTCAGAGGTGCCAGGATCTCTCGCGCTATTGCTTCTACGAGCGAGCTAGCTATCTTCTCCCGTGCAAAAGTGGGTCATTAGTGCGGTGAGAGCTGCCATGGACTTTGGCTTTTCTTGGCCGAGGTGGCGGGCGAGCCACTCATCGCGGACACTATGTTTAAAGGCCGGGAGTCCTTCGGCATCAGGACAGTCGACAATTTGGTTCTTTTTAATTAGGAACCTATTCCAGAGTTTCCCGGCTGATTCTCCGGGCTGCTGGATGATGTGACTGAGGTCATCGGCGTCCGTAGGCCGGACATATGTACCTTGGAAATTGTCACGAAAGGCGTCTTCCAAGTCTTCCCAGCTGCCAATGGAGTTCTCTAAGATGTTGTTTAGCCAGTGCCGGGTTGGTCCCTTTAATTTTAGTGGGAGGTATTTAATGGTGTTGAGATCATCACCGCGGGCCTTGTGGATATGGAGAAGAAAATCCTCAATCCATACTGCGGGGTCAGTTGTTCCATCATATGATTCAATATTCATGGGTTTAAACCCTCCTGGGAATTCGTGCTCCATTACTTCATCAGTGAAGCAGAGGGGGTGTGCGGCGCCTCTATATCGGGACAAGTCGCGACGTAGCTCGGATGGAGTCCGTCTGCGGTTTTCGGCCCGGACGTGGTTATCCTTGTCACGTCCGGCTAGATAGCCGTCATCGTGCACTGGGGCACGCCCCCGTGATCCGTAGATCGATATAGTCTGACCTGCTCTATTTTCCAGGTCCTGCCGCAGGTCATATGTATCCCCGAGTTGTTGTGTCTCTATCTTTACAGCGAGGTAGTATAGGCTGGTGTTCGGCTTGAGTTGCCGTTTTGTCCCGGCCACGTGGTGGTCGGTCAGCCGTGTTACACGTTGATGGTACGGGCTCCAGTGCCTCGTCGTCGAGTTGAGGAAGCAGCTTACGCCTTGGGTAGCTTTTGGTTGGTCGTGCAAGGCCGTATTCCTCGGCTGCCAGGACAATAGTCCATCTGTCGTTGGGTGTATCATGTTCGGCTTGAAGTCGTTGCTGCTTCCATTTCAGGCTCGTCGCGGTTGCGATGAGCTGTTGCCTAAAGCGTTCTTGCTCGAGGGGCTCCTCTGGCACGATGAAATCTTCGTCACCGGAGCTTATGTCATCTTCGGAGGGTGGCATGTAATTGTTGTCCTCCGAGTCCTCGCTTCTGACTGGCTCATCAGGGTTACCCTGCCCCTCCTCCCTATCATCTTGTTCGGGTGTTGGTTCGACGAGGGCATCTGGGTCTTCGGCGTTCTTCGGAGTGTTATTGTCTCCATTACCGGTATTGCTTTCCTTGCCGCGGTGTGACTTTGAACGATGCCGTTGATGGCGCTTCTTTGGTGGTTTATCAGTGTTATTGTCCTTGATTGGATCCTTATTTCCCTCACCGCCATCCTCTCTTGGCGTATCTACCATGCATATGTCGAATGTGGAGGTGGCCGCCCAGCGTGTGGTATGCGGTGTGTTTTGGCTTTTTTCATCTCCGACATCAATGTCCATACTGTAGATGTCTTCAGAGTTACGGTCAAGCATGTCGGTAAGGCCCTCGACAGTGGCTATGAAGTGGGTGGTGGGTGGGACGTAAAATTCCCCACCCTCAGCCCCTAGTCCAGGCTAGGAGTAATTTGGACGTTGCTTCTATGTAATGACGAGTGATCGCATTAGGTCCAGAGCCTCACTTAAAGGCAAGGTTCGGCCAGGGAAAGGAGAATCCATGGAGTACGGCGGGATGAAAATCCCTTGGCCGGGCTCGCTAATGCGGACTCCGAGGGTTCAGGGCAATTGTTCGGAGAAGAGTTTGGCTTCATGATGATTGCCGTTAATACTACTTCCTCTGGCTCTCCCATGCTAGGCTCAATGGCTGCAGGGAGTGATGAAGACATGTACCTAGGCTAGGGTCATAGGCCTCACCTAGATACCCTCCCCAAGGACATCACTTTATCACTAGCAGCATTCGAAGAAGAATCATCTTTCAATCGACCATGAAGTGTTCCACTCGACAAACTTGAAGTCACTCGACCATGAAGACTATCACTCGACCACCAGAAGATCTAAAGCCACTCCGCATTGCAACAGTCGGTCATTATGTAGCTTTAATGGTCATTATGTCACTTTATTCTTAGTGTTACCAGTAACCCCCTATCTTAATGTACTTTAAACCCTGCGTAACCGAGGGCCGGAGGGGTCTGGCGAACTCTATATAAGCCACCCCTCCTTAGTGACAGGGGTTCGCACCCCCTGTAACTCTCACGCATATAATCCAGTCGACCGCCTCCGGGCTCCGAGACGTAGGGTTGTTACTTCCTCCGAGAAGGGCCTGAACTCGTAAAACTCGCGTGTACAACTCCTCCATAGCTAGGATCTTGCCTCTACATCCCTACCCCCATTCTACTGTTAGACTTAGAACCACGACAGTTGGCGCCCACCGTGGGGCAGGTGTCTTAGCGACTTGTTGGAGAAGTTGTGATTTTTCCGATCCCCATCAACATGGTTTCAGGCGGAGGTTTGGCAGAGGGCCGCGAGATCCGTCTCGGCGCGCTTGTGTTCGTCGCCGACGACTCTGCTTGGCTCCAAGAAGCTCCACTCGACATCGAGGCGCTCCCCGTCTGCGGAGCAACGCACTTTCGTGCATGCGTCCATGGCGTCCTCCTTTGGCAGCCGTCAACTCAGTATCGGTTGGTTTCAGTGGCGTCCTCCCTCCCTGTTGCCTGCCAGTGCAAGAGATCCGGTCGATCGAGGCTTCAGCGGTGGGTGAGGCACGCAATGGCTCGCCAGTCGGCCACCCCCAAGTCGCGGCAATCGAGCCCGACGAAACACTCCATGGCCTGTTCGACCTGGCCGACCGGGCTCCGGCAGAGATCGTGCATCCGACTCAGGATGAGGTGACCTCACAAGGCGGAAGTCCCCGATGGTCAATGGACCCCGCAGTCCTCCTGGATTCCCTTGCGTCGACGGTGGCGATGGCGGAGGCGATCCGTCGCGTGTCCACGAGGAGTACCTTCCCGAGACCCTCTCTTCGCAGCAAAGGGAATAACTTCTCCGCCGGAACATGGATGCACTTCACACTCCTATTGTTGGAGAAACCCCCGAGGCTCGAGCCTTGGAGGAGGTGCACCTAGCCAACTTGGCTGAGCGCACTCGACTGGAGAACCTCCAGCACGCACTCGACGAGCATGCTCGGCAGCGGATTCCTGAGTCCATTCGAAGACAACTCTTTTCACCTCCAACTCAGGTATATCGAACTCGGATTCAGAATCTAACAGCTGCAGCCCGAATAGCAGAGTCAATTCAGCCTTCCCACTCAGAAGCTGGCAGAGGTTTGATGCAGATCAGAGCTTTACTCCGGGCAGCGGGATAACAAAATACAGTTGTGTCACAGTCGTGGAATAGGTTCCATAGCAGGTCCGTTGTTGCAGATACAGTCCAGTCGGCTCATAGCCCAAGATCGCCCCCGAGGTGTGATGGACATGGAGACCGGTGAGATCAATACAAAAACCGTGAGCAGTATGATCACCGACTCGATCGCGATGATCGTCGTCGAGTTCCCACGCCTCCCCCAAGGAGTGGGTCATACGTGCCTCGGCAGCATGATGACAGACGCCCTCATAGTGGTGGGCGAAGGATTCCAGTCGACCCCAGGGAACCGGGCTTTGATGCGAGATCTATTCTCGTTCAGGGTCTGGTCGACAGAAACAGAGCTCACAGAGAAGGCCATGATAGAGATTTTCCGACCAGCAGCAGAGTGCATGTCTTAGGTCCAGAGTGCTTCAGCAGAGCCATCGAGACGCGATGATTCCTCCCAACTTCAGGTTGGCGACTGGAGTCAGTAAGTTCACTTGTGAGTTCAAGCCTGACACTTGGCTTGAGGACTACCGAGTGGCTGTGCAGATTGGTGGAGGCAATGATGAGGTGGCCATGAAGCACCTTCCTCTGACGTTGGAGGGTGTAGGTGTCAAAACTGGCGGATCTTGGGTAGGGGGTCCCGATCTGTGCGTCGAGGCTGATGGTAACAGGAAGCAAGGGACACAGATGTTTACCCAGGTTCGGGCCCTCTCGATGGAGGTAAAACCCTACTTCCTGCTTGATTAATATTGACGATATGGGTAGTACAAGAGTAGATCTACCACGAGATCGTAGAGGCTAAACCCTAAGAGCTAACCTATGACGGTATGATTGTAATTGTGATCGGCCTTCTAAGGACTAACCTCTCCGGTTTATATAGACACCGGAGAGGGCTAGGGTTTACATGGAGTCGGTTACAAGAAAGGAAATATAATATCCGGTTAGCCAAGCTTGCCTTCCATGCAAAGGAGAGTCCCATCCGGACACGGGCCGAATTCTTGAGTCTTGCATCTTCACGCTTCAATAGTTCGGACGTTGTACACAGTCCGGCTGTCCGGATACCCCCTAATCTAGGACTCCCTCAGTAGCCCCTGAACCAGGCTTCTATGACAATGAGTCCAGCGCGCAGTCTTGTCTTCAGCATTGCAGGGCGGGTTCCTCCTTCGAATACTCCAAAGTAGTTATCGAACACTTGAACCGTGTCCGGATCCACAAAATGATCTTCACATGCCACCGTAGAGAGAATGGTATTTCACAAATGCAATCTGCTGACAACTTTTTAGGCAGCGCGACGCGTCATTAAGGTCGGGTCATTATATGAACCGTTTTCCCACAACCAGCCACAACGCATATTGCGAGGCGGTTTCCTCGACACGTCTTGTCAAAGCGGAGATCGTGTCCCCTTATCGCGGGATTCACATCAATATGGGCATGGGTAATCCAACCGCACCGCTAATCGTGGCGAGCGGGAGGCAAACGGGTTCAACTAGGAAAGTGAGGAGGCGCAAAAAGCACTTAGCGCCCCTATAAAGAGAGAAGGCCTTTTTCTCTTTACCCACGCCTTTCTCCTTCCGCTAGCTCATTCCCCTCTTTTCGAGCCCTAACACCCAAGCACTCTTCCTTTCCACCAAAGAGAGGCTTTCCAAAGATGTCCGGATCTGGAGCAGGAGGCAGATGGATGGACTCTACTGTCCGGGAGAAGGATATCAAGAAGCTCCGGGACGCCGGGTATCTGGCCCAGAAAATCGGCCACCGTCTCCCCCCGGCAGGACAGGTCGTCCCCACTCCGGAACATCACGAGGGAGTCGTCTTCCTTCCCCATTTTGTCCGCGGGCTTGGGTTTCCCCTGCACCCATTTGTTCGCGGAATCATGTATTACTATGGGATTGATTTTCATGATCTTTCCCCCAACTCCTTCCTCAATATCTTGACGTTCATCATCGTGTTCGAGGCTTTTCTTCGGATCTCACCTCACTTTGGCCTGTGGCTGAAGATTTTTAATGTGAAGCCCAAGGTGGTGAGTGGCGAACACGCCGAGTGCGGTGGCACCATGGTGAGAAAGATACCCAAGGCCGTTTGGCTGAAGGGCACTTTCAACGACTCCGTCAAGGAGTGGCAGCAGCATTGGTTTTATATCACCGAACCACGCGGAAAAAAGTGGGCTGCAGCTCCTGAGTTCAGATCCGGAGCTCCACTTCGGCTCACGTCCTGGCCCAAGAAGGGCCCGAACTGGTGCTCGACCGATGAGATGTCATTGCTCCAGACGCGCGTCCAGAGTTTGGTTGACAGGATGTCAAACTCGTTGACGTGGTCCAGGTGATGCTAGTTCGCCTGGTTCTCCCTGTACTCTGTGGTAGTTCGACCCAACCGAGCACCAAACCCTTCAGGAGCTCTACGACTCCTCCCACGAGGATATCTGGAAGGTGCTCTTCAAGCCTGCGAAACCATGGCCGGGCTTCGCCGAGGACCGTGGGTATCAATTATCCCATGCCGCAAGCCCGGTAAGTTACAGCCACGCTTTGTCCATCCATGCTTCGGTTGGCATGTCATGAGGGAGACATCTTAATCGTGTTTCGTCGTGACCTCAGGGATGGATAAAGAAGGTGGAGCGGATTCACTATTCGGCCCCGCTGCCGGAGGAACCGGCCGGACCTCCTCTGACGAAGATGCTGGTCCCCGCGCCTTATGAGGTGCCAAAGAAGAAGGCCTCCAAGAAAGTCAAGAAGACCCGGAGTGGCCTCCGTAACAACGAGGCTTCGGACGCAAAATCCAAAGACTCAAGCGACGCTCCTTCTTCGGAAGACGAAGAGGAAGAAGAAGAGGAGGACGAGCCTTACTCTGAAGGTGGGAAGAAGCGTGTAGCTTTCTCGTCCCTGGAGGCCAAATCGCCCAAGGGGAGAAAAGGTTCCCTTCCAGGGGCATCCACCACGGATGCCGATAGCAGCCCGGAGTGGGATCCCAGGGCCCAGCCCGTGGAGAAGTCGTAAGCATACAAAATCCGAACACTCATATGCGTCCGGGGTTGTTTTTGGGTATAGTAGTTTTAACTGTTGCTATATTTTGCACAGTCCAGCAAGGTCTTGCACCGGACAGTCCTCATCCGAGGATTCGCTGAGTTCAGACGCCTTGGCGAGCAAGACGCCTCCAGAGGCCCCTTCGCCAAAGTCCCGGCGCGACACTGTGGTGTCGTCTCAACGGGGCTCGGACCAGGGGGGAATTTCACTGGAGCCGGACACACGGGAGCGATGGCCCCTGAGTGTGCCGTCAGCGGGGGCAATCTTGGGTTCGGCCCTCAGCCGGACAAGGTCCAGGAGACCTCTAAGGCTCCCGGATCGAGCGAGCAGCCACCTTCAACGGTGGGAGGCCTTCCTACTCCGCAGGCAACCTCTGTTCAAGCAGCGTTGCCAAGCGGTCTATCGACAGTGTTAAGAACGCGTCTATCATCGATGAACATCGGACCCTTATGGGTGCCGTGGTTGAAAAGATTCAGTCCGCCGAGAGCGGGCTGAACGAGTCCTGCCTTGGCCTTATAAAGGCCTTTGAGGTATGTTTCCTGAGAAACCTTTGAGGAATCGTCATAATATGAGTAGTAGCCCCTGATACACTGTCCGGCGAAGGAGAGGGAGCCGGGCAGGGGATCAAATCCTCCTTTGTCGTGGCAACGTATGTTAATGACGTATACCTCTTTGTCTGAACACAAGCGTCTGCGGAGAAGACGGACGCTCATAATGCGGAAGTGTCCGAACTGGAGCGGAGCCTGGAACGGGCTGAGGAAGAACTTGGCCGCGTGAGGAAACAATTAGAAGATAAACAAGGTATGTTGAAACATTGTCTTGCATTAGGCACGAATAAGTAATTGTGCTTATTGAAAAGTATTTGTGTTGTATGCCCTAGGAGCGAAAAGCCGAATATGAGGCCTTTGAAAAAGGCTGTGGATGATGCCAATGAGAAGGCTGCCGCTAAGCAGACGCCGTGAAAAACACGAGGCCAGGGTTGTCACAGCTGAGCGGGAGCTCATGAGGCTGTGAAGAAAAGCGAGGGCTTGGAGCAGAGTCTAATAGGGAAAGAATCCAAACTCGCGCAAGCGCTCCAAGCCGCGGAAGATGCTCGGGAAGAAGCCCGAGTTGCTGTACAGGACATTCAGGAGGCCCGGAAAGTTGCGGCTGGTAAGGCCTGATGTAGTCTTAGCCATTTGTTCATGATAATGGGAAGAATTCTAAGCAGCAAGCTGAATTCTTATTTTCCAGGGGCGTTTGCGGATCTTCCTCGCAGCATATCAGATGCCGCCCAATTCTACCAAACCGAGGAAAAGAAGTCTACGGAGAGGGATTTCTGGTCGCCATATTTGGCACCGAACTATCCGGTGCCATTTATCGATCAGCTGAAGCACCTGGTCGAACTGCACCAGGCGGCCGAACTAGCCATGAAGGACTTGATTGTCCGGCTGTGGCCGGCGGAGCCAATTCTGACGATTGCCGGGCTCGTGAAGCGGATTGTGGGCGCTTGTCCTCGGCTTGATGCTATTAAGCGATCGGTCTGCATAGAGGGTGCACGTATGGCCTTCGCCCGTGCAAAAGTGCATTGGTGGAAGCTTGACGCGAAGAAGCTGATGACTGAGGGGCAGCTAGAGGGTAAGGAGCATCGCAAGCCCGAACTGTACTATGAATGTGTACTGAAGGGAGCCCGCCTTGCGGTGGAAAAATGTACCAAAGACATTATATTTCCCTGAGGGCATTCATGCCACTTTTTGTAATATGGGATTATGGCATTTATATATTGCCTGTTTTGTTTGAACATATGTTCTTCCTGTGCGGCTGTTTATTGTATGTAAATCACGAGAGTTCTCCGATTAAGTACGCTTTACGTAAAAAGAATACGGGGGTGTTCGGGACTCTGGACGCTCTTTATCCCATAGTTGGGTCCTTTTACGGAGGTGTTTCTCACCACGAACCAGGCAATCGGACTATAAGGCTTTATTACTCTCAGTTAGCCATAGGAATTCGAGTATGGTCGGCGCAGCCCCTAGTGTTCGGAAGGCCGAACTAGGGGCTCTATTGGTGCCTGATCAGAAGACCGATCGTCTTTTATAATGGCGTTGTGCGGAATAAATCTTTACGGATTTTAAAACCTCTCGAACAGCTGACCAGCTCTCGCTGTATCATGACAGCCAGTTTTCGGCTCTACTGAGGTGCTCGTCCGGCAGATCCGGGACACGATCGTAGTAGTTCTCCCTGTGCTACCTTAGCCGATATAACGGAACGTAAGGTACCAAAACAAGGGAGCCGGGCAAACCCAACCAATGACCCAAGACATGATTCGGAGCTGATGCATATAGTTCTATAAGTTCGCGGTGCCGGACGACCGAGAAGGTGGTCGGACTTTATTGTCGTATTATGAAGCCCCTGGCATAATCGGGCGTAACACGAGGTGTCGATGAGAAGCGACGGCCGGTAAGTGTTATTTAAGTCTACGCATTGTAGTAAAATGATATGTCTATGCATCTGAGTACGATGTATGATTATGAAAAGAGGTGTTTTTTGGCGGAACCTGTGATGGCCGGACTGGAGGGAGTTGTCAGTGGATCAAGAGTGAATCCGGACTACCTTCTTTTTAGGTGGGGGGGGGGGCTCCTTGTGTGTCCTGGCCGATTCCACGTCACCAATCCTGTTCTGCGTCAAAGTTAGTTTGTAAGGCAAATACTCGGAGGTAGCCGAGCGTCCTCTTGTGGTTGGTCCGAGGGCTCCTGATCGGACCCTGGTAAACCCAGCCGTCATACCATTGGGTAGCGCGGACTCCTCAATTGGTGTCCGGATAGTTGGCTGTCATATCAAAATTTTGATAGGCATGCACGACTCGCTACTCCGGCAGTTGTATGATTTCCGCCTTGAGGGCGGGGTTCGGTCGTGTGATTGTATCACATGGTGTTGGCCTGAGTGATTTACCACGTGGAATCTAGTCAACGTGGTTCATCCGTTCTAGCATCTGATGAAATTACCGCATGGTGGGAAGGTGCCGAAGATTTATTCTTTGGCGAAGTATTTTTTGGTGATCCGAAGACAATCGTTTAGAATGATGGGCCAGAAAAACTTGGCCTTTGCCTCTAGCATCTTTTAGGAGATGTTGTTTGTGGTTTCACACCTGCGGGGGTTTTATGTGTTATGGAGCCCCCGGTTTGCTATGTCCAGAGGTACTGCAATTGAGTTACTATGGTTAATGCGGTCAGGGGCGATCGGCCGTATCTTTTAGTGGCCAGGACCTTGGTCCATCTATCCACCAGTGAATCTTGTTCAGCTTTAAGCTGCTGTTGCTTCCTTTGCAGGCTCTTTGCCGTGGCCATGAGCTGTCGCTTGAAGCGAGCTTGTTCCACTGGATCTTCAGGCACGCCGAATTCGTCATTGCCAAGGCTTGCCTCGTCCTCGGAGGGGGGGCGTATAGTTGTCCCTCTTCAAGTATCCCACAGTCGCCAGTCCGGCCTTCTGAAAGGCAAGCCGACTAGGGTTATATTCATCTTCGGCGCCATCCGGATTGTTTTCGTCTTCTGGGCCGGTATTCCTGTGGCGGGGCTTGGAGCGGTGCCGACGACGCCCACGCTTTGCTTTTCTCCCTGAGGGATTATCCTCCGCTGCCTCATCGCCATTGGTTTCCTTCGGAGTGTCCGTCATGTATATATCATGGGGATATGCGGCTATCCACCGGCCAGTGAGCGGTGCTTCATGTTCTTCTCCTGCATCGTCGTCTATTCCGTCGATGTCTTTAGAGTTGAAGTCCAGTACGCTGGTTAAGTCATTGACTGTGGCAATGAAGTGGGTGGTGTGTGGGCAAGGAATTCCTTCATCGCCTGCTTCCCACTCGAGATGGACATAGTTCAGGCAAGAGCCTCCTGACAAAGAGAGAGACTTTAATGAGTTCAGCATGTCGCCGAAAGGCGAGTGCTGGAAGATATCCGCAGCGTTGAAGTCCAATACCGGAGCCCAACCTGGCTCGACTGGATCGGTAGTGCACGGACCGGAACCAACGTCTGAATACGAATCCGGGGGTCCGGATTCACAGGCCACCACAGAGGTAAGGCCCGTGTTCGGCTCTACCGCCGATGCATGCGCGACCTGCGGGGCGGGGTCCAGTCCCCCGTCCTTGGGCAACGCAGCCTGCTCCAGATTTAGGTTCGAGGCTACTGCGGGGGTGACACCCTGAGCTTTGCTCGACAGCAGGTCTAAGCCGTGCTCGTCGTGACTGTCCGATGCTCCTAGCATAGGCCCGAATCCGTCGAAGATCCAGTCACCTCGGATGTCCGCCGTGCAGTTCAGGTTTCCGACCTTGATCTGGTGGCTAGGGCATGGCTATCGATCTGCTCCAGATGGCCAAGCGAATTGGCCCGCAGGGGGAAGCCGCCGGGCACGAAGATCTGTCCGGGGAGAAAAGTCTCACCCGGGACCGTGTTGTTGACGGTGTTTGAAAGAGCCATCGAGCCTCGCAGCGACGACACACAGGAAATCTCAAAGAAAGCACCAATGTCGGTGTCATAACCGGCGGATCTCGGGTAGAGGGTCCCGATCTGTGCGTCGAGGCTGATGGTAACAGGAACAACGGACACAGATGTTTACCCAGGTTCGGGCCCTCTCGATGGAGGTAAAACCCTACTTCCTTCTTGATTAATATTGACGGTATGGGTAGTACAAGAGTAGATCTACCACGAGATCGTAGATGCTAAACCCTAAGAGCTAGCCTATGATGCTATGATTGTAATTGTGATCGGCCTTCTAAGGACTAACCTCTCCGGTTTATATAGACACCGGAGAGGGCTAGGGTTTACATAGAGTCGGTTACAAGAAAGGAAATATAATATCCGGATTGCCAAGCTTGCCTTCCATGCAAAGGAGAGTCCCATCCGGACACGGGCCGAAGTCTTGAGTCTTGCATCTTCACGCTTCAATAGTCCGGACGTTGTACACAGTCCGGCTGTCCGGATACCCCCTAATCTAGGACTCCCTCAGAGGGCTCGGCCAGAGCATGGTTAAATCAGTTAGCACCTAGCAATATTTATAGTTGGGAAGAACTTGCCCGGGTGTTTGTCAGAACATTCGAAGGAACATGCAAATGGCCAGCAGGGTTAACAGAGCTGCAATCTTGTTTGTAGAAGCCAAATGAAACTTTGAGGGACTATATCCAGAGATGGATCACGTTGCACCACACAATGGAGAATGTGTCTGATCACCAAGCAGTTTGTGCCTACAAGGAAGGTGTCAAATATCAAGAGTTGAATCTGAAGTTCGATCGGACTGGAGATATGTCTCTGAGTCGAATGATGGAGGTTGCCACCAAGTATGCCAATGGTGAAGAAGAGGATCGGCTCCGGAGTGGCAAACACAAAATAGTCGCCCACGAAACCGGAGGGAACTCCAGTCGGAAGCAGAAGCGCAAAGCCGAGCCAGCTGCTCCTGGAGAAGCCTTAGCCGTGACTCAAGGAAAGTTCAAGGGGAAGCCCAAGGGGCCATGGAACCCTAAGAAAGTAAAAGATCAAGACGGAAATGATGTGTTGGATTTGCCATGCCACATTCACACAAAGAAAGATGAAGAGGGTAATCTCATTTACCCGAAACATACCACTCGACAGTGTCGGCTCCTAATCCAGCAGTTCCGAGAGAAACAACCCAAAGAAAAGGAAAAAGAGTCGGACAAAGTTGAGGACAAAGAGGAAAGCGATGATGGTTACCCGCACGTCAATTCCGCTCTGATGATTTTTGCTGATGTTGAGAGCAAAAGTCGATTGAAAGTCATTAACAGAGAAGTGAACATGGTCGCTCCGGCAACGCCCAGTTATTTGAAATGGTCTTAGACTGCCATTACATTCGACCAGTCTGATCACCCGACACACATAGCCACCCCTGGGAGGCAAGCGTTGGTGGTCGACCCAGTCGTCGAAGGCACTCGGTTGACTAAGGTTCTGATGGATGGTGGCAGTGGCCTGAATATACTGTATGAGGAGATGTTGAAAGGAATGGGCATTCCGATGTCCAGACTCAGTGAAAGCAATATGAGTGTCCATGGAGTTATTCCTGGCAAAAATGCTGAGTCACTCGGCTAGATCACCCTTGATGTAGCTTTCGGTGATTCCAAGAATTACCGCAAAGAAAAGTTGACATTTGAAGTTGTGGATTTCCAAAGTGCTTATCACGCTATTCTGGGCAGGCCAGCTTATGCACGTTTTATGGTTCGACCATGTTACGTGTACCTCAAATTGAAGATGCCTGGTCCTAAAGGAGTGATCACTATCACTGGCAATCGAAAGAAGGTAGAAGATTTCTTCCAAAAGGGCTCAAAGATCGCCGATGCACAAATGGCAGTAGTGGAATTGCAGGAGTATCAAAAAATGTAGATCCGAGTGATTTGTTGCGAGCTAAGAAGCCTGCCACAGATTGACATTTCGATTAAATGCGGTGAAACGAAGCCGATTCATATTCACCCGACCGATCCCAATGCTGCTCCGACTCACATTTCAACAACACTTGACTCCAAATAGGAAGAAGCGCTCATCCAGTTCCTCCGTGAGAACTGGGACATATTTGCACGGAAACCTTCTGACATGCCGGGTGTTCCCAGGGGGCTGGCTGAGCATCGTTTGTGAGTCGGTCCAAAAGTGAAACCAGTCAAAGAACATCTTCGACGGTCCGCTGTGCAAAAGAGAAAGGAAATCGGTGAAGAAGTGGCTCGGCTTCTAGCAGCTGTGTTTATCCGAGAGATTTACCACTCCGAGTGGCTAGCTACTGTTGTCATGGTCCTAAGAAGAACGACTCACTTTGCATGTGCAGCGACTCCAAACATATCAATCGGGCCTGCCCGAAAGATCACTTTCCTCTCCCTCGCATCGACCAAATAGTCGGCTCGACTACGGGTGTGAATGTTTGTCCTTTTTGGACTCTTATTCTGGGTATCATCAGATCCTTCTGTATGGACCAGACGAGATAAAAACAGATTTCATCACCCCATTTGGGTGCTTCTGTTATGTCACTATGCCATTCGGCTTGAAGAACGCTGGAGCCACATTCATGCGGATGATTCAGAAGTGTTTACTCACTCAAATTAGTCGGAATGTGGAAGCGTACATGGATGACATTGTGGTCAAGTCATGTAAAGGCTCCGACCTACTGGCTGACCTTGCTGAAACCTTTGCTAACCTTAGAAGGTATGATATCAAGCTTAATCCATCAAAGTGCACATTCGGAGTTCCGGGCGGAAAATTACTTGGTTTTCTCGTTTCCGAATGAGGGATTGACGCTAACCCAGAGAAAGTAGGTGCCATACTCCGGATGAAAGCATACGTATTGTGTGCATGATGTCCAGAAGCTTACTGGTTGTTTGGTCGCCCTAAGTTGATTCATTTCTCGACTCGGTGAAAAGGCACTGCCTCTCTACCGACTGATGAAGAAGTCAGATAAGGTCGAGTGGACTCCTGAAGCTGATGCAGCATTTGCAGAGCTAAAAGCCCTGCTTTCCACCCAGCCGGTGCTTGCAGCCCCAATCAGCAAAGAGCCTTTACTGCTTTACATTGCATCCACTGGACAAGTCGCCAGTACAGTACTTACGGTCGAGTGGGAAGAAGAAGGAAAAGCCTATAAAGTTCAAATACCAAAGATATTATGTTTCTGAAGTTTTGACTCCATCAAAGCAAAGATATCCACATTATCAGAAGCTTGTTTATGGGATTTATATGACCATGAAGAAGGTTGCACATTACTTCTCTGATCACTACATTACAGTCGTCAGCGATGCTCCATTGTCAAAGATTCTGAACAACAGAGATGCAACTGGTCGAGTGGCAAAGTGGGCGATTGAACTCCTTCCCTTGGATATCAAGTTTGAGGCAAAGAAAACCATCAAGTCCCAAGCAATAGCAGATTTCCTTGCCGAGTGGATCGAACAGCAACTACCGACTCAAATTCACTCGGAACACTGGACCATGTTCTTTGATGGTTCCAAGATGCTGAATGGTTCCGGTGCTGGGGTGGTACTGGTATCCCCCCGAGGAGACAAGCTCAGATATGTCCTCCGGATTCACTTTGATTCCTCCAATAACGAAGCAGTAATATGAAGCACTCTTGTATGGGTTACGTATGGCCATCTCACTCGGCGTCCAAATCGCCTCATGGTCTATGGCGACTCAGATTTGGTAGTCAATCAAGTGATGAAGGAGTGGGGACGTCGAAGCCCGCCATGGTTAGATTCTTTGCAATGCGGTGAGGAAATTGGAAAAGAAGTCTGAGGGGTTGGAGCTCCATCATATACCCCGACTGAAAAATCAAGCAGCCGATGATTTGGCAAAGATAGGTTCCAAGAGAGAAGCCATTCCTAGCAATGTGTTTTTGGAACACATTCATGCACCGTCAGTTCAAGAAGATCCTTTCACAGAAGAGCCCCCGCAGCCTAAGAGTGCCACAGATCCGACTGAAGTCGAAGTCTCAGCCGTGGTCGACCTGATCATGGAAGTTTTGGTCATCACTCCCGACTGGACAGTGACATACATTGCGTATATCCTTAGGAAGGAACTCCCGGAGGATGAAGAAGAGGCTCGACAGATCGTCCGTCGATCCAAAGCCTTTACTATGATAAGAGGACAACTGTTCAGAGAAAGTGTAACCGGAATCAGTCAGAAATGCATTACACCAGAAGAAGGTCGAGTGATCCTCAACGACATCCACTCGGGGACCTGTGGTCACCATGCGTCCTCTCGGACCATTGTGGCTAAAGCATACCGAGCTGGGTTTTACTGGCCTCGAGCAAATGAAATGGCGAAAGATATAGTCGACAAATGTGAAGGTTGCCGCTTTACTCCAATATGTCTCACAAGCTGCGCTAGCCTCAAGACCATTCCACTTGTCTGGCCCTTTGCTGTTTGGGGATTGGACATGGTTGGACCACTGAGAACTGGTAGGAGCGGCTTCACTCATGTGCTTGTAGCAGTCGACAAGTTTACCAAATGGATTGAAGCCAAGCCTATTAAGAATCTTGAGTCCAGTACTGCCGTTAGCTTCATCAGAGAATTGACATTCGGATATGGGGTTCCGCACAGCATCATCACTAACAATGGATCGAACTTCTATTCTGATGAGTTCAGAACCTTCTGCGCCTCCCAAGGCACACGAGTCGACTATGCTTCAGTCGCCCATCCCCAGTCGAATGGACAAGAAGAAAGAGCAAACGGCCTGATTCTCAAAGGACTGAAACCCCGACTGATGCGAGATCTCAAGCACGCAGCAGGCGCCTGGGTTGATGAACTTCCATCAGTCCTTTGGGGATTGAGGACAACTCCCAATCGGTCGACTGGCCGAACTCCATTCTTCTTGGTTTATGGAGCTGAAGCTGTTCTACCATGTGACTTGCTTCACAATGCACCTCGAGTCAAGCTTTTCTCTGAAGATGAAGCAGAACAGGCCTGGCAGGACGCAGTCGATCTCCTAGAGGAAGAAAGGGTAATGGCCTTAATCCGGTCGACCATTTATCAGCAAGACTTGCGTCGATTCCGCGCTAGAAATGTGAGGGGTCGAGCCTTTCAAGAGAGAGACTTGGTTCTTCGAGTGGATCAGCAGAAACCACACAAGATCGCCCCTGCTTGGAAAGGTCCCTTCATTGTCACAAGAGTTCTCCACAATGGAGCATATCATCTTTACAATATCGAGCATAAGAAAGACGAGCCACAGGCATGGAATGCGGAGCTTCTCCACCCCTTTTATACTTAAGTACTCATTCGGATGAGATGTAATAAGAAATACCTTTGTAATATGTTTATCAAAGA
Organism: Aegilops bicornis; assembly: GCA_021605145.1. Taxonomy (NCBI): domain Eukaryota; kingdom Viridiplantae; phylum Streptophyta; class Magnoliopsida; order Poales; family Poaceae; genus Aegilops; species Aegilops bicornis. The sequence goes on along the minus strand of CM038672.1, from coordinate 339,433,488 downwards.
CGAGAGCTTTACAGTCTTCTTAAACGATTGTTGTTGCTTTTGTTTGTATCCGAAATCCCCCAGTGGGTGACTTAGTCGCGAATCCGTTTCGCCTAAGTCTAAAAAATCCTACCGAGCGGTGAGCAAGCCTCTCACCCGGGGGCTTAGCCGCGTATCCGTTTCGCCTAAGTTTAAAAAATCCTACCGAGTGGTGAGCAAGCCTCTCACTCGGGGGCTTAGCCACGTATCCGTTTCGCCTAAGTTTGAAAAATCCAACAGAGTGGTGAGCAACCCTCCCACTCGGGGGCTTAGATGCAGTCCAGTACTCGCCTAAGTTTGAAAAATCATACCGAGTGGTGAGCAAGCCTCTCACTCGGGGGCTTAGCTGTAGTCCAAGATACGCCTAAGTTTTTAAAATCCTACCGAGTTGTGTGCAAGCCTCTCACTCGGGGGCTTAGCTGCAGTCCAGTACTCCCCTAAGTTTAAAATCCTACCGAGTGGTGAGCAAGCCTCTCACTCGGGGGCTTAGCTGCAGTCCAGTACTCGCCTAAGTTTTAAAAATATCCTACCGTGTTGTGAGCAATCCTCACACTCGGGGGCTTAGCTGCAGTCCAGACTCGCCTAAGTTTAAAAAAAATCCTACCAAGTGGTGACCAATCCTCCCACTCGGGGGCTTAGCTGCAGTCCAGTACTCACTTAAGTTAAAAAAATCCTACCGAGTGGTGAGCAATCCTCCCACTCGGGGGCTTAGCTACAGTCCAGTACTCGCCTGAGTTTAAAAAAAATCCTACCGAGTGGTGAGCAATCCTCCCACTCGGGGGCTTAGCTGCAGTCCAGTACTCGCCTAAGTGTAAAAATCCTACCGAGTGGTAAGCAGTCCTCCCACTCGGGGGCTTAGCTGCAGTCCAGTACTCGCCTAAGTGTAAAAATCCTACCGAGTGGTGAGCAATCCTCCCACTCGGGGGCTCAGCTGCAGTCCATTACTCGCCTAAGTGTGAAATTCCTACCGAGTGGTGAGCAATCCTCCCACTCGGGGGCTTAGCTGCAGTCTTGTACTCAGCTAAGTGTGAAATTCCTACTGAGTGGTGAGCAACCCTTCCACTCAGAGGCTTAGCTGCAGTCTTGTACTCAGCTAAGTTTGAAACACACCCCTATCTGCAAGGACGATGAGGTGCAGGTCGACTGTAACCTTCTCCTTCGGAGCTGCACCACAAATACAACATGCGCTCCATCCCTATCCGCAAGGACGACGAGGTGCAGGTCGACTGCAACCTTCTCCTTGAGAGCTGCGCCACAAATCCAACGTGCGCTCCATCCCTATCCGCAAGGACGACGAGGTACAGGTCGACTGCAACCTTCTCCTTCGGAGCTACGCCAGAAATACAACGTGCGCTCCATCCCTATCCGCAAGGAAGACGAGGTGCAGGTCGACTGTAACCTTCTCCCTTGGAGCTGCGCCACAATTACCACGTGTGTCGGAGTATTGGGCCACGGGTAGGCCAACCCGAGCCCCGGACTTTTCAAGACAACGGGGCAGGCTGCGCCCCTCAAGACCCCAAGACAAAGAGCCGCCTTTTGAGAACCAGTGGAAAGGCCGCCGACTGCCCCTCACGGCCGAGTCCCAGGGACGGCTTCGAGATAAGCCGACTCCCAACTGGCGGCTTCCAGTGAAGCCGACTATGGGGAGTCGGCCCGCGACTCCGACCACCTCCTGCCTACGCAACTACGGACGGGATGGGGTGCGGCCGCCACGCGTGGCCCATCCCTGCCCGTTCACGAAGGCGAGCATGGCCTGATGCACCGTACCGATGGAGATCTCCGTCCGGAGCGGCACTGTTGCCATGCCGGCCCTGACATCAGCCCCGTGGGCGGCGCCCTGAGCCCATGACGGCCTGTCTGTACGACGCAGAGACGGCGGGACCCGCCTGTCAGCGGGAGTGCAGAAGACGGCGAGAGCGCCACAAACCTGAACCGTTGGGAGTCGGCCCACAGGAGTCGGCCGGCCCCTCCCACGGGCCCCGCACGCCATTAATCAGACAAGACAGAGAATGGAAACAGTGATCGCCCGTCAGGCGGCGGCATTGTTGCCATGACCCCATGACCAAGCCAGCGTCATTAGAGGCGCGGCTATAGTAATCCGCAGCCGGCAAGACCCGCCCGCGGCGGACAAGGCCTGTCGGCCCCATGCCGGGCCCGTCGGCCAAGGGCCCCGGCGAGCTGGCGGAGAAGACGCCGACCTGAGAGACAGACGGCTGGGACCCGCGCCCAGCCGGATTACCATTGTACCCCCGGGGGGTCGGCCTATATAAACCCCCCGGGGCACCCATGCAAGAGGTTGGACGCTAATAGTTTTAGACATAGAGGGAAGAGGAGAGCTAGCCGTGACCTTCTCCTTCCTCACCCCGAGCAGCTCAAGGAGCTACCTTGTACCCACTTTGCCATAGTGATCATGCGGAGACCCCGCAGAGCAGCAGTAGGGGTATAATCTCCACGGAGAGCCCTGAAGCTGGGTAAGATCCGCCGGCGTGCATGCCTTCACATCATCCCGTTTCCAGGCACCGGCGACGTTCTACTCGCCCCCACCATGATAAGCCATCCTTTGGCATATGTCGCACCCAACCCCTGACATTTGGCGCCCACCGTGGGGCTAGGTGCACCGTCGTCCGGAGACCTGCTCGGGCGGGAACCTTTTCTCCTCGGGCGAAGCGCAGCCAACCCGCATGCCAGACGGAGTTCATAGGCCCGCTGCACAGACGGCGCCGAGATCACCTGCGACGGTACCCTCGCCGAACTTATCTGCGAGGTTCTCCTCTCCGACGAGCCTGCATCCGGACGCAGCACGGGCGGCTCCCGAGCCTCCTCGCGAGCCTCTGGACCAACTCCACGTCGCCGGGCGAGCCTGCCACGCGCTTGGAGTCCATAGGCTCCACCGACCCGATCTTTGGTCGACTCCGACACCGCGTCGCCGACGCGTTCCCCACCAACGTGGTGGTCTCTGACGAGCCGCTCCCTCGCGCGGAGAGCGGCGGAGCACCGTCCACGAAGTGCCGTCGCCGGTCATGGCGAGCATTCCAAATAAGGAGCTTTGCGACCCCCTTGACGCGGCCCTGCAAGACCTGACCGCGCCTATTTCGGAAGACGCTGACGTCGAGATGCTAGAGGCACGCCGCCTTCAGCTCATTGAAGGCGCGAGGATGCTCGCAAGCATGAGACGCTTGTCAGAAGCCTAACAGCGTGAGATGGATCGCGCTGTGGGCGGCTCGCCTGCCCCGACTGGGCCTAGCTGCCTAGGCGCGCGCGGTCAGCAATGGCGTGGCTATCGCCAACCTGTTCGGGGCCAATCGCCTGTACGCCACGCCTGCGGAGAACGTCCGTACGCCAGCGCGGCGGCGGACGAGCTGGACAACTTCGAGGGTGAAGAGCGCCGCCTGATGACGGAGCGAGTCCAGCAGCTCCTCGACGCGGCTGCCGTGCAGAACGAGGCCGGTTGCCGCACGGAGGCGCCGCAACGACAAAATGACGACCTGCCTCCCCGCTGAGATCAAGACGCGACGTCTCGGACAACGACTGGCGGTGTCCGCAGAAGAAAAAACAAGGATCCGGTTGTCAGCCACCGTCGGACTCATATCTCCATCGAGCGTGACCAAGACGGCCGCCCAAGAGCAGTGGAACGGCGGGACGACTATCTGCCTCCACCTCGCAAAGAAAGGCGAGTCTCCCCGCCACCCGTCAAGCATCCGACACTCGGCGACCGCCTTGGCCGCCGAGAGGGAGTCGGAGAAAACGACGCCCGCCACCGGATCGACCGACTCCACCGATCCCTGGCGCTGGAAGAAGAAGCCGAGTTCGGTTCGCCCTGTTTCGGACCTCGCATCCGAGACGAGCCCTTTCCCAGAGGGTTCATACTCCCTCGAGATACGCCCAAGTACACCGGCTCCGTAAAGCCAGAAGACTGGCTGGTCGACTACTCCACGGCCGTCAACATAGCAAACGGCAACAAAGCGTGTTGCCGTAAAATATATTCCGCTCATGCTCTAGGGCACGACCCGGACATGGATGAACAGCCTGAAGCCCCGCAGCATCAACAGCTGGGTCGAATTCACCAAAGCCTTCGTCCGCAACTTCACAAGCATGTACAAGCGACCTCCCAAGCCTCGCCAGCTTTCCTTGTGCGTGCAAGGCCCCAACGAGTCGACTCGCGACTACCTCACATGCTGGGCCGAGCTTCAGAACTCCTGCGAGGGCGTGCACGAGGTGCAAGCTATCGAGTACTTCACCACCAGGTGCAGAGAAGGCACCCTCCTCAAGCACAAGCTCCTTTGCGACGAGCCGGAGACCCTCGACGAGCTGCTGATCACAGCAGACAAGTATGCCACAGCCGACTCCTCCATGAAGGCGGAGATTGAAGTCAGTGCGACCGGCAAAGTGGCTCCTCAGGCTCCCAGAACTCCGGCTGGAGACCCCAGTCGGCGACAGCAACAGAACGATCACAAGCGCAAGGCCCCACAACGGCTTCCGGCAGCCGGCAGGTTGCGACATATTGAAGACCAAAGCACGAGGGGCAGCCTCCGCCAGCGGACGTAAAGGAGGCAAGTCCAACTGGTAGCCGGCCTTCTCTTACGAGCAGACTCTAGATGGTCCCTGCAAGTTCCATAGCGGCGCGAAGCCGTCAAACCACACCACCCGGAAGTGCCATTGGGTCACCAGGATCGCCAAGGGAGACAGCCTCCTGCCTCCCCCGCCTGCTGGTCCGCCGCCTCCATCGCCGCCCCAGCAGCCGGCTGTCAGGCCAATCGGTGCAGTGCAAGATGAGTACCCAGAAGAGCATGGAGCCTATGTGGTGTTCACCAGTGTGGCCGACGATCGACGCAAAGAAAGCGGCAGCAAGAAGAAGAAGAGGTGAATGCAGAGCATCGATACTCCAATTCATGCACTAGTCCGGAGAGGCCCTATCAGTTGGAGCAGAGCTGACCACCCAGAGGTGATGCCGAGTCCGGGCTCCTACGCCCTGGTCTTGGGAGCCACCCTTGCCGCAGATAGGCGGGCCGCTCGCTTCTCACGAGTGCTGATAGACGGAGGTAGTAGCATCAACATCCTGTACAAGGACACGATGGAGAAGTTAGGAATCAAGCAAAGACAACTTCAGAGCAGCCGGACTGTGTTCGACGGCATTGTACCTGGCCTTTCTTGCTCACCGATCGGCAAGATCCTGATAGATGTCCTCTTTCGGGAAAAAGATCATTTCCGCCGAGAGCCAGTTTTGTTCGAAGTGGTGGACCTCGAAAGTCCGTACCACGCTCTGCTTGGCCGACCTGCTTTGGCCAAGTTCATGGCGGTCCCCCACTACGCCTACCTCAAGACGAAGATGCCAAGTTCCAAGGGGATTCTGACCGTAGCCGGCGACTACAGAAAGTCGTCCGCTTGCACAGCTGAAAGCAGTCGGCTAGCCGAATCCCTGGTAATCGCAAGTGAGAAGCGGCTTCTTGATCGGGTTGTGGCGATGGCCGGCAAGCAGCCCGAAATATCGCCCAACCCCAAGGAGTCGGAAGCTGAGGGCTCATTCAAGCCGGCCAAAGAAACGAAGAAGATACCCTTGGACCCAGAGCACCCAGAGAGGTACGCTGTCATAGGTGCAAACCGTGACAGCAAATAGGAAGGCGAGCTCATCGATTTCCTCCATGAGAATCGGGACATTTTCGCATGGTCCCCTAAGGACATGCCAAGTGTACCGACGGAATTCGCCGAGCACAAGTTACATGTCCGATCTAATGTGAAGCCCGTCAGGCAGCCCTTGCGCCGCCTGTCAGAAGAGAAGAGAAGAGTTGTTGGAGAGGAGATAGCCCGGCTCCTAGCAGCCGGTTTCATTATGGAAGTGTTCTTTCCAGAATGGTTAGCAAACCCGGTCCTGGTACTAAAGAAGAACAAGCAGTGACGGATGTGTATTGACTACACAAGCCTCAACAAAGCTTGCCCCAAGGACCTTTTCGCTCTGCCGAGAATTGATTAGGTGATAGACTCCACAGCCGGATGCGAGCTTTTGAGCTTCTTAGATGCATATTCAGGATATCACCAGATCAAGCTGAACCCGGCTGACAGACTGAAGACCGCCTTCATCATGCCGTTTGGAGCCTTCTGCTACCTGACCATGACGTTTGGCTTAAGGAATCCTGGCGCCACCTTTCAGCGTTGCATGCAGAAGTGCCTCCTCAAGCAAATCGGCAGAAACGCCCACGTCTACGTGGACGATGTGGTGGTGAAGACGGAAAAGCGAGGAACACTGCTAGAAGACCTTAAGGAAACCTTTGAGATCCTTCACCAATTCCAGATCAAGCTCAACCCTGAGAAGTGCATCTTCGGGGTACCAGCCGGCCAACTCCTTGGTTTCCTGGTCTCTGAACGCGCATAGAGTGCAACCCTGTGAAGATCAAGGCCATCGAGAGGATGGAAGTACCCCGCCGACTGCTAGATGTGCAAAAGTTCACCGGCTGCTTGGCGTCTATCAGTCGATTCATCAGCCGGCTGGGCGAGAAAGCTCTCCCTTTATACCAGCTCTTGAAGAAGACCACCTTCTTCGAATGGAACCACAAGGCGGACGAAGCTTTTCTCCAGTTGAAGAAAATGCTGACTACTCCCCCTGTGCTGGCGGCCCCGACTCCTAAAGAGCCCATGCTACCTGTCCAGAGACCGGTATATTACCTGAGCGAAGTACTGTCGACCTCCAAGCAGAACTACCCCCACTACCAGAAGATGTGCTACGGCGTGCACTTTGCCGCCAAGAAGTTGAAGCCTTACTTTCAAGAGCATCCAATCATCGTGGTTTTCACAGCCCCGCTTAGCCGAGATCATCGGAAGCCGAGATGCTTCGCCGAGTGGCCAAATGGGCCATAGAGCTGGCCCCTACACCATCTATTACCAGCCCGCACCGCCATCAAGTCGCAAGCACCGCCGACTTCCTCGTCGACCGGGCCGAGACCCGATTTACCGCCAAAGGTTCGACTCCACCCATTGGCGGATGCATTTCGATGGCTCCAAGATGCGCACCGGCTTGGGAGTCGGCGTTGTCCTCACTTCCCCCAAAGGCGACAAGCTCAAATATGCGCTGCAGATCCATTTCGCCGCCTCCGACAACGTCACCGAATACGAGGCGCTCATTCACGGGCTCCGGCTTGCCAAAGAACTTGGCATTCGCCGGATCCTGTGTTATGGCGACTCCGACTTGGTGGTCCAACAGTCATCTGGCGATTGGGACGCCAAAGATGCAAACATGGCGAGCTACCGTTTCCTGGTACAGCAACTCAGTGGATATTTTGAGGGGTGCGAGTTCCTTCACGTACCAAGAAATGACAACGACCAAGCAGACACCCTGGCACGAATCGGCTCCACCCGCCAGGCAATACCATCCGGCGTCGCCCTTCAGCACCTCCTCAAGCCATCTGTCAAGCCTTCACCAGAATCAGACTCCATTTTTGTGCCGGCTCCCCCTGAAGAAGTCCGATTCGGCTCAAAAGCCTCGGCAGACGGCACGAGAACTCTTACAGATGGCCCCAAGAATGCCGCAGTCGAAGCCGGCCCGCGGACTTCAAAACCCGGCCCGTGGACTGCGGCGACCATTGCGAAGACTCCAAAGCTCGGCCCGGGGACTACACAAGTCGGCCCAGGGACTTCATCAATCTAGCAAGCGGCCGCGGACTCCGGCCCGCCGCCTCCCAGCCCAGCCGCCCTCGTCCAAGTAGCAGTACTGGCAGTTGAAGAAATAGCAGCACCCTCATGGGCCCAGCCATCCTGAAGTTCCTAGTGAGCGGAGAGCTACCAACCGATGAAATCTTGGCTTGGCAAGTACAACGCCAAGCGGCAGCCTACACCATAGTCAACAGAGAGCTGGTCAGGAGGAGCATTACTGGTGTCTACCAGCATTGCGTCGAGCCAGAGCAAGGCCGAGCGATTCTCGAAGACATTCATCAAGGCGAGTGCGGCCACCATGCGGCCTCAAGAGCACTCGTCGCCAAAGCCTTCCGACACGGTTTCTTCTGGCCAACTGCCCTAGAAGAGGCCAAGGAATTAGTCCAAAAATGCAAGGGGTGCCAGATGTTGTGCTCCAAGCCGTATCAGCCGGCTTCCACACTCAAGACTATCCCCATCGCCTGGCCCTTTGATGTTTGGGGCTTGGACATGGTAGGACCGTTCAAAGCAGCACGAGGTGGCCTAACTCATTTACTTGTCACGGTGGACAAGTTCACCAAGTGGATAGAAGTAAAGCCCATCAAGAAGTTGAATGGTCCAACTGCAGTGACTTTCATCACCGACATCACGACTCGGTACGGCGTACCACATAGCATCATCACTGACAATGGCACAAATTTTGCCAAAGTCGCCCTGGCCCGTTTCTGCGCGACACAAGGCATCCGACTAGACTTAACATCCGTTGCCCATCCGCAGTCAAACGGCCAGGTGGAGCGAGCAAACGGCCTCATCCTGTCTGGCATCAAGCCTCGACTGGTCGAATCCATCGGAGCTGCGTTCAATGGCTGTTGGCTTGATGAGTTGCCAGCCGTCCTCTGGAGTTTGCGCACGACTCCAAACAAGTCAACCGGCTTCACACCCTTCTTCCTCGACTACGGTGCTGGAGCCGTCATCCCAACGGACATAGAGTTTGACTCCCCGCGAGTTACCATGTACACCGAGGAGGAAGCAGAAGAAGCACGTCAAGACGGCGTCGATCTGCTGGAAGAGGGTCATTGTTGGCACTCACCGGTCCGGCATCTACCAGCAGAGCTCGCGCGCTACTAGAACAGGAAGGTCAGGCGAGATCTTTCCAAGAGGGCGACCTTGTGCTCCGGCCCGATCCAAATGAACAGCCCGGCCAAAGATAGGCGCCTGGCGCCTTTGGGAAGGCCCTTCATTATCGGCAAAATCTTTGGGCAACGACTCCTACTACCTGATCGACGCTCAGAAGCCCCGAGCATGCAAGAGGGACGACTCCGGCAAAGAGACGGAATGGCCATGGAATGCAAATCTTCTTCGAAGATTTTACTGTTGATACAGTATGTACCACGCTACCTTTTTGTGTTAAAGTACCAAGACTTCGGGCCCCCCGAGACGAGCTCGGGGACTGCCCTTTTTTGTTATCTGTATGATAAGAGTTATGCCTTCGAGTATGTTACTCTTTGTTATACCGCTTGGCACCGGGTTCGACTAGTCGGCCCGGGGACTCACCGCCTTGCGCTATGAAATGCTCCCTGCAGTCAGACATGTAGTGTGCGGTGCCTAAGTCGTCTCCTGTCAGAAGCCGCAGCTCGCAGAGCGACTGTTTGGTGGGCAGGAGTAAGGAAGAATGGGCGCCCACATGAAAAATGGCTAAGGACCCAAAGCATAAACATAGCTTAAGCCGGCTTCCAGCCCCTCTTTGCAAAGCCGACTCTTGAGTGGTCGGCTTGCCGCTTTCTATCCAACTTGTTAAAAAGACTCTAAAAAACGGCCAAGTACTTGCCTTCCCAAGAGTAGCCAAAGCACTTGATCCAAGCGGCAGTCCGCAGAGCGGTTGTCCGACTGGCAAGGCGGCGACTAAGGGAAGGCGGCAAAGGAAAAAGCCATAAGAGCAACGAGCAAGGAAAGATAGAATTAGGATAAATATTTACATAACAGAGGCCATCGGCCGAATCTTCGTGCAGAAGTTCAAAATACACCCCACGGGTGGAATTGTGCGAATTAACAAGTTTTTTCAAAGACTATCAAAGCAGATAAAATCAAGGCAAGACGGCAGCCTAGGAAGCGGCAGACGGGTTTGGAGGGCCGGAGGAGGCAGCGGTGTCGAGGCGCCCGGGCGGCAGCTGGGCGATCTCGGCTTGATCATCTCCGCGGCAGCCGCCCAGATCAGCGTGCTCGTTCTTTGGAGGCGCGGTCGAGCCGAGGCTGGTCGCCCGCTCCGTCTTCTGGCGCCTCCGTCTCACCTCCATCGAGTCCTCGTCATAATCCGGGTTCATCCCGAACCACTCTGGCGGTGCCTCCCCGCCGTCCTCAGCCCGCTCAGGGACGAAGACGCTGGTGACCGTGTAGTCGGTGATTGCCGCCGCATGCTCGATGAGGGCGTCTTTCGCAGCCAGCAGCTCCGCCTGGGCCTCTGACCGGAACGCGGCCAGCCGGTCCAGATCCAGCCCTGGATAACACGCCTTGACGAATTCCAAGGCCCGGCGCGCTCCAGCCCAGGCCACGGAACCCTTCCAGGCCTCAAGACGGCCAGCCGCGACCTCCAGCCAGTCGGCAGTCCGACTGGGAGTGCACAGAACCGGCATGTCTGGCCAAAGGGCAGCAATCGCCTGGGCGCCGACACGTTGAAGCCGGCGCAACATCCGATGGGCCGGCCGCAGACGAGCCTCGATGCTCAGAAGCTGATCGTCAAGGGTCCGGGGGGCGTTGGCAGCAATCTCTGCGCGATTTTCCCTACGCGCCTCGCGATCAGCCTCGATGGCTTGATTGGCCGCATGCGTGTGGCCGGGGAAGAAGTTTGCCAAGACGAAAAAGAAGCAAGTCAAAAAACCAGGAGTCAGCTCGACCTATAGTCAGCGGCTCAAAGAAGGAAAGTAAAGAAACTCACTGTCGACGATGTCCTCAATTTCATGGAAGCCGGAGGTCAGCTATGCCTCCTTGTCGGTCCAGGAGGAGCGCTCGCTTTCGAACTCGGCCAGAAGATCAGCCTCTTTCTTCTCCGCCTCGTCCTGCGCCTTCTTAAGCAGCTCCCTTTGCTCCGCTAGCTGCATAGCCAGCAGGTTGCGCTCTGCGGCGAGCTTGCTGCACTCCTCCCCCTTGGCCCACAACACGGTGTCGGCCTCGCCCAACTGCCGTCGGAGAGTGGCGTTGGCCTCTGAAGAATAAAAAGAAAAAGGACGTTAAGTCGCGAACTAAGAAGGTCGCTGAGAAGATCCGGCCTGACTGCTCAGCAGTCGGCCCAAATCTCACGGACTACAGCCCGCGGGTGCGCTAGCGCGCCCCCGCGAAGAAGAAAGAAGACTCACCCCGGCTCCTCGACAAGTCGGTGGTCCGCTTGCCCAGCTCCTCAACATTGCGGTTGAAGGCAGTGACGCGGAGGTTGTGATACTCTGTGATAAGCATTTCGCATAAAGGAAAATATTTGGAATTCGCTAGATGGAGTTCCGAGCCGCCTGCTCAGCAGCCGGCCCGAAACTCGGGGACTACACCCAGTGGGTGCGCTGGCGCGCCCCCACAGAGAAGAACAAGAAAAACAAACTCAAAGAAGAAAGCATACCCGAACGGCGGTTCGCGACGCCAGGTGCGCCTTGGTGCAGTTCTGGATGGCGTCGCCCTCGGCTCGCAGCTTCGCCTGAACGTCCAGAAGCGCCTGGTTCAGCGGGCCTGTGCCGCCTCCTCGCACCCACCCAACGGGCGCGGCGCTTGTCGCCTCGGCGTCTGGGATGGCCGAGCTGGCGGCGCCGGTCTCCAAGGGGCGTGGCGCCGAAGTCGCCTTCTCAAGACGGCGGCGCACTGGCGAGGCGACTTGAAGGAGCAGCCGCACGGCTCGTCTTCGGGCCGGCGGCAGACCGACGGGTCCGCTTCATTTACCTCGCAAGGCTCCCAGACGGCGGCGGAGGCGGCGGTGGCGGCACGGTCATGCCAGAAATGGAGGCCTCGCCGCCTTCCTTCTCCATGATGGGGAACTCGCTGCCGGCTCCCTCCATCTGCCCCGTGAACTCCGGCGGCGGCGGCGCAGAGCTCAGCGGGGTGACGAGCAACGCCGATTGGAGGCGCGCGGCCTCCTCGGCCCGCCGCTTTGCCGCGACGGCGGCCGTCCTCATCCAGCTTCCTGCAGGCGGAGGCCGCCGCCTTCTCGGCCTCCGCCTTCTCCAGCGGCGACTTCTTCCTCGTCGCGCTTCTCCTGCCGCGTTCCGCTCCGTCGCCTCCGAGGTCGGCGTGAGGTCAATCCGCCGAGTAGTGGCGGACGTCTCTGCCGACCCCATGACGGAGGCGGCGGCGACCCTCTCTATGGTAAGGGGAGCCCTGATGCGAGGAAGACGTGTAAAATATTTGAACAAGATTCGCCGGAAGAAAACAAGACAAAAGCGGAAGCACTTACGCGGAGACCAGTGGCGGCTTTTTCACTTCCTTGCGGAAGCAGTTGGCCTTTGCGACCACCACTTCCCGCTTGGTCGCGGCGGCCGTCCCCTTGAACTTCTTCGACCGGCCGCCAAGCAAGCTCGGCCCGGCCCAGCGCTTCTTCGCGCCGCCTCGACCACCCAAGCCGGCGGAGGAACTCGCGCTCGGCTGACCGACCTTCGGTTGGTGACGTGGGAAGACTTCCCCCTCGCCGTCATCTTCAGGCCAGTCGGCGAAGGTAGCCGAGGGCCTGAAGTCGTCAGCCCCTCCTCCTCCTCCTTCGGCGTCGGCCTCCATCGCCACCGCCCCAAGGTCAAGGTCGTCGACGTTGCTCTCCGCCCGGTCGGGGACAAACTCACGGGCCGGCCCCGTTGTGCCGGCTGAAGGCTGCATGAGGGGGTTCTAACTCGAAAAACCAAAAAAGATCAGAGGTCGGATTCGGCTGAAAAAGAAAATAGAAGAGGAAGAGAGACGACTTACCACAGGCGGGGGGTTGGCGCGCGAGTACGGCTCCTTGCCGAACTGCCAATCCGCCGTGAGATTGCAGTTCTCAATGTAGTTCACCGTGTCCGCCACCTCCGCGTGGAGCATGTCCTTGGAGCACAGCCGACTAGGGTCCCGGTGGCCGCTCATCTGACAGATCAGATGAGGTCGGCCTTGGAGCGGAAGGACTCGGCGCGCCACGAAGGCGGCCAGCAGGTCGGCCCCAGTCAATCCCTCCGATCGGCCAAGACTCGAGTCGATGGCGGCGCGGCGCCAGCAGGAGTCGGCGTCTGGCCGGTGGGACCAGGTGGAGCCTCCCGCCAAGGCGCCAATTCGTATAAGCGGCAGATTGACCCAGTTGCTTTCTGGAGCGACGTTCTTCACATAGAAGTAGGATCGCTGCCACATCTTCACCGACTTGATCAGCGGAATGGTGGGAAACGGGTTGTCGGCCACCGATCGCCGCATCGCGATGAAGGTGCCGCACAGAGCCGGCATGTCGGCGACGTGCGTGCCGATCTTGGACTGGAAGAATTCCCCCCACAGCTCGATGGTGGGGAGAACGCCGAGGAAGCTTTCGCATAAGGTGGCGAAGGCAGCCAGCAGCACCACCGTATTCGGAGTGAGGTGGTGCGGCTGAAGCCCATGGAACTCCAGGAAGGCGCGGAAGAAACCGCTCGCCGGCAGCCCTAGGCCGCGCATGAGGTGCGAGCGGAATACGACCCGCTTGCCCTCCTCCGGCGCCGGCGACATTTCTCCCGCCGGCGGGGCGCGGGTCCGCACTAGGCTCTTGCCGGGGAGGCGGCGCGTCTGGCGGAGGAATTCGATGTGGTCGTCGTCCACCTCGGAGCCGTCCCACACGCCGGAGCGTGCAGCAGGAGGTGCAGCGGCGGAGGAAGAGCTCATCGCCGCGGCATGGCGTGGTTCGGCGCGGCGGCGGCAAGAGGAAGAGGAGGCAAGAGGAAGCGGGGGAAGCAGGGAGATGGGCGCTGCGCCGCCGCCTCCCCGCCTACTTATAGGCTCATAGGCTGAGAAGCCGGCGGGGCGGGCGTGGGATTAATCGCGCCAGACCCCATGCCCCCCACGATTTAACCCACGAAGTTACTGCGCGCAGTTACAACATGGGAACCCCAACCGTCAGCACGGCGCAACGGATCCGTTCGCATGCCGGGGCGTGGTAGTGGCGGGCCCCGCCTGACGGCTCGTCCTGCGGCGTGGGTGGGCAGACTGACCCAGCCGCGTGGCGCCACGCGACGGTCCGCAACGGGCAGCTGCCTGGAAGCTTATCAGGCACGCTGCCTGGATCCCACAACGACTTTCAAACCCTTTAAGGAGCAAGACGGTCTTCGGCGAGTCCGACTCCAGCTAGTCGGCCTAGAGGAAGACGACGAGCAAGGCCCAGATTCTTCCACCAGAGGGATCAAACTGTTGAGGCTCCTCGACATGTTGCCCTCGGCGCCTCACCAGCTTCGGGGACTACTGTCGGAGTATTGGGCCACGGGTAGGCCAAACCGAGCCCCGGACTTTTCAAGACAACGGGGCGCCCCTCAAGACCCCAAGACGAAGAGCCGCCTTTTGAGAATCGGCAGCAAGGCCGCCAACTGCCCCTCACGGCCGAGTCCCAGGGACGGCTTCGAGATAAGCCGACTCCCAACTGGCGGCTTCTAGAGAAGCCGGCTATGGGGAGTCGACCCGCGACTCCTACCACCTCCTGCCTACGCAACTACGGACGGGATGGGGTGCGGCCGCCCGCCCATCCCTGCCCGTTCTGAAGAAGCGAGCATGGCTACGATGCATCGTCTTGGCGGAGATCTCCGTCCGGTGCGCACTTTGTTGCCATGCTGACCTGACTTATCAACCCGTGGGCGCTCTGAGCCCACAACGGCTGTCTGCATGCGACCCGAGGCGGCGGATGTCGGCAGGGTGCGTAAGATGGCGAGCGCCTGGCCGGAACCGTTGGGAGTCAGCCCCGAGTCGGCCGCCCCTCCCACGGGCCCCGCATGCCATTAACTGCATTAAGACAGTGAATGTCAGCGGTGATCGCCGTCAGCGGCGCCTGCTGTGCCATGACCCATGACCAAGCCAGCGTCATTAGAGGCGCGGCTACAGTAATCCGCAGCCGGCAAGACCCGCCCGCGGCGGACAAGGCCTGTCGGCGGGGCCCACTAGTCGGCGGGCCCCAGCAGTCGGAGGAGAAGACGGCGACCTGAGAGACAGACGGCTGGGACCCGCGCCCAGCCGAATTACCATTGTACCCCTGTGGGGTAGGCCTATATAAACCCCCCGGGGCACCCATGCAAGAGTTTGGACGCTAATAGTTTTAGACACACATAGAGGGAAGAGTAGAGCTAGTTGTGCCCTTCTCCTTCCTCACCCCGAGCAGCTCAAGGAGCAACCTTGTACCCACTTTGCCATAGTGATCATGCGGAGACCCTGCAGAGTAGCAGTAGGGGTATTATCTCCACGGAGAGCCACTGGCTGGGTAAGATCCGCCGGCGTGCATGCCTTCGCCTCATCCCGTTTCTAGGCACCGGCGACGTTCTACTCGCCCCCACCATGATAAGCCATCCTTTGGCATATGTCGCACCCAACCGCCGACAACGTGCGCTCTATCCTTTTCCACAAGGACGACGAGGCGCAGGTCAATTGAAGTCTCCACTTCAGGGCTGCATCTCAAACACAAAGGTCATTCCAAATGAACAACAAATTCCAAAAGCAGTCGCAAGCATATCCTGAGATAAATCAAGTTCAGATGAACCCTAAAGGTTCAAGACCACGGATCAAAGTACTCGGACATTCAGCCCGAAGGAGTTTAGCGATTACAAAAATCACTCGGCATCCCGAGGCAAATTTAAGGTGGAACATAAAAGTTTGTTCACTCTGTTGGAGGAGGGCTGGCAGGCTCGATGAATTCGTCCAGGTCAATGCCATCGGCAATCCGAGTGGCGGCAGCAATGAAAGTCTCCAGAAAGGATTGGAAATCACGCTTCTTGGTGTTGGCAACCTTGATCGCTGCCAGCTTCTATTCTCGAGCTTCCTTGCAATGGACGCAAACCAAAGACAGAGCCACATCAGCACTGCACCGGGCAGAAGACTTCTTCCACTCCTGCACTCGACCGGGGATCTTATTAAGTCGAGTCATCAGAGACTCGAGGTCATTCTGGAGCGTTGCCCTTGGCCAGAGTGCTGTTTTGATCCGCGACACTGCGACCTTTAGTCGAGCAAGGTAGTCAACAACACCGTCGATGCGGGATTCCAGTCGGAGCACATTCATGGCAGCTTCATCTTTCAGGGGAGAGTTGATGGTGTCCAAGCTTGATTCAATTCGCCCGGTTTCCTCCTCGAAGTCCCGGCAAAACTCTGCATGCACAATCCGAGGGTGAGTCAATATTTGTATGCCGAATCGACGAGGACAAACCAGTCGGAACAAAGAATATACCTTCAAGCTTGACGAACAACTTCTTAGCAAGGCTCCTCAGATAACTCTCCAGATCATTCCTCCTGCGGGCAATGCCTTCCATCTTCTCGTTCAGATTGACCTTGTCCTTATTCAAGCGAGTTACTTCCTTATTGGCTCCGTCCAAAGCAGATTTTATCTTGGCGTTTTCTTCTTCCAATATGCCGACTGAAGCCAGCTTCTGTTCAGCCAGAGCAATTTTCTCATCAGCCTTTTTCTGCGCGGCAGCCAATTCTTGATCCTTTTTCGCCAGAGCCTCGTTTAGTTTCTCTGAAAGAAATAATGCTTGATTCAGAAAAAGCAGAATGAAATCCAGACCAAAGACAAACCAGTCAACGAGTATTTCTTACCAGTGGCGTCATCCTTGGCTTTCTGCAGTTCTGTCTTGGCCAACTCCAGATCGAGGTTGAGTTGAATCTGTTGTTTCTCCAGGTGAGCAAAGCGAGCTCCAAGATCACAAGATTTCTGCAACCAAAGTACATGTCAGTCGACTGATGAAAAGATTTGTTATTTCGGAGAGGTAAAAGGATAAAGCCAAAAAATTCTAAGACTACTGCCGAATCAAACATCCAACAGTAGTCTCGGGGACTACACCCAGTGGGTGCACTTAGCGTGCCCCCACTGGTTCAGTTTACACTCGACAAGGCCTTTCCAGCGCAAGTGCAAAAAAAAAAGAGAAAGAGAAAGCAACAAACAGAGTCTTTAGACCATAGTCGACTGCCAGCAGTTGACCACGGTCTCGGGGCGTGCACCCACTGGTTCAAAATTCCGCTCAACATGGCTGACCAGACCGAGTGAAGAAATTCAAAATTCAAGACTACAATCGACTGCCCGCAGTCCATCATAGTCTCAGGGACTACACCCAGTGGGTGCACTCAGCGTGCCCCCACTAGTCCAAAAATTCAATCGACGACAACATCGAATTCAGCTCAAAGTACGAATTGGCTCAAGAGACAAATCGAAACACCCAATGGGTGTACAGATGCAAAGATCCTTGGAAAGAGAGTTTTCAGGTACCATATCCTAAATGTAACAAGTCAAGAGAGTCACCGACAATCTACTAACACGAACGTTGCTCGACGGAGAGCGGAGCTGGCATCATAAGAAGCCTGGCTGACATCCCGCACCATCTTCATCTTCTCCATCATAATGCCCGCCTGGCGTATAGCTTCTTTGGCAGCACCCACTTCGTCTTCTGAGACATGATGTGTAGCAAAAACTGAAGGTGGATTGGCAGGAGCATGTGCAGCTGACACGGAAGGTCAAGCACTCGATAGAGGTATGGCAAAGGACACAGAAGTCCGATTGGCATCGCCGGCGTCCTGAACTGCCGGTTCCTCCACCGGCGTCGACTGAGGCGTCTTGCCATCGGACGTTTTCCTGTTTCTTCTTCCCAAGGGCCTCTGTGGCTCATCCTCATCATCGTCGGGGAGGTCAATGACGTTGGGAGCTGCAAAAAGATCAGTCGCCAAAACTTCATCGCCGATTGGATATATTATAGTTCAGTCGATAAAGGAAAGACAGAATAACAAAGATTGTACCCAGATTGGAGGTGACCGCGTCTTCCATTTCCTCATCCTCGTTTTTATAAGCTGAAGTCCCAGAGGTAGCGGCACTGCCAGTTTCAAGATTCATTCGATCCAACCAAAGGAAAGATAAACAGCACAGAATGTCGAGTAAAAGCAGAAGAAAAACACTCACGCAGAAGCAACAAGAACGTCAATCTTGATTTTCGGCAGCGCCTTCCGAGTCTTCTGCTCTACAACCTTGGACTGCTTCGGAGCCTTCTCAGTTGGTGCCGGAGAGGACGTCCGAGGACGCTTCGACGACTGCCCAGTCTGAACGATCGCCTTGTCACGGGCGCTCGCCGGATCTTGGCCAAGCCTGGATCGCCTTTCCCTGCGAGGAGGCGAGGCGACCTCTTCTTCGTCACTCGAGTCATTGCTCTCCTCGCCTCCCTCTCCGTCAGAATGCCACTCTCCACTTTCACCTCCGCTTGCCTCCCCTTCCGGATCCTGCTCCTGCTCTCCGTTGGGCATCGAGTACATTTCGGTAAGGGCCTGGAGGAAAACAAGCAGAACAAAGTCAGTCGGCAAAGCATGAACAGCTGCACAATTAAATCAAGATTACAGTCGGTAGTTCAGAATTGGACCTTGTCTGGTTTGTAAGATTGGTCGAGCGGAGGAATTCTCCTGGCTCCCCTGGGGTTATCTTTGTTTCCAGTGATACTCATGAGCCACCCCTCCAACGTGGTCTCTAGACCTCCTCTGGATGGGTCCGAGTGGTGTCATCAGTGCCCGAATACATCCACATCGGATGGTCACGAGCTTGAAGCGGTTGGATGCGCCGCCGGTGGAAGACCTCCAACAAATCCATACCAGTCACCCTATCACGAACAAGTTGAACTAGTCGATCGACCAGCACCTTGACTTCTGCCTTCTCCTCCGGCATCACCTTCAAAGGGGAGGGCTTCCCCACTCGGGCCATGGAAAAAGGGGAAGTCCAGTCGACTGCCCTGGAGTCGGCTGGTCTTTGCAGTAGAACCAGGTCGACTGCCACCCACGGACCGAATCGGGAAGAATCATGGCTGGAAAGGAACTTTTGCCCCTTATCTGAATCCCAAGACCCCCACACATCTAGATCACTTGCGTCTTCTCGTCACTCGGATTTGCCTTTTGACCGACTGGGAGAGACATGTGAAAATGTGCTTGAAAAGGCCCCAGTGGGGTCGGCAACCCAAGAAATTTTCGCACAAAGACACAAAGGCAACAAGGTAGACTATGGTGTTTGGAGTAAAGTGGTGGAGTTGCACCCCAAAGAAATTCAAGAAGCCTTGAAAGAAAGGGTGGGGAGGCAAGGAAAACCCGCGGTCGATGTGAGTGGCGAGGATAACACACTCACCCTCACGTGGTTGCGGCTCGGTCTCGTTCCCCGGTAGCCGCCCCGATTCATGGGGAATCAGTCCTCCCTCGACCAGGTCATCGATGTCGTCTTGACGGATCGCCGAGCGGATCCAGTCACCCTGGGTCCAGCCCGGTGGCATGCCAGACCTTGAGGAAGATCTGCCCCGGCTGGACTTCTTCCCCTTCGCCTTCGCTGCCGCCTTCTTCGCGCGCTCTAGAGCCACCGTCTTCTCTTTCCCCGTCGCCGCAAACGGAGCTCGAATGGAACACCGGCACTGGGGCGAGAGCTGGGCAGCGGAGAAATTTGAGAAGGAGGGGGAAGAATGAGGGCGCACTGTTCAAAAACTACGGTCCGGCGCCTTATATGAGGTTACTTCCGAGTGACTGACTTGTAGGCCCGGGCGATCTTATCAAATCCCGCAACAGTCGCGCGCGCGATACGTGGCAAAAAAGGCGGCACGGAAATCGAGGCGGCCCTGCCTTATCCAGCCCGATTACTGCGGCCTCCTCCGCCCCGCGCGCTTCCCGAAATTCGAATCCCGCGAGATCCGCGGACAGCAGAACAACTTGTCAGACGGAAGATCTCCTCCACATCAGCAATCAGAGCTCTTCCAGTAAAAGTTCACTCGACAAAAACGAGAATGGATCAAGGTGACTGAAAAAGAAGTTGACGTTACCACCTCGGTTCGTTGATCCAGGACCAAACACACCCGAAGTGCAAAAAACGAGTCGGAAGTATTTTTCAACTCCTTCCCCACTCAAACCCCGATCCATTCGGGGGCTAATGATGAAGACATGTACCTAGGGTAGGGTCACAGGCCTGACCTAGATACCCTCCCCAAGGACATCACTTTATCACCAGAAGCATTCGAGGAAGAATCATCTTTCAATCGACCATGAAGTGTTCCACTCGACAAACTTGAAGTCACTCGACCATGAAGACTATCACTCGACCACCAGAAGATCTAAAGCCACTCCGCATTGCAACGGTTGGTCATTATGTAGCTTTAATGGTCATTATGTCACTTTATTCTTTATGCGTTACGAACGCATACATCTTAATGTACTTTAAACCTCACAGAATCGAGGGCGGACGGGTCCGGGCGAACTCTATATAAGCCACCCCCCTCCTCAGTAACAAGGGTTCGCACCCCCTATAACTCGCACACATATAATCCAGTCAACCGCCTTCGGGCTCCGAGACGTAGGGCTGTTACTTCCTTCGAGAAGGGCTTGAACTCGTAAAACTCGCGTGTACAACTCCTCCATAGCTAGGATCTTGCCTCTACATCCCTACCCCCATTCTACTGTCAGACTTAGAACCACGACAGGGAGTCCGGCGGGCTCGAGAATCCCGCCTTCAGACCCGGTGATGTAGGGGTTGGGGTCGTGAACCCTTGGAATATCAAGTCTCCTCGGATATCAGCGACATGATCCAGGCTTCCAAAACTAATCTGGTGATTTGGGGCATAGCTGTCTGTCTGCTCTAGACGGCCAAGTGAGTTGGCCCGAAGTGCGAAGCCGCCGAACACAAAGATCTGGCCAGGGAGAAAGACCTTCCTCAGGGAAGTATTGTTGTAGATGATGAATGGAGCCATCGAACCTTCTGGCGATGACACATCGGATCTCTCTCAATGAAAGCACCAATGTCGGTGTAAAAATCGGCGGATCTCGGGTAGGGGGTCCCGAACTATGCGTCTAAGGTTGATGGGAACAGGAGACGGGGAACACGATATTTTCCCAGGTTCGGGCCCTCTTGATGGAGGTAATACCCTACTTCCTGCTTGATTGATCTTGATGAATATGAGGATTACAAGAGTTGATCTACCACGAGATTGTAATGGCTAAACCCTAGATGTCTAGCCTGTATGATTGTGATTGCCTCTATGGACTAAACGCTCCTGTTTATATAGACACCTGAGGGGCCTAGGGTTGTACAGAGTCGGTTTGGAGAGGAAAGAATCTTCATATCCGAACGCCAAGCTTGCCATCCACACAAAGGAGAGTCCCATCCGGACACGGGAGGAAGTCTTCTGACTTGTATCTTCATGGCCCATTAGTCCGGCCCATGTCACATAGCCCGGAAGTCCGAGGACCCCTTAATCCAGGACTCCCTCAACGGCCCGAACCTGGGTAAATTGCTTGTGTGGTCTCTGCCGTGCTGTCGTGCGCTGGTCTGCTCTTTGTGCAACGCGTCGTCCCCCTGCCGAACCAGCAAGGTGCCTCCTGGTCCCATAGGTGGTCGTGGATATCTCGTGACATCTTTGGCGCGCCAGGTAGGGGGAGGACTTGCACGAACCTGAGAGCGTGCGCAGCGCGTCATCTTCATCACCATCCTCATCCTCGATGGCGCCATCTACTGTGGCGCCCACAGAGGTGCAGAAGTGGAGCAGGGGAAGATCCACTCTCGCACCGTTTTGTCGCTCTCCGAGCTTTGCCGTAGCAACGCTCACAACCAATACCATGGTTGATGGCGATAAATTTATCATGGAAGCTCGTATGGCGTTATCGCCATCCGGGCACTGTCCGAAGGAAGGGGCACAAGACGTGCGAGCGCGAGTTCCCTCCTTTCTCTCCCTCCACCTCGTCAGCAGTCAAACTGCTTGGCCTCAGCATCGTCGATGTCGACGATTACCATGCGACGCTCGGTCTAGTATTTCCCCTGCCGTGGGTAATCCTGAGCAAAAGCACTGGTATGAGTCCATCGATTGATTCCCCGGCAAGCATATTTCGGCAAGGCTGCTTACATTGGCACGACCCATGCGATGGCAGCCGCTGCACTAACTCAAGGGGAGGGGAGCGAAAGGAAAGAGGACCAGAGAAGCCCGACGCCATGCCCCTATACCCGCCAGATACAAGAAGTGCATGCCGACCCTTGCTAGAAGCAAAGGACTCGCCCGATTGCCTTCTACTCCTCCAGGCGCCGCGGACGCGTCAAACGCGTGCGGCCTGGAAGACGAAAAAGAAGCTTGAAAACAAAAGCTAAGTTCACATTATCACTTCTTGTTGATGTGTTTTAGACTTTTTGCAATCGTTTATCTCTTAACTCTAGTGAGTGTTCGTATCGTGAAAGCCCTGATGCGATGTGTCGGCATTCTGGGAACGGGGGTCCCCAGACTTGCCTGCCTGTGGCCCACGGCGTGGCTCTGCGAGCCGGCCCGTACGGCCCATCTTCACAAACAAGCATTCGAGACCCTCGCGAGGGGCCAAGCCTTGCGAGGCGGACGACACAAGACATTCTCGGGAGCGGCCTCACCAGGCTGGCTGGCGAGGGGCGGACAGATCAAGGCAAGGCAAACTTCGCGAGGTTCCAATGACGTGAGCCATGCCGATCGAGACTGCTACCTCTTGAGCACTGCGTTGGTTTTCCCTTGAAGAGGAAAGGGTGATGCAGCAAAGTAGCATAAGTATTTCCCTCAGTTTTTGAGAACCAAGGTATCAATCCAGTAGGAGGCTACGTGCGAGTCCCTCGCACCTACACAAACAAATAAATCCTCGCAACTAATGCGATAAGGGGTTGTCAATCCCTACACGGTCACTTAGGAGAGTGAGATCTGATAGATATCATAAGATAATATTGTTGGTATTTTTGTGATAAAGATGCAAAGTAAAGAAATCAAAATAATAACGGCGCCAGAAATACCTTGTTGTCGGGAGATTAAATATGATGGAAAATAGACCCGGGGGCCATAGGTTACACTATTGGCTTCTCTCGAGAGCATAAGTATTTTACGGTGGGTGAAAAAATTACTATTGAGCAATTGACAGAATTGAGCATAGTTATGATAATCTAGGCATGATCATGTATATAGGCATCATGTCCGAGACAAGTAGACCGACTCCTGCCTGCATCTACTACTATTACTCCACACATCGACCGCTATCCAAAGATGCATCTAGAGTATTAAGTTCATAAGAACAGAGTAACGCTTTAAGCAAGATGACATGATGTAGAGGGATAAACTCATGCAATATGATATAAACCCCATCTTGTTATCCTCGATCGGAACAATACAATACGTGCCTTGCTGCCCCTCATCACATCGGGAAAGGACACCGCAAGATTGAACCCAAAGCTAAGCACTTCTCCCATTGCTAGAAAAATCAATCTAGTAGGCCAAACCAAACTGATAATTCGAAGAGACTTGCAAAGATAACCAATCATACATAAAAGAATTCAGAAGATTCAAATATTGTTCATAGATAAACTTGATCATAAACCCACAATTCATCAGAGTCAACAAACACACCGCAAAAGAAGATTACATCGAATAGATCTCCACAAGAGAGGGGGAGAACATTGTATTGAGATCCAAAAAGAGAGAGGAAGCCGTCCAGATAATAACTATGGACCCGAAGGTCTGAGGTAAACTACTCACACTTCATCGGAGAGGCTATGGTGTTGATGTAGAAGCCCTCCGTGATCGATGCATGCCCCTTCAAGTAGAGCTCCTAACAGGCCCCAAGATGGGATCTCATGGGCATGTAAGGTTGCGGCGGTGGAATTAGGTTTTGGCTCAGATTCCGATCGCTTGGGGGCAATGAGGTATATATAGGAGGAAGGAGTACGTCGGTGGAGCAACGTGGGGCCCATGAGGGTGGAGGACGCGCCTAGGGGGTAGGCACACCCCCCTACCTCGTGGCTTCCTGGTAGCTTTCTTGACGTAGGGTCCAAGTCCTTTGGATCATGTTCGTTCCGAAAATCATGTTCCCGAAGGTTTCATTCCGTTTGGACTCCGTTTGATATTCTTTTTCTGCAAAACTCTGAAATAGGCAAAAAAACAGCAATTCTGGGCTGGGCCTCCGGTTAATAGGTTAGTCACAAAAATAATATAAAAGTGTATAATAAAGCCCAATAATTTCCAAAACAGAAGATAATATAGCATGGAGCAATCAAAAATTATAGATACGTTGGAGACGTATCGAGCATCCCCAAGCTTAATTCCTGATCGTCCTCGAGTAGGTAAATGATAAAAACTGAATTTTTTATGTGGAATGCTACTTGGCATAATTTCAATGTAATTCTTCTTAATTGTGGTATGAATATTCAGATCCGAAAGATTCAAGATAAAAGTTCAATATTGACATAAAAATAATAATACTTCAAGCATACTAACTAAGCAATTATGTCCTCTCAAAATAACATGGCCAAAGAAAGTTCATCCCTACAAAATCATATAGTTTAGTCATGCTCCATTTTCACACACAAGAATTCTCTCATCATGCACAACCCCGATGACAAGCCAAGCAATTGTTTCATACTTTAGTAATCTCAAACTTTTTCAACCTTCACGCAATACATGAGCGTGAACCATGGATATAGCACTATGGGTGGAATAGAATATGATGATGGGGGTTATGTGGAGAAGACAAAAAAGGAGAAAGTCTCACATCAACGAGGCTAATAAATGAGCTATGGAGATGCCCATCGATTGATGTTAATGCAAGGAGTAGGGATTGCCATGCAACGGATGCACTAGGGCTATAAATATATGAAAGCTCAATAAAAGAAACTAAGTAGGTGTGCATCCAACTTGCTTGCTTACGAAGACCTAGGGCACTTGAGGAGGCCCATTGTTAGAATATACAAGCCAAGTTCTATAATGAAAAATTCCCACAAGTATATGAAAGCGACAAAACAAGAGACTCTCTATCATGAAGATTATGGTGCTACTTTGAAGCACAAGTGTGGTAAAAGGATAGTAACATTGTCCCTTCTCTCTTTTTCTCTCATTTCTTGGGCCTTCTCTTTTTTTATGGCCTTTCTCTCTTTTTTTATTCCTCACTTGGGACAATGCTCTAGAAAATGATGATCATCACACTTCTATTTATTTACAACTCAATGATTACAACTCGATACTAGAACAAAGTATGACTCTATATGAATGCCTCCGGTGTGTACCGGGATATGCAATGAACCAAGAGTGACATGTATGAAAGAATTATGAACGGTGGCTTTGCCACAAATACTATGTCAACTACATGATCATGCAAAGCAATATGACAATGATGAACGTGTCATGATAAACGGAACAGTGGAAAGTTGCATGGCAATATATCTCGGAATGGCTATGGAAATGCCATAATAGGTAGGTATGGTGGCTGTTTTGAGGAAGATATAAGGAGGTTTATGTGTGAAAGAGCGTATCATATCACGGGGTTTGGATGCACCGGCGAAGTTTGCACCAACTATCAATGTGAGAAAGGGCAATGCACGGTGCCGAAGAGGCTAGCAATGATGGAAAGGTGAGAGTGCGTATAATCTATGGACTCAACATTAGTCATAAAGAACTCACATACTTATTGCAAAAATCTACAAGTTATCAAAAACCAAGCACTACACGCATGCTCCTAGGGGGATAGATTGGTAGGAAAAGACCATCTGTCGTCCCCGACCGCCACTCATAAGGAGGACAATCAAAGAACACCTCATGTTTCAAATTTGTTACATAACGTTTACCATACGTGCATGCTACGGGACTTGCAAACTTCAACACAAGTATTTCTCAAATTCACAACTACTCAACTAGCACAACTTTAATATCACTACCTCCATGTCTCAAAACAATCATCAAGCATCAAACTTCACTTAGTATTCAACACACTCATAAGAAAGTTTTTACTATTCTTGAATACCTAGCATATTAGGATTATTTAAGCAAATTACCATGCTATTTAAGACTCTCAAAATAATCTAAGTGAAGCATGAGATATCAAACGTTTCTATAAAACAAATCCACCACCGTGCTCTAAAAGATATAAGTGAAGTACTAGAGCAAAAACTATATAACTCAAAAGATAAAAGTGAAGCACATAGAGTATTCTAATAATTTCCGAATCATGTGTGTCTCTCTCAAAAGGTGTGTACAGCAAGGATGATTGTGGTAAACTAAAAATCAAAGACTCAAATCATACAAGACGCTCCAAGCAAAACACATATCATGTGGTGAATAAAAATATAGCTCCAAGTAAAGTTACCGATGGAAGTAGACGAAAGATGGGATGCCTTCCGGGGCATCCCCAAGCTTTGGCTTTTAGGTGTCCTTAGATTATCTTGGGGGTGCCATGGGAATCCCCAAGCTTAGGATCTTGCCACTCCTTGTTCCATAATCCATCAAATCTTTCACCCAAAACTTGAAAACTTCACAACACAAAACTCAGCAGAAAATCTCGTGAGCTCCGTTAGCGAAAGAAAACAAAAGACCACTTCAAGGTACTGTAATTAACTCATTATTTATTTATATTGGTTTTAAACCTACTGTATTCCAACTTCTCTATGATTTATAAACTCTTTTACTAGCCATAGATTCATCAAAATAAGCAAACAACACACGAAAAACAGAATCTGTCAAAAACAGAACAGTCTGTAGTAATCTGTAACTAACGTTAACTTCTGGAGCTCCAAAAAATCAGAAAAAATATGACGACCTAGACAATTTGTTTATTGATAATCAGCAATTGTAATCAATATTTTATCACGTTCTGGTGATTTTTAACAATTATTTGCGTGAACAGAAAGTTTCTGGAATTTTCTACAAGATCAAATAACTATCATCCAAGAAGATCCTATAGGTTTAACTTGGCACAAAAACTAATTAAAACATAAAAACACATCTAACCAGAGGCTAGATCAAATATTTATTCCTAAACAGAAGCAAAAATCAAAAAACTAAAAATAAAATTGGTTGCCTCCCAACAAGCGCTATCGTTTAACGCCCCTAGCTAGGCATAAAAGCAAGGATAGATCTAGGTATTGCCATCTTTGGTAGGCAATCCATAAGTGGCTCTCATAATAGATTCATAAGGTAATTTTATTTTGTTTTCAGGAAAGTGTTCCATGCCTTTCTTTATTGGAAATTGGAATCTAATATTCCCTTCCTTCATATCAATAATTGCACCAATCGTTCTAAGGAAAGGTCTACCAAGAATAATAGGACATGAAGGATTGCAATCTATATCAAGGACAATAACATCTACGGGCACATAGTTTCTATTTGCAACAATAAGAACATCATTAATTCTTCCCATAGGTTTCTTAATAGTAGAATCCGCAAGGTGCAAGTTTAAAGAGCAATCATCAGAATCACGGAAACCTAGAAAATCACACAAAGTTTTTGGAATCGTGGAAACACTAGCACCCAAAACACACAAAGCATAGAATTCATGATCTTTCATCTTAATTTTAATATTTGGTTCCCACTCATCATATAGTTTTCTAGGGATAGAAACTTCCAACTCAAGCTTTTCTTCATAAGATTGCATCAAAGCATCAACGATATGTTTGGTAAAATCTTTATTTTGACTATAAGCATGATGATAATTTAGCACAGATTGCAACAAGGAAATACAATCTATCAAAGAGCAATTATCATAATTAAATTCCTTGAAATCCAAAATAGTAGGTTCATTAACATCTAGAGATTTGATCTCTTCAATCCCACTGTTATCAATTTTAGCATCAAGATCTAAAAACTCCAAATTTTTGGAACGCCTTCTAGGTAAAGGTGGATCATATTCAATCCCATCATTATCAAGATTCATATTGCAAAACAAAGATTTAATAGGGACACATCAATAACTTTTAGATCTTCATCTTTATTTTCATAGAAATTTGAAGAACACGCTTTCATAAAGCAATCTTTCTTAGCACGCATCCTAGCGGTTCTTTCTTTGCACTCATCAATGGAAATTCTCATGGCTTTGAGAGACTCATTGATATCATGCTTAGGAGGAATACATCTACGTTTTAAAGTATCAACATCAAGAGAAATTCTATCAACGTTCCTAGCCAATTCATCAACTTTAAGCAATTTCTCTTCAAGCAAAGCATTGAAATTCTTTAACGAATTCATAAATTCCTTAACACTAGTTGTCGGGGATATACCCCGCGGTGTAAACCGCCAGAAGTATGACCCGCCCGGAGCTTGGCGATTCACGGGTAATCCGCCCGGACTTGGCGGCTCATAGTAACCCGGCGGGCGGGTCAGATGGATGACAAGGCCCAAGGCCCAGAAGGCCGGCTCATGTTAATGGTGGGCCGGCTTATGAGGAAAGCACAAGGAATATTCTCTTATAAAGGAAGCAAGACTAGGACTCCACTTGTAATAGAGTAATCCAAATCCTACTACAAGTAGTCATGTAACCCGCCCCTTCAACTTATATAAGGAGGAGCAGGGCTCCCCAAAGAGGGGACAAGA
The DNA here is from genome assembly GCA_021605145.1 of Aegilops bicornis. Lineage (NCBI taxonomy): Eukaryota > Viridiplantae > Streptophyta > Magnoliopsida > Poales > Poaceae > Aegilops > Aegilops bicornis. The sequence goes on along the minus strand of CM038672.1, from coordinate 339,405,364 downwards.
AACAATATCTAGGGCTAGACACAAAGAGGAGAGTCGGCTTACAACGACTCCCTCGTGATCATAATGAGACCTAGCCACAAACAGCATGTAGGGTTATTACCGGATGATGTTTCCCGGGGCCCGAAGCTGTCTAAATCCTCGTCTTATTTGTTGCGTCTCTCGATTCCGCTCAACCCCTTCAAGCTACCACATAGATGCGTTGGCCTCGCGACTAAGTCCTTACACTAGGACATCTGGAGTGACAATTCCACGACACTAGTCTCAAATTCAGAGGGCATCTTATTAAAATTTCCATAAGAATTGTTGTAGGAATTACCATAATTATTAGAGGAATTACTAGGATAAGGCATAGGATTAAAGTTTCCTATATATGTGTTGTTACCAAAATTATTCCTACCAACAAAATTCACATCCATAGATTCATTATTATTGTCAATCAAAGTAGACAAAGGCATATCATTAGGATCATAAGAAACACTCTTAGTAGCAAATAACTTCATAAGTTCATCCATCTTTCCACTCAAAACATTAATTTCTTCTATCGCATGCACTTTTTTATTAGTAGATCTTTCAGTGTGCCATTGAGAATAATTAACCACAATATTATCTAGGAGTTTAGTATCTTCTCCTAAAGTGATTTCCATAAAAGTGCCTCCCGCGGCCGAATCTGAAAGATTTCTAGAAGCAAAGTTCAATCCGGCATAATAATTTTGTATAATCATCCACAAATTCAAACCATGAGTAGGGCAATTACTTATTATTAATTTCATCCTCTCCCAAGCTTGTGCAACATGTTCATGATCAAGTTGCTTAAAATTCATAATGTCGTTTCTAAGAGAGATGATCTTAGCGGGAGGAAAATACTTAGGGATAAAAGCATCTTTGCACTTATTCCAAGAATCAATACTATTTTAGGCAAAGAAAAAAACCAAGCTTTAGCACGATCTCTAAGCGAAAAAGGAAATAGCTTCAGTTTAACAATATCATTATCAACATCTTTCTTCTTTTGCATATCACACAAATTAACGAAGCTATTTAGATGGGTAGCGGCATCTTCACTAGGAAGGCCGGCAAATTGATCTTTCATGACAAGATTCAACAAAGCGGCATTGATTTCGCAAGATTCAGTATCGGTAAGAGGAGCAATCGGAGTGCTAAGGAAATCATTATTGTTGGTATTGGTAAAGTCACACAATTTGGTATTATCTTGAGCCATCGTGACAAACAAGCAATCCAACACACGAGCAAACAAGAAGCAAGCGAAAAAGAGGCGAACAGAAAAGAGAGGGCAAATAAAATGGCAAGGGTGAAGTGGGGTAGAGGAAAACTAGAGGCAAATGGCAAATAATGTAATGTGGAAGATATGGGTCTGTGATCGGTACTTGGTATGTTGACTTTTGCGTAGACTCCTCGGCAACGGCGCTAGAAATCCTTCTTGCTACCTCTTGAGCACAGCGTTGGTTTTCCCTTGAAGAGGAAAGGGTGATGCAGCAAAGTAGGATAAGTATTTCCCTTAGTTTTTGAGAACCAAGGTATCAATCCAGTAGGAGGCTACGCGCAAGTCCCTCGCACCTACACAAACAAATAAATCCTCGCAACCAACGCGATAAGGGGTTGTCAATCCCTACACGGTCACTTACGAGAGTGAGATCTGATAGATATGATAAGATAATATTTTTGGTATTTTTGTGATAAAGATGCAAAGTAAAGAAAACAAAATAAGAACGTCGCCAGAAATAGCTTGTTGTCGGGAGACTAAATATGATGGAAAATAGACCCGGGGGCCATAGGTTTCACTAGTGGCTTCTCTCGAGAGCATAAGTATTTTACGTGGGTGAACAAATTACTATTGAGCAATTGACAGAATTGAGAATAGTTACGAGAATATCTAGGCATGATCATGTATATAGGCATCACGTCCAAGACAAGTAGACCGACTCCTGCCTGCATCTACTACTATTGCTCCACACATCGACCGCTATCCAGCATGCATCTAGAGTATTAAGTTTATTAGAACAGAGTAACGCTTTAAGCAAGATGACATGATGTAGAGGGATAAACTCATGAAATATGATATAAACCCCATCTTGTTAACCTTGATGGCAACAATACAATACGTGCCTTGCTGCCCCTACTGTCACTAGGAAAGGACACCGCAAGATTGAACCCAAAGCTAAGCACTTCTCCCATTGCAAGAAAGATCAATCTAGTAGGCCAAACCAAACTGATAATTCGAAAAGACTTGCAAAGAAACCAATCATACATAAAAGAATTCAGAAGATTCAAATATTGTTCATAGATAAACTTGATCATAAACCCACAATTCATCGGACTCAACAAACATACCGCAGAAGAAGATTACATCGAATAGATCTCCACAAGAGAGGGCGAGAACATTGTATTGAGATCTAGAAAGAGAGAGGAAGCCATCTAGCTAATAACTATGGACCCGAAGGTCTGAGGTAAACTACTCACACTTCTTCGGAGAGGCTATGGTGTTGATGTAGAAGCCCCTATGATCGATGCCCCCTCCGGCGGAGCTCCGGAATAGGCCCCAAGATGGGATCTCACGGGTACAGAAGGTTGCGGCGGCGGAATTAGGTTTTTGGCTCCGTATCTCATCGTTTGGGGGTACGTAGGTATATATAGGAGGAAGGAGTACGTCGGTGGAGCAACATGGGGCCCACGAGGCTGGACGGCGCGCCCATGGGGGTAGGCGCGCCACCGACCTCGTGGCTTCCTGGTAGCTTTCTTGACGTAGGGTCCAAGTCCTCTGGATCATGTTCGTTCCGAAAATCACGTTCCCGAAGGATTCATTCCGTTTGGACTCCATTTGATATATTTTTTCGGCGAAACTCTGAAGTAGGCAAAAAAACAGCAATTCTGGGCTGGGCCTCCGGTTAATAGGTTAGTCCCAAAAATAATATAAAAGTGTATAATAAAGCCCAATAATGTCCAAAACAGAAGATAATATAGCATGGAGAAATAAAAAATTATAGATACGTTGGAGACGTATCAGAGACCAGGCGGGCGCCAGGCGGGCCCCAGCGCACGCACTGTCCTTGTTTCCTCTTTGGTGCTAAGGAGGCAAGTGCAGGCGAGGAGTACAGAGGCGTCAAGCAAAGGTTTCCATGTCTGTGCAACGAGACCAAGACCAGTAGGACAGCAAGACGGAGGTCACCATGGAGCCCAAGGCGGAGTCACCACCAGAGCCTTTTGCAGGCGAAAACCACCTTTAGTCACGATAGCTTGTACTAGTTTTCCCCTTTCAGATTGGCCGTTGTGGCATCCCTTCCCGCTCAATATTTGGGGAGAGGACCAGGGCCTCTACAAATAGGATTAGCCACCACAGTAGGAGGCAACGGAGCCTCAGCCATCTCATATTGGACTAGATCCAACTCAACCTCACACCCACCAAGCACAAGAACACCTCACCTCAGGAGGCTGTTCTTCCCTTGTACTGTTCATGCTCAGCCCAAGAGGCAATCCACCACACCACACTAGAGTAGGGTATTACACCACAATGGTGGCCTGAACCAGTGTAAATCTTGTGTCTCCTGTGTGCGAGTTCATCAAGTTAGCCTTAGAGATCCCGGAGAGGCTGAGGGCATGATTCGGTAGGGGGAGATCTTCACGCGCACCCCAGTGTTCGAACCTTGAGGGTTTTGCCGGAACCCGAGATCCAAAATTTGGCGCGCCATGTAGGGGTGCGCCGAAGCTTTCCTTCTGTCGCTTTGCGCCCCGTCGTTTTATCGTCTCCATGGCGGACGCTCGTGCTGAGCGTCGGGCCGCCCGCGTTGATCAGACGGATCCCGTCGGCGGGCCACCCTGTCGTTCTCCGTCGCCTGCCGCCAACGCCGCCACCGTCCCGGTGGGGAACGAGTAGCAAGCATCCTCGCTACACCCCTCGGTGCGGCGGGACAGCCGCACCGCCACTCCATCGCTGACCCCAGTCGGCTCGTCGTCTCACGCTCGTCGCGCTCCCACGGATGCACAGGCCACGCTTTCCATGGTGCACGAACTCCTGCGCTATCGCCCCATCAACGACCTCTACGAGGACTGGCTCGACCGCATCGCCGAGCTTGTCAGCGGCGCAAGGGGCTCCCCTGTGCCGTCCCTCTCGCTGCCTCGCCCTCCGCCAGCTGCGGGTGACGTGGCTCATGGAGCACCTCCACCACCTCTGCCCCAAGACGGTGACCTGGCGCCAAGGCGTGCGGCCCCGCGGCGTGATCCACCGCGTCGTGCGCCCGTGCGCGAAGAAGGAAGCTGCCAAGAAGTCCCTCGTCTGCAAGAAAACGCTCCTGCATTCCTGCGCCGGTACGGCAAGATCATGCGCCTCCTGCGCTGGCGGTGCGCGGGCATCAAGGCCAGGATCCACACCAGCAAAGGGTCCCAGTGGCCACTGCGGGCTGCCGTGCCTTCACCCCCGAGCTGCGCAGCGTCGCCTAGCCGGGAAATTCAAGCCAGACCTGCCTCCGCGCTACGACGGCACCCCCGACCCTGCGGAGTTCCTGCAGCTCTACGAAATAAGCATCAAGGCGGCCAACAGCGACGAAAAAGTCATGGCGAACTGGTTCCCCATGGCTCACAAGGATGGTGCCCGCTCTTGGCTCCTGAACCTGCCTCTAGGCTCCATCTCCTCCTAGAACGAGATGTGCGACCGCTTCGTCACCCACTTCCAGGGCACTCACGACCGCCCCCCGGCCGCGGGTGACATGCGCCGCGTCATGCAGCAGCAAGGAGAGACCCTCCAGAAGTACATCCAGCGCTTGAACAACGTTCGTCTCAAGATCCCTAAGCTGGCGGACCAGGCCATCATCTCTGCGTTCTCCGATGGCGTCCGCGGCGTCAAGATGAAGGAGGAGCTTGCCATCTACGAGGAGCTATGCACATCCCTGGAGTTGTTCAACCTGGCGACCAAGTGCGCAAGGGCTGAGAAAGGGCACCTTTCCTTTCTCGAGCTCCCGGCTGCCGACCTGGAGGAGAAGAAAGCCAAGGCCATGGACGTGAAGCGCAAGGGAGCGGCCGTACTCGCGGCAGAGTCGGACACGAAGCGTGGCATGGACCAGCCTGAGTCATCCAAGAGCAGCCGACCGTTCTGCGCCTTCCACAACATGCACAGCCACAACACCAACAATTGTCAAGAGCTCAGGGCCACTCGCGACGGACGTATCGGTCGACGCCTCGAGCGCAATGACTGGGGCTACGGCCGAGGAGGAGTTTGTGGCGGATGACGCAGGGACGACCGGGGCCCACGCCAGGAGTGGCGCGACCGGCCTCGTGAGGACATCTGGCAGGATCCGCCTCGCGAGGGTGCCTGGAGGGATCAGCCTCACGAGGACCGTCCTCAGGGAAATGATGGACTTCCTCCACTGCGGCCACCACCAAGAATGAACGATGACCACCATCAAGACGAGGGGCCTGGGGGCTTCCAAGAGCCACGTGCTATCGCCTGCATCTTGGGCGGAGCTCAATCCCCAGCCTCGCAGCGTATCTTCAAGCAGTTTGCTCGCGAGGTGAATGCAGTCCTCCCCAATCTCAAGGCCACACGCCCGCTCAGGTGGTCCAAGTGCGCTATTACCTTCAGCTCAGAAGACCAGCTCAAGTGTGCGGCCATCGCTGGCGCTCTCCTGATGCTCTGTTCACCCCTCATCAGCAACGTGCAAGTCACCAGGACTCTCATCAACGGCGGCGCAGGGCTTAACGTCCTGTCCATCGAGATGTTCGACAACCTACAAGTGCCCTATGATCAGCTTCGGCCTACCAAGCCTTTCTTGGGAGTGATCGACGGCTCCACCACCCTGATAGGACAGGTCCGCCTCCCAGTCACCTTCGGACAGCACGACAACTACCGCACCGAGCTCATCGAGTTCGACATTGCCCACATCCGTCTGCTGTACAATGCCATCCTCGGGTATCCAGCCCTGGCCAAGTTCATGGCGGTGACCCACCACGGCTACAACGTCATCAAGATGCCAGGAAGCGGGGGAATCATCTTAGTCCCCTGCGAAGAAAGAGATGCGATGTGCTCCCTCGATTGTGCCTTCCAAGCTACAGCAATCGAAGACCCCTAAAGCAAGGGCGAGTACCCTCCTGAGGACATCCCCAAGAACAAGAAGCAGCTGCTCCACACTGGGCCTCAAAAGAACAGCGCCGCCAGTGGAGCCGCATCGGGATCAGCGCCCGTGACCAGGGCGCCTCCCTCCCTCGCATAGGAAAGGCGCACCCAGTGCCCTCCTCAGGCAGGCTCGGGGGCTCTCTTCTGGAGGGCCTTAGACCTTGCCAACATTACGAGGGAGGCGCTCAGGCACCATTTGGAGGCGTGCTTCGTGGCATGTTTCCCTCAGGAGGACATAGGGCGAGGAGCACCCAGCGCTCAGGAGTTCATTACCAAGACCACCTAAGAACTGCAGAATGCGAGGGCCATGCATGGCGATCGCCGCTCACCTGGCGCAGCACCCCATCTAGGCGAGGATGTTGGGCTGCGCGTCTGCATCGACGTCCCAGGGCTCAACAGGGCCGCATCTCAGGAGCTCTTCTGGCCTTTGCACGTGGGACGTTGAGAGGGCCCACCACACAGCTACGTTTGCATGCCATTCGGCCTGCCGAGCATCGCATCCGCCTACCAATGCAACTTGCGGCGCGTCCGGGAAGCTCAGGAAGCCAGGCACCACGCATTCCTGGCGGAGATGGAAACGGTCCTGAAGGAACCGCCTGGACCCCCAGAGCCTCCCGAGGCTCAGGGCCCCGATGGCTCGTGAGGAGCAACCCCTTCGCTGCGCACCTTCAGCTGCCTCAACATTCCTTCATCAATAGAATCCGGTGACATTTTCCAAGTTTATTTAGCTGGGAGCGCCCTCATGGCTGCATCATTCCTAGGCCGCGTGGGTCCATCCCTGTTGCGTGTATGCCTTTTTATGTCTTTATCTTACCTTGCTGGGGGAGCCCCTCGGGCTACATCACCCCCAAGCCGCTCGGGCCTGACCCAATGGCATGTATCTCCCCTGCGTTTACTTGAGCTAGTTTGTTTTCCATGCTTAATCTATCTATGACTATCACCTGCTTGATTGTGACCTACCACGGGAGCCACGCGCCGATCGTCTTTCTTCAGGACCCTTCGCGTGAGAAGGTTCGGCACGCCGTCTGTGCTCGGGCCCATCCCTGCAGCATCGATAAATCCAACGGCTGAGCTCTGTCTGGCGGGCCGGTCCCGTTCACGTCACCTCCTGGGGCCGTTGGTGCTTGGCCTTCTCACGCGATAACCTTAGGAGATTCGTTCAGCACAGGTTATCTAACCACCTCGCGGGACTGCCACAGCAAACAAGAATCAAGACTGGGCGCAACCCGCCTTGAGGTAGGGCCTCGTGAGTCCCGCGCTGGCTCATGAGTGCAAAGACACACCTTGTCTAGCCCTGCCGTTCAAGCCATGTGTCAGGGCGGGGTTGTACACGCCCCGGGGGCTCTCCGCAGTAGGGTGTCCCCTCCCACATACCAGTGGAAGCACCATGATCCACGCTGGCCGTCGACACAGCCAAGGAGTGGCTATGCCCGTGCAAGTGCGGAAGCGCTATGCTCCGCGCTAATGATAAACACCCAAGGGCGGCCCCACGGCTGTATCAACTTCATGGAGCCCTTGGGCCTCATCGCAACACCTCCCCTCGGGAGAGTCGCATGAGGGGGCTGGGCATGGGGGCTGCGCTCGGGTCACGCCCAAGCTCACGCCACCCAACCAGGTCCCCCGAGCCTGGTCGTCGTGCGTCCCTCCCGAGCCGAGCCTTGGCGAGGGAAAAGGTATGAAGGTTGTTTGCACGTCAAGGGGGACTCCTATGCATCGCGTCTCAGGAGCCTAACTGGTCGCATAGCCCCTCACTCCTTGGTCCCGTCCTGGTCTCCGGACGACCCAACGACGGCTGAGGTATGCGCGCGGACGGGCCGTGCCGACGTAGAACACTAACCTATCCTCGCGTCTCCTTCCTATAAGCTGTTTGCGCATCAAGGGGGACTCCTGAGCATCGCGGCTCAGGAGCCTAACTGGTCACGTAGCCCCTAACCCCTTGGTCCCGTCCTGGTCTCCGGACAATCCAACGGCGGCTGAGTTATGCGCAGGGCCGGGCCCTGCTGATGTAGAACGTAAAGCAAATAGGGAGAAAATCACAAAATCTCAAGCAAATATTACAAGACATATTGTTCTCACAATACCAAACGCAAGTTTAACGCCTCCACGAGGCATGATGCATGTTGCAGGAATAAAACAGGAAAGGAGCCGCAAGTCATCCCTGGACACCACCGACGCCCGCGAGAGGCGCTCCCCCCTTAATGACATCGCCTTCATCTGGGCCACCGGCCGGAGCTGCAGGAGTGGTGGCGCCTCCGGTTGAATGCGCGGGAGCGAAGGCATGGAACTTCTTCAGCAGGGCTTCCACCTAACCTTTCACGGCTACGTCGTCGGCTGTGCAGTGTTCATCAGCCGCAGGCTCTAGCAGCTCGTCAAGGCGAGCGTTAGGTTCGCGAAGATGGAGGTGGCTGAAGACACAGGTCAGCGCAGCCAAAGAAAGGACACGAGCCTCTCCCTCTACCATGGAACCGATGCCGTCCATGACTTCCTCGAGCGCCTCGACCAAGTAGGGGAGCAGCAGGGTGGGGCCGTACTCGTCGGTGGTTTGCGGCTTCTCCAAGCCCTTCTCATAGAGTGTCTTCAGCGCCACGCGAGACCTCTCCTCAAGGAGCGTGAAGGCCGCACGGTCCTAGGCCAGAACCTTCACCTTCGCGTCAAGTTCGGCTTCCTTCGCCTTCACCTTCCGCTGCAGCTCCTCCAGTCGGCCGCGCTCAATGGCCTGCACCTTCGCCGACTGCTCCATCTCGGCGTCACGACCCTTGACGCTGTCCTCCCGGGGCTTCATCTTCTTGTCCTCCGCCTGACGACTACGGGCTTCCTCTGCGCGCTCGTTGCACAGGGTCTTTATTTCGGCCTCCAGCACCCGGCAGCGACTCTTGGTGGCCTCAAAGCCCTTCAGCGCCGCCTCGCGAGCAGCCGCTGCTTGGGCGGCGGCTTACTTCTCCTTCTCAGAGGTCGCCAAAGCCTGGCTCAGCGCCGCCCGAAGAGACACATCGGAACGAAGCTAACCAGAAACCAGCTCCAGACGCCCGGCCACCAGGAGGGGTCGGCACCTGTAAGATCTTCTCGCAGCCGGGTCATCTCAAGGAGAGCGCGCTCCAAGACATCAAGGGAGGCAGAAGGACCTGGGATCAACAGTGCAGCAGCAGGAGGAGGAGAAGGTATTGTCACCATAGCCTGGGAGACTGGGGGCTCCTAAGCCTTGGAGGCTTCAGCAGCCAAGCTGGACACCGGTGCCTCTGGAGCCAGCGGGGCCACGAGGGCTGACTCCTCCCGAGGATTATCCCCCATGCCTCGCGAGGACGACCTGGCCGGAGATACATGAGCGCCAATGCCGCCCTTCTCCATGGAGGGAGACGCAGACGGAGCAGGTGGGTTGGTCCCGGGCGGCACCACCGCCTCCTCCTTCCTCTTCTTCGCCGCAGGCGTCGGCCTAATCGCACAACGGAGAAGCGTCAAGAATCAGCAGCATAATAAAGAACAAGATGGAGCACGAATACTTACTGGTCCACCGCGGTATAGTCCGCCTTCCTTTTGCTGAGCTTGAAACCCAAGAGCCTCCCAGACCGAGGCGCGGGCGCACAAGCCTTAGGAGCAAAATAAGGGGCAGCAGGTGGTCCGGAAGCGGCTCCAGCGGCGCCAGAACAGAAGCAGCATCCTGAGAGATCAACGCTGATCGGCCCCTCGTCGGGACTACGAGCGGCTCTCCCTTCTCCTGGCGGGCGTCAGCCTCGTCGTCATCAGGAAGGGTGCAGAGGATGTCAGCTTTGCTCAAGGGGAAGGTCTCCCCCATCCCTTCAGGGGTCACCTCTGAGTCTTCTTCCTCCTCCTCCTCTTCCTCCCTGCGGGACTCACCAGAAGGCAGCTCCACTAGCGTCGGCGCCACAGGGGTCCCGGTGGGTGCCAGCGGCACTAGCCCGCGCCCGTCAAAGGTTGGCCTGGCGGCCAGGACCTGCGCCCCTTCCTTGCGGCGGAACAAGGGAGTGGAAACACTCGGCGAGTACTCCGGGTGTTCCCCGACCAGGAGGCGGAGAGCCACAGCGAGCTCATCGTCGGACAAGGCTCCCGGACTTAGGCGAACCTTGTCCTCTTCGTCCCCAAGCTCCCACAAGGGGAGCGTACGTGCCTGAAGCGGGGCTACGCGCAACATCAGGAATTCCCTCAGGAGCATGGCCCCTGTCACCTTTGCCGCCTTCGACTTGCCTGGCTTCAGGTCGGCGTTCATCTGCTCCAGCACCAATGTTGCCCGCTCATCAGTGAGCTTCGTGCAAGACCACCCCTTGTCGGACTAGGGAATCTCCGTTGGCAGCATAAAGCGTGGGTGGATGCACTTGGCGTCCATCATGGCCCACTTGCTCCTGAAGCCGTCGACCTTCTTCTCGATCTTCGAGATCGAGTTGGCCTTCCCGGTCGCGATGAAATTGGCAAACCCGGAGGTATGACCCTCGTTGATGCGGAGGAAGAAGAAGTGGCATAGGAGAGCCACGGACAACATCACGCCGAGGTACACCTCGAAGTAGTAGGTGAAGATCGACAAGAGAAGGATAGAGTTAGGATGAAGATGCAGCGCCTGCAGCCCGTAGTTGCCAAGGACCTCATAGAAAAGTCAGAGAAGGGGGGATCCAGCCCTGCAACGATGCTTCTCATGAAGAAGGGGAAGAAATTGCTTCCCTCGGGCTCCGGCATGTTAGAGCCGGCCTAGAGCTCAGTCTTCCCCCTCTCGTTGCTTTTCCCAGCCGTCAGCAAGCGTGCGGCCGCGAGGTTCTTCTCCGAGATGTTGGGCGCGTCGAGAGCAGTCTCGTACCAAGCCGGCGACAAGGCAGGCTTGACCTTTCGGGGCGCCATTGGTCGCTGATGCAGAAGGGGAAGGGAGCGGATCTGGAGATTTCGGAAGCAGGGAGCAATATAGGGGATCTGGAGCAAGGCGAAACGAAGCAATGACGGCAAGCGCTGTCTACGTCAGCCTTTTGACAGTCGGGCAGTTGCCGAGGTAGCGTGGGGAAGCGGAGATGCCCACGTCCAATCAACCGCGCGCCGACCAAGGCCGCAGGCTGTTGGGGCCCTCGGCGCTTCGCACTTGCCCTTTGGCTTCGCCTCCAAGCCAAGTCCAAGCGCCTTGGGCCCGGGGGCTACTGTCCGTGTTCTGGGAACAGGGGTCCCCAGACTTGCCTGCCTACGGCCCATGGCGTGCCTTTGCGAGCGGGCCCGTACGGCCCATCTTCACCAACAAGCATTCGAGAGCCTCGCGAGGGGCCAAGCCTCGCAAGGCAGACGACACAAGACCTCCTCGGGAGCAGCCTCACCAGGCTGGCTCGCGAGGGGCGGAGAGATCAAGGCAAGGCAAACCTCGCGAGGTTCCAATGACGTGAGCCATGACGATCGAGACCAGGCGGGCGCCAGCGCATAGTGTCCTTGTTTCCTCTTTGGTGCTAAGGAGGCCAGTGCAGGCGAGGAGTACCGAGGCATCAAGCAAAAGTTTCCATATCGGTGCAACGAGACCAAGACCAGCAGGACGGCAAGACGGAGGTCACCATGGAGCCCAAGGCGGCGCCACCACCACAGCCTTTTGCAGGCGAAGACCACCTTTAGTCAGGATAGCCTGTACTAGTTGTCCCCTTTCAAATTGGTCGTTGTGGCATCCCTTCCCTGTCACAGCCCTAGAATTTGCTTGTAACTAGTGGCTTTGCATCCATGCATCATGTTTAAATTTCATGAAACTTGAAATGGGGATTGATCCAAGCCCTAGCACCAAATGAATTCAACTAGGTTCAATAAAAAAATATTTTCAATGATCCCAAATGCCCGTTAGAAAAGTTCATGATTTTTGTCAAAGGTGAAAACCTCTGCCAAAAGTCATGCACATATTTCTAGGCCATTCTGGATTTCTGAATTAAATCATATAGTATTTGCATTTGGGCATTTAAATCCTATAAAATAATTTAAATGCTCAAATAATCATAAACTAAAATGTTTACTGTAGGATATACTCCCAACAGTGATCATGAGTAGTTTCATGATTTTTGGAAGTGTCTAAGTATTTTTAATAAAGCCCTAAAGACTACAGAATAATAGAAAACAGAAGCAAATAAAGGAAGAGAGAGAAAGGAAACCTACCTGGGCTTACCTCCTGTGCAGGCCACCTGGCGGCCTAGCTGGTGGCCCAGCCCACTGGCCGAAGCGGTCGTCCTCAAGCTCTGCCAGTAATCAGAAGCGTGTCGCCCGCGCGCGCGCTCACCCCTGGCCGCCTCATGCTTCCTCCCCGGGTCCTCTAGCGATGCCACGGAGACGCCCGTGGCCCCTCGCTCCTCTCCCTTGCTCTCTGCTCTCTCCTTCTCCCTCTAGTCCCTTCCCCGAGTGCGTCCGAACGCAACCGTCGCCGCCGATGAGCTCCCCCACAGCCACAGCCATCTCCGAGCCCCTCTGACGCGCCCCCGAGCTCCGCCGTGACGCCCCCGTCCTCTCCGCCGAGCCACATGACGCTGGACGCCCTGGAGCGCCGTCATCGACGCCATCTTCGGCCTCTGCACTGACGGCCGTCGTCGACCGATCCGCCGTCTCCGCCTCCCCGAGCCCGCTGAGTCCCTCCTCGAGATCGCTGTGAGCTCTGACACCTTTCCCCCTCCTCCCCGCCCTCGTTCCCGCCCTTTTCACTGGAGCCGTGAGCTCCTCGCCGCCGGTGATGTTCCAGACGAGACCAGAGCCACAACAGCTCACTCCTGAGCACGGCAACGTGCTCCACACCTCACCAGGAGCACGTAGAACCCACCAGCTCCTCGTCCCGTGCACCACAATGCCAAACCCGCAGGTGCCCAAACTCTGGCCACCACGGAAATGCTCGCCGCCGTCAACTCCGGCCATCCCAGCTGCTGCCGCCACCACCACTAGATGTGCGAGAGCTCCAGCAAGCCGTAGCAGCAAACCGTGCTCAAAATGGAGCACCATAGTGAAATTCCGACTGCCTCCGCCGCGGATTTGGTCGCCGGCGGGTAAACGCCGGTTAGCTGGCGTGGCAGGTTAGTTTAGCCACTAACCCTGCGGTTAGTTTAACCATGTGCCACTGACGTATGGGCCCCACACCCTAACTAACCCCGGGATTATTCCCTGTTTAACTTAGACTAATTCACTGGGCCCACACGTTAGGTTGACTTTGCTGACGTGTCTGTTGACCGGTCCCACCTGCCAGCGAGCTAAACAGCCCTGTGTCACTGACGTGTGGCCCCACACGTCAGGTTTGACCTGGACCGCCCTGTTGAGTTGCTGACGTCACACCGACGTCAAGCTGACGCAGTAACTCATTTTCTGGATTTTTTCTTATTCAGGAAATTTCAGAAAATAGTGCTAACTTCAAAAATTCATATAAATTAATCTGTAACTCCAAATGCAAAGTGTCATATATGAAAAATGATCAGAAAAATCCAATCTATCCATCTGTACTAGTTTAATGCATGGTTAAACAAGTTTACTTGCTGTTTAGTGCAAAACATGATAAAGCACTATTTAAGATCACAAATGTGTTTGAACTTTGAATCTTTGGTTCAAAATAGATCAAACCCATCTGGTTGTAGTTGCATTAGCTCAAAACACACCATATTTCCATGTCATGATCATGCATCATATTCTTGCATTGCATTTATTGTGTTCTTCCTTATTTGCCGGTATTCGTCCCCTCTCAGTAGATGAGGTTCCGACGATGAGTTCGATGACACCGATGAAGATCTATAATATCTTCAGAAGTTCCAGGCAAGCAAAACCCCCTTGTTCATTCCGATACAATCCCACTCTCTCGCTCCTGCTCTCTTTTACTGAATTAGGACAACAACGATTCATCTGTTACTTGCTGCGGTAGTTGAACCCCTTTATCCTCTGCATGACCTGCCATTGCCACAGTAAATAGATCAAACCCACTAGCATGAGTAGGAGTTGTTTGAGCCCCGATGTGCCTACTCATTCATGCTTGTTTGTCATGCCTGCTTTTGCTTAGAGTGGTGTCAGGTCTGATTCATCGGGGATTAATCGGAGGTGTGTGAACATGTCCTACCGTTGAGAGCTAAGTGTGTGAACACGATTTGGTAAAGGTAGCGGTGAGAGGCCATGTAGGAGTACATGGTGGGTTGTCTCATTGAAACCGTCCTCAGGAACTGAGTTATGTGCTTGTGATCCATGAATAGCTACTACCATGCATTGGGCTCGAAGTCAATGGACCCTCTCGACTTATTAACTGCTCTTGCCCTCTGTCCAGGAGTGCAAACTAGTTTTTGGTGTTTGTAGGATATGTGTTGGAGGCTGTGCGTAGCGCTGACCCTAGGGGTGGGCTATGATGCGGTAGATACACTGTGGCACGGTGTACCGGGCGCCCGTTTGTTGTCTCGGGAACCCTGCACATATCGTTTGGGGCTGTGAGCGAAACTCCGGCCGAATCTCCTCGCGGATGGAACCCGAATAGGCGATAAACCTGGACTAGAGACTTGTGTGGTTAGTCAGGTCATGGCCGACACCCACATTGGGCTTTCGCTTGAAGGTTGCCGAGTACATGTCGTGTAAACGGCGGTAAGTGGTGAGAGCGTGTGTGAAGAAGTACACCCCTGCAGGGCTAACATCATCTATTCGAATAGTCGTGTCCGCGGTAAAGGACTTATGGGTTGCCTATAACAGTTCATAGACAAGTGAAAGTGGATACTCTAAAATACGCAAGATAAGCGTGAGTGCTATGGATGGCGTTCTCGTAGGGAGACGGGAGCGGATCCATAGTGGTGTATTGATATGGTGAACATGTGGACACGTAGCGCCACCTCAAAAGAGTTACTTGCGATCGTAGTTTAGGATAGCCACCGAGTCAAAGCTGGCTTGCTGCAGCTTAAACTCCACCACCCCTTTGTTGATACCGATGCATATGTAGCTAGTTACGATGTAAGTCTTGCTGGGTACATTTGTACTCACGTTTGCCTATTTTATGTTTTGCAGAGAGACTTCAGTCTCGCTAGTAGTTCCGCGTGGACTTCGACGTTTAGCTTGTTACCTCAGCTACGATCTTGTACCTTGGGAGGGTCTTGTAAATAGTCAGGCTTCTCAGCCTTCTTCATTTGTAGATGTCTGTACTCAGACATGTTAAGCTTCCGCATGTGCTTTGACTTGTATGCTCTGAATGTTGGGTCATGAGACCCATGTTTGTAATATCTCGCTCCTCGGAGCCTAATGAATAAATACTTGAGTTGTAGAGTCATGTTGTGATGCCATGTTGTATTTGCACATATTGAGCATATTGTGTGTATGTTATTAAAATGCTTGGTATGTGTGGGATCCGACAACCTAGTTGTTTATCCTTGGTAGCCTTTCTTATGGGAAATGTACTCTTGTGCTTCCATGAGCCATAGTAGTCCGCCTACAGCCCGGTTCACCGGAGTCCTGCTAGCCCAGACTACCGCCAGACGCTGATGGCCGGGCATGTGTTTCACTTTGTTCCTCGTGGTTCTGCCCTTCGGGAAATGTCACGCGGTGACATCCGGAGTCCTGCGTAGCCTGCTACAGCCCGAGTTCCCGGAGTCCTGTTAGCCCAGTGCTACAGCCAGGATTCGCACGCAGCTGACCGACATGCTCGATGTTGATTCATGTATGCCTGTCCCTATAAGTTAGTGCCACTTTGGGTTCACGACTAGTCATGTCGGCCCGGGTTCTCTGTCATGGATGCTAGCGACACTATCATATACGTGAGCCAAAAGCCGCAAACGGTCCCGGGCCATGGTAAGGCGACACCCGTGGGAATACCGTGCGTGAGGCCGCAAAGTGATATGAGGTGTTACCGGCTAGATCGATGTGACTTGGAATCGAGGTCCCGACAGCTTTGGTATCGAGCCCCGACTGTCAGAGGATTACCAAGCCAAACCGGTCAAAGTTGTGTCTAGAAATGCTTTAGTTATATAAGGGAATTGATTGTGGAAGGGATCGTAAGGCTCTTTTTACTCCTTTACCTTATGCCCTTCTGATCTCAGTCATCCTCTTCTCTTCTACGGGGATTAAGAACTAGGCCTTCTCATCTATCTACCAGGATCACGTGTTACTAATCCGTAGACTCATAGGACTGTTGGATTTAAGCTTCATTTCAGTTCCTACTACTTCCGTATGTTAATTGTTGATCTCGAACCCTTGATATTGTTCTTCTGAGTGGTTATGCCACCATTTTTGTAGCATGTCTCAAATCTTTTGAGCATTTACAGCCGTTATGCTGTCCAAGTCATCCCAGGTTTCTAGATAGTCTGATGCACTTGCAATCATTCCTCCTGTTCCCGATGTCCCTTTAGGCCAGTTCAACCACACTAATCGGTCTGTTGAGGTACTCCATTGCCTCGACATTTGTGTTGGAGCTATTATAATGACCCTAGGTGTTTAGGGAGTCACCTAGTAAGCTAGCCATGCTTTGTATTCATAGTGTGATGATTCTGGCCATCATTCTCGAAAGCATCCCGTGATGTTATTAGTTAGTAGGTATTCTATTCCTGGGTTCTTGAACCAGAGCTTCACCCTACTTACCTAATGTTGATAGTGTTGCTAGTTCCTTTAGGATATTAGTAACCTTTGCGATAATCCTCGAGGTTCGTGGTACATCCTTCTTCCAATTACCATGAACCATTCTTGGCAGGAGTTCTTTTGAACCGAAAGATCACAATTAGAGTACTCTTGATGAGTTCTCCGTTCAATAGTTGTGACTCTGCCAATCCTACCTCTCTGCATGGGTTATTCGGAAGAAACATGTTGAACTTGGTTCGACATACTAATCTATGCCTCCACAACTCAGAAGGTTATACATTCTTTGAGTTGTCCCCCTTCAGTTATATTCTCACCTTTATCTATCAATTGATAGTTAAGGGTATGTGTGCGATCGTGTTTATCGATGCCTAGTATTCTTGTGGTCCGTCAAGCCGTTCTATTTCAGAATGACTAGGAGAAACAAACTCTAGTACCTCATCCATATCCAGGATTGGGTCAAACAGTTGTATTCCGCAGATCAAAATGCAACCCAGCTTTTGGTCTGTTCTACCCCGAAGTATTACCCACTTTATGTCAAGAATGTCATGAGAATTGCACCATCTCTTATGAATTCTTGATGCATTGATACTGCTCGCCATCATTATTCATTTCTCGGTCCCCGCGTTATTGTAACCGGAACACCGACAAGTGAATCATGATGTGTGAAATCAATACCCCTAGCAACCATGTTACTTGGTAGTTAAAGGACAATAATTTCATCCTTAGCATGTTGGTTATTGAATCACCATCCTAAGGTTGGTCGTGCTACCTAGTCCTTATTCCGGTGCACTCTTTGATCAATGAGTTAGGATTGTGTCAATCCCTTGCTCGTTTGATCATATCGTCTTGCTCTGAAAAGCAAGATTGTTCTCGAGATTAATAACATAACGGTGGTTCGTGATTTTCTGAATATCTTCTCGGAAGTATTACCAGGTTGTCACCTGACCGCTATGTTGGGTTCGTGATCAAGTTGGTTTTCCATAAACCACCCATTCTCCAAGAATCTGTGTTGGATATCCCTGAGCTAGTTGGTTGAGCTAGACAACAACTTGGAGAGTTGGAAGATAAAGCTTTGCTTAACTTAGTTCATCTCTAAGGGATATCTTCTATGTATGTGTGTGTTGAAGAAAGATGATATCTCCATTGATTGGTCCTTGTGATCAGTTGTTGGATCTATTGCCTTGTCAAAACTTTGACTTGAGTATGGGCTATTGTCAAGTCAAATCAGAACCAACGATGTTCGTAATGTAGTCTTACTTGTGGTTGATCCCTCGAGCATACACCATTACATCTTTTGGTATGATCAATGCTATCACCGTGTTCACATGATGGTGGAAGTCCAGTGATATGGAAATTCCGATGAGTTGCCGTTGAGCCCATCAGCATCATTTTGTCTCCCCCATGATTCATGTTGAACATCAACCTAGTGTTGGAAACTTTGTAAGCAATGCCTTTGTGTTCCGTTCATGAAGCTTATGCTTGGATGGAAGAAGTGATTTCCTCGAATTCATGTGCCTTTGGTGCAAGTTGCCGCCGTGAGTTCGAGAAAGTTTGTTTTTGCTTCCTCTGGAATCATACCAAGTCAGTCATGCATGCGCGAAGTATTCTATGGTCTGATAGACTGATCATCTTCATTCCATATGAATTTCCTAGCACATCAAGCCACTGGTTGATTTGTTCAAGGAGAAGAAGTTCCTTCTTAAGAGCATGCCTTATGCAAGGACTTCAATATCCCCGACTATGGTTCCCCACCTGAACTCGGTAGTGTTTTGTTGTAAGACTACCATGTGGTCATGCTTGTCTGGGACAACGTGTTCACATGTGTTTTGCAGAACCAGCTCATGTTTTGGAGCTTGCTATCTTAGTTCATTCCTCGAGAATCTCGCAACGCCATCTCGTCGAATCGTGTTGCAAACTTTCTTTCAGACATGCTGAGTCTGAAGTATCCTATCACCAATCGGATCTGAATCTCAGGCAGATATTATTGTTGGAACATTCCCAACAGTTGCATTTTGTCCCCAGCTTGCACCGCCATTGTGCCAATTTCCCATGGGCTGCCCTTCTCAGCAATTGCTGTCCAAGATCATCTTTAAAAGTGGACTTGTCATGGGTCCCATCCATTTCCAGTGATAAGCAAAAGTCATCCATTGCATTGTCTTCAACAAGGAAGTCCACATCATCCATCCTAGTCCGAGTATGCCATTCCTTCGAGCTCTTTCACACGATCAATTGTAAATTACCTTAAGCTGGTATGAATAGTTTCAATGATCTATGGATCCAAAGTAATTCTTTTTTGCCACTTAAGGGAGCAGTTCAACGAGTCACCTTTTCCAAGGTGCCCTGTTACGGGATCATGGCAATTATTTCCTCGCCACCTTGACACCATCCACCATCTTTCTAAGCGTGGAATTGTTGCCCGCCGAATCAAACCCCGTCGTTTGTTCTTCCATCCCTCTTGATGTGTTTTGTGTCTCAACTCAAGATGTTTCAACATCTCATTCCGTGAGTTGAGATTGTATAGTTCGATCTTTGAGAAGAGCAATCCTAGTAGAGCTCCTTTCCGTCGTCATCGCATGGATGAAGATCTCAAAAGCGAGGATGTCAAGATCAACGAATGCAACGAATCAACAACCTTATGAGGTGCAACCTGGATCGTGAAGATTGTGTTGGTCTTGTGCCCCCTCTGTCTTCTTACCTCACGTCTTGAATCTCGGGACGAGATTCTTGTTTATTGGGGGTGAGTTGTCACAGCCCTAGAGTTTGCTTGTAACTAGTGGCTTTGCATCCATGCATCATGTTTAAATTTCATGAAACTTGAAATGGGGATTGATCCAAGCCCTAGCACCAAATGAATTCAACTAGGTTCAATAAAAAAATATTTTCAATGATCCCAAATGCCCTTTAGAAAAGTTCATGATTTTTGTCAAAGGTGAAAACCTCTGCCAAAAGTCATGCACATATTTCTAGGCCATTCTGGATTTCTGAATTAAATCATATAGTATTTGCATTTGGGCATTTAAATCCTATAAAATAATTTCAATGCTCAAATAATCATAAACTAAAATGTTTACTGTAGGATATATTCCCAACAATGATCATGAGTAGTTTCATGATTTTCGGAAGTGTCTAAGTATTTTTAATAAAGCCCTAAAGACTACAAAATAATAGAAAACAGAAACAAATAAAACAAGAGAGAGAAAGGAAACCTACCTGGGCTTATCTCCTGTGCAGGCCACCTGGCGGCCCAGCTGGTGGCGCAGCCCACTAGCCGAAGCGGTCGTCCTCAACCTCTGCCAGTAGGCAGAGGTGTGTCGCCCGCGCGCGCGCTCGCCCCTGGCCACCTCCTGCTTCCTCCCCGGGCCCTCTAGCGATGCCACGGATACGCCCGTGGCCCCTCGCTCCTCTCCCTCACTCTCTGCTCTCTCCTTCGCCCTCTAGTCCCTTCCCCGAGCGCGACCAAACGCAGCCGTCGCCGCCGACGAGCTCCCCCACGGCCACAGCCAGCTCCGAGCCCCTCCGACGCGCCCCCGAGCTCCATCATGACGCCCCCGTCCTCTCCGCCGATCCACATGACGCTGGACGCCCTGGAGCGTCGTCGTCGACGCCATCTTCTTCCTCTGCACTGATGGCCATCGTCAATTGATTCGCCGCCGTCTCCGCCTCCCCGAGCCTGCTGAGTCCCTCCTCGAGATTGCTGTGAGCTCCAACACCTTTCCCCCTCCTCCCCGCGCTCGTTCCCGCACTCTGGCCGCCCTTTTCACAGGAGCCATGAGATCCTCGCCGCCGGCGATGATGCAGACGAGACCAGAGCCACCGCAGCTCCCTCCCGAGCACGGCAACATGCTCCACACCTCAACAGGAGCACGTAGAACCCACCAGCTCCCCCTCCCATGCACCACAACGCCAAACCCGCAGGTGCCCGTACTCCGGCCGCCGCGGAAATGCTCGCCGCCGTCAACTCCGACCATCCCAGCTGCTGCCGCCACCACCACTAGATGACGAGAGCTCCAGCAAGCCGTAGCAGCAAAACGCGCCCATAACGGAGCACCATAGCGAAATTCCGACTCCCTCCGCCGCGGATTTGGTCGTCGGCGGCTAAACGTCGGTTAGCTGGTGTGGCAGGTTAGTTTAGCCACTAACCCCACGGTTAGTTTAACCGTGTGCCACTGACGGATGGGCCCCACGCCCTAATTAACCCCGGGATTATTCCATGTTTAACTTAGACTAATTCACTGGGCACACACGTCAGTTGACTTTGCTGACGTGACCGTTGACCGGTCCCACCTGTCAGTGAGCTAAACAGCCCAGTGTCACTGACGTGTGGCCCCCACACGTCAGGTTTGACCTGGACCGCCCTATTGACTTGCTGACATCACACCGACGTCAAGCTGGCGCAGTAACTCATTTTCTGGATTTTTTCTTATTCAGGAAATTTCAGAAAATAGTGCTAACTTCAAAAATTCATAGAAATTAATCTGTAACTCCAAATGCAAAGGTTATATATGAAAAATGATCAGGAAAATCCAATCTATCCATCTGTACTAGTTTCATGCGTGTTTAAACAAGTTAACTTGCTGTTCAGTGCAAAACATGATAAAGCACTATTTATTATCACAAATGTGTTTGAACTTTGAATCTTTCGTTCAAAATAGCTCAAACCCATCTGGTTGTAGTTGCATTAGCTCAAAACACAGCATATTTCCATGTCATGATCATGCATCATATTGTTGCATTGCATTGATTGTGTTCTTCCTTGTTTGCCGGTATTCGTCCCCTCTCAGTAGACGAGGTTCCGACGATGAGTTTGATGACACCGATGAAGAGCTATAATATCTTCAGAAGTTCCAGGCAAGCAATACCCCCTTGTTCATTCTGATACAATCCCACTCTCTCGCTCCTGCTCTCTTTTACTGCATTAGGATAACAACGATTCATCTGTTACTTGCTGCAGTAGTTGATCCCTATATCCTCTTCATGACCTGTCATTGCCACAGTAAATAGATGAAACCCACTAGCATGAGTAGGAGTTGTTTGAGCCCTAATGTGCCTACTCATTCATGCTTGTTTGTCGTGCCTGCTATTGAGCTGTGTCAGGGCTGATTCATCGGGGATGAATCGGAGGTGTGTGAACATGTCCTACTGTTGAGAGCTAAGTGTGTGAACACGATTTGGTAAAGGTAGCGGCGAGAGGCCATGTAGGAGTACATGGTGGGTTGTCTCATTGAAACCGTCCTCAGGAACTGAGTTCTGTGTTTGTGATCCATGAACAGCTACTACCACGCATTGGGCCCGAAACCAATGGACCCTCTCGACTTATTAACTGCCCTTGCCCTCTGTCCAGGAGTTGCAACTAGTTTCTGGTGTTTGTAGGATATGTGTTGGAGGCCGTGCATAGCGCTGACCCTAGGGGTGGGCTATGATGCGGTAGATACACTATGCCACGGTGTACCGGGTGCCCGTTTGGTGTCTCGGGAACCCTGCACACATCATTTGGGGTTGTGAGCGAAACTCTGGCCGGATCTCCTCATGCATGGAACCCGAATAGGCGATAAACCTGGACTAGAGACTTGTGTGGTTAGTCAGGTCGTGGCCGACACCCACGTTGGGCTTCCGCTTGAAGGTTGCCGAGTACATGTCGTGTAAACGGCGGTAAGTGGTGAGAGCGTGTGTGAAGAAGTACACCCCTGCAGGGTTAACATCATCTATTCGAATAGCCGTGTCCGCAGTAAAGGACTTCTAGGTTGCCTATAACAGTTCATAGACAAGTGAAAGTGGATACTCTAAAATACGCAAGATAAGCGTGAGTGCTATGGATGGCGTTCTCGTAGGGAGACGGGAGCGGATCCATAGTGGTGTATTGATATGGTGAACATGTGGACTCGTGCGCCACCTCAAAAGAGTTACTTGCGATGTAGTTTAGGATAGCCACCGAGTCAAAGCTGGCTTGCTGCAGTTAAACTCCACCACCCCCTTTGTATATACCGATGCATATGTAGTTAGTTCTGATGTAAGTCTTGCTGGGTACATTTGTACTCACGTTTGCCTATTTTATGTTTTGCAGAGATACTTCAGTCTCGCTAGTAGTTCCGCGTGGACTTCGACGTTTAGCTTGTTACCTCAGCTACGATCTTGTACCTTGGGAGGGTCTTGTAAATAGTCAAGCTTCTCAGCCTTCTTCATTTGTAGATGTCTGTACTCAGACATGTTAAGCTTCCGCATGTGCTTTGACTTGTATGCTCTGAATGTTGGGTCATGAGACCCATGTTTGTAATATCTCACTCCTCGGAGCCTAATGAATAAATACTTGAGTTGTAGAGTCATGTTGTGATGCCATGTTGTATTTGCACTTATCGAGCATATTGTGTGTATGTTATTGAAATGCTTGGTATGTGTGGGATCCGACAACCTAGTTTTTTATCCTTGGTAGCCTTTCTTATGGGAAATGTAGTCTTGTGCTTCCATGAGCCATAGTAGTCCGCTATAGCCCGGTTCACCGGAGTCCTGCTAGCCCAGCACTACTACTCAGGACGCTTCACTGGCCGGCATGTGTTTCACTTCGTTCTGGTTCCGTCCTTCAGGGAAATGTCACGCGGTGACATCCGGAGTCCTGCCTAGCCTGCTACAGCCCGAGTTCCCGGAGTCCTGTTAGCCCAGTGCTACAGCCCGGATTCGCACGCTGCTGACCGACATGCTCGATGTTGATTCATGTATGCCTGTCCCTATAAGTTAGTGCCACTTTGGGTTCACGACTAGTCATGTCGGCCCGGGTTCTCTGTCATATGGATGCTAGCGACACTATCATATACGTGAGCCAAAAGGCGCAAATGGTCCCGGGCCATGGTAAGGCGACACCCGTGGGAATACCGTGCGTGAGGCCATAAAGTGATATGAGGTGTTACCGGCTAGATCGATGTGACTTGGAATCGGGGTCCTGACATTCCTGTTCAATATTTGGGGAGAGGACCAAGACCTCTATAAATAGGATTAGCCACCACAGTAGGAGGCAACGGAGCCTCAGCCATCTCATATTGGACTAGATCCAACCCATCCTCACACCCACCAAGCACAAGAACACCTCACCTCAGGATGGCACTGTTCATCCTCAGCCCAAGAGGCAATCCACCACACCACACTGGAGTAGGGTATTACACCACAACGGTGGCCCGAACCAGTATAAATCTTGTGTCTCTTGTGTGCGAGTTTGGTGAGTTAGCCTTAGAGACCCAGGAGAGGCTGAGGTCGTGATTCGGTATGGGGAGATCTTCGCGCGCACCCCAGTGTTCGAACCTTGAGGGTTTTGCCGGAACCCGAGATCCGACACGATGGAACCTTGGCTAGTTTCTTTGATCGCACCATCATCCTCTCCAGAGCCATGCTCACAGGTCGACAGGTTGCATCGAGAGCTACCTAGGAAAAACCTGCCGAGACGCATCCACGCCAAGATGACTATTAAGGGTCGGTCCCTTACGACAATCGCGGCAATATGATATCGGCAGGCATCCAGAGCATACATAGGAATTGATCATACGAACACAAGCATATAGAGTTCAAAGGGATAAACATGCATTCAAAGATCAGCTAGAAGTATCAGTTTCGCACAAACACTAGAGATAAAATGACTAAACACAAAATATGCATCATGTTTCATTACAGGACCCGGTGGAATAGCTTAAACGCGAAGAACCATGTCGGCGCGGGGTGCAGCCTTCTCTTTAGCGGCTGCAACGTCAGCACTAGTTGGAGGCTTCTTGAAACCATCATCAAGGTCAAGCTCTGGGTGGCGGCAGGCGATGTTGCTCAAGACCATGAAGAGGGCATCGCGAGCGAGCCTTCGGGACTCTGTCGAGAAGTGCTCGGCCCTCGCCTCTTCATGCAACTTCAGTTTGTCGATCAACTCGTTGAAGAAGATCCCCAACTTGACACTCGGGACTTCCTGCTCGTTGGCTGAGTAGACTGGGCCATCCATGCCCATCACCGCAGCTTGGGCGCTGAGATGTTCTGCAATGTCAATCAAGCTCGCGATCCAGAGGTTGCTCATATCAACCCGATTCTTCAGCCTGTCCTCTGCATCTTGCCAGAGACACTTGGCGTTTTCCAAATCCTTGGACAGCAACTGCTGTCGGGATTCAAGGGACTCTACCGACTGCTCCTGCGAGCCAATCCTTGTCTTCATATCAGTGATGTTGATATTGGAGGTCTCAACACTCTGAGTCTTTGAGGAAAGCTGAGACTACACATCAGCCAAGTGGAGCTCTGTTTGTCGTGCTTCATCTTTGAGTACCTCCACCTTCTTAGCACTCTCGGCAAGGTCTTCATTCAATTTGGCTACCTTTCGGTCGAGCTCGGCCTTAGCAGAAGATGTGGCATCCAAATCATCAACAAGCTTGTTCAGTCGGGCAGCATGGTCGGTGGCAAGGGTGTCTAGAGCAGCCCCATGTTTGTCCTCCAATTCCTTGGTGCGTTGCTGCACCGAAGCGTCTAAACTTTTATCCTTGGCGCGGAGGGTAGCTTCAAGGTTTTCTTCCCGAAGGGAGATCTCTCTCTCCCTAACATACAAAGATGCCTTATGATCCACCAGGAGGCCCTCCCAAGCCATGACATCTTCCCTCATCATCTAAAGGATCTCTTGCTGCCTCATGAGCGTCTTGAACTGCTTGTCATGCCATTCACGCAACTCTAGGCACTTCTCCTTCGGCTTCTGATCCACTTTGCCGACGGAATTGCGCCGCTCCTTGAGCTCCTGCCACTTCTAGTTGTGTCAGGCCTGCATTTCCTTCAAGCCCACCGCCATGGACTCGATGAAGGACAAATCCATGGTGATGGCAGCTGAGTCGTTGGCCTCCCCGCCTCCCAGATGCAGCGGTGCCAGAAGACACTGAAGCTCTCCATCAAGCTCTACGTCTGTCAAGGACGGGCCAGGGGCTCCGATATCAGGCAACAACGGCACCACAGCCAGCGTGCTCAAGGAAGACTGCGAGCATCAGCGGTGCACCTGGAAGAGGGGAGTGGACCCATGGTTTGAAGAGGAATCTTCGCCTCGATAACCACTTCCTCTACCGGGGCACCCTCCAGAGAGTGCTCCACCACTACCAAGGAACCTTGTGTTCCCCGGGAAGTGAGATCATGCCCTTCAGCAGCCACGACCTTCGCAACCTCATCTGCGGCAGACCTCCCTATGTCAGCCACCATTTCCAACAAATCTTGTTCCAGTTGGGGGCTGCATGCGGGAGGGCCAGAAAACAGTGAAGAAACTGGTGAAGGCAACCCGAGTATAAAAGAGAAAGAAGGATCAAGCCAGATACCTAAGGAAGTCTGTCAGGTAGAGGTCTCTGTTTCCCCGGCAACAGTTGTTGCCGGGTCGCGAGCTTCATCCTCTGCCGGGGTGGGCTCAGCAGCCTTCTGCATCGTCTCTGCAGTGGAGGATTCCATAACGACATCTTCAGGTTGAGCGGCAGGGGAGACATGCCCCTCAAGGAGGGGCTCGCCCTTCGTCACCTCGCCCCCTCCTCCATGTAGGGGGGGGGGAAGACTATCTCCATCATCTCCGATAGGCGGGGTCGAATCTCCGCTCCCAGACCGGGGCCTAGGCTGGGGCTCAGCATGGGATCTTCTCCATCCTTCCCTGCCGAAGCCGAGCCCTCTACGCCCTCCAGCGACCCGAGGCGTCGGAGCCTCTTCCGGGAATGGTCGATGAGGGTCTCTATGTCCTCTTCCACTTCCCTGCCGGCAACAACAAGAACAAGAGGTTAGTCGGCAAAAGCATTCAAATATGCTTAGGAAGATATCTACCATAAAGAGAAATCCTCCTTACTCTTCCACGATGAGCATGGAGTTCAAATTCAACACTGTGGGAGGAGGGGACTCCCGTCCTCTCGATAGAGATGGGAGGGTGGAACTCCCCGGTAGCTTCGATGCCTGCCATGACATCAAGAGCTCCGGGGAAGGCGGGCTTTGCGAGGAGCTCGAATCGAAACGGGAGCTGGACTCCTCCTCCGAGACCACTGGCCATTTGACAGAAGGTGCCTTGGCCTGAGTGAGGCGAGGGGATTGGCAACACACCACCTCGGCCTTGGTAGTCTTGGTGGAGGTCTTCTTCACCCTCTTGGTGGACGGCGCTGGGATGGAGGTCGCCGCTCTCGGTACCTGTGGCGCTGCTTGGTCTTAGTGCAGGTCCGGTGCAGGGGCTTGCGGTCCTGCCGCAAGCCACTCTTCTTCAGGGGCCGCTGCCACACCCTCCTCCCTCTCACCCCCCTCTCCCTCCTGGAGCTCCGTTGCTGTCGTGGCTAGGGCGTCTAGCCTGGTGAAGTTATCCCCGGTAAGCTCTTCCCTGGCAGTCTCTTCCGTGACTTGTGCCTCGCTGCCACCCTGGGAAGGGCTCCCGTTCCTAGGCTTTCCCGGACTTTGCGGCCTTCTCCATTTCTGTGCGGCGGGCAGCCTTGTCCTCCGCGACTCTCTTCAGGATATACGCTACCTCCGCAGTAGACACTACAAAAAAAGGACACATCCGTGACATTTTGGGTCGAACAAAAATCTTTTCTGTCATACTTATGACACTTCTATGACGATAATTGTGACAAAACCAGGTATCATCATAGATGTGGTGGGGTCCTACTTCTATGACAAAAAATCATGACAGAAAATGGGCTTTTCGTCCTGGGCGGGCTGGAGACGCAGCTACATGACATTCTTTGGGCCGTCCATGACGGAAAAAACCGTGGTATGAAGAGTGGGCGCGGAAAATATCGGGGAGTCCCCGGTTATGGTGGGTGGTCGGGGGCCGAGCGATTCGCGTTTCTCTTGTACGTAAGCGCGTGTGTGCGAGGCGTTGGGCTCTAACTGAAACCGAGCAAGGCGTTGGGCTCTAACTGAACCCGAGCGATTGCACCGCAGGCTAGGTGTTACTGAACCCGAGCGATCGATCGATGGCTGTTAACTGAACCCGATCGAGCGATTCCTTCGCTACTGCTGCTAACTGAAGCCGATCGATGCTGCCTCTGGATGAACAGTGAGCGCTGCGGGGGGGAGGGGGGTTGGATGAACAGTTCCCGGTGGGGGTGGATGAACAGGACCCTGTGGCGTTTCCTCTGGATGAACAGTGACCGTTGCTGGGGGGGTTGCATGAATAGTTCCCGGTGGGGGTGGATGAACAGGATCCCGATTGTTCGAGCCGGTTGGGGCTTGATGAACAGGACCCCGTGGAGGGCAGGATGAACAGGACCACCCCGTGGAGGGCAGGATGAACAAGAGATGTGGAGGGCTGCATGAACAGAGTCCGTGGAGGGTGGTTGAACAGAGCCCGTGGAGAGGGCTGGTTGAACAGTAGCCGGTGGAGTAGTGCGCGGTGGAGGCTGGATGAACAGGAGCACGTGGATGAACAGTCGCAGGTGGAGGCTGGAGGAGGTCGACGGTGGATGAACAGTAGCCCATGGAGGCTGGAGGGGCTCGACGGTGGAGATGAACAGTATCCCGTGGAGTCCCGTTTTGCAGTACGCCACACCCCTCCTGATGAACAGGACCCCCATTTCGACCGTAGCGCTCCAACACAAGTCCGTTTCCTCTGTTTTGCGGTACTCCACACCACTCCCGATCAACAGGACCCCTGTTTCGACCGTAGGAGGTCCGTTTCCTCCATTTTGCCGTACGCCAGACCCCTCCCGATTAACAGGATCCCGTTTCGAACATGGTCGGTCGAACACAAGGCCATTTCCTCCGTTCTGCGATACGCCAGACCTTGTTTCCATCGTTTGTTCCGTCGAAGCCCTCCCGATGAACATGACGACGCATTTCGTTCCGACCCAGCCGGTTGGCTCCCCATGAACATGACGACGACGCTATTTCTCCGTTCCGACCCAGCCATGTACACGAGCCCTGGTCGTACGTATGCGCGAGTAGGTGTTCGAGACCCTGCCCATATGTACGTACGTGGCCGTATTTTCTATCTTGCACACTGGTCGATGTACGTACATGTACATGCTACGTGCGCGCCCCTACTACGACAAGTGCGCGCCTCTACATCGACCAGTATGTACGTACACGTTCGCGACCAGAATGACAACGCTACGTACGCTTCAACAAGGTGGGTCCCGACTGTCAGGCACTTCCTTGCTTGCGAAGATGTAGCTGGTGGGTCCCAGCAGTCAGGGAGGCGAATCATTTTTTTTTGCCCGGACGCACTTCCTTGTGTGCGAAGATGTAGCTGGTGGGTCCCAGCAGTCAGGGGGAAACGATTTTTTCGCGAAATATGGTGGCCCGTCCGATGGGTCCCCGCTGTTAGGTGGAGGAATAATTATTTTGCGCGTAATAAGGAGGCACTTCCTTACTGCGGCCGTGTACCCAGCCGTCAGCCTCTCCACGTACAGTCCACGTCCGATGGAAGCCATTCCTTGACCACATTGACCACACCGCGCCGAGAGCACCGGGGCGGTGGATGATGGTGAGGCCTAGGAAGGGGACGACGCGGAGCCGGGGAAGACGTGACAGTGGATGCCCATGCGTAGAGGAGTACGAGGGTTCACTGGTTTGCTGCGGTGTGAGGCTGCCGTCGCCGCAGAATAACAGGGGGTGTGGGTGAGTAGAGGGATGGCCTGGCCAGCGGTGGGAATAGTAGGGGGAGGTGAGGCCTCCGTGGCAGCACAGCCGACCACGAGAGGTAGGAGCATGCGGCACGACCGACGCTGCTTTGGGCGGCTGTAGCAACAAGACCAGAGGTTGAAGAAATACTACGACCGTTGGATGGACATCGTACGGTCACTGCAGCTAGAATCGTTCATATTGACTAAGTTGACAAAGCACTCCGTCCCCGTAAACTTAGTAGGCCCACAAGTCAGCCTCCCACCATGGTGGGTCCCAACTAGCAGGGGGGTATTCATTTTTTTCGTAATAAGGAGGCACCTCCGGTGGGTACGAACTGACAGCGGGGGGAACATTTTTTTTCACGAAATACATTGGCACGTCCGATGGGTCTCATCAGTCAGGGGGGAAACATTTTTTTCGCCAAATACGGTGGCCCGTCCGGTGGGTCCCTGCTGTCAGGTGGAGGAATAATTATTTTCCGCGTAATAAGGAGGCACTTCCTTGCGGTTGCCGTGGACCCAGCTGTCATCCTCTCCACGTACAGTACTCTTCCGATGGAAGTCATTCCTTGACCACGTTGACCACGCCGCGCCGAGAGCACCAGGGCGGTGGACGACGGCGAGGCCTTGGAAGGGAACGACAAGGAGGCAGGGATGACTTGGCAGTTGTTTCCCACGCTGGGGAGTACGGCTGTCTGAGGGTTTACTTGGTCGTCTGCCCGTCACGGGAGAATAATAGCAGGTGTGGGTGAGTAGAGGGATGGCTAGGCCGGTGATGGGAGAATGCAATTGGGGCCGTGAGGCTCTCTTGTGATAACACAGCCGGCCATGAGGAGGCGAGATTGAAGAAGCACGACGGCCATTGGATGGACATCCAACAGTCACTGCTTGTGCGTCAACCTTTTTTTAGGAAAGCCTCAAATCTGTGAAATACAGCATACAGCCCATCTGGCATGATTTTTAATAATTTACAGCCCATTTTCTAATTCTTAAGGTTTTTTTGGTGCCCATATTCTTTTTGCTAGCATTACAGCCCATATTGTGGCCACGGTTAAAAAATTATACGAAATTTTGCATATTTCAGTGCGGTCCGAACTGTTTTAATCCCGAAATTTCGAGCCACATTCAAACACATTTAAAAAATAAATGTATATCAATATAAAATCCAACAAATTGTCCATTCATAACAATTAACGCAATTTAAAATCTCGAAATGAAAAAAAGAAATTGGAAACTAATTGCCGGTTTGATGTGTTTTAAAAATGTACAACCCATTTCTCATTACTGATAGGCCATTTTCTCGGCCAGCCGAATGAAGCTCTCCTTGTCTTGAAAGATTTGCAGCCCAACAGGCCTGACAAAGCGACTTACTTGGCAAATCATAAAAAGACTGGGCTGTGGCCATGGACCCAGCTTCGGCTGTGGACCCAGCTGTCGACATCTCCACGTACAGTACTCTTTCGATAGAAGTCGGTCGTTGACCACATTGACCACGCCACGCCCAGAGCACCAAGGTGGTGGACGACGGCGAGGCCTAGGAAGGGGATGATACAGAGCCACGGAAGACACGGCAGTGGATGCCGAGGCGGAGAGGAGTACGAGGGTTCACCGTTCGGTCAAGGTGTGAGGCCGCCACGCCAGAATAACAGGGGGTGTGGGTGAGTAGAAGGATGGCCTGGCGAGCGGTGGGAGTAGTAGGGGGCGGTGAGGCCTCTGCGGCATCATAGCCGGCCACAGGAGGCAGGAGCACGCGGCACGATCGGCGCTGGTTTCGGCGGCTGGAGCAAGAAGACCAAAGGTTGAAGAAGCACTACTATCGTTGGATGAACATCGTACGGTAACTGGAGAAAGAATCATTCATATTGACTAAGTTGACAAAGCCCTCCGTCCCCGTCAACTTGGTAGGCCCACAAGTCAGCCTCCCACGATCTTTGGGTTCCACCGGTGGGGAGTATTCATTTTTTGTGCGTAATAAGGAGGCACTTCCTTGCGTGCGAAGATAGCTGGTGGGTCCGACACAGCCGGGGCACGTTTTTTTCACGAAATACAGAGACCTTCCGATGGGTCCCAGATGTCAGGTGGAGGAATCAAAGACTTGGGAAGGCGTACAGAACAAGCTAGTGTACCTATAAAGAGACGTTGCTGAGTTTTAGAAAAAAGAGAGACGTGCTCTTGTAGCTGCTTCTAATCCAAACCTAGACTATGACTATATATGGTGCTATCCTACTCTGCAAGTAATGAAACTGACATATCCAACGTTCGCTTCTCCGCAGCAACCATGTCCGCTGGCTGCTCATCCACCTGCTCTTCAGCAGGCAATAACCGAATATGCGCCAAGTCGCCACCTGTACCATCGCCTGTGGGTCTCATCACACCCCCGCTGGCACGCCACCGCAGCCGGTTGCTCATCACAACCCGTTGCCATTGGTGTGGTGCCACTGCTGTAAATCACGCAGAGTCATCTGTTGCGTCTCAACCACAATCCTCAACCCTGGCCGAGTCTTCTACAAATGCCAGAATCATGGGGTAATAATATGTTTAATTGTTGTTCTGCTGCTTTCAGTGGCTGTCTTGTTAATAGTTAGGGTGATGATCTTCTAAATTGATTCGTGCAAAAAAGGGAAGATTCGTGTGATTTGTATTTCTGGGAAGTTGCTGATGTGGGGGAGTCCAACTACGCTGATTATTTGGTTAGCCGAGGAATCCCAATACCAGCAGGTTGGGTGTTGGACAAGTAACTAAAGGAACGGCAGAAGAGGAAGATGAAGAGTAGAAGGTTAAAGATGTAGTTCCTCTGATCATGGCCAAGCAACAGCTGCTGAACGGCCTTGACAGCAATGAGGAGATGAAAGAGCTTGTAAAGATAATGGGAAAAATCGATGTGCTCTGTAGGATGATTATCTCTTTATTTGCAGTGTATGTAGCACTCGTGATGCATTCAGTGGCTATGACATGAGCACTTTGCTGAACCTAGTAATGAATGAAACCTGTGTAGTAGGCTGGGCGTAGTGTTGTGAACATCTAATGATTTCTATTAACGGAAATCAGGGGGTATCCCCTTTTGCTCATAAATTAATAAATAGCAGAGGCTCTTTTGGTAATAAATAAATAAATTAGCAGAGGACCTATCGGGTCAGCTTTGTTCTCATTCTAAGACGTCGAGAAAATTGTAGTCCAACAGCGAACTATGTCATCAAATTCAAGTTTCACAGCCAAATCTGAGTACAACTAAACAACAATGTTATTATGTTTTAGTCGTCATACAATCACCAAACACAAATCAGCATACATAACAAGTGATGTTCTCACAGGAAAATACTAAACAACATGTTCATCGGGTTTGAGTTGTCATAGCAATCACAATTTCACATAGTAGATAAAAAACGTCTTCTGACAGGCAAATACGACAAAAGCAATGTATCAGTCTGAATCGTAATTCCCCATGGTGTCATCTTCTTCTTTGTCCTCAACGTCCTCGAACGTTGGCTTCTTCTTGATCAACTCTTGTATGTCCACAGCACGACATGAAATCTTTTTGCCGGCGTCATTGACGTGATGGTTCTCAAAGATATTAGGAACATCTGTGTTATCTTGTACATGAGGAGCAGTGTAAGCATCATCTTCTTGTGCAACTTCATTAAACGAATTCCTCTGCTCAAACCTTTGCACTACTCTCCAGTCATCACTACGTGCAAATGTGTCTTCCAAGAAAAATATCTGTGTTGCTTGATTTCCCAAAATAAAAGGCTCGTTGGTCTGGTACGCCGCCTTGACATTGACGTATTTGAAATAATCATCAGCTCTGGGTTTCGCGATCCTGGAAAACAGGTTATACCAATGACAGCACAACAGAACCACACATCAATGATCCTCGAAACTGGAGATATACTGCAACTGAACAATGTCTGTTATGTTAGCGTACATTTCAGTTGTCTCTTTGTCATACGTATCCGTGCTCATGATGGCACTGTTTTGTGTCTTCCTGCCTTCGTCTTGTGCAAGGGTGTTGTAGCGCACATCTCCAACAATGCAAGACTCATAATGTCTTACCCGAGTATCAGGACCCATTGCTAGTGAGTAAAGGGCATCATCAACTGTCTGCCCATCCTCCCGCATCTTCTTAACCTATGGTTAGAAAATAGACAAGCTGATCATCTTATGTACTCAATATATTAAAAAAATTGATAGTGCAATTCAAAAGCTTACATGGATCTTGAACCATTTCGCAAATCCTGCCATAACTAGTTTGTCAATGTTTCTTGGATTTTGCAGCAGTAACTCCTTTTTGTAGATGATGCACAACATAGTGATCGCGTCAAACATCTAAATATATAAGAATGTGCTGCAAGTTTAGTAGATTACAATGTATAAGCTGCAGTATTTAGCACATACTTGATATAAGGTAGTATCTCAGGACAGTTATTCAACACATACCAAACTATTTTGTCCAAATCTTTAGGTTTGTCCTCTTGTCTGCTCTTCCCTGTAACTCGAACAGAATAATCGAAAACATTGAGCCCAGGATTGTCTTCATCCATGTCTTTCCTAAGCTGATCATCGGTTTCAATGTATTTTGAGCAGAATGTCAACGCTTCTGTAGCAATGTAGGCCTCTGCAATGGAACCCTCAGGTCTAGCTCTGTTCCTAACATAGCCCTCGAAAGTGCCTAGCCGCCTTTCAATAGGGTACATCCAGCCATACTGTACTGGACCTCTAAGTAGTGCCTCATCAGGTAGATGAAAAGCCAAATGCACCATCACATCAAAGAAGGCTGGAGGATATATCTTCTCAAGGTCGCATAGGATAGTTGGTATCTTGTCTCTAAGATGCTCCAAAGCATCTATCCTGATATTTCTACTGCAGAGTTCCCTGAAGAATTATCCCAACTCGCAACTGCTCAGATAAGTCGGGCGGCCCAATCCTCTAAGGATAACAGGTAAAACCCTTTGAAGTAGGACGTGGCAGTCATGAGTTTTAAACCCTTGTACCTTGTCTCCATCTGCACAGAATCTCCTTTCAGGGTTGGAAGCAAATCCATGTGGGAATCTCACACGTGACAGGACCTTGCAGAATTCTTTTCTTTTTACCTTGTCCAAGACGTACACAGCTAGTGCCATATCCTGTGGTTTACCTTCATCTTGCACCTGCAAATCCTTTCTGATACCCAGGTGTATCAAATCAATCCTAGATTTTAAGGTATCTTTTGTCTTGCCTTCAGTATTAAGAAGTGTGCCGATAATGCTATCACATATATTTTTCTCGATGTGCATCACATCAAGATTATGCCACAGATCCAAATCTTTCCAATACTCCAAGTCCCACAAAGTGGACCTACGGGTAAACAATAATCTCTCTTCTACCCTGCCACGCTTCCTTTTCCCGCTACCATTATCAGGATGGTTTCCTGGTGTAATATGCCTGACCTTCTCTAATTACACTTGCAACTCATCGGTGGTGAGCCTCTTTGGCGCATCACGGTTTTCATGCTTTGCATTGAACACATGTCTTCAGTATTTTCTAGGATGTGGCTTGTCCTTGGCAAGGAAACAGCGGTGTCCAATGTAACAGATCTTGCTAAGTATTGCGTATGACAGCGGATTCCTGTCACAGCGAACACATGCATTGTAACCATGTGTCGTTCACCCTGACATAGTGCCCAAAGCCGGATAATCATGGATGCACCAAATTATAACAGCACGCAGAAAGAAATCAGCTGGTGGGCTGCTATATAGGTCTCGAGTGAGAACACCCCTCCATAGCTGTTGAAGTTCCTCCACAAGAGGCTCCATGAACAAATCAAAATACTTTCCGGGACTTTTTGGACCTGGGATGAGCAAGGCCATCATGTAGTTTGATTCTTTGGTGCGTACATTTGGAGGCATATTGGAAGGATAACAAGCACGGCCACATGCTATATGTGGCGCTCCGTGGCCAAATGGGTTAAATCCATCTGAAGCTAAGCCAAGTCTAATGTTTCTCGTGTCAAGAGTAAACGTTTCGTGCTTACGATTGAAGCTTTTCCACTCACTACCATGAGATGGATGGCTCATTACATTACGATCTCTAAAATCCTGGTTCCTAGAATGTGACAAGACATCCTCTCTTGTTTCAAAGCATCATGAAACAACCTCTGCAATCTTGGTGTAATTGGAAAATGTCTCAGAACATTATGAGGAATCCTCTTCACAGCATCGCCATCCTTCCATCTTGATGATTTGCATTTCGGGCATTCACTTAAGTTGGCATAATCCTTTCGGAACAGAACACAATTATTCTTACAAACATGGATCATATCATATCCAATTCCAAGCGCACGAAGGAAATTCTTCATTTCTTTGTAGGTGTGTGGCAGCTCGGGCAGATCCTGGGAAAGCTTTGCGGAAAGCAGCCAACATTGCATCGAATGATTTGTTGGTCATCCGCTCAGATGTCTTAACCTGAAGAAAGGTGCCCATAGCTGAGAATACTGACAGCTTATTTCCTGGGGTGACAGCCACGTTGCATTGTTCCAACATGTGGGCCCACCGTTTTTCATCTGCAGGTGAAAGTTCACGGAATGCACGAGCATTTCGTAGCATTGTTTCAATGTTGGTCAAACTCACTGGCTCCGCCACCACCACCTCCTCCTCCTCTTCCACCTGAGCATCAGGAAGATCAAGATGGTGATCTGTTGCTTCCACGTAGTCAATAACATTGATGTTCACAGCTTCACCATGATGAACCCACCTAGTATATGTGACCGACATCCCATACAAGTGTAGATGATTTTCGCAGTTGGCTGGGGTCTTGTAACTAAATTCATACAACTGCTACACGGGCAGAGCACATCTGATTTCGGACCACTGTACTCAGCTCTGATAAAGTTCATGAAGTTTTCAACCCCCTCGACATATGCAGCGGAGAATCTTCGAGCAGAAGTTATCCAAATCATATCCATCTGTTAGACATACAAATTAATTCTTCTACTAGATATTACAGGAAAAACATATATGCTTTTTTATGAAGTCCAGAAGAAAATACCTAGGTCGATGTCTAAATCTATGGCAAGATATTTGGACGAGCAGATCTAAGTAACGAAATATATGTAAAGCTAATTCAGCAAATAGATTTGATTGCTAAATTATGGCAGGCTGTTTCAGCAGTCAATGAGGCCAAGCACACAGCCATCGAACTATCGAAGGCCATCGCAGCAACAAAGATCGAGTATAAAACGGTGTAGAGCTATTTCACCTAACAGATTGGCTACTAGACCATGGCAATCTACGCCACAATAAATATATGGCAGGATATTTTAGCAACTAATCGGCCTTGGCATGCCATCTCAGCTAAGCAGATTGAGTGTAGAACAGGGCAAGGAAGCTTCTTAAGCAGAGAATATTGACTGTAAACTACATCGGCAAACAGTGAGATTAACAACGTCTATCAGCTAACATTCAGCGCTACACCGACATGCATGGGGCCTCAGTCTAGAATGCGCGTACCGTGGCAGAAGTTGGCCGCCGTGCGTCTCCACACGAACGTCGCCAGCGATGGCGTCGTTGACCGATGTGCACCTCCACAAGAACGTAGCCAGCGATGGCAGCGCGGCTAGAGGACGGCAGTCTACGATAGCGTACTGTGGGAGTGAGAGGATCGCCGTGCGTCCCCTCGACGAACCGCGGCGCCAACGTATCGTCGTCGCGGGGAGGGCGGCTTTGGCGGAGCGAATGGGGTGGAGGGGGACGGGGGAGGGGGGTTTGGCGAATATTATTGGCTAGTTGGCCGAAGGGCGGTTGAATCTAGGATTTGCGGGGAATTTTTGGGTGGGGGGAGGATTTTCGCGCGGTGGGCAGGGGGAGTTTGGCGCATGGTCGGTTTCTCCAAGTGCAGTCCCACGTGTCAGTGAAGAGGCAAGCCAAAGCGCGATTCGCTTATGCGTGAGCCGTGTGCAGGACCGGCGTGTGTGGGGTGCAATGCGACCATGACAGGGTGCCGTGAGTGTACCGCCTTTTTCCTTTTAAACTAGGTGCTTCGCCCCTAAAAAACTTGTGGCTTCGCGAATCCATCGATACTACTACTAGTAATCGTGTAATCCCGACTAAACGGGCGCGGCGGGTCTTTTCCCGCGCGATATGCTGGGAGGTTGGCTTAGTTGGGTTTTTTAGGACGAGTAATGCTACACCTACGTAGTCCCGGTTACGTAATTAACATAATGTGAAACGTGTGAACTGTTGATTGTAGATTGGGGGGAGGGAGGGCCCACCACCATGAAAATCAGGGGAGGAGAGAGAGAGAGGCAATTTACGTTAACCCTTTCGTAGGTTCCCATAGATGTAGAAAAATCTGAAATCCATGAATGTGCATTTGCAGATAAGGCCTTCCCTCGTTCATCCTTTTGTCCCACAAGATCTTGATCTTCCGTGCAACGCACGGGCATCTTGCTAGTACTCCTACAATATACTATATGATTGTGAAAGTTCATATACACCGGCCGAGATTAATGCAAATATGGAAGATTTTCATTACATTTTGAACTTTTATAGGACAGAAAAATAAAAGAAACCCGACCCTAAACCTATTCTACGGCGGCGACCGATGTTCTCCATCTGCGATCTCCATGTACGGGGGCGGGGTTCAAGACCCGTGAAGTTAAGGTGCAGTCTCCGGCGAGGAAAATTAGAACACGGGAGACGGACCGGCCAGTTGGCACGCCATGCCCTGCCGCCTCCCATGCCCTACTCATCCTTGGAGAAGTCCCCGACCTCGGCGGTGCCGGACGTTGGACGACGGCAAGTAGGACGTGTGGCTGACGGTGCTCCCGTCATCGGCCGCCAGCATGGCCACCGCTTGTGCGGCGACTTGAGCGAGGGCGGCGACCTCGAGCTCCATCCCCGAAGATAAGCTCTCCCGCAGAGCGTTCGCGCTTGCGGTCATGGCGGATGTGGTGCTAGGTAGGAGGACGATGCGCTATGGTGTGAAGGTTAGCTGGGCGTTGCTGCTTTAAGTAGCGCATTCCCTTGAGGCCAAGCGTCCTGGTGTGTCATTAAGTCGTCGGAGTTGGTTCCTCGGGCACCGAGCCTCTTAACGACGACATACAGACGGATGGCATGAATGCGGGCAGCTGGCGCCGGCTGGGAACGCACCGCACGACGATGCAAGGGACGAGGGTTTTTGGTGTGCCAGGGTAGTCAGCTGCGGTCGTGGCAACGTTGGAGATGCCCTTTGCTCACATGCGATCGACGCGTGTCATTGAAAAAGCAAGACGACCCGGCATGGCCTCAGGTCCTGAGGATGCAGTTGGCCACGCTACACCACTCCACGGACGTGTCCCGACGCCCCGTGCATCCTCGATGAGCCGGGTGTTGGGGTGTGTTTGGATTGTGGCCAAAGTGCACCTTACCGAAATTTTGGTCATGACCCAAAGATTGGCCTTTGTTTGGATGGTTGCCATTTTTTTGAGGTTTTGGTCATGACCCAAAAATAGATGGTTGCAATTTGTTTGGCATGCGAATGAACTCTAGCCAACTCTAGTTCATTTTTCTTGCTGATGTCAGCCAAATCATGGGAAACCAAAACCTCAACCAAAATTTTGGCCACCCAATGCTTTGGTGGGGAAACCTTGGGCACAAACCAAACATACTAGTTGTTGGTCGTGCCACAGCTCCAACGCCACCCTCGGCACACTGAAACTGACGTGTCTAGCGACGATGAGCGTGTCACTCACAGCGGTCGCCGTGTCCAGAGGCGGTGCTGGAGCTGCGCCACGTTGTTGGCCCCACGACCCACATGAACGGTTGCCGGTGGCAAGGAGGTCGTGGGCCAACTCCTCCATTGGACTCGTTTGCGCTACGTCATCCCGACAGGTGTGCCCCACATGTCGGTTTCCCAATTTTCCCGGCGATATTCGAGCGTTACTGCTCCGCATTGCGCATTAGGCCTTTCACTATGTAGGACAAGCGAGACAACTTATTGTTTATTTGAGCCGATCAAGTATAGTCATGTGGTGTTTGCTTATTTCTCATTCATCTCCAACCCTCCGGTCGAGTCCATCCTCCCGCATGCCTCATTTGAATATTCTGCCGAGTATCATTCGCATGTGGGCCTAGACCATGCTTGTATTTCCAATGTTTATTTGTAATTTGTCCGACATGCATACAAACAAACGGTTCATTTGAAGTTTCACTTTGCCTCCACTACGTGTCGCCGGCGTCTTAGTTTTGGCATCCCATTCGGTTCATGCATGCCCCGACACATGTTGACGAGATCGATTGATGTTCAGAGATCAATTACGTGTCGTGCAAGGAGATAAAGGTTTGGTCTGTTTCTATGATATAAATGACCCACGGGGGGGGGGGGGTTTGTGTGGATCAGAGGGAGTATATTGTATGTTCATAAGCGAAACGAACGTATTGTACCCACCCTAGTCCTTTTTCAATCGATCTCCAGACCCCGAGATGAAATCGAGAGAGAACAAGTGGGGGCATGTGTGATACCTAAGGCGGATTCAAAATTTTGAACCGGTGATCATAGCATTTGCAAATCATATATAAAGGGTATTCAATGTTCGTTTCGTTTTTGAACGTACAATATACTCCCTCCTATCCTTCTTAGTTTACATATAAGTTTTATGTGTAGTCAAAGTATCTCTACTTTGATAAAAAAGTATCAACATTCAACAACGCCCAATCAATATTGTTAGATTCATACGTACTCCTAGATTTTTACTCGATATGGTTTCCAATTTGTTTTCAACCACGTGAATGTGCTTGTTCTCGCGCATGCTCTTCCTACTAGGATTTCGCCACGTATAGACAGTCCAATAGTAACTTTTTAATCTCCCTATCCAATAGTACTAGTGGAGTACTGACAACATCTGTACTAGAGTATGCAGTGTTCATAGTTGTACTCCCTCCTTCCATTTATATAGGGCCTATGTGGAGGAGAGAGATGTGAAAAAGTAAGGGGAGTGAGCTCTCATGCAAGAGCCTAGCTATATACGCATTCCTAGTTAAATACATACAATAAATATGAAGAAAGAGATGGACAGGAGATGGAAAAAAGTACTAACACAATAGCCAACCTTATAATGTTTTTTGCGGGAAATAGCCAACCTTATAGCCCACACTATTGTATGAGTGCATATAATAGATGATGGCTATAGATGACATGGCAGTTCCTTTATAGCCATCGACTGGCTATATTATTAACCATGCTCTAATGCGTTTTTCAAAACCGCATTTGACTATTGACAAGATTAGTAGTACATGAGATGTATAATGTGAAAATTATATCATTGGAAGCTCCTTTCATATACGTATCCCTGCCTTACCCTCCCTTTCGGTCACTTACTGGCGGACCCCATGCTTGCTAGGCCCCAATGTCAGTTACTCAATGGGTTCGGCCACGTCAGGGGACCCTCATCCGTAGTATACTCCCTCTGTTTTTATTTACTCCGCATAAAATGACGCGGGCGGGGGAGGGGGAAGGACGTCGGTTTGCTCTCAACTGCAGTCCCACAAGTGAGCAAAAACGCCAGACGAAGCAAACGCCGTGGAGGGTCCACCGTGGCCGGCTACAACGCGAAGGCGACAAGAGCGATGTACGATCAAAACCGATTGACCGGTCGTCACCGGAACCACTATTCACACCAGAACCTTCGCTGCTCGGCCTACGCCAGCCACTTCCCTAAAACCACACCTAATCTCTAGCCCCTTCCCTCACCTTTTGATCCCCTAGCCCGCATCAAGCATCCCCTAGTTCGCCGGAGCGCCGCGCAGAAATCGCGGCGGCGGTCGCTGCCAGAGACCTCCGTTCCCAAGCTCGCTTTGCGGCGGGGCAATCCCCGAGTTCTCTGGAGCTAAGCTACGAGGAAGAGGAAGCCGATCCAATGTTCATGGCGGAGGTCGCGGCGTGGAAGGACCCCGATCGATATGAGACGATGGACGTCGACTTCGTGCCGGTTTCCGAGTCCCCCATGGTGCAGGCGGACCAGCGGTTCAACCTGGCGATACTAAAGGAGGACCTGGAGGCAGAGGCTCAACTCAACGCGGAGCGCGCGCATGCCGCTGCCATCGAGGCTCGCCTGCAGGCGGAACCGTATGTCGTGGATGTGAACCGGGCGGCGGAGGCTCAACTTGAGGCGGAGCGCGCAGAT